>CAWUFW010003838.1:0-1200000 GCA_963921515.1 Calotriton arnoldi | reverse complement strand
ACATAATGGAATGGTTGTCTTTGATAATAAGGCTTTATTACTACCCTCAGGAACCCTTTTAGCAACCTTGGCTTAAAAGATTGAGAAAAGAACAAGGTTCTAAACCTGTTCCCTGCAGTTTGCATGTAGAGCCTTGATGCCGGTTCAAAGCTCACTGTGCTGTATTAGAATGATTGTAACTCTGTACCTGAACAACAAAAGGATCTCTTTGACAGAAGCAGTAAGCCATTGAATGATCTACATGTAATGTCTGGATTAATTAGCGGCAATCTTCATTACTTCAATTTCTTACTCTTCATCACATTACTTACTATATGCATTATGTGAGTTGAGGCCTCACTATGTTCACTCCTACCAAGCAACCATAAAAGAATAAACAAAAGAAAACAGCACCGCACCTTTAACTGCAATGGGGAATCAAGGAGACCACACTTCCTGATTATAAAAAACCTCCACAGACACTCCCCAATTTTAAAAAGGGAGGGGGATCATAAGTAATGGGACGAGGAATAAGCAATCGGAGTAATGAACCAGTAAGTAATCCGGATTCATTTAATCCATTCTTCGTCCTATTCCATTCTATATGTAAGAAAACACAAGCATATATAGAAAAGGCTTCATGCTTGAAATATTTAATAAATACAACAAAACAAGCTACATGATTTTGTCATTAGAGAGAAATAACAACAGCTCTATAGAAGCTTAGAAGTTAGAACTATTGTACCAAAACTTAATGCCAATCCTTGAGCTAGATTCAAACTGTAATGATCTACAAAGGTAGACTGAGAGGCCGTGTGGCTTTTGCAAATATATCAGAAATAAACACCACCTCGTTCTACCCAAGAAGCAGCCATTCCACTGTTTGATCAAGCCTGAAACAAACCTGGCGGAACAGGATTCCCCTTGGAGTAAGATACGAAAATGACCTCTCTTGTTCAACGGGATAGGGTGGAAAAAGAAGATTATTTACCCTTGTTTGCATGACCAAAATTATTCAAAAGAGGGCCACACATCCTAAAATCCGCAGATCTAATCAAATAAGTCTAAACTGCTCTCACTACATCTAGAAGGGATTTATAACCAGAAGGAGAAGGGAGAACCAGAAGAACAATATCTTGTGTCCTGTGAAACACTGAATAAACCTTAGGAATAAAGCGACAACCTAACCTTTACACAGTACGATCTTGAAACAACGTAGGGTAAGATGGATTAAAATACAAAGCTGAAAGTTCACGTACTCTTCTGGAAGTGACAATGGCAACCAAAAAGACAAAAACTTTAGTAAAACTTTAGATAGAGGCACAAAGGGAGGTCCTTATAAAGTCTTCAAAACTAAAAGAAGGTCCCAAGGCAGGAAAATATTTCTGACTTTGGGTCTCAATAAGTCAAAACCTTTAAACAATCCAGAAACCCATTCCTCAACCTCAGAAAGAGCACAAGAAGGAGAATGGAAAGCCTTAATTGCAGGCCATTGTACACTGAGAGTAGATAAAGGCCAACTTTTGTCAAAACCCTCCTGTAAGCATAGCAAAATGGTGTCAGGCAGACACAGTATAGGAGAGCAGGCATTATCCTTACACAACCTGGAGAAAGAGGCCCAGTGATGACCACAAGAACTCCTAGTGGATAACATCCTGGAACTCTAAATGGACTCAGAAACTGCGTGAGACATACATAGCTTTCTAACCCCCTTTCTTTCAAAGTGCAAGCAACTAGCCTCAACCTCTGGAGAGATAGAAAAGGTAACAGAGGAGGAGTCAGAATCCGACAAAGAGACAGTGGTAGAAACCAAACCTGAGCTATTAACATATCCCTTAGCAGAGAGAACTAATGTCACTGATGCCAAAATGGACAAACCAAAATCACTTCTGATCTGCTCTCTGAATCCTTGCTAAAAGATGAGAAATTAGGGGAATGGGAGGGAATGCGAACAACAGGCTGTTTGAACAGTGGCCGCTCAATGCATCCACCCTGCTGCCTAAGGGTTGCTGAACCTGGAAAACTACATGGGAAGAAGAGCATTGTATTGGTCTGCAAAGAGATATATGGAGTGGTTGCTAAACCTCTGGCAAATCATTTGAAACACCCCCCTTGTGATTCTCAAAATTTGAGATGAAGGAAACACTCTGCCTAGGGTGTCTGCTATCCTGTTGTGCCTCCTTCAAACACGAATCGCCCTTACAGATAGCAGATTCTTCTCCACATAGTCCATTATTCTCTGTACCAGCAAATTCAAAGATGTGGAAGCTGTTTCAAATTGTCTGTTCAGATATGCCATTGCAAATGAAATTCCTGTTCTCCCTAGTACATTGCTTTGAACAATTTCAAACTGAAACCTTTGGAGAGCCATCCATACTGCTCTGAGCTCTCTCCTGTCGAGTGAATGCTTCCTCCCGGGAGATATTCAAATTCTCTTTGTTGAATAATTGCCAAGTCCTGTACCCCATCCCTTGTTCCTGGAATCCCTTGTCACCACTAAACGCTGTTGAGGAGAATGAGAGACCCCTTTCTCCAAATTGGCAGGGACTATGCACCAATGAGGCTCGGTTCTCAGAGTTTGTTACAGGAAGCAGCGACACAACATTGTTGGGTGTTGGCAGTCAGTGCTGAAAAATGTGAACCACCAGAAGACCCAAATAGCGTCTGGCCCAGGGGAACACAAATAGAGAAGCTGCATAAAAGAAGAAAAATACCCATCAGTAAAATGTCAATTGGATCACACCGGAGAATTCCCTGCAGAAGCTGTAGATAAACAATCGCACTTATCATGTCTCCTTGTAATTGCAGGAATTATCTCGTAGATACCTGATCCCTCTCTAGAGGTACTGACAACCTGTGAACCAGCTTCAACCTTCTTCCCTCTCGGAGACAGACAAGACCTGTCCGGAGCCATGCTACTTCTGACTGGAATCCTGGAGCCTTAAGATTATCAAAGGTGATATCTGGGATGAACTTTGCCTGGGCGTCCACAGCTGATCGGAGATGAGCGTGATCTTCTCCCTCCTGATAGCAGAAGTCAGAGCCTGAAAATCTTTAACTAAAGACTGAGAAGTGTACACAGTATTCACCCCCGCTCTCATGCTTGGCAGACTGGTCGGCCAAGTTGGCTAGTAACTAATCTATTAAGAGTTTTTCAGAGTATGTAGCTTCCACTTAGACAAGGGATAATGGGCTTTTGGGGGGCAGCCAACCGACAGGAGGTGTGCCCCCTGGGAAGATTGTGATAATGTGCCAGCACAGGCTACATATGAGCTATATTTGGGCTATATACTGTTGTGCTGCCCGCTCAATATATATGTGGTCATTTTATGTGGAAAGGCACCATTTTGGTAGGTGACACGGAGGCCACAACTTAGCAAGTTGTTTTAGAGTGCAACGCATCCTTTAGAGAGCTTTAGAGGATGGAAGATGCCCAGGTACAAGAAGCCATGTGCCTGTTCGCAGAGGCGGGCGCATGGATCTCCTCACACCAGGCGCGTGTGTTAAGGCGCGCCTGGTGCAGTGTGGCAGCGGTGATTTCGGCCTGCTTGTCACCGTGTTGTCTACGATCTATGGAGGTATGGCCTAAGGTAAGTACCAGGGGCTGCTCGAGAGGCAGGAGAGTGGCCCCTGGGTATGCGCGAGGGACAGCATGACAGCCCACGCTTGGATTTATGGTCGGGAGGGGGGCGGGGCAATGAGGCAGCATCTGGGCCAAGCGGGCGCCAGGGAGGAGCGCATTGCAAGGGGGAAAGGAGCAGGAGGGTGAGAAACAGGAGGAAAGGCAGGTGGGGCAGGAAGCAGGACCAGAGCAGCAAGGCAATGCTCAGAAGGGCAGTCCTTAGGGTCCAGGACACTTCATACAGAGAGAGGGGGATGCAGGCAATGCTCAGAAGGGCAGTCCTTAGGGTCCAGGACCCTTCATACAGAGAGAGGGGGATGCAGGCAATGTTCAGAAGGGCAGTCCTTGGGGCCCAGGGCCTTTCATACAGAGGGAGGAGGACACAGGAAGCTACAGGGGCTAGGGGGAGAAGCTGTGTGCAAGAGTGGAAATCTGGGGTAGTCATTGGGTGGCCACAAAGGGAGCAGGGCACCCAGGGAAGAGCAGCAGGCCTCCGGGGATGCGGAGAGTGGCAGGTTTTGACGGAATGGTGGGGAGGGCACCACAGTGGGGTGGGCAGGGCACATGCAGAAGTGGGGGGAGCAGGAAGGTAGGGGATAGGATAGCGAGGGCGAGGGCGAGGTTGCACGGTAGTGGCCCCCAGTGTCGCTGTCGATGGGGAGATGGTTGGAAAGGGTACCCAGAGCTCTGTGGTCATGATGGTCAGAGGAGGGTGAGTGGGTCCAAGAGGCCACTCCGGTTTCACACTTGTGGCCAGGCAGAGATTCCTCAGGAACAGGAGAGGGCAACGCCAGGGGCCCTGCAACAGCATTGGCGGTGGCAATGCTAGAGTGAAGTGTCGAGGAGGAGCAGGATGGCAGGGAAAGGGGGCCAAATACATTTTGATAAAACAATTCTTTGTTGCCGGTGTCTTCTTTTTCTGCAGTACAACAATGCCTCCATTACAATTTGAACGTAGACTATAAGAATAATAAAGATTCAGTCTGAAAGGGATTCCTTTGCGCTATAGAGGTGACAAATATTAAGTCTACGTCTGGTTTGAATTTTTGATCTATGCAAGTAGAACCCTGTTTTTGCTGTATTCTCTAGTTGTGCAGCCTAGGCTGTAGAGGATTATAGAGGCTCTCGCTCTCCTTTTTTATCACAGAGGAGGAGCAGGATGGTTGGGAAAGAGAGGGGGGTTATGAGAAGGGGGCGATATGAAGAATTGAAGTAAGCAGTGTAAGAAAAGGGAACTCCCTGCTATGTATGTATTTCCTAGGTCAGAGAAAAGAACATTAATATTTTCCCTTCCCTCAGAATCGAAGTAATACCACCTTACAGGATATATACGTGCCAGGGTACAGAGAGGGGTGCAGCAGGGGGGGACACTCAGCGGGAGCGAGTTGGGCCAGGGTGGGTGGGAGTTTTGCAGCAGGGCTGCAGGCACAGAAGGGTGAGGTGGATGTGGTAAGTTGACAGGGACAGGGCAGTAGGGGGCACTGGCTTTGGGTGCCAGATCAGGGTGAGGAGCCGGTACATAAGGACACTAACCTCAGCACGCCGTACCTCCCCTTTATATTGCAGGCTCAGCACCACAGCCGCCATGTGGACTTAGGAGAGCTTTATGCGCCTCAAAGGCTCCAAGGGGGAGAGATGGCAGAGTTACGTGCGGCCAGCTGGATGCCAACTTGGAATGGCTACAATGCTGCCACACGAAGGTCTGGTGTGGCCTTGGCAGTGCATCAACCTGGACGGTTCAGTGCAGCCCTCAGGAAGGCAGATGGGGGCACAGCCAGGAGGGTGTATCACGGCCTCCTGGTGTACCTCAGAAAGTGTGGAAGGGTTCGAGAAAACTTCAGATTGCAGTACGGATGCACAGGTCATGGTGCCCACAGGGCTGTAGGATGTAGTAGAAGCTCCTCCACTGTTGGATTACGAGAAATTGAGTCTGGAAGAAGGTGAAGTGGTGGATGACGAGGTTCAGGCAGAGGAGGAACACAGGTGGTGGCAAAGAGGCACAGGCCGAGTGGTTCAGATAATATGGTTGTTCCTAGTATTTTGCAGGAGTGTCATGACGATCAGGGAGCATGCCGAAAGGCAGCGGTTGGTGGTGCCCCTTTGCAACTGGTTAGGCAGGTGGATCCAGAGCGGAAGCCGACCTTGACACCAGGCAAGGGTGCTATATGTTACAGATCTAAAGAAGTAGACAGAAAGAAGGTGTCTGTGGGGGTGGATGCGGGGGAAAGGGGGCAGTGGGGGACTACGTTTAACCCTTTCCATGCATCAGATGGCCAGGAGCCATCCAAATCCACAGTAATCGTGTGCGTCGGACGGCTCTCGGCCATCCGCACACATGACACTGGAATCCATCTGGTGCAGGCACCAGAGGGATTTCCTTTCTTCCAAAACAGCCTCGTGAGTTGGGGAATAACTTCCCCAGCTCCGAGGCTGTTCTGGGTTTTCACTAAAATGACGATCAGTGCGCACGGCGCTCTGACGTCATTTCACTGAAAACAAAAGTGAAATGAGCCAATAGACACACATTTTGGCTGTTTCAGTGATATTTTTAGGCTCATCTGCTCCCAAGCATGGGCAGAAAACCACCAGAAACCAGGGAAAGTTTGTGTGTTGGTGAACTGGAGTTTGACTAATGGTCTGCGGGTACTGGCCTTTGGTTGGTATTATGCTGGTGGTGTGTATGGACTTGCACTTGGCTGTTGCTGTGTGTGGACTCATACTTGGTGTGTAGATTGGCTTTTGCCTGCTGGTGCGCGTGGAGTAGCGCTTGGCTGGTGGTGTACATGGACTGGCACTTGGCTGGCAGGGTGCGTGGGTGGCTCTTGGCTAGCAGTGTGTGTGGATGGTGCTTGGCTGGTGGTGTGCATGGATGGCACCTGGATGGCGGTGTGCGTGGATGGCGCTTGGCTGGTAGTGTATGTGTGTGTGGATGGTGCTTGGCTGGCGGTGAACGTGGATGGTGGTGTGCGTGGACTGTCACTTAGCTGGCAGTGTGGCTTGCATGGATTCCCCAGCAAGAAAATAAGCAGTGCCCTCTTGCACTGCGCATGATGCCGTTCTCGCTGATTTCACAGCATGGAACAAACACTGGCACTGAAAATCAACACAAACTGCATGGCCAAGCGCACTCTGCCGCTTGAGGAACTCCGGCTAGCGCGGCAGCGATTTTTGGTCAATTTGTGGAATTCCTCATAGCGGAACTCTGTGAACTCCACCCAGGCGTACAAAAAACAGAAATTTCTGAAAACTAGACACCCGGGGGAGTCCAGGGAGATGTGGTTTGCGTGGATCCACCAAAGATTTCTTACTCAGAATCCCCTGCAAATCTCAAATTTTGCTAAAATAATCAAATTTTCCTCATATTTCTGTATGGGAAAGCTGTGGGACCACCGGGCCCGTACAAATTTCCTACCACCCAGCGTACCCCAAGGCCTCCCGATAAAAATGATGCCTCACTTGCATGGGTGGGTCAAGTGTCTGCAACAGGGAAGGGCCCAAAACGTATTGTGGAGGCATCAAAATTATTGACCACAAAATGACCTTGTTTTGCAAGGGGGTCACCTGTGTTTTTGGTCCCGGGCTCAGCGGCCATCTAGGGAAACCTACCAAACCCAGACATTTCTGAAAAGTAGACACCGGGGGAGTCCAAGGATGTGTAGCTTACGTGGTTGCCCCAATGTTTTCTTACCCAGAATCCCCTGCAAACCTCAAATTTAGCTAAAAAATCTAATCTTTCCCACATTTATGTGTGGGATCACCATGCAGGCATGAATTTCCTACCACCCAGAGTTCCCCTCGGTCTCCTGAGTAAAATGATACCTCACTTGTGTGGGTGGGCCAAGGGCCTGCAGCTGGGAAGGGCCAAAAACATAGAGATTGAGGGAATAGCACAGTGAGCTCTAAGCATTATATTTGTTTTATATACGTTTTTAGGCTGAACCTGCATTGGACTCCCACAAGTGAGGGATCATTTTTTATCGGGAGTCCAAGGGGAGCGCTAGGTGGTAGGAAATTTGTGCTGGGCGGTTATTCCAGACAGAAATGTAAGGAAAATGTGATTTTTTTTTTTAGCTAAATTTGAGGTTTGCAGGGGATGCTGGATAGGAAAACATTGGGGGATCCATGCAAGCCACACCTCCCTGGACTGCCCTGGGTATGTAGTTTTCAGAGATGTCTGGATTTGGTAGGTTTCCCTCGATGGCCATCGAGCCTGAGTCCAAAAACGCAGGTGCCCCCCTTGCAAAACCAGGTAGTTTTGTGATAGATAATTCTGATGTCTCCACAATATGTTTTAGGCCGCTCCCTGTCACGGGTACTTGGCCCACCCACACAAGTGAGGTAGCATTTTTATCAATAGAACTGGGGGAACACTGGGTAGTAGGAAATTTGTGTCTGCCTGCGGATCCCACAACTTTCCCACATAGTAATGTGAGGAAAATATGATTTTTTTAAAGTTACATTTTAGGTTTACTGGGATTCTGGGTAGGAAAACATTGTGAGATATATGCACACCACACCTCCATTGACTGCCCCGGGTGTCTAGTTTTCAGAAATGTCTGGGTTTGGTAGGTTTCCCTCAATGCCCGCTGAGCCCTGGACCAAAAACGCAGGTGGCTCCCTCGCAAAACCAAATCTTTTTTGTGATCGATAATTTTGAAGTCTACACAGTAGGTTTTGTGCCATTTCCTGTTGCGGGCTCTAAGTCTACCCATACAAGTGAGATATAATTTTGATCGGGAGACTTGGGGGAATGCTGAGTTTGAGGTTTGCAAGGGATTCTGGGCAACAGAACGTGGTGAGAGCCACACAAGTCACCCCATCCTGGATTCCCCTAGGTGTCTAGTTTTAAAAAATGTACAAGTTTGCTAGGTTTCCCTAGGTGCTGTCAGAGCCAGAGTCCAAAATCCACAGTTAGGCACATTGCAAAAAGGGTCAGTTCTCACTGGAAAAATGTGATGTGTCCACATTGCATTTTGGGCCGTTTTCTGTAACGGGCACTAGGCCTACCCACACAAGTGAGGTAGCATTTTTATTGGGAGACTTTGGGGAATGCTGGGTGGGTGGAAGTTTGTGGTTCCCTGCAGATCCCAGAACTTTCCATCACAGAAATGCGAGGAAAATGTGTTTTTGTTTACAAAGTTTGAGGTTTGCAAGGGATTCTGGGTAACAGAACCTGGTGAGAGCCACGCAAATCACCCCATACTGGATTTCCCTGGGTGTCTAGTTTTCAAAAACATACAGGTTTGCTAGGATTCCCTAGGTGCTGGCAGAGCTAGGGTCCAAAATCCACAGCTAGGGATATTGCGAAAAAAGGGTCAGTTTTCACTGGAAAAATGTGATGTATCCACGTTGCGTTTTGAGCCGTTTCTTTTCGCGGGCACTAGGCCTACTCACACAAGTGAGGTATCATTTTCATCAGGAGACTTAGGGGAATACAAGAACAGAAGTACAAGTGTTATTACGAACTGAGTTTCTATGCATTTCTTATTTATTTATTTTGAAAGTTTTATATAGCGCGAACATGACCACCGAGGGTATCAGAGCGCTTTACAGATTATGCATCACAAGGTAATAAGCATACAAAACAGAATAACCAAAACGACAAATTCAAAGTCAAAATTGTCCAGCATTCTCGTGAAGGCACAGCAAAGCACATCATAAACAACAGAGGGAGAAAAAAGATCACAGTCTAGAATTGTCCGACAGACTCATGAACAAGGTGGCTGGGCAAGAGTCAACGGGTATGGTCCAGAATCAGGCTAAGGCAGAAATTTCTTCATCAGGAGCCCTTTGACTTCTTTTTTGAAGAATACAGTAGACAGGTTCACCCTGACTTCAGGGGGAAGGGAGTTCCAGATCCTCAGAGCCATCCCTGAGAAGGCTCGGTTATAGGTCTTTTTTTTTTTAATTTTTGAGGTTTAAGCAAAAGGGAGCTGGCACTTCTGGAGGCTCTAGAACCACAGGAGAGTTCCAGTTTCTGCGCAAGGTACAATGGCGTCTTGAAGTGGATGGCTTTGTGAGCCATGCATGCAATGTTTAGCTGTATCCGAGCTTAATATGGCAGCCAATTCAGTTCCCACAAGTCCGGGGAGATGTGGTGGTATTTTTTTGTGCCAGTTAAGAGCCTCGCAGGGGAGTTGAGGGTAGCCTTAAGAGGAGCCGTCCTCACTCTGGGCAGGCCACAAAGTGTTGCACTACAATAGTCCAGCTTTGAGATCACTAATGCTTGAACTGCAACCTTTAGGTCATGAGCAGGGAGGAAGGGTTTGAGCTTCCTAAGTAAGCTGAGTTGGAAGTTCGCTCCTTTGGTGAGGGAACTGATTTGCTTCTGCATGTTCAAGCTTTTGTCTAGAATGATGCCCAGAGATGATGCCGAGTCTACAAGGTGCGGTCTGCAGTTAAGGGCAGTCAGCTGATTCAACCATTGCTCCATGACGAGGGATTGGTTGTGGGGTGAGATCAGTAGGAATTCCGTTTTAAGAGCATTTAGCTTCAGGTGATTGCATGTCAGCCAGCTTTGTGTTTCCAGCAGGACTGAATTGAGGGACTGGATGTTTTTGGGGGAGGCGATCTTCAGGTATAGTTGGGTATCGTCCGCATACATATGATAGCGAATGCTGTATGATTTTAGGATTTCTGTCAGAGGCTCCATAAACAGGTTAAAGAGCGTGGGGGACAATGCTGACCCTTGTGGCACCCCAAGGTGACTGGTGCAGGGTGGGACAAGGATTGGTTCACCTTGAAGCTTTGGGATCTGTTCCGAAGTAAGGAAGAGAACCAGCTTAATACCGGCCCAGACAGCCCCATCCTGTGTTCTAGGAGGTCTATTAGGTGATCATGTTTGACAGTATCAAATGCTGACGAAAGGTCCAGAAGGATCAGTAAGCATGACTCATTGTGATCCAGCATTCTAAGCGCATCATCCACGATGTGCGTTAGCGCCGACTCTGTACTATGACCTGGGCGGAAACCAGATTGGCATTGATCCAGGAGTTGGAAATGGTCAATGTGATGGCAAAGTTGGGCAAGCACACATTTCTCCAAGAGATTTGCCAAGGTGGGGATGTTAGTGATTGGGCGAAAGTTAAGAAGGTCCGTGGGATCCGCATTTGGTTTCTTTAGGATCGGGTTAACTTGACCTGCTTTAAGGCAATCCGGAATAGCCCCTTGCATAAGAGAAGCATTGACGATTGTTGTCCAGAGTGTTAGTAAGGCGGATCTCACTTCCGGGAACAGGTTCGATGGCAGGGGGTCGTTGTAGTGATTGGAAGGTTTCAAGGTCAACAGCATTTTGTGTATAGTGTATTCATCCACGGTTTGGAACAAACTCCAGGATGCATTGTTTTTGAGGCGGCAGGGCTGTGAGGGTACATTGATATTCAACTCTGAGGGGCAAAGGGTGATCAGCGGCCTGCTCGAGATGTGATCATGGGCCGAGGGTAGTTCAGACTCGATCTTAATAGTCTTCTCTGTGAAGAAAACAGCGAATTCTTCACAGTTCGGCAGTGTCCCTTGACCCGAGGCCGAGGGGTTAGGATGATTATTAGATTGGGACTCGATGATTTCGAACAGTTTTTTTGGACGGTTTTTTGCTTGATCTAGTTGAGTTCTGAAGATGGTAGCCTTCGAGCATCTGATGCGTTTGTTGTATATGCTTCGCAAGTATCTCAGGTGACAAAGATGTTCAAGGGAGGGACACGATCGCCACTTCCTTTCTGCAAGTCTTAAATTCCTTTTTTCGGCATTAAGACTATCATTGAACCATGGTTTGGAGAGCTTAGCAGACACTCTTTTAAGCTGAAGTGGTGCCACTGAGTCAAGTACATTTAGCATTGCATGGTTATAGTGGGCCATCAGGTCATGGACATCATACATGTTCAATGGGGGGGCAAGATGTTATCACAGAGCTCCATCAGGTCTTGCGAGTTGATGTTCCGTAAACATCTTTTTAACTGTTTTGGGTTCTTAGGTTGGGACCTGCTTGCTCTTACCGATTCAAGGACAAGGAAGGTGATGCAATAGTGGTCTGTCCAGTCACAAGGGAGGATCGCCTCCAGGCTGAAGGAGTTGGGCTTACCAATGACAAGATCTAACGTGGCTCCTTTGATATGTGTAGGGCTGTCACATATTTGGATAAGGTTAAGGTCAAGTAGGAAGGATTTAAGGCTATTGACCAGCACATCGTTTACATCATTCCAGTGGAGGTTGAAATCACCCAGGAAGATCTGAGTGCCCTGGAAATCTGCGTTGGCCGAAATAACGTCCATGATCTGTTCTGTGAAGGGAAGGTTGTCGCGAGGGGGTGGTAGAACGCGTGCAGTTTGCAAGAGTGATTGTTGCCCCCAGTCACTTCAATACATAGGTATTCACAAGAGGGCAGGAGGTCGGCATGAATGACTTTCACTAGTAGATTACGACGATGTAAGCATGCGATGCCTCCCCCGTGACCACTAGTTCTGTCCAACCTAATGATATCAAAGTTGGGAGGCATTAGAAGGTCAAGGATGGGAGCGGCTGAGTCATTTAGCCAGGTTTCCGTCAGCATTACAAGGTCAAAATCCTGGACCAGAATGAGATCGGTAATATCCGCAGCGTGTTTAACAGCCGATCTGCAGTTTAGGAGCGCGCATTTGAGACTGACGGGGGTGTCCTTTGGTGGAGGTAGAGTGGGGGTGACTATCATGAGGTTGTTCTCATTTAAAGTTCTTAAGTTTGGCCTAGGTACCCTGAAGGGATCCGTAGGGATTGATTCAATTGCATGCAAGTTTGAAGTGGGGGAGGGAAGTGCCAGATCGTATGAAAGTAGTAGAGAATGAATATCACTATCAGACAGGGAGGCTCTACACCTGGAGGGTCGAGAGGAGTCATTAGGGTGCGGAGCGGAGGGCCAACTAGGGGGTGAGTGGGTGGAGTGGGATGCAGTTTGCCTACGATAGTGGGGGGAAGGGCACCAGGAACAGGCACAATCTGGGAGCGAGCGTAGATGAAGATTAGTCAAAAAGGAGCGGCTTAGTCGGGAGTTAACTAACAGATCCTCAGTAATGTGTGATAGGCATCGAACATCTGCCTTAAGTTGTTGTAGGGAGAGTGCAATCTCGTTAAGTCGGGCTTCCAATGAAGTGTGTGAATGGGGATGTGAGGCTAGGTCCCGGAAACCCTGCGGCAGAGGATAGCTAGTGAGGGAAGGGGAAAGTGGGGCAGGTGGCGACTTCTGCCTTCCAAATGTAAGACAATGTGCAAAATAGAAGTCATTTTGAAAAATGCCCTCAAATTCACATGCTACTATAGGTACCCACAAATTCGGAGATGTAAAAATAATCACTCCTTCTGCACTCCAAATTGCATTCCCATTTCGGAAATACATAGGTTTCCTTGATACCTATTTTTCTCTATATATTTTACCAAATGAATTGCAGTATACCGGGTATACAATGAAAAATGATTGTAAGGCACAGCTCAGTTATTGGCTCTAGGTACCTCGGGTTCTTGGTGAATGTATAAGTCCTATATATCCTCACAACCAGAATGGTCCAGCAGATGTAACAATATATTGCTTTTGAAAATCTGCCATACTTAGAAGAAGTTACAGGTGAAAACATAGGCACAAATTTCTGTTTTTTTCAACTCAATTTAAATATTTTTTTATTCAACTGTTAGTTTCTATAGGAAAACCTTGAAGAATCTACACAAATGACCCCTTGCTAAATTTTGAATTATATCTACTTTCCAGGAAATGTATAGCTTTCCATGATCCATTATTGTTTTTACACCCATTTCTACCACTAACCAGAAGGAGGTTGAAAGCACAAAAAATAGGAAAAATAGGCTATGTCCCAGTAAAATACCAAAACTGTGTAGAAAATTTGGTTTTCTGACAAAAGTCTGCATGTTCCTGAAATCTGGGAAGATGGTGATTTTAGCACCACAAACCCTTTGTTGATAACATTTGCAGGGAATAAACCAGACACTTTCTTCTGCAGCACTTTTTCCCATTTTTCCCCAAAAATCCAAAATGTACTGTATTTTGGCAAATTTCTCGGTCCCCTCCAGAGGAATCCACAAACCCTGGGTAACTTTAGAATCCTTAGGATGTGGGAAAAAAGGACGCAAATTTGGCATGGATACCTTATGTGGACAAAATTTACAGGGGCCTAAGCGTGAACTACCCCGAATTGCCAAAAAAGGCTTAGCACACGGGGGAAAAGGCCTAGCATATAAGGGGTCAAGGAAAGGTTTGTATATTAAGGATGCCAGGGTAGGTACAGAGGCGCAGCCTTCTGAGGGAAAGTCAAGGGTCGGCCAAGTGAAGCCAAAGAGGGTGGTAGGGTAGGCACCACAGACAGGGATGCTCAAAGCAGGGGAAAAAGGGGAACAGGGCATGCCACAGGCTACAGGAGAAGGGGGAGGCTGGACAAGATAAGGCGGGGGCGCAGGACACGGGAGCGAAAGAGAGGAAGGAACTCAAGATTAAGACGTTGCCTTATATGGGGGTGAGTAAGCCCCTTGGTGCTCAGTTAATGTTGGCAACCAAGGAAAAATATGTAAAGGGGAATAAGTAGAGATGCTGAGGCTCCTACATAGAGAATTTAGGGCGAAGGAAGGTGGAATATGAGTTCGATTTTCAATTGCATTCCAATGGTGACCCAAAAGGATTGTGACTGGGACATACAGATATATTTCGACGCTGCAGGGGCTTAGGTTTTGGTTTGTATTGGCAGGGCAGGTGGTGTGTGGAGGAGTGGCCCACAAATTGGAAGAATGGGACAGGAGCATTGCTTTCCTTGAATTCTTCTACTTGGTGGTAGCAGTGATGCTCTGGGGGCAGGACCTGGAACACAAGAAGGTGTTGTTCAGAGTAGATAACATGGCAGTGGTCCATGTGGTGAATGAAGAGTCTGCAAGGGATGAGCAGGTGCTCTAGCTGCTGCGCGTCTTACTGATGGGTTGTTTGAGACATGATATAGCGTTCAAGGCGAGACATGCGCCGGGTTGGACAATGACATTGCAGATGCTCCGTCTCCTTCACAGTGGAAGAGGTTCAATGGGCTGGCCACAGAGGCAGGCAAGGACAAGACACCTGTGCGGGTGGACATGTGGACCATAGGAGACAAAGGATGCTTCAGTTGGTGGTAGGGTCTTTGGCGGAGTCCAACAGGAAATCGTATAAGCAAGCTTGGCAGAATTTTCTATCTGTTGGGGCCAGGTGGAGGTCAGAGGTTTGAAGTAGGGAAGAAGACGCAGTCCAGTTCATCCTTACATTGATTGACAAGGGTTTATCTAGAATCACAATAGCAGGGAAACTGTCTGGAATTGCCTTCGAGGGAAAGTTTTTCTGGGGCTGTGCGCCTTCGGCCGGGGATCAGGGAAGGAGAATGCTAGAGGGGAGAGCGAGGGAAAGGGGTCACCAGCCACGGGAGAGGAGGCATTTATCAAGGCATTTGTTTGGCAAGGTATTGGGGGTTCTGCTGACGTTATGCAATGGGTAAGAGGAGACAGGTTTATTTTCAGCATTGTTTTCATGGTTGTTTTTGGGGCGTTCAGGGTGTCCGAACTGCTGGGGAGGAAAGGGGTCCCTGGGTTGGACTGGGTGGACTTTGGGGACACGAGTGGCAGTATAGAGCTGCACATTCATCAATCTAAGACAAATCAAAGGGCCACGGGAAAGACAATGGTGCTACAGGCATTCCCAGTTCTGGGATTATGCCCAGTGCATTGGGGCACAATGCTGATGGTGATTAGCAAGGTCTCTCAGGGAGCAGTTTTTAGCCACGCTAATGGGGCATGGGTGACTTCTTAAAAGCTGTTGTGGATGCTTCAGAAAGCATTGTCGTGTCTGGCTGAGGCCCCAGGGATTATGGAACCCATTCCATCAGGATTAGTATGGCCACTAAAGCAGCACAGCTGGGCTGTGGTAGGGGTAGGATCATGCAGTTTGAGTATTGGTCGTGAGAGTGCTTTCGTCGGTACCTGCAGTTGAAGGAAGGGGGAGGTTTATGATATGAGACATTTCAGTAGTATCTCACATATGTTGTTCTTTTCAGGTGCAGTTACTGTGCCAGAGGCAATCAAACTGTTGATTTAGATTGTAGGACGTTCCTTTATTAAATGGGCGGAAAGGTACGAACTCCCATAAGGCCAAGACACTAATCTCAGGCTTGACGAACTCTTGTTTAAAGTTACTTGGCACGGGAAAGGTGGTATGAGATGGCAAGAGCTGTTACACTGCTTGAATAAGTTAATGGAGAGGCATAGATGTCCAGATGTTCTAGTCCTGCACCTGGGTGAAAATGACTTGGTAGTATGCAAAGAACTTGCTTTGTTAAATAAGATGAAGAAGGATATGCTGGAAATTTAGCAACAGTGGTCCGGAACCATGGTTCTGTGGAGGGAATTCATTCTGAGGAGGCAGTGGAGGGGGGCAACCAGGCACAAATCAACAGGGACAAGCAGGTTTTTTGTAGGGACAACGTTTTTGGTCAGGTGGAGCATCTGGAGTTGAAATACGATTCACTGAATTTTTTAGGGGGGTGCGGTTCATTTTTCTCATTACAGGATGGAGCTCTATTTGTTGCAAGTGAGGGAAGTGTTGGAGAGAACACTGAATGTGAATAGGTGCAACAGAGGTTCCTAGGGAAGGGGGTCAGAAAAGTCGGGAGAAGGCCTTTTCTATGTGGCAGTTGGCAGTTCAGTTGCCATGGTTCTAGATTAAGATTATTGTTGTGAGCATAGGTGAATCAGGACAGTGGGAGGGGGGGTGGCAATAAAGTTACACCTGGAGGAAGCAACAAATTAAAAGTTAAGATTTAGGATACATAGATAGTTAGATGTTAATAGATGTAGGTTAAAGTGTTAAGGGAATTAAAGGTCAACAGTTCAATAACAAGGTAGGAATTACACAGTGGCCAGATAAAGATGTAAAGGGGGGCATGAATGTTAGGGGTGGGTGGTAGGTGAAAATAGGTGACCTATTGTATACTGAGGATTGGTTTTGTAAGACAAAGGCCTAGGGTTTTATTGTTGTGATGTGCACCTGTCATCAATAAAGAGGCCTTTTTCACACAATAAGTGACTATGTGGTCTGTGCTGCTCCCCTTTGGCCCAATGGGCTTTGGGGAGCAGCCAACCAAAGGGAGGTGTGCCCCCAGGGAGATTGGCATAATGGGCCAGCCCAGGCTATATTTGGGCTATATACTGTTGGGCTGCAAGCCCAATATATATGCAGCCATTTTATGTGGAAAGGCACCATGTTGGTAGGTGACATAATGGCCACAACATAGCAAGTTGTTTTCCCTCCCTCCCGTCCCTACACTCTGGATTCTTTTTTATAATGAACATCCTTTATTTGGGATCCTCAGGCTGTTTTTCATTGAGCACAGGTGTGCAGGGGGTGGGTTGTATTTGGTTGTCGCTTGGAGCTGGTGGAAGGCGGTTGGAAGTTCAGTTGCATTGGTTCTAGATTAAAATTATTGTTGTGATCATAGTGAATCAGGACAATGGGGTGGCAATAAAGTAACACCTGGAGGAAGCAACAAATTAAAAGTTAAGATTTAGGATACTTAGATAGCTAGATGTTACTAGATGTAGGTGAAAGTGTTAAAGGATTTAAAGTTCTACAGTTCAAAAACAGGGTAGGAGTTACACAGTTGCAAGATAAAGCCCAATGGGCTTTGAGGGGCAGCCGACCAAAGGGAGGCATGCCCCCTGGGGAGATTGGCATTATGGGTCAGCCCAGGCTACATATGGGCTATTTTTAGGCTATATACTGTTGGGTTGCCAGACCAATATATATGGGGCCATTTTATGTGGAAAGTCACCATTTTGGTAGGTGACATGGTGGCCCCAACGTACCAAGTTGTTTTCCCTCCCTCCCGGCCCTACACTTTTTTCATAGTGGACATGTTTTATTTGGTATCCTCAGGCTGTTTTTCATTGAGCACAAGTGTGCGGGGATTGAATTTGGTTGTCGCTCAGAGCAGTTGCAAGGCGGTTGGAAGTTCAGTTACAATGGTTCAAGATTAAGATTATTGTTGTGAGCATAGGTGAATCAGGACAATGGGGGGTGGCAATACATTTACATCAGGAGGAAGTAACAGATTAAAAGTTAAGATTTAGGATAGTTAGATGTTAATAGATGTAGGTTAAACTGTTAAGGGATTGAAAGGTCTACAGTTCAATCACAGGGTAGTAGTCACACAGTTGCAGGATAAAGATTTTAAAGGCGGGTGGGAGTCTTAGGGGTGGGAGGTAGGTGAAAATAGGTGACTTATTGTATAATGAGGTTTAGTTTTATAAGTCGAAGGCCTAAGGCTTTATTGTTGTGATGTGCACCTGTCTTCAATAAAGCATCCTTTTCACAAAATAACCGAGTATATGGGCTGTCTTACTCCCCTTTGGCCCAAAAGTATTGCTGTGAATCTGGGAACTGAAGTATTTTCCGGATCTTTCCATGCCCTCTTCAGAAGGCCGTGAACCGGATTATTAGACTGTCTAAAAGAGTCACCACTTGTAGAAGACTGCTCATCATCCATAGGCAGATTAAAATAAGAGGAAATATAATAAACTAGTCCAGTTGAATCCTCATTTTGATTACATTAAAAAAGAGGGAAGCTCGCCTAGCATGATCACTACTTAAAAAAAAGAGCTAAACAATAAGCTAAGGAAGTCAGTTATCTTACCATTGTTTTTATCCCCTGTAAATTGCTGGGCACACAGAGTCTCTCAGGCTCAGTACATCAGTAGGCTGGTAGGTGAGTCAAATGGCTGAAATTCACTCTCCTCCTACCTCAGACTGCAAAGGCCCACACCACTAGCAATACAATAGGACAGTCATTAAAAATATGATAACAGGCCTGCCCTCTAGACCACATTGGTCCAGTCACTTTAGGAGGAGTCCAGCCGCATGAATCAGGGCCATCATAGGTTGTGCTTTTGCGCTATGAATGATTGATGGCCCTGCACTGTCGTGTTCTGGGGTCTGCATAGATAGTTGGAGCCTGCCTGGAACATGTGGGCGGTGTTACAGCCACAAATTTTGCACATGATGGCCCAACTAAAGCCAACATTTGCCCAACCCACTGGGAGAGATTTTCCCCTCACAGATGGGAAAAATATCACCCATTTTTGTGGGAAACAGCCCGATCTGGCAACAGGAGAATGCAGGTGTCCGTCTGTTGGTGAGCAGTTTTGACTCCTAGGTTTTTTCAAATCTTGTTGTGCACTTGATAGCCTACTGAGGGTATTTCTATGTTCTGATCTCCAGATGATGTCCCATTTTACGTTGTATGACACTGTAGGTTTGCCCTTGTGTTCCTGGCACTGACTTTGCCACCTCTGAGACCAGGGGTCTCAAATGTAGTAAAGCAAACACAAGGAGATGATGGACGGAGCGCTGAAACTTTTCAGACACTCACCCCCAGTCACAGATCTGGGTTGAATCCATCATCGTTCTTTAGCTCACTTCGCCACCCCAGTTCAGACACAGCTATATGCAAATCAGTCTTGACACTGTGCCTCATGGGAACAGTCCAGACCGAACTGCCAAGCCATGTCTTCCCTGGACCGGAAACAAGCATCCTGGGACCGGTTTCGGGATAACAGCCCTCATCAGCCAGGCTAGCTTGAATCCAGTGGCAAAGTGAGCAAGGGACCCACGTCTGGGCATACCCTGCCAACTTAGGGCGAACAAAGCAAACACAAGAAGATGATGGACGGAGCGCTGAAACTGGGGGTGAGTGTCTGAAAAGTTCCAGCGCTCCGTCCATCATCTCCTTGTGTTTGCTTTGTTCGCCCTAAGTTGGCAGGGTATGTCCAGATGTGGGTCCCTTGCTCACTTTGCCACTGGATTCAAGCTAGCCTGGCTGATGAAGGGTGTTACCCAGAAACCGGTCCCAGGATGCTTGTTTCCGGTTCAGGGAAGACCTGGCTTAGCAGTTCATGCTGGACTGTTCCCATGAGGCACAGGGTCAAGACTGATTTGCATATAGCTGGGTCTGAACTGAGGTGGCAAAGTGAGCTAAAGAATGATGATGGATTCAACCTAGATCTGTGACTGGGGGGTGAGTGTCTGAAAAGTTCCAGCGCTCCATCCATCATCTCCTTGTGTTTGCTTTGTCTCAAATGTAGTGCCAGGGGTTGCAAGGGGCAAGTTAGGGGTCACAGCTACTATCCCTAAATGACTGTCAGGTAGTCAGATTGGGACACCACTAACCTTAAGTATCTGACCAGTGGGGGCAGTGTGCAAAGCCTGACCATCCATTCCCCCTTGTGTTATCTCCCAAGAGCAAGTATAGACAGCTATCCTGAGAAACACCACACAGGGGAAAAGGGGAATGGGATAAAATAAGAAAAGCTGCTGAGTTCTCAATAGGGTAGAGATGTCTATCCTCCATGTAGCGCCAACCGTGTGTGTGCCCTGTATATAGATAGGAGAATAGTAGTGCACCATGATTTACATCTAGAATTCAATTGCAATGTTAATTATAACCACTCATTTCCCATTGATTATCAAGCTCACAACACACTCTTCAGGCAGCTGCAAAAAAAGAAAACAAGCACATGTTCAGGTTCAGTGTCCTTCTTGATTCAAAGAAAGTCAAAAGGTAGGTATGAACTTCTTAAGGAAACTCCAAATTCTCATGCCAGATTAAAGAACAAAAAATAAAGTCTTGTCTTTTCTGATAAGTAATACCACTCCTGGGTATATGATAATATGCAGTCATAGAATATAAACAAATTAACACAAAGCGCAAATGAGCGTGCACTGCCGTCGACTTAGCTGCCAGGCGCTATGTCCACTGCTACTTTATATGTTGCTAGGCTGTTGGTAGCACAGCGACAAGGTAGTTCCACTGTACAAGTCTGCTTCTCGCATGTGCTTTTCTGATCCTTTGTTGCCCTGAGAGATGATGTAGGAGCGTCCAAGGAGCCTTCAATTCCAGACTCCGAAATGCAGGAAGTTTAGGAAGAGCTAACGGCCGCTCCACAGCTGAAAACCACCATGCCTGAAAATGGCCAGCCACGGACGTAGCTGACATGCCCCTCCAAGGGCACATCCCGGAAAAAACAAACTGCAGCGAGGAACATGCACCCCTCCTAAGTCACGACAAGGAAAAATAAGCTGTAGCGTGGTATGAACCAAACCATGTATGGCAAACAAACGGCTTGCTGAATCTGACAAAGTTCTACCCCCAAACGGTTTGTCAAGCATTGGACAATCCCAGGGGCATAGTTTATATAATGCTTGCTGCCAATAGGGCGGCTGAAGGAAGTGCCTTTTCCTCAACGTTCTGATGTCTTCTGGGAGTTGTAGTTCCATTTCTTGCCTGTGACTGGTGCACAGTCATACCGCATTCGAACCCCAGTCACACAATAGAGGTGTGAGCTGGAGTGTATCTTGTGTACCTCCACTATCTTGCCCAAGACTCATATTTCTGTACACCACCATGACTGATCCCCCCCCCCCCTGCAAGGACCGTCATCTCAGCGGTCTCGCAGGTTTTGAGGGATATTGCTCATGGAAACACCTGAGAAGAACCGGGCATTGGAGGTTGTGAACGGGTTCTCACAACCTATCTTCTGGCCCAAACCCCTTCCAATAAACTAGATAATAAACACGCCCTCTCAGTAGCTTGGAATCTAATATGCGTTTCACTTCATATGCCATTTCTCTCTCAATCTCTAAAGGTAGAAGCTTGGTTAGAAGTTGGGTATGTACAGGACAGGGGCATAACAAGGATACCTGGAATACAGGATGTATGCGCCAAGAAGATGGTATGGACAATCTCATGACTGGATTCACCACCCTTTTAATGCAGTATGGGCCTACATACTTGGATTACAATTTATTGGTCCCCCTTAAATGCAGGTTCTTTGTGGCTAACCATACCCTGTCCCCCACTTGATATGAGGGTTCTACTGTGTGTTTTTTGTTTGCAAATTGCTTCCCTGCCTCCTGTGCCTTTACTAAATGGTTCTTTGCATCCTGAAGCGAAGCATGGAGATGGGCATGATGTTCGCAAATTGAGGGATGCCTGGAAGTTATGGGCCATTCAAAAGAAAGCATATTCAAATGATATCCATTCAAACAAAAGAAAGGAGAGCAACCTAGTGTGGAATGTTCAGCATTATTGTAAGCGAACTCCGCCATCCATAACAAAGTGCTCCATTCCTCTGCATGCTGCAAGGTAAAACATCTGAGATACTGCTCCAGCGTCTGGTTCAGCCGTTCCGTTTTTCCATCTGTCTGGGAATGGAAGCTGGTAGAAAGGAAGGCATACACTTTCATGGTTTCAAACAATGCTTGCCAGAACCGTGACGTGAACTGGGATCCTCTATCGGTTATAAGCACAGCAGACACGTCATGGGATCGAACTATATGTTGTAGGAACATCTTCTCTAATTCATAGGACGTAGGGACGTTATTCATCGAAATGAAATTACCCATCTTGGGCAAATGATTGATAGCAACAAGAATTGTAGTGTGACCTTCACTGGGGGGCATTACCATGATAAAGTCCATTGAAACTGTGTGCCAAGGACTAGGGGGGATAGGAACTGGTTGTACCAAAGCAGCAGGCCTTAAATGACTGGTCTTACCCAGGGCACATATGGCGCACTCATTCCCATATTTCTTTACGTCTGGGCGTAAAGTAGGCCACCAGAAGTGTCGCTCCATTGCAGTGATTGTTTTCTGTATTCCCATGTGTCCTCCCAATGTAGAGTCATGGATCCAAGTCAAGACTTGCTGCTGTAATGGTCCCTTTGGTATGTACAAGGCATGGTAATGGTATAAAAGATCGTCTTTCTTTGCACAATGATCCGGATCTTCTTGTAACCAGGCCTGTTGATTCACGGTAGCTAACTGGACCTTTAGATCCTTCAAAAAATCATTGGAGGTTATCAAGGCAATTTCAAGATCAGAGAACGTTGCCTTTCGGAGTATTCTTGGTTGATCGATGAGTGCAACAAGTCATTCTCAGGAGAAAGATCTAGCCTGAAGAGGGCATCTGTGTTGCCGTTTTGTGTTCCTGGTTGAAACTTGATCACAAAATCATAATCTGAAGAAAAAAAAAGAGACCAGTGCAATTGCTGAGGTGTGAGCACTCGTGCAGTCTTCAAAAACAGCAGATTTCAGTGGTCTGTGTACATTTCAATTGTATGCTGGGCTCCTAGCAGATAATCCCTCCATTCTTCACAGACCATTTTGATAGTCAATAGTTCTTTGTCTGTAATACTGTAGTACATCTCACAGGGAGTTAGTTTTCGTGACATAAATGCCACTGGAAGTAGTTGCCCAGTTTCAGGATATCTCTGGGACTGGACCCCCCTAACGCATACTGAGAGGCGTCTGTTTCTACCACAAAGGGCCTCTTAACATCCAGATGTCGTAAAATAGAGGCCTGTGTGAAACGTGCTTTCAATTTGTGGAAGGCCAGCTCTGCATTTTCACCCCACACATACGGAGTACCTTTCTTTAGAAGACGAGTGATGGGTTAAATGATCTTTGAGAAGTCTTTAATAAACCGTTTGTATAAGTTGACAAATCCCAAAAAGCTTTCTAAAGCCTTAACATTCGTAGGTGATTTCCATTGCATAATGGCTGAGACTTTTCGATCAGCCATCTTTAATTCTCTTGTATTGATGACATACCCCAAAAACTCAATCTCTGAAACATGAAATAAACATTTCTCTAGTTTTGCATAAAAAGAATGCAGTATCTGTGTAGCACCGCCTTGACATGAGACATGTGTTCTTGTAGAGTTGATGAGTAGATGAGGATGTAATCAATGTACACGATGCAAAACACATCCAGGAAGCCCCGTAGCACGTCCTCCATGAAGTATTGGAAAGCTGCTGGAGCGTTACACAACCCAAAGTGCATCACCTGGTACTCAAACAAACCAAGCTTCGTCCGGAATGCCATCTTCCACTCATCACCCTGCTTCACTCGTACCAGGAGATATACCCCACGAAGATCCAGCTTGGACAATCCCAGGGGCATAGTTTGGAATGAAGGATAACGGATAGCGGTTCTTAATAGTTACCCTGCTGATCGCTCTGTATTCAATACAAGTCCTTAAATCCCCTTCCTTCTTTGGCATAAAAAAGAGGGGAAGAAGCCAGAGATGATGAAAGACGTATAAACCCTGAAGCAAGGTTCTCATCAAGGTATTCTCACATGTGTTGTGTTTCTGGCTCAGTTAGAGCGTACATTTGGCTACATGGAATAGCAGCCCCAGGCATCAAATCTATCCTGCAGTCATACTCCCTATGGGGATGGAGTTGACTGGCTTCTTGTTTATCGAATACAGAGTGATATTGATCATAATCCGGAGGTAGCGATGTTGCATTGCACACCAAAGGTTTGTTACATCCTGTAGCTAGCAATTGGGCTTGCGTTTCCATGGGGCTCAGCTGAAGGACTCTTTCCTTGGTGAAATGTTCACTGCAAAAAGAGGAATCCATGGTAACGGTGCGGGCTGCCCATCTTAAAGACGGATCATGCTGTGTCAGCCAAGGCATTCCCAAAATAAGCCAGAAGTGGGGAGCGCCAATGAGGTCGAACTGAATCATTTCGTAGTGATCCTTGCCAAACTGCATAACCAAAGCTTGTGTATGGTATCGTACAGGTCCAGAAGTCAATGCGGTACCCTGTGTGTGTGTGCCCTGTATAAAGATAAGAGAATAGCAGTGTTCGACGATTCACATCTAGAATTCAGTTGCAATATTAATTATAACCACTCATTTCCCATTGATTATCAAACTCACAGCACACTCTTCAGGTAGCTGCATAAAAAGAAAACAAGCACATGTTCAGTATCCTTCTTGATTTAAAGAAAGTCAAAAGGTAGATATGAACTCCTTAAAGGAAACTCCAAATATTCATGGCAGATTAAAGAACAAAAAATAAAGTATTGTCTTTTCTGATAAGGAATACCACTCCGGGGTATATGATAATATGCAGTCATAGAATATAAATAAATGAACAAAGGGCAAATGAGCGTGCACTGCCATGTACTTAGCTGCCAGGCATGACGTCCACTGCTACTTTGTATCTTCCTGAGCTGTTGGTAGCACAACGACAAGGAAGTTTCGATTTACAAATCTGCTTCTCGCACAGGGTTTTCTAATCCTTTGTTGCCCTGAGAGACAACATAGAAGCGTCCACTGAGCCTTCAGTTCCAGGCTCCAAAATTCAGGAAGTTTAGGAAAGGATAACGGTAGGGTGACCAGATCTTGAGAACCAAAAACCGGGACATTTGGGGAAAATAGAAGAAGGACTACAATTTTTCATCCACGGAATGGCGCAGAATGACAGCTGTCATCAACATAGGATCACAGAAGATGCATTAAGAAAGTAAATACAATGTAATTTCTACAATCAAAATTATACCTATTAATTAAACTGCTTACTTATAACAGTTGCAAACTAGCAAAGCTTTAGAACGCCCAAAAAAGTGCCTCTCACTCTTTTCAGTCAACCCCTTCTAAAAACCGGGACATGAGACAAAATTGCCGAAATCTGCCCGGACAGCTGGTGAAAAACCGGGACTGTCCGGGCAAATCGGGGACGTCTGGTCACCCTAGATAACGGCCGCTCTGCGGCCGACAACCACCATGCCTGAAAACGCCCAGCCATGGACGTAGCTGACACACCCCTCCAAGGGCGCATCCCAGAAAAAACAAACTGCAACGAGGAACACACACCCCTCTTAGGGCGCGACTAGGAAAAATAAGCTGTACCGCGGTATGAACCAAACCACGTATGGCAAACAAACGGCTTGCCGAATCTGACAGAGTTCTACCCCCAAACAGATTGTCAAGCATTTATATAATGCTTGCTACCAATATGACGGCTAAAGGAAGTGCCTTTTTTATCGCCATCCTGATATCTTCTGGGACTTGTAGTTCCATTTCGTGCCTGTGATTGGTGCACAGTCATACCACATTCGAACCCCAGTCACACGATGATCCAATAGAGGTGTGAGCTGGAGTGTATCTTGTGTACCTGCACTATCTTGCGCAAGACATATTTCTGTACACCATCATCACAATGACGTTCATGCTTTCAAGTGCATTGAGGACCTGGCACAACCTACACCTGTGTGAGAAAATGACATGTCCATTCAAGACTTGGAAACTTCCCATCGTAACACAGTTTTGAAAAGCTCTGAAAGTGTTCGTTTATATTTTGTTTTGTTGCACATACGTCCGGTTTTAAGTTCTTGTTCTGAAACAATTTGCTATTATAGCAATTTGTAAATAAAAGAAATGAACAAAATTGTTATTCTTTTGTAGTATTTCCTAGTCCTTTGCTTCATGGGCCATTGCACGTGCGATATAGCTTCAGTTTATATTGTCCTAACCAATGCTGCTAGGCCACAACCAGTGATTTGTAACACCTCCTGCGTCCGAGTAACTAAACTCATTACTTAGATGTCGGTAAGAGTTGTGCCCACATTTTTTTGTTGAAGAAAAGTGGCAGTTGTGGAGGATGAGCCAGGCTACAATATAACTGGACTGCCAATGCTAAATTTGAGCCGATGGGGGCCACGGGCATTTATTTTTGGGACCTGCACTTAGTTTTCTGCATCAGACATTTCGCAAGAGAGAGGAAAACACACAAATCGAAAAGCTGGAGGAAGAGAAAGACAGAAACACTGTCACAAAGGGTAAAAGCAGGAACCAGCAAGAGTGAGATAGAGTGGCAGAGAGTGTCTGGTAGTGGATTAAATGAAATGGATATAAGACTACCAGCCCTGGTATTCAGTGTGCCAACCTTTAATTGCACCAACCGTGGACTCCTGAGCAGAACTTCGGGCACAGGCACTCTTTCTTTTAGAAATTAAGTACTGCCACAGGATAAAAACTGCCAGTACTCTGAGATGGATTTGCTTTGCCTTCACAGAGGGAGACACGTGAGTCTTTGACATATGCAGTTACTAATCCAGAATAACAACGTGCTTCTTCACTTATACATGAGTTTCTTTGTGAACGTCACTGAATGTGAGAATGACTCAATGCATATATAAATCTATACAAGAGTGACAGCATGGATGAAAGAATGGGTGACTAAATAGATCAACCACTCTTACAGAACCACTGATCAGAAAACAGACGCAGTCATAAAAACAGTAAAAACTGTTCTGGGTCCTTCCTTTGGTCCTGTAACAGTTAGTGGTAACTCGGCATTATCCTGTCAGACTTATTAGTCCACAAAATACCACTTTTTTTCTTATCAAGGGAAGGTAAGACATTGAAAAACAGAGATGAGACAGAAAAACAGATTGTCATATCACCTTCAAAAGTGGTAGCACGCCAAATGTAATCTATACCTCAGAGGTATGCTTCAAGCACTAGAAATAAAAGCAGCAAAGCAATATTATGTTTCACACTGAGTGCTTGTGAAGATGCAGGTTATGCATATAAAGGGGATCTCCTCACCTGCAGAGATCTTTATAAACTGGTCAGCGACAAGCCGACATCTAGGTATGATGTGTTACACATATTTATCTTTTCAAAATAACATTCTTTATCGAGTACTCTTCACATTATGGAACCAATTGGACACAGCAGTACTGAAACTGTAAGATATATGTTTCAATTTTTACACAAGGACAATCAAGACGATTTATTTCATAATTTTTTTAGATTTTAAAATCTTGATTGTGAATGTCTCTCTGCTATTTACTTGGCCGCTGCTAAATAGTAGAAGTTATTTACTATTTGGCCTGCAGCAATGCAAAGAGCAACAAAACTTAATTATTTGCCTTGCTGCTAGTTAAATATTAGAAATTATGTTCTATTTGACCTGTGACCTTGCAAATAGCAAATAAAGTTCACTGTTTTCCCAGCTGCTGGCTAGATCCCAGAAATAATGTACTGTTTAGCCGGAGGCCTTGCAATTAGAAAAGAAACTTCATTAAATAGCAGACAATATGCACAGCTTGGCTAGTAGCCAATCAAATAGCAGTGAATCTACACTATTTACCCGTCTGCTGCCTAAACAGCTTAAATCTTCTGTTATGCCTCATGCAGATTTCAACCAGCACTTATCGCCAGGCAGAACTGCAAACCAGACGTGAACACAATTGGCACCCATCTCCCAATGCCAGTTAGGGTCTGTAAGAGAGTAGGATCTGCTCCTTATGGTTACCCCCACTTTTTGCTGATGTCTCACTGTTTTTCGACTTTAGTCTGGCTAGGGCCCTGCTATCCAGGACCCCAGCCTAGCTGCTTCGTCTCTAAAAGTGATTCCATGTACCTTAGGTACACTTCAGAATGGATTCTGGGGTGCCCTTATAAGTCCCTAGTATATGGTATACTATGTACCCAGGGCATAGGTACCCCAGAGGCCTACCAGGGGCTGCAGCATGTATTATGCCACCCATGGAAGGCCCTCCAAAATGACACCACAGGACTGCTACAGCAGCCTGAGTGAGGTGGTGCATGCACCCCTTACTGAGATATAGGTTCACTATATCTCACTATATCACTGCACATATAAACCTATCAGTCACCCCTATGGCAGGCCTTATCAATCCAGAAGGCAGGGTGCCTGGTTTTATGTGAGAGGGTGCCAATGCATGAGCAGAGCCCCTCTGCAGCCTTCGGAATCTATCCTCCGGGGTTGTCTGTGAGTACAGCCTGACCATATACTCTTAAGTGCATTATATCTTAAACGGTAAATGCTAACTTTGGGATGGCTGCACTGAAACATGTCGTGTTTGGTGTCAAACACCTTGGAATCATACCCCCACACCAGTCCCTGATGTGGGAGTATGATCCCACCCTTCTAGAGGGAGAGACATGACAGCACCGGTATACCCGGTACCAGCTAAACAGAGCCCTGGCATCACAAAATGGATGCTGCAGCCACAGACACGAGTCTGGCCTCCTACTGCTGACCGAAACTCCGGCAGGGGAGGCCTGGACAATAGGTTTCCTGTCACAGGGAGGTGGTACCACCTCCCAGACAGGCTTTAGTGTATTGGGGCTGGGTGGGTGCACTCTCTGAGTGCTTTGAAGTCCTGCACTGGGGGCACATTTGGTGTCCCTGTGCATACCCCAGTTCAAACCGGTTGCAGGGCTGCCAGCCCCTGCTCTGGCGCGAAACTGGACAAAGGAAATGGGTGTAGCCACCCCTCTTTCCAAACCCTCCCATAGGTGGGTCCCCTGAGTTAGTCCAACAGCTTCCTTGGGTATAAGAAGGGAACCCCTGGCAACAGGACTTTAGATATCCCTGGACGAAACTCTGAAACTGAATTCTGGGCCTTCGACGATCTGTTAAATGCCAGATGACTGAAGAATCTCCCTTGGAGTAAAGGAGTTACTCCCCTGCTTGGCAGGCACCAAAGACACATCTGTCCGGTCTGCATCTCCGAAGCTCCCGCCAGACGCCGACAACCCTGCAACCCAGAGGGTGGATTTCCAGACTTCCCAGACGCTGACCCAAGTCCCCAGCAAAGCTGAGACCCGTAGCCTTTGTGGGTACCGTGGAACCAGAACCCCTGGACACCGTGCACATTTGCAAGTGCATAAGCTTCTGGTCAATCCTAGAGGCTGTGCTTTGGGTTATTTGTAGCCCTGACACGGAGCAGTGAATACACCGAAGATTGCTGGCCTGGCCACTCCGAGTGACCCGTGGACCGCCATTTTGTTATTCCGCCCGAGGTCCCTTCGCGATCCCTTGTCTGTCAACTTGTGGGTCCCTCAGAAGGACATCTTTGATTTCAATGGGCCTCCCTCGTTGCTCCAGGTCTGCCCTGACTCTCCCTTGCTTGGGAAGTCCCTCGGATCTCGCTGGTCTGTTCCGAAGCCTTTGTTCTCTTTCTGCGTGGGTTGCTGTTACCAAGGTTTGTTGGGTCCAATCCGGGCACCAATACTGCAGTCAGCTTCTACCTTTGTGGGACAGCTCGATTCCAGCTCCTGGTTGTCGTCGACGCCTCCTTGTCCTCGTGGCTGCAGAGACAATCTTCACCTCTTCAAACTTGAAGCACCCGACATCGGTGGGCATTCGACTATCGTGCCCCTGGTCACTGGCTAGTGGCCTAGACTCTGTCCCCTCTGCTTTCAGGTTCTTCTCATCCTCGATCCAGACTTGGATCTCTTCGGACACTTCGCAGCTTCCCGGCAGCAGCACTTTTCAGCCAGCGGCCATTGAAAACGACGGCGCGGCCCGACACCATTTGACACCTGTGCACCCGGCTTCCCTGGGTGAGGTAACACGAGTACTACGGTGCTCCCGTGGGTGTTGGCTCTAGAACCCTCTAAGTCCAAAAGGGTTTGTTCCCAGTCCACTCTGAAGTGTCCCTAAACTTTTAAACTCTAACCGCGACTTTCCCCATAGACGCTAACGGAGCTCGCAGCTGTGTTCACACACTGCACACGTCCCCCGTGGGTCCCCTGTGTCACTACCTTGGGTGGTTCCTTGGGGTCCCAGCGATTCTACAGGCTCTAGGCCTTGTGTCTAGTCAAGTCGGGGTTCTTATACCACTTTCTTAATATATGGTTTGGTACGCCCCTAGGGCTAATCGTATATTGTGCTAATTTACTGTGTTATTTGACTTGTAACTTGTGTATTTCAACCTCTAGCCTCATAAAGAGACTAGTGGGTAGTGTTTAGTAATAAATACATATATTTTATATATATATACCTGGTGTGGTTCTCCTTTCATTTGGTCATTCATGAGATTATAGACTGGTAAAACAAACAGCTTAACACTCCTTCAAGACTTAGCCTGAAGGCTGCTCTCCACAGCTACCACTAGGATAGCTTTCATTTAAGGTTGTCTTTTAACCTACCATCAATAAAGATCGTTTGGACTGGTGCAAGGTGCCCACTATAACTAGTGGACAGCATATGCCAGGCCAACTTCTCACATTGGTGTGCAGCGGTTGGATTCAAGCTTGCCTTTGTTTTACCAGATAATCTCAAGTGAGTGACTAACTGAAAACCTGAGGTACATATAATTCAAGCTTAAGGTTACAGTAAGTTCTACTGAACTTAGAGTTGTGTGTCAAGGGCTTAGCACACCCTTTCTACAACTCAAGAGAGTTTAGTAGGCCACACTAGAGTAGGTAGTGCATACACCACACCTCACTAGTGATGTTTTCAAAGCCAGGAGCCAGTGGGTCCCTGCCAGAAGCCCAAGGGCTTCCACCATCCAAGTATGACAACCTCCAATTCTTAGAATTGAGAGCATTGTGTAATGCTAGGAAATTGAAGACAAGAAAAACTGCAAACACCCAACGCCTCATAGAGGTACTGCTTTTGGATGATCTCCAGAAGGCCTCAGGGTCTGAAGGGGTAGGCAGAGAGGGTGGGGCAGTGAATGAGGAAGGGCCAAGGGGTGAAGAATCCCATGACCTGACCTCTGAAGCTGGCCAGGAAGATGACAATGATCTTACCCTGGAAAATCCAGCTCCTCCTGTAGATGAGGAGGAGGACCAGAATGGCCCCCTCTTTGTCCCACCAGGAAGAGTTGAGAGTGTGCCTAGAAGGTCAGGGTCTCCTTCTGTGGAGTCTAACCATTCTGACACCTCAATAGGGACCTCTGTTTCCTCTCATAGGAGGGAACCCTCTCATGAGAGGAAAGAGAGATTGCTCAAGTATGAAGAAGCTCAGCTGAGAATCAGAAGAGAGCAGGTAGCTTTAGATAGGGAGTCCCTAGAGCTTCACAGAGCAAGAAAAAAGATGGGACTATAGTCCCATGGTGGCAGCAACTTCCCTAGTGGTAGGGAAAGGTCTCATGACCATAGAAACCTGAACAAGATTGTCCCTCCCTACCAGAGTGGGGATGACATCCACAAATGGATTACTGCACTGGAAAGGGCCTGTAAAGTTCAGAGGGTCCCCCAGGAGCAGTGGGCAGCAATCATGTGGCTCTCCTTTGCAGACAAAGGTAGAGACAAGCTCCTCACTGTAAGAGAGGAGGATGCTGATGATTACCAGGTCCTGAAGAGTGCACTGATAGATGGGTTTGGCCTAACCACTGACCAATACAGGTTAAAGTTTAGAGATACCCAAAAGGCACAGACACAGGACTGGGTGGACTTTGTAGATTGTGCTACTAAGGCTCTGGAGGGCTGGTTGCTTGGCAGCAAGGTGTGTGATTACAAAGGATTGTACAACTTAATTATGAGGGAGCAGATCCTTAATAATTGTCAAAATCAGCTGTTGCATCAGTACCTGGTGGACTCTGATCTGACCTCTCCCCAAGAATTGGGAAAGAAGGCAGACAAATGGGTCAGAACCAGGGTGAAGCAGAAGGTTCAGAACCAAGGTGGTGACCCCAAGAAGCAAGATTCTAAGAACTCTGACAAGGGTGGGGAAAAGGGAAAAGACCAGAAGCCTTCTCAAGGTCCCCAAAAATCTTCATCTGGGGGGGGAGTCCCAATCTAACAAAGGTAAAGGCCAGAAGAAACCATGGTGTAAAATCTGTAAGCAGAAAATCCATTGGACAAGTGACTGTACAAAGTCCAAAGACTCAACTCCAGCCACCATTGCCCCTAAGGCAACTGTTCCCCTAGTGCAGCTACAAATGGTGGTGTCCCAAGCAAGGGTGTAGTAGGGTTAACCCTGGGATCTGAGGTGGGCTCTGGCCTAGTCAGAGTGCCAACTCAGGCTATGCTGATCTGTGATGGAGGCATGGATATGGCCTCCTTATTTGTGAGTCCCAGTAATCTGGGCAAATACAGACAGCAGCCTTTAATCAATGGAAGAGAGGCTTTGGCATTCAGGGACACAGGAGCAAGTGTCACAATGGTGACAAAAGATCTTGTGGCTCCTGAACAGATTATACTTGGTGAGATGTACCAAGTGACCAATGCTAGCAATATCAGGACAGACCAATCCTTGGTAGTTGTTAATTTCTCCTGGGGAGGGGTAACTGGCCTCAAGAAAGTTGTGGTAAGTGCAGACCTCCCTGTTGAATGCTTGCTTGGCAATGATCTAGAAACTTCAGCTTGGGCAGAAGTAGAGCTCAGGACCCATGCAGAAATGCTGGGGATCCCGGCACATGTTTTTGCTGTGACCAGGTCACAGGCCAAAATGTCAAACACTGAACAGGCCCTGGATTCTGGAATAATGGACCAGGTGCCTCCCAAGAGGAGGAGCAGCAGGGTTAAGGCAGTGCCTTCCACCCTGACTCAGAGTACAGATCAGTCTCCTGAGGGAGATGATCTTAGTCCTGAAGAAGGAACTGTCCCAGAGGAGCTTGAACCTGATCAGGATGAGTTCTTGGGGACAGGGGGTCCTTCCAGGGCAGATCTGAGCCAGGAGCAGCTGAACTGCCCCTCTCTTGAACCCCTCAGACAGCAGGCTGCTGCTGAGGCTGCTGGGAATGCTAGTGGATCCCATAAGGTCTATTGGGATGATGGACTCCTATACTCAGAGAGCAGAGACCCCAAGCCTGGTGCCACCAGGAGGTTGGTAATACCTCTGAAGTTTAGGGGCTTCCTATTAACACTAGCCCATGATATTCCCCTAGCAGGTCACCTGGGCCAAAACAAGACCTGGGACAAAATTGTCCCTCACTTTCATTGGCCCCACATGTCTGAAGACACCAAGGAGTTTTGTCACTCCTGTGTCACCTGTCAAGCCAGTGGGAAGGCAGGTGGAACCACAAAGGCCCCCCTGATACCACTACCTGTGGTGGGGGTTCCCTTTGAAAGGGTGGGGATTGACATAGTTGGTCCTATGGATCCTCAGGCAGCTTCTGGGCACAGATTTATCCTGGTGGTGGTGGACCATGCCACTAGGTACCCAGAAGCTATTCCACTTAGGACCACCACAGCTCCTGTGGTGGCAAGGGCCCTCTTGGGAGTATTCTCAAGGGTGGGTTTTCCTATGGAGGTAGTATCAGACAGAGATACAAACTTCATGTCTGGTTACTTGACTGCAATGTGGAAGGAGTGTGGAGTAAATTATAAATTCACCACACTCTATCACCCACAATGCAATGGTTTAGTTGAGAGATTCAACAAAACCTTGAAGGGCATGATCAAAGGTCTCCCAGAGAAGCTTAGGCGGAGATGGGACGTCCTTTTGCCCTGCCTTTTATTTGCCTACAGGGAGGTGCCTCAAAAGGGGGTTGGTTACAGCCCTTTTGCACTTTTGTTTGGCCATCCTGTTAGGGGCCCATTGTGTCTGGTGAAGGAGGGATGGGAGTTACCTCTCAAACCCCCTAAACAGGACATAGTGGACTATGTACTTGGTCTCCGCTCCAGGATGGCAGAGTACATGAAAAAGGCAACTAAAAACCTTGAGGCTAGCCAGGAATTACAAAAGACCTGGCATGACCAAAAGGCTGTGCTGACTGTGTACCAGCCAGGACAGAAGGTGTGGGTGTTGGAGCCAGTGGCCCCAGCAGCTCTCCAAGATAAGTGGAGTGGCCCCCATACAATTGTTGAACAGAAGGGAGAGGTTACCTACTTGGTGGACCTTGGAACTCCCAGGAGTCCCCACAGGCTACTTCATGTCAACAGATTGAAACCATATGTCGACAGGGCAGACATAGGCTTGCTCATGGCTACTGATGAGGGACAGGAGGAAGAGAGTGATCCACTCCCTGACCTGCTCTCTCAGAACCCTGATGATGGATCAGTAGATGGTGTAGCCTTGGCAGGCAGCCTCACTATCCAGCAACAAACTGACTGCAGAAAAGTTCTCAGCCAGTTCAGGCATATGTTCTCCCTGACATCTAGTCAGACTACCTGGTGCACTCATGAAGTGGACACTGGGGACAGTCTGCCTGTCAAGAATAAAATCTACAGGCAGCCTGATCATGTCAGGGATTATATCAGGACAGAGGTCCAAAAGATGTTGGATTTGGGAGTCATTGAACCCTCAGATAGCCCTTGGGCTAGTCCAGTAGTCTTGGTGCCCAAACCTCACACCCAGGGTGGTAAGAGAGAGATGAGGTTTTGTGTAGACTACAGGGGTCTCAATGCAGTCACTAGGACTGATGCCCATCCCATCCCCAGGGCAGATGAGCTTATAGATACTTTGGCTTCAGCCAAGTTTCTGAGCACATTTGACTTGACAGCTGGCTACTAGCAGATCAGACTAGCTGATGATGCAAAGCCAAAAACAGCATTTTCTACCCCTAGTGGGCATTATCAATTTGTGGTGATGCCCTTTGGTTTGAAGAATGCACCTGCCACTTTTCAGAGGTTGGTGAATACAGTCCTTACAGGTCTGGAAGCCTACAGTGCAGCATATCTAGATGATATTGCTGTCTTTAGCTCCACCTGGGAGGATCACCTGGTCCACCTCAGAAATGTTTTGGAGGCCCTGCAAAAGGCAGGCCTAACTATCAAGGCTACTAAGTGCCAGATAGGGCAGAGTCAGGTTGTGTACCTGGGCCACCTTGTGGGTGGAGGCCAGGTTCAACCATTGCAGAGCAAAATCCAGACCATCATGGACTGGGTTGCTCCAACTACCCAGACTCAGGTGAGAGCCTTCTTTGTCCTGACTGGGTATTACAGAAGATTTGTCAAGGGGTATGGATCTATAGTGACAACCCTGAATGACTTAACCTCTAAGAGAATGCCAAAAAAGGTTCAGTGGACAGTCAGCTGTCAAAAGGCATTTGATGACCTGAAGCAGGCCATGTGCACTGCTCCCATTCTACAAAGTCCTGATTACTCCAAAAAGTTCATTATCCAAACAGATGCATCTGAGTTGGGGGTAGGGGCTGTACTGTCACAGTTGAATGATGAAGGTCAGGATCAGCCAGTAGCTTTTATTAGCAGAAGGCTGACCCCCAGAGAGAAACGTTGGTCAGCCATTGAGAGGGAGGCCTTTGCTGTGGTTTGGGCTCTGAAGAAGCTGAGGCCATACTTGTTTGGCACTCACTTCCTAGTTCAGACAGACCATAAGCCCCTCTTATGGCTAAAACAGATGAAGGGTGAAAACCCCAAACTTTTGAGGTGGTCCATTTCCCTACAGATGGATGGACTATACAGTGGAACATAGACCTGGGAGTAGCCATGCCAATGCAGATGGACTCTCCAGATATTTCCACTTAGAACATGAAGACTCAACTGGTCAAGGTTTGTAGGAAGGTGGAATCTGACTATATGGTTGCCCCCACTTTTTTTAATGGTGTTTTGCTGATTTATGACTTAGTTGGACTGGGATCCTACTATTCAGGGCCCCAGTCTATCTGCTCTCTCTAAATGACATGGAGTGCACTCTAGGTGCACTAGTGATTGGTTACTGTGGTGCCTTATGAGTCCCTAGTATATGGTACCTTAGGTGCCAAGGGCATAGGTACTTCACAGGCCTACCAGGGGCTGCAGCATGTATTATGCCACCCCTGGGAAGCAGACTAAATCTGACACCACAGGCCTGCTACTGCAGCCTGGGTGAGGTGGTGCTAGCACCCCTCACTGAGATATAGGTTTCCTATATCTCTCATGCACACACATATAACCCTCTCAGTCACCCCTATGGCAGGCCCTATCAATCCTGAGGGCAGGGTGCTTGGCTTCTATGTGAGGGGGTGCCTCTGCATGAGCAGGGCCCCTCTGCAGTTCTCAGAGTCCATTCTCTGGTGCTGTTTGTGGATGCGGTTAAACCATATACTCTTATGTGCATTATATCCTCGCGGTAGAATGCTAACTTTGGAATGGCTGCATCAAAACATGTCGTGTTTGGTGTCAAACATCTTGGAATACTACCCCCCCCACCAATCCTGGCGGCGGGGGTAGCATTCCACCCTTCTAGAGGGATAAGACATGTACCTGCTGTGGAAACGCGGTAGAATCCTGCAGAGCCCTGGCATCACAAAATGGATGCCACCAGTCACAGACACTGGGCTGCCCTCCTGCTGATGACTGACACTCACAGTGGAGGAAGCCCAACAATAGGCATCCTGTCACAGGGAGGTGTAACCACCTCCCAGACAGGGTTTAGTGTATTGGGGCTGGGTGGGTGCACTCTTAGAGTGCTTTGAAGTCCTGCACTGGGGGAGCAGAAGGCTCCTCTGTGCATATGCCAGTTCAAACCGGCTCAGGGGCTACCTGCCCCTGCTCTGGCGCGAAACTGGACAAAGGGAAGTGGGTGTAGCCACCCCTCCCTTGACCCTCCCATAGGTGGGGTCATAGAGTTAGTCCATCCCCTCTTTTTAGTATAAGAGGGGAACCTTGCCATTGCAAAGCAGATAACCCCTGGACGACGCTCTACAGAAGAATCCTGGCCCTTCGACGTTCCACTACCTTTGGAAGACAGAAGAATCTCCCTTGGAGTCAAGGAGTGACTCCCCTGCTTGGCAGGCACCAAAAACGACAACGACGGTCGCAAACTACGCCGCTCCCGCCGGAGTCCGAAGTCCCTGCAGCCCAAGAAGTGGATTTCCTGACCTCTCCCAGGCCATCGTGAGTCCCCAGCGAAGCTGAGGCAAGTGGACCCCACGAGTAACTAGGAACCGCGACCCCTGGGTACCGTGCACTATTGTCGAGTGCAACCCCTTCACAACGTTCTACGAACCTGTGCTTTGGACCACGTGTGGTCCCGACCTCCAGCAGGAATCTCTCCGAAGATCAGAGGCCTACATCGTCCCGAGTGACCGTGGGCCCCTGTTGAGTGATTCCGCCCGAGGTGTCTTCGTGATCCCTTGCCCGCTGGCTTGTGGGTCCCCAGAAGACTTCTGAAAGAAACCAAAGGGCTCCCCTGGTTGCTCCAGGCCTGCCCTGACTTACCCTCGCTGGGTGAGTCCCTCAGACCTTGCTGGTCTGCGCCATCGACTTTTCTTCATCTCCCCGAGACTTGCGGCTGCCAAGGCTTGTTGGCTCCGATCGAGTTGCCGACACCGTAGTCAGCTGCAGACGTTGAGGGACACACCGAATCCAGCTCCTGGTCGTCGTCGACGCCTCCTGGACCACGTGGCTGAAGAGTCAAGGCACCTGCAACCGACCTGAAGCGACCAACGACGGTGGGCATCCAGCTTCCTTGCCCCGGGTCACTGCCAAGTGACTTTGAACACTGTCCCCTCTGCTTTCAGGTCATCCTTCTTCAGAATCCAGGCTTGGATTCCACCGGACACTTCTTCAGCTCCCGCAAGCAGCAAGTCTTCTTTGTTCGCCATTGAAAACGACGCCGCGACCCGACACCAAAGGACACCTGTGCACCCGGCTTCCCTGGGTGAGGTAACTCCAGCACTACGGTGCTCCTGTGGGTGTGGGCCCTAGAACTACTTACCCTGTAAGTGACTTGCTTGTAGGTTCTCCCGAAGTATCCTAAAACTCCTTATTTCCAACCGCGACTTGCCCCATTGAAGTTAACGGCGATTCGCGCCTGTGTATCCACACTGCACGCGTCCCCCGTGGGTCCTTTACTTACCTGCCTTGGGTGGTTTCGTGAGGCCCCAGCACTTCTGAAGGCCCTAGGCCTTGTCTCCTTGCAAGTCGTTGTTTCTAAGTCTCTTACTTAGTATATGGTCTGGTACGCCCCTAGGGCCCCAGCCATATTTTGTGCTTAACTTATTGTGAAACGTTGATTTGTGCATATGTTTGTCTTCTAATCTCATAAAGAGATTAGTAGAGAGTTATTTAGAAATAAATACATATATATTTGATATATATACCTGTGTGGTGTCTTTTCATTTGGTGATTCAAGAGATTATATGGTAAAACAAGCTGCTTTACATTCCTCCGAGACTTAGCCTGAAGGCTGCTCTCCACAGCTACCACTAGGATAGCTTTCTTTAAAAGGTTGTCTTAAACCTATCTACCATAAGAGTCGATTTGCCCTGGTGCAAGGTGTCCACTTTAATTAGTGAACAGCATATACCAGGCCAACTTCTCACATTGGTGGGCAGCGTGTGGGATTCCAGCTTGGCATTGTTTTACCAGAAAATCTCTATTTGAATTACTAACTGAAAACCATTATAGGTACTCAAGGTACATATAAAATCAAGCTTAGTATCAATAAGTTCTACTGAACTTAGAGCTGTGTTCCAAGGGATAGCACACCCTTTCCACAGCTCAAGCTAGGATCAGTAGGCCACAAACTAGTGTAGGTAGTACAACACTGCACAACACTAGAATGTCCTTGAAGGGTGGACCCAGTGGATCCACTCAGCCTCAGTATAAGGACATGGCTTTCTCTGACTTGAGAGCCATGTGTGTTGACAGACACCTGAGGATAGGACAGAGTCCCTCAACACTACACCTGATAGATCTGCTGACAGCAGATGACCTTAGATTGGCTCTAGGAGCTAAGGGGTCTGAATCAGTGGGTGGGTCAATCATAGTATCTGGGTCAGATGAGGACAATCCGAATGACCAAGACTCTGTGGTTGAAGGGCCAGGCTTCAAGGAGCCTGAACAGGACAGAGGAATTCTCCCTAAGAGAACTGGCAGAGTGGATGAGAGGCACAGATCCCCTTCCAGGGAATCTGAGCACTCTTATCACTCTGGCAGAGAATTTGTCCAGGAGAGGAGCTCATACTTTAACTTAAGAGAGACCTCCTCTGAGAGAAGGTGCAAACTGCTCCAGTATGAGGAAGCCAAAGTGGCCCTCAGAACCAAGCAGTTGGCACTGGATAGAGAAGCCCTGGAGATCCAGAGAGCTTCCAGAAGGGAGGGTTTAGAACCCCCTGGTGGCAGCAACAGTGTCCCTAGAGGCAGAGAATATGTCCCTGACCATAGGAACCTGAGCAAGGTTGTTCCTCCCTACCAGAGTGGGGATGATATCCACAAGTGGATAACTGCTATGGAGAGGGCCTGTAGAGTACAGCAGGTCCCCCAAAAGCAGTGGGCAGCAATCTTGTGGCTCTCCTTTTCAGATAAAGGAAGAGACAAGCTCCTCACTGTTAGAGAGGAGGATGCTGATGATTATGAAGTCCTGAAGAGTGCACTGATAGATGGGTTTGGCTTAACCACTGAGCAGTACAGGTTGAAGTTCAGAGATACCCAGAAGGCACAGACACAGGACTGGACTGACTTTGTAGATTGTGCATCCAAGGCTCTGGAGGGTTGGCTGGTTGGCAGTAGGGTTACTGATTTCAAAGGATTTTATAATCTAATGATGAGAGAACAGATCCTTAATAATTGTCAAAACCAGCTTTTACACCAGTACCTGGTGGACTCTGATCTGACCTCTCCCCAAGAATTGGGAAAGAAGGCAGACAAATGGGTCAGAACCAGAGTAAGGCCTAAGAATCAGGGTGGTGACCACAAGAAATATTCTACCAAGTCCCAAGAGAAAGGTGGGGATAAATCCAAGGATAAGTCCACTACAGGGCCCCAAAATTCCTCTTCTGGGGGTGGGTCCCAAACTCCTTCCTCTCCTGAAAAGAAACCCTATTGCCATGTCTGTAAAAAGCCTGGGCACTGGAAATCTGATCCCAGTTGTCCCAGGAATGGCAATAAAGAAAATGTTCCTCCAACAACTACTACCACCCCTCCTGGTACTACCAGTAGTAATCCTCCAGTTGGGAGTAGTGCACCCAAAAAGTTAGGTGCTTTTGCAAGAGGAACAGAGGTGGGCCCTAGTTTAGACAGGACCCCCTCAACAGACTCCTCAGATTCTGATGGTGGTGTAGGATATGCCACCTTTACCATGGGTCCCATAGCATTGGGCAGGTACAGACTGGAGCCAATAATTAATGGTCAGAAAGCTGTGGCATTTAGGGACACAGGGGCTAGTGTCACCATGGTGGCAGGGAAACTAGTCCCCCCTCACCAGCTTTTACCTGAGTTTAAATACCAGGTGACCAACATTGATGGTGTCAGAACAGATCACCCCATGGCCATAGTCAATCTCAGCTGGGAGGGGGTCACAGGCCCAAAGAGAGTGGCAGTGTCCCCAACCTTACCTGTAGATTGCCTGATGGGCAATGATCTGGAAATTTCAGCCTGGGCTGAAATTGAACACCAAACCCATCTGAAGATGTTGGGTGTCCCTGTAAAGGTTAGGGGGCTGTGATGGCCACAGCCCCAGCCCAAGATTATGGAGAGATGGAGCCTGGAAGAATGGCCCACTCTCCCCCAAAAGAGAGCACAAGGGTTGAAGAAAAGTCTTCTTCCCCCAGACAGTAGGTAAGGGTCAGCCTCCTCAGGGAACTGACCCTACCCCTAGTGAAGGAACTGCCCCAGAGGTAGTCAGGCCTGGCCTGGCCACACCCCTGATGGCAGAGGACCCTTCCAAGGTGGTACCCAGTCTGGAGCAGGTAAACTGCCCCTCTCTACCCTGCCTCAGTCAGCCCAGGGCTGCAGAGGTCAGGGAGGTCAGTGGACCCCCAGGGCCCCCTGTCCAGAGGAACCCCCCATCAGCAGATAAGGGGCACCCAGTCTAGTAGCCCTAGCCAGGTGAAAATTCCTCAACCCACTGAGGGATCCCCCATACCTTTATGTAGGGACCTCCCCCAGAAGGACTCTGTTAGGCAAGGGCAAACCTGGGACCAAAAGGTTCCAAACCTGCCATGTCCCTCCAGTAGTCCATTCAAAGGGACCCAACCCCCAGCTGTAGGCAGCCAAAGGTTGACCCTTAGAGCAAAATGCAACTCAGTCATGGAAAGACAGGCATACATGGTGACCAGTGATCTGAGGAAGCTGAGGCCAACCTTCCTAGGGCCTCACTTCCCTACCCAGACACCTCACCAGCCTTGTACTTTACCAGAGCACACCAGAGGTAGTGATTCCCCATGGTGGAGACCCTCTCACACCCTTAGGGTGAGGGATTGCTTAGTGGACCATCAGACAGGGGGCAACCATGCTAGTGCAGGTGCTTCCTTATATGGCCACTTAGTCAATAAAGGCTCAACTGGCCAAGGTTAGCCTTATCTCCTTTCGTTTGGGGGGTTATGTAGGAAGGTGGAATCTGACTATATGGTTGCCCCCACTTTTTTTAATGGTGTTTTGCTGGTTTATGACTTAGTTGGACTGGGATCCTGCTATTCAGGGCCCCAGTCTATCTGCTCTCTCTAAATGACATGGAGTGCACTCTAGGTGCACTAGTGATTGGTTACTGTGGTGCCTTATGAGTCCCTAGTATATGGTACCTTAGGTGCCAAGGGCATAGGTACTTCACAGGCCTACCAGGGGCTGCAGCATGTATTATGCCACCCCTGGGAAGCAGACTAAATCTGACACCACAGGCCTGCTACTGCAGCCTGGGTGAGGTGGTGCTAGCACCCCTCACTGAGATATAGGTTTCCTATATCTCTCATGCACACACATATAACCCTCTCAGTCACCCCTATGGCAGGCCCTATCAATCCTGAGGGCAGGGTGCTTGGCTTCTATGTGAGGGGGTGCCTCTGCATGAGCAGGGCCCCTCTGCAGTTCTCAGAGTCCATTCTCTGGTGCTGTTTGTGGATGCGGTTAAACCATATACTCTTATGTGCATTATATCCTCGCGGTAGAATGCTAACTTTGGAATGGCTGCATCAAAACATGTCGTGTTTGGTGTCAAACATCTTGGAATACTACCCCCCGCCAATCCTGGCGGCGGGGGTAGCATTCCACCCTTCTAGAGGGATAAGACATGTACCTGCTGTGGAAACGCGGTAGAATCCTGCAGAGCCCTGGCATCACAAAATGGATGCCACCAGTCACAGACACTGGGCTGCCCTCCTGCTGATGACTGACACTCACAGTGGAGGAAGCCCAACAATAGGCATCCTGTCACAGGGAGGTGTAACCACCTCCCAGACAGGGTTTAGTGTATTGGGGCTGGGTGGGTGCACTCTTAGAGTGCTTTGAAGTCCTGCACTTGGGGAGCAGAAGGCTCCTCTGTGCATATGCCAGTTCAAACCGGCTCAGGGGCTACCTGCCCCTGCTCTGGCATGAAACTGGACAAAGGGAAGTGGGTGTAGCCACCCCCTCCCTTGACCCTCCCATAGGTGGGGTCATAGAGTTAGTCCATCCCCTCTTTTTAGTATAAGAGGGGGAACCTTGCCATTGCAAAGCAGATAACCCCTGGACGACGCTCTACAGAAGAATCCTGGCCCTTCGACGTTCCACTACCTTTGGAAGACAGAAGAATCTCCCTTGGAGTCAAGGAGTGACTCCCCTGCTTGGCAGGCACCAAAAACGACAACGACGGTCGCAAACTACGCCGCTCCCGCCGGAGTCCGAAGTCCCTGCAGCCCAAGAAGTGGATTTCCTGACCTCTCCCAGGCCATCGTGAGTCCCCAGCGAAGCTGAGGCAAGTGGACCCCACGAGTAACGAGGAACCGCGACCCCTGGGTACCGTGCACTATTGTCGAGTGCAACCCCTTCACAACGTTCTACGAACCTGTGCTTTGGACCACATGTGGTCCCGACCTCCAGCAGGAATCCCTCCGAAGATCATAGGCCTACACCGTCCCGAGTGACCGTGGGCCCCTGTTGAGTGATTCCGCCCGAGGTGTCTTCGCGATCCCTTGCCCGCTGGCTTGTGGGTCCCCAGAAGACTTCTGAAAGAAACCAAAGAGCTCTCCTGGTTGCTCCAGGACTGCCCTGACTTACCCTCGCTGGGTGAGTCCCTCAGACCTTGCTGGTCTGCGCCATCGACTTTTCTTCATCTCCCCGAGACTTGCGGCTGCCAAGGCTTGTTGGCTCCGATCGAGTTGCCGACACCGCAGTCAGCTGCAGACGTCGAGGGACACACCGAATCCAGCTCCTGGTCGTCGTCGACGCCTCCTGGACCACGTGGCTGAAGAGTCAAGGCACCTGCAACCGACCTGAAGCGACCAACGACGGTGGGCATCCAGCTTCCTTGCCCCGGGTCACTGCCAAGTGACTTTGAACACTGTCCCCTCTGCTTTCAGGTCATCCTTCTTCAGAATCCAGGCTTGGATTCCACCGGACACTTCTTCAGCTCCCGCAAGCAGCAAGTCTTCTTTGTTCGCCATTGAAAACGACGCCGCGACCCGACACCAAAGGACACCTGTGCACCCGGCTTCCCTGGGTGAGGTAACTCCAGCACTACGGTGCTCCTGTGGGTGTGGGCCCTAGAACTACTTACCCTGTAAGTGACTTGCTTGTAGGTTCTCCCGAAGTATCCTAAAACTCCTTATTTCCAACCGCGACTTGCCCCATTGAAGTTAACGGCGATTCGCGCCTGTGTATCCACACTGCACGCGTCCCCCGTGGGTCCTTTACTTACCTGCCTTGGGTGGTTTCGTGAGGCCCCAGCACTTCTGAAGGCCCTAGGCCTTGTCTCCTTGCAAGTCGTTGTTTCTAAGTCTCTTACTTAGTATATGGTCTGGTACGCCCCTAGGGCCCCAGCCATATTTTGTGCTTAACTTATTGTGAAACGTTGATTTGTGCATATGTTTGTCTTCTAATCTCATAAAGAGATTAGTAGAGAGTTATTTAGAAATAAATACATATATATTTGATATATATACCTGTGTGGTGTCTTTTCATTTGGTGATTCAAGAGATTATATGGTAAAACAAGCTGCTTTACATTCCTCCGAGACTTAGCCTGAAGGCTGCTCTCCACAGCTACCACTAGGATAGCTTTCTTTAAAAGGTTGTCTTAAACCTATCTACCATAAGAGTCGATTTGCCCTGGTGCAAGGTGTCCACTTTAATTAGTGAACAGCATATACCAGGCCAACTTCTCACATTGGTGGGCAGCGTGTGGGATTCCAGCTTGGCATTGTTTTACCAGAAAATCTCTATTTGAATTACTAACTGAAAACCATTATAGGTACTCAAGGTACATATAAAATCAAGCTTAGTATCAATAAGTTCTACTGAACTTAGAGCTGTGTTCCAAGGGATAGCACACCCTTTCCACAGCTCAAGCTAGGATCAGTAGGCCACAAACTAGTGTAGGTAGTACAACACTGCACAACACTAGAATGTCCTTGAAGGGTGGACCCAGTGGATCCACTCAGCCTCAGTATAAGGACATGGCTTTCTCTGACTTGAGAGCCATGTGTGTTGACAGACACCTGAGGATAGGACAGAGTCCCTCAACACTACACCTGATAGATCTGCTGACAGCAGATGACCTTAGATTGGCTCTAGGAGCTAAGGGGTCTGAATCAGTGGGTGGGTCAATCATAGTATCTGGGTCAGATGAGGACAATCCGAATGACCAAGACTCTGTGGTTGAAGGGCCAGGCTTCAAGGAGCCTGAACAGGACAGAGGAATTCTCCCTAAGAGAACTGGCAGAGTGGATGAGAGGCACAGATCCCCTTCCAGGGAATCTGAGCACTCTTATCACTCTGGCAGAGAATTTGTCCAGGAGAGGAGCTCATACTTTAACTTAAGAGAGACCTCCTCTGAGAGAAGGTGCAAACTGCTCCAGTATGAGGAAGCCAAAGTGGCCCTCAGAACCAAGCAGTTGGCACTGGATAGAGAAGCCCTGGAGATCCAGAGAGCTTCCAGAAGGGAGGGTTTAGAACCCCCTGGTGGCAGCAACAGTGTCCCTAGAGGCAGAGAATATGTCCCTGACCATAGGAACCTGAGCAAGGTTGTTCCTCCCTACCAGAGTGGGGATGATATCCACAAGTGGATAACTGCTATGGAGAGGGCCTGTAGAGTACAGCAGGTCCCCCAAAAGCAGTGGGCAGCAATCTTGTGGCTCTCCTTTTCAGATAAAGGAAGAGACAAGCTCCTCACTGTTAGAGAGGAGGATGCTGATGATTATGAAGTCCTGAAGAGTGCACTGATAGATGGGTTTGGCTTAACCACTGAGCAGTACAGGTTGAAGTTCAGAGATACCCAGAAGGCACAGACACAGGACTGGACTGACTTTGTAGATTGTGCATCCAAGGCTCTGGAGGGTTGGCTGGTTGGCAGTAGGGTTACTGATTTCAAAGGATTTTATAATCTAATGATGAGAGAACAGATCCTTAATAATTGTCAAAACCAGCTTTTACACCAGTACCTGGTGGACTCTGATCTGACCTCTCCCCAAGAATTGGGAAAGAAGGCAGACAAATGGGTCAGAACCAGAGTAAGGCCTAAGAATCAGGGTGGTGACCACAAGAAATATTCTACCAAGTCCCAAGAGAAAGGTGGGGATAAATCCAAGGATAAGTCCACTACAGGGCCCCAAAATTCCTCTTCTGGGGGTGGGTCCCAAACTCCTTCCTCTCCTGAAAAGAAACCCTATTGCCATGTCTGTAAAAAGTAAGCCCGGGCGTAGTTTGCGTAGTAGCACTTCACGTAGCTACGTGAAGTACAGCTTCAACTACACGTAGCTATGCAAATTGCGTAGTGCGTAGCTGTGTGCTTGACTGCACTGTACAATAATTACCAAAAGCAAACTTGTACAGTGCAAGTTAAGATAAAATAAATATCTCTGTCTTTATATGCTAAAAATGCATATAGTCATTTCACTAAAGTGAAAACAAAAAGTTAACAAGCAGTGAGAGAGGTGATGATTTTGGTATCCTCACTAACTTAGGGAGAGAACCAACAACCAAGCAGATGTCTTGAAAACAAAAAGCACATCTTATTGAACGATTCCTCCTAGGACCACCCCAAGCACAGTTATGGGCAAAAATACAATCCCAACAAAGCCCTGCAAAGCATTATGGGACGAGATTAGCAGTGGGCAGTGAATATTATAGTGTCCAATATCAAAATAATTCTACAAAGAGCTGCAGTTCAACTAGTCGTCACTGGGTGTCGTCCCTCAAGAGTGAAATGCAAAAGTATTGAAAACCTTTCATGAAGCTTTTGCATTTGACTCGTGAGGGACGACACCCAGTGACGACTAGTTGAACTGCAACTCTTTGTAGAATTATTTTGATATTGGACACTATAATATTCACTGCCCACTGCTAATCTCGTCCCATAATGCTTTGCAGGGCCTTTGGTTGGGATTGTATTTTTGCCCATAACTGTGCTTGGGGTGGTCCTAGGAGGAAGGGACCACCATTGAATCGTTCACATGATATGCTTTTTGTGTTCAAGGCATCTGCTTGGTCCTCCCCCTAGGTTAGGGGGACTCCAAAATCATCACCTCTCTCATTGCTTGATATGTCAAAATTCATTTTTGTGAATTGGTTATATGCTTTTTAGCATAAAAAATTGCTTTATCAAAGCATTTGAAGGAGTTTGTTATTATTATTAAGCCTGGGCGTAGTGCTAGCTGTGTGCTTGACTCACTGCACTGTACAATAATTACCAAAAGCAAACTTGTACAGTGCAAGTTAAGATAAAATAAATATCTCTGTCTTTATATGCTAAAATTGCATATAGTCATTTCACTAAAGTGAAAACAAAAAGCAGTGAGAGAGGTGATGATTTTGGTATCCTCGCTAACTTAGGGAGAGAACCAAGCAGATGTCTTGAAAACAAAAAGCACATCTTATTGAATGATTAGGTGGTGGTCCCATCCTCTTAGGACCACCCCAAGCACAGTTATGGGCAAAAGTACAATCCCAACCAAAGGCCCTGCAAAGCATTATGGGACGAGATTAGCAGTGGGCAGTGAATATTATAGTGTCCAATATCAAAATAATTCTACAAAGAGCTGCAGTTCAACTAGTCGTCACTGGGTGTCGTCCCTCACGAGTCAAATGCAAAAGCTTCATGAAAGGTTTTCAATACTTTTGCATTTCACTCTTGAGGACGACACCCAGTGACGACTAGTTGAACTGCAGCTCTTTGTAGAATTATTTTGATATTGGACACTATAATATTCACTGCCCACTGCTAATCTCGTCCCATAATGCTTTGCAGGGCCTTTGGTTGGGATTGTATTTTTGCCCATAACTGTGCTTGGGGTGGTCCTAGGAGGAAGGGACCACCATTGAATCGTTCACATGATATGCTTTTTGTGTTCAAGGCATCTGCTTGGTCCTCCCCTAGGTTAGGGGGACTCCAAAATCATCACCTCTCTCATTGCTTGATATTTTATTGTCAACATTCATTTTTGTGAATTGGTTATATGCTTTTAGCATAAAAAATTGCTTTATCAAAGCATTTGAAGGAGTTTATTATACTCCTGCTACGCTACGTTTATTAGTACAGTTATTCACTCTGCTACGTGCAATTTGCGTAGTGCGTAGTAGCACAAACTTTGCATGCTTCGTGAGCGTAGCAAAGTATTATGCCCAGGGTTAGTAAAAAGCCTGGGCACTGGAAATCTGATCCCAGTTGTCCCAGGAATGGCAATAAAGAAAATGTTCCTCCAACAACTACTACCACCCCTCCTGGTACTACCAGTAGTAATCCTCCAGTTGGGAGTAGTGCACCCAAAAAGTTAGGTGCTTTTGCAAGAGGAACAGAGGTGGGCCCTAGTTTAGACAGGACCCCTCAACAGACTCCTCAGATTCTGATGGTGGTGTAGGATATGCCACCTTTACCATGGGTCCCATAGCATTGGGCAGGTACAGACTGGAGCCAATAATTAATGGTCAGAAAGCTGTGGCATTTAGGGACACAGGGGCTAGTGTCACCATGGTGGCAGGGAAACTAGTCCCCCTCACCAGCTTTTACCTGAGTTTAAATACCAGGTGACCAACATTGATGGTGTCAGAACAGATCACCCCATGGCCATAGTCAATCTCAGCTGGGAGGGGGTCACAGGCCCAAAGAGAGTGGCAGTGTCCCCAACCTTACCTGTAGATTGCCTGATGGGCAATGATCTGGAAATTTCAGCCTGGGCTGAAATTGAACACCAAACCCATCTGAAGATGTTGGGTGTCCCTGTAAAGGTTAGGGGGCTGTGATGGCCACAGCCCCAGCCCAAGATTATGGAGAGATGGAGCCTGGAAGAATGGCCCACTCTCCCCCAAAGAGAGCACAAGGGTTGAAGAAAAGTCTTCTTCCCCCAGACAGTAGGTAAGGGTCAGCCTCCTCAGGGAACTGACCCTACCCCTAGTGAAGGAACTGCCCCAGAGGTAGTCAGGCCTGGCCTGGCCACACCCCTGATGGCAGAGGACCCTTCCAAGGTGGTACCCAGTCTGGAGCAGGTAAACTGCCCCTCTCTACCCTGCCTCAGTCAGCCCAGGGCTGCAGAGGTCAGGGAGGTCAGTGGACCCCCAGGGTCCCCTGTCCAGAGGAACCCCCCATCAGCAGATAAGGGGCACCCAGTCTAGTAGCCCTAGCCAGGTGAAAATTCCTCAACCCACTGAGGGATCCCCCATACCTTTATGTAGGGACCTCCCCCAGAAGGACTCTGTTAGGCAAGGGCAAACCTGGGACCAAAAGGTTCCAAACTTGCCATGTCCCTCCAGTAGTCCATTCAAAGGGACCCAACCCCCAGCTGTAGGCAGCCAAAGGTTGACCCTTAGAGCAAAATGCAACTCAGTCATGGAAAGACAGGCATACATGGTGACCAGTGATCTGAGGAAGCTGAGGCCAACCTTCCTAGGGCCTCACTTCCCTACCCAGACACCTCACCAGCCTTGTACTTTACCAGAGCACACCAGAGGTAGTGATTCCCCATGGTGGAGACCCTCTCACACCCTTAGGGTGAGGGATTGCTTAGTGGACCATCAGACAGGGGGCAACCATGCTAGTGCAGGTGCTTCCTTATATGGCCACTTAGTCAATAAAGGCTCAACTGGCCAAGGTTAGCCTTATCTCCTTTCGTTTGGGGGGTTATGTAGGAAGGTGGAATCTGACTATATGGTTGCCCCCACTTTTTTTAATGGTGTTTTGCTGGTTTATGACTTAGTTGGACTGGGATCCTGCTATTCAGGGCCCCAGTCTATCTGCTCTCTCTAAATGACATGGAGTGCACTCTAGGTGCACTAGTGATTGGTTACTGTGGTGCCTTATGAGTCCCTAGTATATGGTACCTTAGGTGCCAAGGGCATAGGTACTTCACAGGCCTACCAGGGGCTGCAGCATGTATTATGCCACCCCTGGGAAGCAGACTAAATCTGACACCACAGGCCTGCTACTGCAGCCTGGGTGAGGTGGTGCTAGCACCCCTCACTGAGATATAGGTTTCCTATATCTCTCATGCACACACATATAACCCTCTCAGTCACCCCTATGGCAGGCCCTATCAATCCTGAGGGCAGGGTGCTTGGCTTCTATGTGAGGGGGTGCCTCTGCATGAGCAGGGCCCCTCTGCAGTTCTCAGAGTCCATTCTCTGGTGCTGTTTGTGGATGCGGTTAAACCATATACTCTTATGTGCATTATATCCTCGCGGTAGAATGCTAACTTTGGAATGGCTGCATCAAAACATGTCGTGTTTGGTGTCAAACATCTTGGAATACTACCCCCCCGCCAATCCTGGCGGCGGGGGTAGCATTCCACCCTTCTAGAGGGATAAGACATGTACCTGCTGTGGAAACGCGGTAGAATCCTGCAGAGCCCTGGCATCACAAAATGGATGCCACCAGTCACAGACACTGGGCTGCCCTCCTGCTGATGACTGACACTCACAGTGGAGGAAGCCCAACAATAGGCATCCTGTCACAGGGAGGTGTAACCACCTCCCAGACAGGGTTTAGTGTATTGGGGCTGGGTGGGTGCACTCTTAGAGTGCTTTGAAGTCCTGCACTGGGGGAGCAGAAGGCTCCTCTGTGCATATGCCAGTTCAAACCGGCTCAGGGGCTACCTGCCCCTGCTCTGGCGTGAAACTGGACAAAGGGAAGTGGGTGTAGCCACCCCCTCCCTTGACCCTCCCATAGGTGGGGTCATAGAGTTAGTCCATCCCCTCTTTTAGTATAAGAGGGGGAACCTTGCCATTGCAAAGCAGATAACCCCTGGACGACGCTCTACAGAAGAATCCTGGCCCTTCGACGTTCCACTACCTTTGGAAGACAGAAGAATCTCCCTTGGAGTCAAGGAGTGACTCCTCTGCTTGGCAGGCACCAAAAACGACAATGACGGTCGCAAACTACGCCGCTCCCGCCGGAGTCCGAAGTCCCTGCAGCCCAAGAAGTGGATTTCCTGACCTCTCCCAGGCCATCGTGAGTCCCCAGCGAAGCTGAGGCAAGTGGACCCCACGAGTAACTAGGAACCGCGACCCCTGGGTACCGTGCACTATTGTCGAGTGCAACCCCTTCACAACGTTCTACGAACCTGTGCTTTGGACCACGTGTGGTCCCGACCTCTAGCAGGAATCCCTCCGAAGATCAGAGGCCTACACCGTCCCGAGTGACCGTGGGCCCCTGTTGAGTGATTCCGCCCGAGGTGTCTTCGCGATCCCTTGCCCGCTGGCTTGTGGGTCCCCAAAAGACTTCTGAAAGAAACCAAAGGGCTCCCCTGGTTGCTCCAGGCCTGCCCTAACTTACCCTCGCTGGGTGAGTCCCTCAGACCTTGCTGGTCTGCGCCATCGACTTTTCTTCATCTCCCCGAGACTTGCGGCTGCCAAGGCTTGTTGGCTCCGATCGAGTTGCCGACACCGCAGTCAGCTGCAGACGTCGAGGGACACACCGAATCCAGCTCCTGGTCATCGTCGACGCCTCCTGGACCACGTGGCTGAAGAGTCAAGGCACCTGCAACCGACCTGAAGCGACCAACGACGGTGGGCATCCAGCTTCCTTGCCCCGGGTCACTGCCAAGTGACTTTGAACACTGTCCCCTCTGTTTTCAGGTCATCCTTCTTCAGAATCCAGGCTTGGATTCCACCGGACACTTCTTCAGCTCCCGCAAGCAGCAAGTCTTCTTTGTTCGCCATTGAAAACGACGCCGCGACCCGACACCAAAGGACACCTGTGCACCCGGCTTCCCTGGGTGAGGTAACTCCAGCACTACGGTGCTCCTGTGGGTGTGGGCCCTAGAACTACTTACCCTGTAAGTGACTTGCTTGTAGGTTCTCCCGAAGTATCCTAAAACTCCTTATTTCCAACCGCGACTTGCCCCATTGAAGTTAACGGCGATTCGCGCCTGTGTATCCACACTGCACGCGTCCCCGTGGGTCCTTTACTTACCTGCCTTGGGTGGTTTCGTGAGGCCCCAGCACTTCTGAAGGCCCTAGGCCTTGTCTCCTTGCAAGTCGTTGTTTCTAAGTCTCTTACTTAGTATATGGTCTGGTACGCCCCTAGGGCCCCAGCCATATTTTGTGCTTAACTTATTGTGAAACGTTGATTTGTGCATATGTTTGTCTTCTAATCTCATAAAGAGATTAGTAGAGAGTTATTTAGAAATAAATACATATATATTTGATATATATACCTGTGTGGTGTCTTTTCATTTGGTGATTCAAGAGATTATATGGTAAAACAAGCTGCTTTACATTCCTCCGAGACTTAGCCTGAAGGCTGCTCTCCACAGCTACCACTAGGATAGCTTTCTTTAAAAGGTTGTCTTAAACCTATCTACCATAAGAGTCGATTTGCCCTGGTGCAAGGTGTCCACTTTAATTAGTGAACAGCATATACTAGGCCAACTTCTCACAAGGTTAGTTTAAAGTCCCTGCGTTTGGGGGGGGGGGGTGTAAGAGAGTAGGATCTGCTTCTTATGGTTACCCCCACTTTTTGCTGATGTCTCACTGTTTTTCGACTTTAGTCTGGCTGGGGCCCTGCTATCCAGGACATCAGCATAGCTGCTTCCTCTCTAAAAGTGATTCCATGTACCTTAGGTACACTTCAGATTGGATTCTGGGGTGTCGTAGTATATGGTATACTATGTACCCAGGGCATAGGTACCCCAGAGGCCTACCAGGGGCTGCAGCATGTATTATGCCACCACTGGAAGGCCCTCCAAAATGACACCACAGGACTGCTACAGCAGCCTGAGTGAGGTGGTGCATGCACCCCTTACTGAGATATAGGTTCACTATATCTCACTATATCACTGCACATATAAACCTATCAGTCACCCCTATGGCAGGCCTTATCAATCCTGAAGGCAGGGTGCCTGGTTTTATGTGAGAGGGTGCCCATGCATGAGCAGAGCCCCTCTGCAGCCTTCGGAGTCTATCCTCCGGGGTTGTCTGTGAGTACAGCCTGACCATATACTCTTAAGTGCGTTATATCTTAAACGGTAAATGCTAACTTTGGGATGGATGCACGGAAACATGTTGTGTTTGGTGTCAAACACCTTGGAATCATACCCCCACACCAGTCCCTGGTGTGGGAGTATGATCCCACCCTTCTAGAGGGAGAGACATGACAGCACCGGTATACCCGGTACCAGCTAAACAGAGCCCTGGCATCACAAAATGGATGCTGCAGCCACAGACACGAGTCTGGCCTCCTACTGCTGACCGAAACTCTGGCAGGGGAGGCCTGGACAATAGGTTTCCTGTCACAGGGAGGTGTTACCACCTCCCAGACAGGCTTTAGTGTATTGGGGCTGGGTGGGTGCACTCTCTGAGTGCTTTGAAGTCCTGAACTGGGGGCACATTTGGTGTCTCTGTGCATACCCCAGTTCAAACTGGTTGCAGGGGCTGCCAGCCCCTGCTCTGGCGCGAAACTGGACAAAGGAAATGGGTGTAGCCACCCCTCTTTCCAAACCCTCCCATAGGTGGGTCCCCTGAGTTAGTCCAACCCCTTCCTTGGGTATAAGAAAGGAACCCCTGGCAACAGGACTTTAGATATTACTGGACGAAACTCTGAAACTGAATCCTGGACCTTTGACAATCTGTTAAACGCCAGATGACTGAAGAATCTCCCTTGGAGTAAAGGAGTTACTCCCCTGCTTGGCAGGCACCAAAGACGCATCTGTCCGGTCAGCATCTCTGAAGCTCCCGCCGGACGCCAACAACCCTGCAACCCAGAGGGTAGATTTCCAGACTTCCCAGAGGCTGATCCGAGTCCCCAGCAAAGCTGAGACCCATAGCCCTTGTGGGTACCGTGGAACCAGAACCCCTGGACACCGTACACATTTGCAAGTACCTAAGCTTCTGGTCAATCCTAGAGGCTGTGCTTTGAATTATTTGTAGCCCTGACCCCGAGCAGTAAATCCACCGAAGATTGCTGGCCTGGCCACTCTGAGTGACCCGTGGGCTGCCATTTTGTGATTCCACCCGAGGTCCCTTTGCGATCCCTTGTCTGTCGACTTGTGGGTCCCTCAGAAGGATATCTTTGATTTCAACAGGCTTCCCTGGTTGCTCCAGACGTGCCCTGACTCTCCCTTGCTTGGAGAGTCCCTCGGACCTCGCTGGTCTGCTCCGAAGCCTTTGTTCTCTTTCTGCATGGGTTGCTGTTACCAAGGCTTGTTGGGTCCAATCTGGGCACCAACACCGCAGTCAGCTTCTACATTTGTATGACAGCTCGATTCCAGCTCCTGGTTGTCGTCAACGCCTCCTGGTCCTCGTGGCTGCAGAGACAATCTTCACCTCTTTGAAATTGAAGCACCCGACATCGGTGGGCATTCGACTATCGTGCCCCTGGTCACTGGCTAGTGACCTAGACTCTGTCCCCTCTGCTTTCAGGTTCTTCTCATCCTCGATCCAGGCTTGGATCTCTTCGGACACTTCGCAGCTTCCTGGCAGCAGCACTTTTCAGACAGCGGCCATTGAAAACGACGGCGCGGCCCGACACCATTTGACACCTGTGCACCCGGCTTCCCTGGGTGAGGTAACACGAGTACTACGGTGCTCCCGTGGGTGTTGGCCCTAGAACCCTCTAAGTACAAAAGGGTTTGTTCCTAGTCCACTCCGAAGTGTCCCTAAACTTTAAAACTCTAACCGCGACTTTCCCCATAGACGGTAACGGAGCTCGCGGCTGTGTTCACACACTGCACACGTCCCCCGTGGGTCCCCTGTGTCACTACCTTGGGTGGTTCCTTGGGGTCCCAGCAATTCTACAGGCTCTAGGCCTTGTGTCTAGTCAAAGCAGTCAAACAAGGAAAAATCCCTACCTATTTATTTTGTAATATGCATCACGTCATGAGTATTAATAAACTAAGCAGTGCTAAAGAATAAAGAAAACAAAAATATCACAAAATAGATTTATTATAACAATAAAATAAAAGAATATACAGATGTAATACAAAAAAGAGCAATCCCACCACTCAAACAATTGCATTCACACAAACAAGCATGCTGTCATACCTCATACATTCAGACTCGCAACACTCATACAATATCTCAAGCAGTTTGACGAAACAATATGAACAGTAATGTGACACCCAGTTTCCTCAAGAATGTAGAACAAAAAATCTAGGAGACACTGATGTGCTCAATATATATCATAAGTATATACATTAAAACAATAATAGAAGAAATATATTGGCAAATACAATTATAATTTCAGGGAGAGGAAAAGGGGTAAAGCAAATCTCTAACAAGGGTGAGAGTGTCACAAACGCCGACACGCGTTTCGATGTGAAGACCGAATATGGCCAAACACCTTCCTCAGGGCGTGGGTAACAGAACGGTGGAGTGGTGGGGAGATTCTGAAAATAGATGAACATACAATGATATTCAATCCTACAACAGATTACTGTTGCCATGTTATTGATTACATGAACATATAACTGAATAAAGAAAAACATTTTAGACCAATAACGTATATGGTATTCATAACGCACTGGAGCTTAGACAAAAATACGTCCAAAAGAGTTCTATTCAGGTAGATAATGAAACAAAACAAGTGCACAGTCATTAAGGAAGAAATACAAAAATAGTAACATTTAGAAAAGAAAAAAAGAGCAATATAGTCTAATCTTGACTTTAAAAAAGGGTGACTACCAACAGGGCCATAGAGAGATGATAAGAGACCTGAGGTAGAAAGATTAGTGAAGAATGAAAGTAACAGACTCTAAATGGAAAAAGTTCACTACTGGCGTATCATCAGAAAAAAAGTTAGAGAACCTAGAATAAGGAAAGGAAAATGAAAAAGAATGAAAGAAAGGGAATGTCGCAGCAAGGTGGCTACCTACCTCAGAGTCAGAAGGATTTCTGATTAAATAGGCCAAGGTGCCGTGCAGCAAGGCTTAACGTAGTTCACTGGAGGAGCTGCAGTGGAGTAAAGCCTGGACTAGAATAGCGGCAGGACTCAAGGTGCAGGAATGGTGCTGCGTCGGAAAAACAGGCATTCAATTAGCGTAAATAAGACAGACCCAAGGGCTCCAAGAGTTGTACATCAGGTCTAAAGAGGGGTATAGTAAAACCGTCACTGTAAAAAGCTAGGATGACTAAGTCAGAGGGGGGCTTAACCCCCTAAGCGCGGCGGCTGCGGAGAAAAAAGATAAACGCAATGAGAAATAAAGAAAATGGCAGGCTTTCTGGTTACCTGCAGGCCGGATTTCTGTAAACGGCAACAGGACACTGAAAATAGGAAGTGCTTGTCTGGCACAAAAACCAAGGGGGCCGGGCGTGTGCTGAAATAGGATAAAGAAAATAGCTGTGAATTGTCGCGGACAACAGTACAATAGTGTTACCAGTCCCTTAAGCACGACTACTTGGAGCAGTGATCATGGCATAGGGCCGAAAAACGGGAAAAAAAAAGTAGTGTGCGTTCTATAAACGTTAAAAACCGAATCTCTGAATACCCCTCAGACAGAATACGTGCAGAGATGTCAGCACAAAGGAAAGATAAGGAACAGGGCAAACATATATGTAAGGACAATATTCTTCCTCTATGCGCTAATGCTATAGGCAGGCCCTAGGGCGCAAAGGGGGAAGACAAGAAAAAAAGAAAAGAAAAACGGGCATCGCAAATACCTAATAATCCGAATGTCCGTCAGCATCGGAATGAGATAAGGAGAGAACCTCGGGTGCCCCTCGGACAGGATGCAGGGCAGACCTGCCAGCACGAGAGAGAAAAACAAACGGAAATCCAGGTGGGTGTCAGATAAAGCCAGAAGCGCTGACTAGAGCCAAGCTACAACTTACTTGAATTAGGTTGATAGGCAGAGCGACGGCATAGTGGTCGATCCTCGGTAACCCGCTGGAGGCAGGGGAATCAAGCTGACAGGCAGCCGCCGAAGTTTAAATGTAAAAAAGGGAGATGAGAGGGCCAATGGTGCGCGGCTGAAGGGTCATCTGACCTAGCAGGCTGGGGGAAGTCTTGGTGGCACAGAAAGTGCGAAAAAGATTCAGAGAATAAAGAGGCGCATACCGAGGAATGGTGAAAAAGGCACTCGAAGGCCAGGAGAAAAAGAAAAAGAAATGTCACCCGGACAGCTTGTAAAGCATCCCGGCGGCCCTGAAAGTACGAGATGGATTTAAATAGTGAAAGAGCGCATGCCGAGGGAAAAGGAAAAGGCGTCTGGTGAGCCTAATATGAAGAAACCTGCTGATGCTGCAATAAAAATAAGAAAAAATATATAAGAAAAAATAACCGAACTATTAGCAATACAGGCGTGGGGGGGGAAAAACTAGGGGGCATATTAGCAAGAAGAGGCGATAATCATCGCTAACCCTGCTTAGCGTGATTTTTTTTATCGCCGGCTATCGCTGGAATATATCGCCACGCTAACGCTGTATTAGCAACGATTAGCGCTATGGCGATGAATATTCCAGCGATAGCGGGGAAATGAGCCAACATCGCTGAAAAACCAGCGATGTTGCATGGAGAAGGGAGAACACCTTGCTGATACGACCCTGTGGTCGTATCAGCATAATCCACCCCCATGTTAGGTATGGCTAACACCTGCTAATTGCAGGTGTTAAATAAATGGCGATGACCCCGGTTAGCGCGACTTTTCACGTCGCTAACTGGGGCCATGGCCACCTTGCTAATAGGCGATAGGCCTGTCAGCGAGTGTTTCCCAGGTTTGTTCGTCGGAACGCCCACTTTGCATGTCATTAGCGATAAATATCGCTGACATGCAAAGCGGTAAAAACGGGCGCTAATGCCCGCAAACTGTCGCTAACTGCTGTTAGAGACAGTTTGCTGATAGGGCGATATAAATATCGCCGCTTTAGCGGCAAAAAGTGCCGCTAAAGCGGCGATAGTGCCCTTGCTAATATGCCCCTAGGTCCCCAGGGTTTCCCAAAGTGGGGTGCCACATGAAAAGGACGCCGCATTAAAGGAAGGCATGTTCCCATTGGAGGCTTTCGTTCAACCCTTGGTCCTTTTTATTGAGTAAAAACATCCAAAATAGTTCGCGTTTGCGGCGAATGGCGGTCATATCAGAGCCAGCAAAATTGCGTACCTTCTCAAGGATGATCCAGCGTAGATCTTTCTCGACGTGTTTTTGCTGCACCCAATGTTTAACTAATGGGGCTGCGAGCTTGAGGAGCCTGATATTAGATTTATGTTCGCCAATGCGCACTCGACATTCCCTCGCTGTTTCTCCAATATATGCCAGGTGGCACGGACATAGAATGGCGTATACAATATTTGTGGAGCGACAGTTTGTCATTTCCTTGAGATGGACAGTGCGTGAGTTGATAGAGATATGATCACTTACAATCGCATTTGGGCACGCTTGGCAGTTACCACATTTGTGGTTGCTTAGGACTGGAGTTCCTCCCGTAAGGGAGAGCTGCGTGCTGTGCGATCTGTTGGGTTTTTTAGCACGTACCAACATGTTCCTGAGGTTTTTATTCCTTTTAAAGGAGAAGATGGGTTTGCTGATGGACGGTAGGGATTGGTCCAAATTCAGAAGGTGCCACTGGGAGTCAACAATTTGGCGCACTTTGTTATTAAACCAAGAGTGTTTGGTAACACAAACCAACTGATCAAGGGTGTTTTTTTCTTTGGGTTGGAACATGGAATCCCGGTCGTAGTATTTAGCCCTTTTCAGGGCATTCTTGATAAGTTTGGGGGGGTAGCCTCGATTGATGAGTTTGCTCTTAAGATTCTCAGCATGATGCATAAATTCACTGATGGTAGTACAATTCCTCCGGTATCTGAGGAACTGACTGAATGGAATCCCCTCTTTTTGGCAGTTAGGGTGGAAACTCTGATAGTGCAACAGGGTGTTCCTGGCAGTGGGCTTAGTATATAGGGAAACCGCTAGTTTGTGGTCGCGTTCCTCGATCCACACATCCAGGAACTCCAGTTTTTGGGTACTGGTGTGGGCAGTAAAGATCAGCTTGGGGTCTGCTAGATTGATCCAATCAATGAATTTGCTGAGTGTATCCTGGTCTCCTCGCCAAATAAAGAAGATGTCGTCAATAAAGCGGGACCAGTGATGTACATTTTCAAAAAAGGGGGGCCACTTCGTTATAGATATTAAGCTTCTCGAAGTGTCCCATATATAGGCAAGCCACACTGGGAGCGCATGCGGCTCCCATGCTAACTCCCTGGATTTGATATAAAAAAGAATTGTCAAACTCGAAGAAATTATCCGATAAAACAATATCAAGAAGTTGGAGAATAAGAGAGGAATTAGGGAAAGAGTGGTCTTCCTCTAAAATGTTCTTGATGACCCCTAATGCTTCTTTTTGGGGGATGTTAGAATACAGGGATTCCAGGTCCATAGTAACCAGGATCTCCTGTAAGTTGTTGTATGGGAGGCCTTCAATCTGGGAGATAAAGTGACCCGTGTCCTTGATGTACGAAGGTAATGTGGCGACCAAAGGTTTTAAGAACTGGTCCACATACTTGGAAAGTGGTTCAGTGGCCGCCCCTATGGTGGAAACAATTGGTCTAAGGGGGGGGGTCTGTTTGGTTCTTATGCGTCTTGGGTACCCCATATATAATTGGAATGCGGGTGTGAGTGGGTGTGAGGAATTCAGCCTCTTTATGACAGATTTCGCCTCTCTCCACAGCCGCCTCTACAATGCTCAGAATCCGTCGTTTAAGATGGAGTTCAGGATTGCTCATGATTTTGGCATAGTGCCTGGGAGAACTTAAAAGGCACTCCATTTTAGCTCTGTATTTATCAGAGTCAAAAATGACAATTCCTCCGCCTTTGTCACAAGGTTTAATGGTGAGAGAGGAGTCGTCTTTGAGTTTCTTAAGGGCAATGTGTTCTTCCTTGGTGGTGTTGTAATTGGGTTTGGGGGTAAATTTTATAGCCTGCCTGATTTTTTTGAGGACAGCTCTCTCGAACATATCCATCTCGGCTCCCACCTGATCAATTTCAGGGCAAAAAGTAGATGGGGGTTTGAGGCCTGATAGGTTCTCTTCACTCGACACACTGTCTCTCTGAAGAAAGAATTTTTTTAAACGAATTTTGCGAAAAAAAGAGTGTAAGTCACTCATAAGCTCAAATTCGTTAAAATAGGTAGTGGGAACAAATGAGAGTCCCTTAGTTAGCAGGCTTCCCATGTAAGGATCCAATGGGCTAGAGGACAAGTTGAAAATGGGGATCATATCTAGGTTCGCCAGTACTGGTGTTGACGGGTCTGGATGTATTTTTGAGCTGGTTCCTGCTCCTCGAAGTGCGTCCTCTGTGCTTGTCCCCGGTTGGGGAAAGACCCTCTCTGTTGGTGGCCTGATTGGTATCCCCGCTGTTGTTGTTGTCCTCGGTACCTGGGGCGAAAATTGCCCCGTCGGTTGCCTAAAAAATGGTTCTCAGAGCCTGATCTGTCAGAGTTATATCTGGGTTGATAGCTCTGGTATGAGGACCCCTCGCCTTCTGAATCAGTGGTATCAGAAAATGTTGTTATTCGGGGGTATCCTCGGTTGGAGGTATTATTACCCGCCACAGAATCGCTATGTGGGTTATAGAAACCTTCAGAGAGAAAAGGGTAAGTTCGCTCCTGGGTGAAAAAGCGTATATCTTTTCTCAGCTTTTCAGTTTTTCTCTTAAGGAGATATTCGCTGAATGAATCTAGTTCGTAAGAGATTTCCTCAAGTTTCTTTTTTGCCTCTTCGATGCTCTGGGACTGTTTCAATTTGTCCTCCAGTTCCTGGAACTCTTTATTGAGAAGTTCCACAACCTCCCGGGCCGTCTCGATGATGAGTATCATCCAGTCCCTGGAGCAGCGGTTGGAAATGAGGGCTCACCTCTCCAGGAACTGTCTGATCTCTACGAATAGGCCCGGGATATTGCGAACCCTCAATCCAATAGGTATGGTACCTGCTTTTAAGTACTCGAGCATGAAGTAGGCGTGTGATTCAGTGCGTTTGGATTTTTTCTTCAAATTGAAAAGTTTAGTCCATTCTGCGTTGGATCCTTTGGGCAACGGAAACAGTGGATCATTACCCGAGATTGGACCTATAAGTCGAGCTAAGTCTTCGTCGGTGAAGCCAAAGGTTTTAATGCTTTCAGTCGACATGAATCGAGAAAAGATAATAAATGCAGAGTAAGGAATACACCCAAATGGTGCAAAGAATAGGGCACCAATGTGAGAATGCCTGCTAAATGGAAAGGATAGAAATATTCTAGGCGAAGGTAGAAAGCAGAAGGTCATAGAAGGAAGGGCCCTGAGATTAGAAATATTTCTATAAATAGGTGAAAAAATTAATGAGAGTGCACAAGTTTCAAAACATAATAGAACTAAGATAGCAATCAAAAAACCCCACAGCACAGGGCTGGGAAGAAAAACAACCACTCAAACAGAGGGGGCCCCTATAAAGGCGGATGAAGGTAGGGAAATGATAGGGGAAAATACAGAGCAGTCAAACAAGGAAAAATCCCTACCTATTTATTTTGTAATATGCATCACGTCATGAGTATTAATAAACTAAGCAGTGCTAAAGAATAAAGAAAACAAAAATATCACAAAATAGGTCCAATCTCGGGTAATGATCCACTGTTTCCGTTGCCCAAAGGATCCAACGCAGAATGGACTAAACTTTTCAATTTGAAGAAAAAATCCAAATGCACTGAATCACACGCCTACTTCATGCTCGAGTACTTAAAAGCAGGTACCATACCTATTGGATTGAGGGTTCGCAATATCCCGGGCCTATTCGTAGAGATCAGACAGTTCCTGGAGAGGTGGGCCCTCATTTCCAACCGCTGCTCCAGGGACTGGATGATACTCATCATCGAGACGGCCCGGTAGGTTGTGGAACTTCTCAATAAAGAGATCCAGGAACTGGAGGACAAATTGAAACAGTCCCAGAGCATCGAAGAGGCAAAAAAGAAACTTGAGGAAATCTCTTACGAACTAGATTCATTCAGCGAATATCTCCTTAAGAGAAAAACTGAAAAGCTGAGAAAAGATATACGCTTTTTCACCCAGGAGCGAACTTACCCTTTTCTCTCTGAAGGTTTCTATAGCCCACATAGCGATTCTGTGGCGGGTAATACTACCTCCAACCGAGGATACCCCCGAATAACAACATTTTCTGATACCACTGATTCAGAAGGCGAGGGGTCCTCATACCAGAGCTATCAACCCAGATATAACTCTGACAGATCAGGCTCTGAGAACCATTTTTTAGGCAACCGACTGGGCAATTTTCACCCCAGGTACCGAGGACAACAACAACAGCGGGGATACCAATCAGGCCACCAACAGAGAGGGTCTTTCCCCAACCGGGGACAAGCACAGAGGACGCACTTCGAGGAGCAGGAACCAGCTCAAAAATACATCCAGACCCGTCAACACCAGTACTGGCGAACCTAGATATGATCCCCATTTTCAACTTGTCCTCTAGCCCATTGGATCCTTACATGGGAAGCCTGCTAACTAAGGGACTCTCATTTGTTCCCACTACCTATTTTAACGAATTTGAGCTTATGAGTGACTTACACTCTGTTTTTCGCAAAATTCGTTAAAAAAAATTCTTTCTTCAGAGAGACAGTGTGTCGAGTGAAGAGAACCTATCAGGCCTCAAACCCCCGTCTACTTTTTGCCCTGAAATTGATCAGGTGGGAGCCGAGGTGGATATGTTCGAGAGAGCTGTCCTCAAAAAAATCAAGCAGGCTATAAAATTTACCCCCAAACCCAATTACAACACCACCAAGGAAGAACACATTGCCCTTAAGAAACTCAAAAACGACTCCTCTCTCACCATTAAACCTTGTGACAAAGGCGGAGGAATTGTCATTTTTGACTCTGATAAATACAGAGCTAAAATGGAGTGCCTTTTAAGTTCTCCCAGGCACTATGCCAAAATCATGAGCAATCCTGAACTCCATCTTAAACGACGGATTCTGAGCATTGTAGAGGCGGCTGTGGAGAGAGGCGAAATCTGTCATAAAGAGGCTGAATTCCTCACACCCACTCACACCCGCATTCCAATTATATATGGGGTACCCAAGACGCATAAGAACCAAACAGACCCCCCCTTAGACATTTGTTTCCACCATAGGGGCGGCCACTGAACCACTTTCCAAGTATGTGGACCAGTTCTTAAAACCTTTGGTCGCCACATTACCTTCGTACATCAAGGACACGGGTCACTTTATCTCCCAGATTGAAGGCCTCCCATACAACAACTTACAAAAGATCCTGGTTACTATGGACCTGGAATCCCTGTATTCTAACATCCCCAAAAAAGAAGCATTAGGGGTCATCAAGAACATTTTAGAGGAAGACCACTCTTTCCCTAATTCCTCTCTTATTCTCCAACTTCTTCATATTGTTTTATCGGATAATTTATTCGAGTTTGACAATTCTTTTTTTCATCAAATCCAGGGAGTTAGCATGGGAGCCGCATGCGCTCCCAGTGTGGCTTGCCTATATGTGGGACACTTCGAGAAGCTTAATATCTATAACGAAGTGGCCCCCCTTTTTTGAAAATGTACATCACTGGTCCCGCTTTATTGACGACATCTTCTTTATTTGGCGAGGAGACCAGGATACACTCAGCAAATTCATTGATTGGATCAATCTAGCAGACCCCAAGCTGATCTTTACTGCCCACACCAGTACCCAAAAACTGGAGTTCCTGGATGTGTGGATCGAGGAACGCGACCACAAACTAGCGGTTTCCCTATATACTAAGCCCACTGCCAGGAACACCCTGTTGCACTATCAGAGTTTCCACCCTAACTGCCAAAAAGAGGGGATTCCATTCAGTCAGTTCATCAGATACCGGAGGAATTGTACTACCATCAGTGAATTTATGCATCATGCTGAGAATCTTAAGAGCAAACTCATCAATCGAGGCTACCCCCCCAAACTTGTCAAGAATGCCCTGAAAAGGGCTAAATACTACGACCGGGATTCCATGTTCCAACCCAAAGAAAAAAACACCCTTGATCAGTTGGTATGTGTTACCAAACACTCTTGGTTTAATAACAAAGTGCGCCAAATTGTTAACTCCCAGTGGCACCTTCTGAATTTGGACCAATGCCTACCGTCCATCAGCAAACCCATCATCTTCTTTAAAAGGAATAAAAAACCTCAGGAACATGTTGGTACGTGCTAAAAAACCCAACAGATCGCACAGCACGCAGCTCTCCCTTACGGGAGGAACTCCAGTCCTAGGCAACCACAAATGTGGTAACTGCCAAGCGTGCCCAAATGCGATTGTAAGTGATCATATCTCTATCAACTCACGCACTGTCCATCTCAAGGAAATGACAAACTGTCGCTCCACAAATATTGTATACGCCATTCTATGCCTGTGCCACCTGGCATATATTGGAGAAACAGCGAGGGAATGTCCAGTGCGCATTGGCGAACATAAATCTAATATCAGGCTCCTCAAGCTCACGGCCCCTTAGTTAAACATTGGGTGCAGCAAAAACACGTCGAGAAAGATCTACGCTGGATCATCCTTGAGAAGGTACGCAATTTTGCTGGCTCTGATATGACCGCCATTCGCCGCAAACGCGAACTATTTTGGATGTTTTTACTCAATACCAAGGACCAAGGGTTGAACGAAAGCCTCCAATGGGAACATGCCTTCCTTTAATGCGGCGTCCTTTTCATGTGGCACCCCACTTTGGGAAACCCTGGGGACCTAGTTTTTTCCCCCCCACGCCTGTATTGCTAATAGTTCGGTTATTTTTTCTTATATATTTTTTCTTATTTTTATTGCAGCATCAGCAGGTTTCTTCATATTAGGCTCACCAGACGCCTTTTCCTTTTCCCTCGGCATGCGCTCTTTCACTCTTTAAATCCATCTCGTACTTTCAGTGCCGCCGGGATGCTTTACAAGCTGTCCGGGTGACATTTCTTTTTCTTTTTCTCCTGGCCTTCGAGTGCCTTTTTCACCATTCCTCGGTATGCGCCTCTTTATTCTCTGAATCCTTTTCGCACTTTCTGTGCCGCCGAGACTTCCCCCAGCCTGCTAGGTCAGATGACCCTTCGGCCGCGCACCATTGGCCCTCTCATCTCCCTTTTTTACATTTAAACTTCGGCGGCTGCCTGTCAGCTTGATTCCCCTGCCTCCAGCGGGTTACCGAGGATCGACCACTATGCCGTCGCTCTGCCTATCAACCTAATTCAAGTAAGTTGTAGCTTGGCTCTAGTCAGCGCTTCTGGCTTTATCTGACACCCTCCTGGATTTCCTGCTTATCGTTTGTTTTTCTCTCTCGTGCTGACAGGTCTGCCCTGCATCCTGTCCGAGGGGCACCCGGGGTTCTCTCCTTATCTCATTCCGATGCTGACGGACATTCGGATTATTAGGTATTTGCGATGCCCGTTTTTCTTTTCTTTTTTTCTTGTCTTCCCCCTTTGCGCCCTAGGGCCTGCCTATAGCATTAGCGCATAGAGGAAGAATATTGTCCTTACATATGTTTGCCCTGTTCCTTATCTTTCCTTTGTGCTGACATCTCTGCACGTATTCTGTCTGAGGGGTATTCAGAGATTCGGTTTTTAACGTTTATAGAAAGCACACTACTTTTTTCTTTCCGTTTTTCGGCCCTATGCCATGATCACTGCTCCAAGTAGTCGTGCTTAAGGGACTGGTAACACTATTGTACTGTTGTCCGCGACAATTCACAGCTATTTTCTTTATCCTATTTCAGCACACGCCCGGCCCCCTTGGTTTTTGTGCCAGACAAGCACTTCCTATTTTCAGTGTCCTGTTGCCGTTTACAGAAATCCGGCCTGCAGGTAACCAGAAAGCCTGCCATTTTCTTTATTTCTCATTGCGTTTATCTTTTTTCTCCGCAGCCGCCGCGCTTAGAGGGTTAAGCCCCCCTCTGACTTAGTTATCCTAGTTTTTTACAGTGACGGTTTTACTATACCCCTCTTTAGACCTGATGTACAACTCTTGGAGCTCTTGGGTCTGCCTTATTTACGCTAATTGAATGCCTGTTTTTCCGACGAAGCACCATTCCTGCACCTTGAGTCCTGCCGCTATTCTAGTCCAGGCTTTACTCCACTGCAGCTCCTCCAGTGAACTACGTTAAGCCTTGCTGCACGGCACCTTGTCCTATTTAATCAGAAATCCTTCTGACTCTGAGGTAGGTAGCCACCTTGCTGCGACATTCCCTTTCTTTCATTCTTTTTCATTTTCCTTTCCTTATTCTAGGTTCTCTAACTTTTTTCTGATGATACGCCAGTAGTGAACTTTTTCCATTTAGAGTCTGTTACTTTCATTCTTCACTAATCTTTCTACCTCAGGTCTCTTATCTCTCTATGGCCCTGTTGGTAGTCACCCTTTTTTAAAGTCAAGATTAGACTATATTGCTCTTTTTTTCTTTTCTAAATGTTACTATTTTTGTATTTCTCCCTTAATGACTGTGCACTTGTTTTGTTTCATTATCTACCTGAATAGAACTCTTTTGGACGTATTTTTGTCTAAGCTCCAGTGCGTTATGAATACCATATACGTTATTGGTCTAAAATGTTTTTCTTTATTCAGTTATATGTTCATGTAATCAATAACATGGCAACAGTAATCTGTTGTAGGATTGAATATCATTGTATGTTCATCTATTTTCAGAATCTCCCCACCACTCCACCGTTCTGTTACCCACGCTCTGAGGAAGGTGTTTGGCCATATTCGGTCTTCACATCGAAACGCGCGTCGGCGTTTGTGACACTCTAACCCTTGTTAGAGTTTTGCTTTACCCCTTTTCCTCTCCCTGAAATTATAATTGTATTTGCCAATATTTTTCTTCTATTATTGTTTTAATGTATATACTTATGATATATATTGAGCACATCGGTGTCTCCTAGATTTTTTGTTCTACATTCTTGAGGAAACTGGGTGTCACATTACTGTTCATATTGTTTCGTCAAACTGCTTGAGATATTGTATGAGTGTTGCGAGTCTGAATGTATGAGGTATGACAGCATGCTTGTTTGTGTGAATGCAATTGTTTGAGTGGTGGGATTGCTCTTTTTTGTATTACATCTGTATATTCTTTTATTTTATTGTTATAATAAATCTATTTTGTGATATTTTTGTTTTCTTTATTCTTTAGCACTGCTTAGTTTATTAATACTCATGACGTGATGCATATTACAAAATAAATAGGTAGGGATTTTTCCTTGTTTGACTGCTTTGTATTTTCCCCTATCATTTCCCTACCTTCATCCGCCTTTATAGGGGCCCCCTCTGTTTGAGTGCTTGTGTCTAGTCAAGTCGGGGTTCTTATACCACTTTCTTAATATATGGTTTGGTACGCCCCTAGGGCTAATCGTATATTGTGCTAATTTACTGTGTTATTTGACTTGTAACTTGTGTATTTCGACCTCTAGCCTCATAAAGAGACTAGTGGGTAGTGTTTAGTAATAAATACATATATTTTATATATATACCTGGTGTGGTTCTCCTTTCATTTGGTCATTCATGAGATTATAGACTGGTAAAACAAACAGCTTACCACTCCTTCAAGACTTAGCCTGAAGGCTGCTCTCCACAGCTACCACTAGGATAGCTTTCATTTAAGGTTGTCTTTTAACCTACCATCAATAAAGATCGTTTGGACTGGTGCAAGGTGCCCACTATAACTAGTGGACAGCATTTGCCAGGCCAACTTCTCACAGGGTCGTGATGTATTATTAATTTTTTCATTTGCAAAAAGTGGTTGCAAACTGTGAGTGGTTCATTAAATACTAAACCACAGAGGGTTGCAGAATGACCTATCTTATTAAAGTACTTAGACATGTGGCAATTTGCGACCATCCGTGATGGGCAGTAATCACAGGGCTGGTGGCATCAAAAAGACAGCACACCTTCATCCCTATGATTAAATTTCAAAACTGAAAACTTTTTTTAAAGCAGCAGGGGTTCCTTAAATAAGTGCTGCTTTAAAAAAAAAAAAGTTATGTTTTAAAAAACTTCAGAGGGACAAGGCAGTGGTCCTTTGGACCACTGCCTTCACCCCCTGAGGCTACCAACATGATTCCCAAAGGCAAAGGGATCCTAAGGGAAACTCTTTCCCTGTGCAAATTAGTTACCACATCAAATAGGGAGTTTGTAGCTCATCAGTGGATGCAGCCCTAATTGTAGTCATAAACTAAATTTCTTTCCTAATTGGAAATGGGAGGGGGGAAACCCCTTTCATGACCACTTCAATTTGCAAGTCGTCAACAATTGCAAGCTTCATTTTACAAGTTGAAATAATTTTCCTACTCATAAAAGGGCTTTCCTACATAATCATAAGAACTTTTGTCATCACAGACCCTGTGATTTTCTGAGTAGTCATCGGTGACAAACAAAAGGTCAGATCTGGCCTAGAAACTTTGCTGCCTTTAAAACGAGAAACCTCTGAACTACCCCTCACTCCTACCATCTACCCTATGTTGTTACTCAAGAAGAACTATTAAGCAGCCCTTTCCTAACAAGGATCTCCAAGAATTTCTGAGGGTAGCTTTTTTCCACACTCCCTAACTTCAGTTCTGGGTCTCCACTTACAGGGATGCAGTCAATATGCTTCTGCGGTCTAGGTAAGCTGTATCCAGTGATGTCTTAACACATGAGCACGCTGGGCCATTGCCCGGGGGCCCCACGAGCATAGAGGCCCCATGCAGACCAGAATTTAACACTAATTTTCCGTTAAACATTTTTATTCCTGTGAGTGGTTGTGTGGGGAGGGCCCATTGCACTGCTTTGTCCTGGGGCCTATAATACTGTTAAGACGGCCCTGGCTGTATCTAATCTCCATCATGTGCCAGGATGAATCAGGGGCCATCCAAGATTAATCAAACTGGGTTATCAACATACAGACTTGCTACATATCCACCTCACATACACACACACATGCATGCTAGAGCAAAGATTTGGATGTCACACACTACTCTACCGGTCTTGACACCCAGTGTCTCTTTCCTGGGCTTCCAAACACTTCTGCCGCATATATATCTCCACCACCCTTCATCTAGCCCTCATAGTTTTGCAGACCACTCATCTGGTGCTAAAGCTATCACTGCTAGCCTTGGTTCCTACTAAATCACAGCTGGCAATCAGAGCCCCCTGTTACTTAGAATCCCTTTGTGGGCCAGCTGAGACAATCTATCTGGAGCCTCCAGCACCCACACTTCTGCTCATCTGAGCCTTCTTATGATCCTGAACTCTCTTTTGCTGATTGCTGTAGCCCTTTTACTCCCTTAGTTAGCCATTAACCTTTTTTGCTGACTTAAGACATCTCAGTTTCTCAAACCCTTTCTACCATCCTTCACAGCCACACTCCTTTTCACCCATCCAACTTTAGACTTCTCAGCCAAGTTTTAGTCCCTCTGCCCTATAATACACCCTCACTATACTATGCCAACATCAGACAGCATAGCTATCAGCTATCAGGCAGAGTTTAACAGCCTTGTCTCTTTCTTAATTAGCATGCTCTGATTTTTATTTTAGCAAAAACTTACCAGTTCTGTAAGCAGACTGAAAAAGCTTGGAGTTTCTATGGGTTGACAGCATAAGAAGCATGAATAAGAACCATTTACAAAAGTGATATTTTAATAGATTTGGCCTAGAATCACATAGGTGCACTTCTACGTCTGGTCTCCTTCCTTCTCTTCGAGGTCCTTCTATGCCTTCTTGTGTTGGTCCTCTACCTGGTCCTGTTTCAAGTCCTCTCTTTCTTGGCTGTTTTGGTCCTCCAGGTCCACATCCTGGCCCAGGTCTGACTAGTTCTGGTCACTGTGGTACTGAGTCCATGAATCTGGTGCTCGTGGTTCTAGTCCTTCCTGATATTCCTGGCCATGCTCCTGCAATTCTGGTAATTAGCACTTGCTGAACCTCCTGATCTCGTTGTCATTGATCCTCCCCACCTTGATCCTGCCGGTCTGCTGGGTCCTTCTCCATCAAGCCCTGTTGTTCTGTTGGTTCTCCTGGGTCTGGCACTTCTAGGCTTCCTGGTTTGGGTCATTGCAATTTTCTTTGCCCATGTCCTTACAGTCCACCTGGTACTGTGTCCTCTGGCCCTAATCATCTTTTTGAGGTCCTCTTGAGCTGGGCCTGGTCATTCTGGTCCTGGTCTGGTCCTATTAATCCTTGTGGTTCTGGTTGTCCTGGTTCTCTTGATCCTCACTAGCCCGGTCCTGATATCCAAGTTCCTGGTGCTCCTGCTGTATCTGGTATTTCAGGTCCTGGTCCCCTTGGTTCTGGACCTCTGGACCTCCTAACCCTGTGCTGTTCCTACTTATCCTGATCTTTCTAGTTCACCAAATCCTCCCACATCTGGTCACTGGTTCTAATAGCCATAGTTCACCTGCTCCTGATCTGACTAGTTCTACTGGACCTCCATCTTGTCATGATATTCTTGGCCCTTGTCCTCCTTCTCCTTTTCATCCTGGTTCTACACTAACTTGTACACTTAGTCCTGATCCCCCTTGTTCATTTAATCCAGTTCTTAGTGATCTGGCTTGGCCATGCTGATCCTGATGTCCCTGGTCCTGATCCTCCTTTTCTTTCTCATCATGGACATCTTGGGTCTGGTACTCAAAGTCCTAATCCTCTTTGTTCCAGTCTTCCTGGACCTTTGTTTCCTGGTCCTCTGAGAACTTTTCCTTCTGGATCTGGTTGCCTGTGTCACTGGCCTCACCTCTCTGGTCCTCTTGGCCTTGGCCATCCTATTTTGGTTTTTCATAGTCTTTGTCTTTCCCGAGATTCTCTTCCCATTGGGCGTGATTCTCTTGATCATCAGCTTTAATGTTTGGTTTTTCCTGTGCCTAGTTGTCGTGGAACTGGCCCCCCCATTATTCTTGTCTTGGTCTCCTCGATCATGGTCATCCTTGTCCTTTTGTTCTGGTTATCTTAAACCTCGTCTTTTGGCGATCCTGTCCCATCTTGATCCCTTCAGTCTTAGTCCATCCTTTCTGGTCCTCTTGGTCCTGTTCACCTTGTCCTGGCTATCCTCACCCTGAATCTCCTAGCACTGGTTCCACAGGCACTGATCCTGCTGGTCCCCTTGGTCATTCTGCCCTCTTGTCCTGGTCCTCTTAGTCTTTGCCCTCCTGCTTTGGGTTGTCCTGGTCCTCCTGAATCTACTCCTTGTCCTCTTAGTTCTACTAGGACTGCAGCCACTTGTGCTGGCCCTCCTGAGCCAGGTCTTCCTAGTCCGTGTCCTGCTTATCCTGGTCTTCTAGTCCTACTGATCAGTGCTTTCCTGGTTCTCGTCTTCATTGTCCTCTTCAATCTGGTCCTGATCTTCCTGGCCCTAGTCTTCCTGCTCCTTGTCCTCATGGTTCTGCAATAACTTGTCTTGGCCCATTACAGATATTCCTAGCCTTTACTTCCTTTGATGTTCCTTGAACTTTGGTTTATGCTAGACTTAGAAATACCCAACAATGTACTTGCTGGTCCTGGTCTCTATAATGTTCAATGCAATGCACTTCTGCCCCAGTCTTCTGGGTCCTGGGTCTCCTGTTTCACTGGCTGATGGTCCTGGACCTTTTCATCCTCCTCACCCTAATTCTCATACAGCAGTCCTCCTGGTCCTGCTCCAATGGTTTATAAATCCCACTGGTTTGACTGTTTCTAATCCTTGTGCTCTGGCCCCCTGGTGGACGTAGTCCTGGTCTTAGTTCTGGTACTCCCTTGTCTGGGTCTCCTGTTTAAGGTCCTCTGGTGCTGGTTCCATTAGCCTTGGATTCCCTGGCTCGCCCCCGGTCCTCCTGTCCCATCCTAGTCCTACTACTCTTCCTGGTTTGCCAATTCCAGGTTGTTCTTGTCCATTTGACTCCGGTCCCCTCTATCTTGGTTCTCCTAGTAATTGTCCTTCTGGGTCTGGTCTTCCTCATCCCTGTGGCACTGGTCCTTACAGTTCCCAAGTTGCGGGTCACCCTGGTTCATGTAGTCATTGTCACCCTAGTTTATAGCCCCACTGAGTCTGATCCTCATGGGCCTTCTAATCCTGGTTCCATGCGCCTAGACCTTTTGATCCTGATAACTCTGGTCATTTGTGGTTGTGGTCTTCCCGGTCCTGGTCCTTTTGCTTCTGGCCCCGTGGTTCTCCTTGATCTGATCTCTGTGGCCATGGTCCTCCAGTCTCTAATCCTTCTTTCCATCGGTCTCCTGGTACTGGTCCTCTTTGGTCTGTCTACCTGGGTCTGCTACTCCTGTCCCTAGTCGACCTCATCCTTCTGATCCTGGTCAGTGTGCTCGGGACCTCTTAGTCTTCCTCGCCATCCTTCTGTTCCTTCTACTGTGGTCCTTCTGTTTTTCGTGCTCTTGGCCACTGGGTTCTGATCCCCCTGTTCCATATTTTCCTGGCCCTCCTGATCCTGATCACCTTGGTTTGAATACCCCAGTCCTGTTTTATCTTGTCTTTATCTTCCTTGTCTATTTCTTCCTGGTCTCCACCAGCATTGGTAATCCTGGTCCTCATGAATTAGGTCATGGATGTAAATTCACCAAAATGCCAGGGGTAGCAGTAGACACATCACACTCCATTTGACCTTTACTTTCATTCGCACACTTACACGTATACACATATTCACACATACCACACTCTCACCAGCAAACATGCACACAACTAATCGTCCTAGCCCTCCTGATGGTTCACTTCCTGGCCCTTATCCTCCTACTAGTCATCAACCTCCTCCTACTTCTTCCTTCCCCATGCCTCCTGCACAATGGCTTTAGTTAGGTAGAAAGAGGTTCCAACCCAGGTGACCATCCTGTGAGGTGCGTGGTCTAGTGTTTCGACCGGCTCTCTCCAGGAAGGCGGTTTGGATCGGTCGGGGAATTCAAGGGTGTATTTAATCTCTGCTCAGTCCTGCAATCAGTAACATGCAGGCTTCAGAGGCAGAAAATAGGTCTTGGGCCAAGTAGGGACCCATGATGACCTGAGCATATGGCCATTTACCCTAGGCAGTGTAGTACCCACAATACCAACTACGGCAAACTATTCACAATACCATTTCTCCCTATAGTGTGTGACTACTGGACACACTCCGCTATGGGGCACCAGGTGCCCACTAAATCAGTAGGCATTTAATTTAACTGTGCATAAGGGTGTATATCTGTAGTATGCATTGAACCGCTCACTTAATGATTGTGTTTACAGTGTTCTCACAATGTTTGTATTGGCATAGAAGACACTGACACATGCACCAGCTTCTGTTCTAACATTATGGCCTCATGGTACAGACAGTACATTTCTGTTTTTTCCACTGACACAGGCCATACTATAACCATGTTTTGGACCATACTCATGGTCCCCTGCTGTGACTAAATGTGTTTCTTATCCTTAGGTGGACCCACTTCCAAGAAAGGTTATTACAGTAGTGTACCATGTATGTGTGTGGCATGGTATGAATGATCAAATAAATAGCCAGCCACCCTTTCCCAAAAGGGTATTAATTGGGACATACTGATCCTGACAAAAGCCACTGGATTGGGGTACTTGACAGAAAGTAGTTGATCACACTTAAGGGCCAAGAAGTGATAGTAACTCCAACTAGCCTGTTTTCCCAGTTTTTAACCTTGCCAAGTGGCCCTGAGAATAAATACTGATTTGAGCACCCCCTAGGCAATTTTAAAGATTACCTCATATAGATCCCATACCCTTTTTCCATAAAAAGTGCTCCCTTGTAAGGAAAGAGGTCGCAGCATGCCCTTACCCTCAGAGGGTCGAGAAGAACTTGATGATGAAGCATGTCATTGGATAACATTCAGTGAGTGAGAATTCCTTTAAGAAAAGGACTTTCCCCTATAACCAGATATCGAAATGCAAGAGAGACGGGGTTGTCCAATGGGAGGAAGATCAGAACTCTCAGAGGGTGAACCACACGTGGCATGACAAAGGATGAGACCTGGGGGGCGAGCAATCAAACTTAGTTTTCAACCTAACAAACAGTGAGATTTCATCCACACAACAGTTTCCTAGAGAAAGGTCTAGGTTTTGTACCTGAAACACTTAAAGGTTTGAAAGGGGGTCCAAGGGAAAATTTTTAAGACCTGCAAGAAGTATTCCCCATATCTATTAATCACAACACAAAACTTCTCGGGTGTGCATTGAAAGAAAGTGAAGAACTGTGAAAATATGTCTCTCAAAAAAGCCCCTCTGGGGAGCACTCCCTTTCAGGACGAATGCCCTCACCCACCATAGGTGGCATGCTTCATCATATGGGCTTCTCCTCCCAGTGGGAACACCTAGTCCCACTGAGGGCTACAACTACCTCACTGTGAGGTAGGAGCTCTGGGATGTTTTCAATACTACCCTCAGGTATTTAAGGATGCTAAAATCCCATATGTGAATTTCAGGTGTTGTGAGGGTGCAGCGCTGGATGTAATAAAAAATGTAAGTGAAGCTAAAACTACCTAAAGAGGTCAAAAAAATCTTTTTATTGGCTTGTCCACACTGGCAGGATTAAAAAGCAATATAGAGCAGTTTACATAGGTACAATCGGTCGACATGTTTCAGCTTATTTGGTCTATATCAGTACCCAAGCTTTCTTCAGGACCAAATTAATAGTGCTGCTGCAATAGTGAAAAAATATATAATAAGAAAAAAGTAATACTAGACCAGTAATCCAATATGAATATTCGGTACTACTGGAACTTATCCTTGTTGAGGGATAAAGAAACCTGCCTGTAACTGGCAACAACTCAGGGAAGGGGGCCCCGCTCTCTCCGTCGGTACCCCGTTGTGGTACATGAGCTGCAACCGGAGGTTTTGTACCGACAACCTGTTTTGATAAGTTCAAACTGTTGAGCGAGGTGTCAGAGTTTATGTGCAAGATTAAACTGTGCGCTTTGTTCATGAACACCAACACACCCGATGAAAACAGAGGAGACGCTGGACTGCATAACAAGTCCAAGTTTGTACCCCCTACCTCGACCATCCCAGTAGAGGTTCTGACATTTGTAAAGGCAGTGCTAAAGGACATTGACAATCTCAACATGAAAGATTGAAAGACCTTTCAAAACATGTCAAGGCAGGAGAGATAGGCTTTCAATGAGCTCAAACAGAACCAAATGATAATGATCAGACCCGCTGATAAAGAGGGAGGGATCATACTCCATAATTCCATAGATTACTGGGCAGAGTTTTAACAACTGTTGGGGGGCACACTGAACTACAATTTGACCCCACTGCAAGCCTGACCACTGAGATAAAAATAACGGTAGAGGAAGCGAGTGTAACCTTTGGGTGTCCAAAAGGGCAGCCAATATTTGGTTTCTCGCCAACCCCAGAAAACCATACTTCTATACCTCCTGAAGGTGCATAAAAATGATACAACGCCACCGGGTTGGCTGATTGTGTCAGGCATTGGCTCTGCATCAGTACCATTATCAAAGTTTGTTTGTGATACCTGAAGGATACAAAAGATAGCCTCATACTGTGAAGAGAACTCGCTTCCAATCCAGAGAAAGATCGACTTATCAGTCTGGACATTGAAAGTCTTTATAATAGTCTGCACCACGAAGAGACACTGGAGGTACTGGAGGAGACTATGTTTCAAAGCAATTGGGGTTACATTACTCCATGACATTTTCTCCTGGTTTGCGTTAAGTTAGCATTGACTAAAAACTGCTTTAAATTCTTGGACACTCTACACCTCCAGACACACGGAACCAGCATGGGTATTACCTTCGCACCAAGTGTGGCTGGCCTTTATGTCCACAATTTAGAAACCAGCAAAACCCTGACACCTGATAACCCCTACGTCATCCATATTAACATCTGGCAGCATTATATAGATGAGGTCTTAATCATCTGGGAATGGGCGCGAGAAACAGCGGATGATTTTTTTAACTGGTTGAACCACCAAAACCAGTACCTAAACTTCACCCGTTCCATCTCCCCTGAGAGAATGGTTTTCCTAGACCTCAATATCTTGGCAGATCAGGGAGGGCTGCGGACTACTACACACTTTAAGCCCACGTCCAAAAACAACCTACAGCATTTTGATAGTTTCCACACACACCCTCTACAGGAGAATCACCCGTATGGCCAGTTCCTCAGATTGCGTCAAACCTGTAGTAACATCACTGATTATAAATCAGAGGTAGAGGCTCTGTCTCTGAAATTGAGACACAGACACTATCCACAGCCCATCATTTCTAAAGCTAACAAAAGGGCCCACAACAACAATAGGGACACCTTTTAGCATCATCTGTCAGGAAAAAAAAGACCCGCTCATGATCATCATAGCCACATAAAACATAGACACTGAAGCAGTTAGAAAAATTGTCAACAAACACTGGGGTGTACTAACTGCAGGCGCTTTGAAGTTCGAAAAACCACTTTTTTCTAATAAAAGGGCGCCAGGCCTCAGAGACTGTCTAGCTCACATACGCCCTAAGACACAGCCACTAGTCTGCCAGGGTACCTTATGGGGTCTACCTAAGCCTACTGGAAGCTACCACTGTGGGTCATGCAGTGTCTGTAACTTGACAAAAGAAACAAAAGACCTATATCTGGGTCTGCCTTCCAAATGGGAATTACGTAGCTTGACAAACTGCAATTCAGAGAGAGTAGTTTATTTGGGCAATGCCCATATGGACTCTGTTACATTGGCATGACCTGTAGGAAAGTGAAAACCAGAATCTGCTAACATCGCAGCAACATAAGATGTAAAAGAGAAACCACAAAACTGGCTACACCTTTCATTAGACACCCTCACACAACTAATGATTTAAACTGGGTTGTTTTGGAACAATTGGAGAACAGTAGCAACTCAGAGAGTATCCTCTTTGAAAGAGAACAGAGCTGGGTGCATAGACTACAGTTACATAAGACAGGTCTGAATGAAGAGCTCCCATCGAGTTCTTTCAGCTAGAAGGACCGATAGTTTTTTGCCACCTCAGATATTCAACATTGCCATTCTATACTATAAACATTCTGCTCATCAACATTTTTATTCATTATAAAACATTTTTGTTCATTCTTATCCACTAATTTACCCACTCATTTTTAACAAATCTCATCTGTTTTTATTTGCCAATTAAGTGCGGAAGTTTTAATCTGCCACTTAGCCAAAACCTCAAGATGTCATCTCCTCTGCCAGAAATTCCTGGTAGTTTGGATTTGTTTGGTGTATTTCGTGTTTTTGTGCTCTTCTAACAATTTATAATGTTTCTACATTTTAGGTGTTTTAAGCATTTTATATACTTTTCAGACTCTTTGATAACCACAATTTTTCACTTTTTACCCAATGCCTCTAGCACCATATAACACTATGGCGGGCCTAGGGAAAACGAGGAAATTGTTCCATCACAGACAGCCATCTTGTGAGATGTGTGGTCTAGTGTTTTGACCGGCTCTCTCCAGGAAGGTGGTTTGGACCGGTCAGGGAATGCAGGAGGTGTATTTAATCCCTGCTCAATCCAGCAATCAGAAACGTGCTGGCTCCGGAGGAGGTTACTAGGTCTTGGGCCGAGTGGGGACCCATGATGAGGTGAGTACATGGCCATTTACCCGAGGCCAAGACAGTGTAGTATCAGCAATACCAACTATGGCAAACTGTTCACAATACAATTTCTCCCTACAGTGTGTGACTATTGCACACACTTCCCTCTGAAGATTCCTGTGGGGCACCAGACGTCCATTAAATAAGTAGGCATTCAATTTAACTATCCATAAGGGTGTATATCTTTAGTATGCATTGAACCTCTCACTTATTGCTTGTGTTTGCAGTGTTTTCAACATGTTTGCAGAGCTTAATTTGAGCCGGTGCTTTCAGGTGCTCAACACCGGCACTTAATTGGTTTCCGGGGCTCGGTACCGGCACCTAATTGTCAACACCAAACTTAGAACAGTCCACCACATGGTGGCGCTGCTCATCTAATTTAGAGATGAGCAGAACAACGGTAGTTTAGGACTACAATATACATTAAAATTGCTAATACCTGCCTCCCCAGCCATTCCTTTTGCTTTGGGAGCCTGGAATAATCTGAACTGTCGCATTTACATGCGAGAGAGATGGTTAGTAGTTGTTTTGGCAGGGATGATAAGGGCGATGGGTGTTGCAAGCTGCAGTGGCCTCCTGGTCAGAGCCCTGGCACTAAATATTTTACAAATTAAGCACTGCATGTTTGTATCGGCAAAGAACATACTGACACATGCACCAGCTTCTGTTTTAACGTTATGGTCTCATGGTACACACAGTACTTTTCTGTTTTTTCCGCTTACACAGGTTAAACCATACTCATGCTCCCCTGCTGTGACTAAAGGTGTTTCTTATCCTCAGGTGGACCCACTTCCAAGAAAGGTTATTTCAGTAGTGTACCGTGTATGTGTGTGGCATGGTATGAATGATTAAATAAATAGCCAGCCACCCTTTCCCAAAAGGGTATTAATAGGGACATACTGATTCTGATGAAAGCCACTGGGGAAACTAGTTGATCACACTTAACCGCTTAACCGCGGCGCAAATTCTCCCGCGGTGCGGGAGAATTAAAGAGTGGGCGGGTCTGTGTCGGCCAACGGACGTTCGCAGCACCAGCGAGGTAGTGCTTGCATCGGCCGTTGGCCGACGCAAGCACGGAACAGGTTAAGGGCCAGGGAATAATAGTAACTTCATCTATCCCGTTTTCCCCAGTTTTTAACCTTGCCTGATTGACTCGTAAATAAATGGTGATTTGAGCACCGCCTAGGCAATTGTAAAGATTACCTCATATAGATCGCACACTTTTTTTCCTTGAAAAGTGCTCCCTTGTAAGCAAAGAGGTCGCAGCATGCCCTCACACTCAGAGGGTCGGAAAGAACTCGATGATGAAGCATGTCAGTGGATAATATTCAGTGAGTGAGAGTTCCTTTAAGAAAAAGGTCTTTCCCCTATTTCCAGTGGGCCCACACTAGATGACTCAAGCTTGACTCTCTCTTGATTGTGACACTGTATAGGGGGAGGGGGAGTCACAACCTTCGTTTCCCTCCTCCTCCTAATTTTTACATTTAGTCAGATACAACCTTCAAGCCTGAGGCTCATTTTTTTTTGGGGTTCCAGATTTATTTTCCTGATATAGCTCTGTCAAGGCCAGAAATGAGGGCTCAGTAGAGATAATTACTTGCCCATTAACACACTGCTTAGCAGGTAAAAACAAAATGATCATTCCCAAGATACATTGGGCAGGTGACTAACATGTCATTGTGGCTGAAGGGGCAACTCGTGACATGGGACCAATTAACATATATGCCTAAAACCTATTCTTCTGGTGAATAGTATGAAAAAGTGTGTTTGTTCAGGAGGAGGCTGAGTGAATAGACAGTCCTCCCAGATGCATTGCTAACCTGTCTCCTTCTTTAACTTCCCTATTAGTGTCCGAATGTCCTGTGTCCCCAAGCTCCTATTGCCTATTGTAAGCGTTCCTCCCTCTGTAGCTCAGACACCATCTATCTCTCTGCATTTCCTCTTTGCTACTGCTTCTCCACTGCTGCTGTGTTGCCAGATCTAATACTATTACTAAGCAACCACAATCCTCCTTAAAAAGAAGCCTAAAATTAGCACAAATCCTTCCACATGAAGAGCTTATGAGCCCAGCCTTCAAAAAACATCAAAAGTAAGATAACGAACATTAAAAAAACAATACATTATCATAAGTGAAGGAAACATTTATGTAACATACTTTAAAACTATATTCATTCATTTTTTATGACAACCAAATACTTCTAGACAATAGCACGAAATGTTTGTGTGCCATATCCTGAAGCTCCTGGAGCAGAAGTTTGATTCTTACATTTCTTATTATAATATTAAAGTAATATAAATGTTTTTAATCATCACTGATTTGACTGTGCTTTCATCTGTAAACAACTTAGCTTAGTTCATGCACTTGTGTTTGTACATACTGTTGTACATTTGTATATGCACTTACTTTCAAATGCCTCACACATGCAGCATCCCCACTACAGGATGGCCACCACCCTACAATTTCCTGGAGTCTGCTTTTCCTTCATGTCTGTCTAAATAAAGGCAGCCTTGTTGGGATTCTCCTTGGTAATAAATTACAGGGATCACGGTGTTACACTAATGCTTCTTTATTCATTAAGCTCCACCATACAGGAAACAGGACTGTCTGGTTCCACTGTTCCCACCGCACTGACCACAGAATGAACACAGTGGAACCAGACCAATAATCCACCAGATACAAACCATAACACATCCCCTTCCCTTAGTAATAAAAACAATATGGAGAATGAATTTACAAGTGAAAGAAAACTCAAAACTCACAACACCTTTCCTCCCTTCAAATAAACAACAAAAAGCACACAATAAAACTCAAAGGCAACTTAGAACAACTTTACCCAATGACAAAATCTTTTAACCATCAAGGTAATTCTCTTTTTCTTCTCTCCCCTTCAGGACATTTTTCCTGTACACATTCTTTGGTACTCTTCCCCGCCTTATTAGTACTTTCCCCACCCACACTACCGGTAAACAGTCTAAATATCGACTTTTAAATATCGAGTGGACAAAATATCGAGTTGAAAATATCGAGTGGACAGAATATCGACTGTCAAAAACATAGTGGTACAGAATATCGATATGCAGGTAAGAAATATTGTTTGTCATAATATCGAAGTAAGTAATATTGTCAGTCATAATATCGTTGTTAAAAATATGGATTTTTTTTTAGTGTTTTAAATGTTAGTATATGTGTTAAAAGCATATATATTTTTTTTATAATGTATGTTAGAATTTTTTTTAAAGTAATGAGTTTTATGTTAATTTTTTTTTGCGTATTTTAGTTCTGTAGTGGGTTGTGGGTTTATAGGGGAATAGGGTGGGAAGTAATTTAATTACAATATATTAATTAAGATTTTTTTTTAATTAATTAATCATAATGAATTTTTACGTAATTTTATTCCGTAGCGGGTTGTGGGTTTATAGGGGAATAGGGTGGGGAGTAATTTAATTTAAATTAATTAATTAAAAAAGTAATTAATATTTTGGTATTTAATAATTTATATTGTTAATTGTGTTAATTAATTAATTATTAAGTAATTATAAAGTTATTAATAATAATTAATAATTTATTGGTAAATATGTTGTGTGTTAAAAAAAGTTATTCATTAGTTATTAATTTGATATTAGTTATAAATAATTAATTTGTTAATATGTTAATTGTGTACTTTTTTAGGAGTGGGTTTAGTGTTGATAGGGTAGTAGGGTGGGAAATAATTTAATTTTTATTAAAAATGTTAATATTTTTATATAATATTTTTTTTAAGTTATTTTATATTGTTAATTGTGTGAATTAATTTATATTTGATGGTTATTAATTTTATTGTTAATTGTTAATAGTTAATTAATTAATTGATAATTATTTATGTTAATTCATTAATATTTTACAATATTGGTGGTGACGTTTATAGGGGAATATGGTGGGAGGTAATTTTTTTTTGTTTAATTAATTAATTAATTGTTAAATAATGTTAATTATATTGCAGGAGTGGGAATACTAAATTAATCCCCTACGCTATCCAACACTTTCCCTACTGTTATACTTGGTGGAGTGGGTATAGTAAATTATTCCCACCCGCTATCCAACACTTTCCCTACTGTTGCACTCGCTGGAGTGGGAATAGTGATTTTTAGCCACCCGCTATCCAACAATTTCCCTACTGTTACACTCGTTGGAGTGGGATTAGTAATTTTTACCCTCCCACTATCCAACACTTTCCCTACTGTTGCACTCACTGGAGTGGGAATAGTAATTTTTACCCTCCCGCTATCCAACACTTTCCCTACTGTTACACTTGGTGGAGTGGGAATAGTAAATTATTCCCACACGCTATCCAACACTTTCGCTACTGTTGCACTTGCTGAAGTGGGAATAGTAATTTTTACCCACCCACTATCCAACACTTTCCCTACTGTTGCACTCACTGGAGTGGGAATAGTAATTTTTACACTCCCGCTATCCAACGCTTTCCCGACTGTTACACTTTGTGGTGTGGGAATAGTAAATTATTCCCACTCGCTATCCAACACTTTCCCTACTGTTGCACTCTCTGGAGTGGGAATAGTAATTTTTACCCACCTGCTATCCAACACTTTCCCTACTGTTGCACTCACTGGAGTGGGAATAGTAATTTTTACCCTCCCGCTTTCCAACACTTTCCCTACTGTTACACTTGGTGGAGTGGGAATAGTAAATTATTCCCACACGCTATCCAACACTTTCCCTACTGTTGCACTTGCTGGAGTGGGAATAGTAATTTTTACCCACCCGCTATCCAACACTTTCCCTACTGTTGCACTCTCTGGAGTGGGAATAGTAATTTTTACCCACCCGCTATCCAACACTTTCCCTACTGTTGCACTCACTGGAGTGGGAATAGTAATTTTTACCCTCCCGCTTTCCAACACTTTCCCTACTGTTACACTTGGTGGAGTGGGAATAGTAAATTATTCCCACACGCTATCCAACACTTTCCCTACTGTTGCACTTGCTGGAGTGGGAATAGTAATTTTTACCCACCCGCTATCAACACTTTCCCTACTGTTGCACTCACTGGAGTGGGAATAGTAATTTTTACACTCCCGATATCCAACGCTTTCCCGACTGTTACACTTGGTGGTGTGGGAACAGTAAATTATTCCCACTCGCTATCCAACACTTTCCCTACTGTTATACTTGGTGGAGTGGGTATAGTAAATTATTCCCACCCGCTATCCAACACTTTCCCTACTGTTGCACTCGCTGAAGTGGGAATAGTAATTTTTACACACCCGCTATCCAACATTTTCCCTACTGTTGCACTCGCTGGAGTGGGAATAGTGATTTTTAGCCACCCGCTATCCAACAATTTCCCTACTGTTACACTTGTTGGAGTGGGATTAGTAATTTTTACCCTCCCACTATCCAACACTTTCCCTACTGTTGCACTCACTGGAGTGGGAATAGTAATTTTTACCCTCCCGCTATCCAACACTTTCCCTACTGTTACACTTGGTGGAGTGGGAATAGTAAATTATTCCCACACGCTATCCAACACTTTCGCTACTGTTGCACTTGCTGAAGTGGGAATAGTAATTTTTACCCACCCACTATCCAACACTTTCCCTACTGTTGCACTCACTGGAGTGGGAATAGTAATTTTTACACTCCCGCTATCCAACGCTTTCCCGACTGTTACACTTTGTGGTGTGGGAATAGTAAATTATTCCCACTCGCTATCCAACACTTTCCCTACTGTTGCACTCTCTGGAGTGGGAATAGTAATTTTTACCCACCCGCTATCCAACACTTTCCCTACTGTTGCACTCACTGGAGTGGGAATAGTAATTTTTACCCTCCCGCTTTCCAACACTTTCCCTACTGTTACACTTGGTGGAGTGGGAATAGTAAATTATTCCCACACGCTATCCAACACTTTCCCTACTGTTGCACTTGCTGGAGTGGGAATAGTAATTTTTACCCACCCGCTATCCAACACTTTCCCTACTGTTGCACTCACTGGAGTGGGAATAGTAATTTTTACACTCCCGATATCCAACGCTTTCCCGACTGTTACACTTGGTGGTGTGGGAACAGTAAATTATTCCCACTCGCTATCCAACACTTTCCCTACTGTTGCACTCGCTCGAGTGGGAATAGTAATTTTTACACACCCGCTATCCAACATTTTCCCTACTGTTACACTCGTTGGAGTGGGAATAGTAATTTTTACCCTCCCGCTATCCAACACTTTCCCTACTGTTGCACTCACTGGAGTGGGAATAGTAATTTTTACCTTCCCGCTATCCAACGCTTTCCCTACTGTTACACTTGTTGGAGTGGAATTAGTAATTTTATCCCCTACGCTATGCAATATTTTCCCTACTGTTATAATTAATGTAGTGTGAAACATTATTTAAAAAAAAAAAAAATTTTAATAATTTATTTTATTATATAGAAAATTAATTTTTATATTTATATTACAGGTTTAATTAGATATATATGTAATTATAATTTAAATTATGTTTTTAACATTTTATAATTAAATTTAATAATTATTTATTAATATTATTAAGCTAATATATATATAAAAAAAGTAATTATGCATGTTTAATATTTTTTACATTACATTTATTATTTATTAATTTTAACATTGTTTAAATAATTCTAGTTATGTTTTATTTAATTATATTTATAATTTAATTAATTTTATATTATTTTTAAGACATTAAAAAAAATCGATATTTTTGTACAACTATATTTTTAACAACGATATTTTGGTTTTGATATTTTGGTACTTACCTTTATAGAGATAGGAAGTCGATATTTTGTCCATCGATATTTTGGCGACGATATTCTGGTACCTCGATATTTTGATTGACAATATTATGTCAGTGATCCACACTACCAGCGTACTACTCCAACACCTGTACACCCATCACGTTACCCTGATGCAATGCCGACTGTTCCCCTGGCAACTCAACTATATCCTCGGTCCTTAGGGGATCCATTCTACCCTTCACTCATGAATCTTCACAATCCCTCTGTTACACCTTAAAACACAAAGCCACAAGCTTCAGATTCCACACTTTCCAGTTTAACCGCATTTCTTAGCATTTCCACATTTTTTTCAAGTTGAAAACATTGACTCTCGCCCTTAAGTACCTTAACCGGTTTCTTGATCCGCACCCAATCTCCCATCTTAGGGGCCGATTCTGATGCGGGTTGGAAAAGCTTCCCAACCGAATCGGTTGGGAAATGGTGTCCGACCCACTCGGATCGGGAAAGTCCGACCGGCGGAGTAGGATGCATCCGGATGCTTCCAGATACGATTTGGTTGAACTCCCATTGACTTCAATGGGAACATTTGTTCCTAACCGCATCAGAATTGGGCCCTCGGTCGGGAAGACACGTTCCCGATCCGATTTGGAAGGAGCAAATGCCGTTAGGAGGCCTTCCTAACCGCATCAGAATCAGGCCCTCGGTCGGGAAGCTTTTCCAACCCGCATCAGAATCGGGCCCATAATGTGGACCTGTTTCACCTTATGGCAGATATCATAGTGTTTCTTGCTTTTGCTATGTGTTTCTTCCAACTTCTTCCTCACCAACCCCGGTGACCATTCTTGGGTAAACTTACACCTTGGAATTCTTCTGGGGTAAACTTACACCTGGGAATCCTTCCTCTTGTCATTACGAATGGGAAAAAACTGTCAAATTATTCTTAGTTACTCTGTAAGCCCACACTGCCTTTTTTACTGCAATCCTCCAATCACATCATTTACTAACTGCACCCTGTATAACCCCCTTGATCACACTATTGAACCTTTCCACTGTGCCATTTCCACTAGGATTATAAAGAGCAGGGGTTTTATGCTTCACACCTACTCTTTCAAAATATGTTCTGGCCACATTGGAAACAAACTGCACTCAATTATCACTCAGGAGTACAGCTGGAATCCCAAAATGTCATGTCCAAAAAATCCAACACAGTGGCAGTATCCGCTCTTTCTACCATGTCATCTATAGGCAATTTTGGTGAAAAGATCTCGCAATACAATCACGTACTCCTGTACCTCACCAACTGGACCCTACAAATCCACTGCTACACCTTCCCAGGGTTGTTCGGGAATCAACGCCTCATTCATGGTTGTTCTCAAAGTACTCAAAGTTTTATCAGATGAAGAACAAATACCACACTTCCGGATTATCCTTTCCATTGCTTTATCAACTCCAGGCCACCAAAATGACTCTTTCACAACTGCTTTGGTCCTCACAATACCAAAATAGCCTTCATCACAAAGATCCATAATGGTGTCCCTCATCCCAAATGGAGGAATAATCTTGCGCCCCCTAAAAAACAATATCTCGGTCTCATCAGCAAAAATGCCTTCCTAGGCCAACTACCAGACATGTACTTCAGAATCCTCTGCAAAGTTTTATCCTGTACCTGTTTTTTCTCCCAATCCTCCTTTTTGATAGCTGGTGACCCTGACTCATGGATCAAGGCAACTTTAAAATCCTTCCAAGGGTCAACATCTGCACACCTCTAAAGGACATGGTATTCTGGACAAACAATCTGCCACAAAGTTGTCTTCCGTGGGACATATACAATGCTGTAAATGTAATCCTTCATTTGCATCGACAGTCTCGCAATTCTGGCCAATGCTGTAACGCTCCCCTCTGTAGTCAGCAATTTAATTAAAGGCTTGTGATCACACCGAATGATAATTGGTCTACCCCAAACAAAAGCTTGAAAATGTTCACGTGCCCATGCGCAAGCTGATGCTTCCTTTTCTCTTATGGGGTATCTCTCTTCTTCTGGAGTCTAAGATCTCGATGCAAATAGAATAATACACACCTTCCCCACGGCATCCCGCTGTGTTAGAACTGCCCCAGGGCTTTTATTACTGCCATCAGTTGTTACAAAACTCCCCAATCTGGGGTCAAAACTACTCAAAGTAGGGACTTTTTCTAGGCAACCTTTAATATAACAGAATTCCTCTTCACACAGTGGATCCCAAGTAAACTTCACATTCTTCTTAAGCTATTTCTTAATGTTAAATACATTTTCTGCAAAATTGGGCGTACATTTAGCGCAATAGTCTGCCATCCCCAGGAATGATCGTACCTCACCCTTATTAGTATGAGCAGTGATTGCATTTATCAAGGAGGGATTAGGTTTTAACCCCCACCTTCTCCAATCACATGTCTCAAATAAGTCACACTCCTCTCCGCAAACTTGCACCTACTCAGCTTCACAGTCAAACCTTTGCTTTCCATATATCCAACACTCTCTGCAACCTCTCATAATGTTTTGCTCTTTTCTCCCCAAACACTAAAATGTCATCCTGGAAGTAGAGCACTTCACTTTCCTTCCCAAATAAATTGTGCATGAGCCGTTGAAAAACAGCTGCTGCCAACACAAGGCCAAACGGCAAACGCTTAAACTGAAAACATCCAATCAGCTTGATGAATGCAGTTAGCTTCCTGGACCTTGGTATAGGAGAGACCTATTGATATGCACTGGAAAGATCGATAGTCAAAAACCACATGGCCCCATTCAAACTCGACACCATATCTGTGATCTTATGTAGAGGAAAGCAATCAATGAGAATGTTATTGTTCATGTGATGTAAATCCACACAGAGCTGGATTCTGCCATTACTGCGGTGAGCTATCACCACCGGAGAAATCCAGTCCAAGCACTCCACAGGTTCAATAATATCCATCAACTTTTCCAATTCCTCCTCCCGTACTGTCATTGGCACAATCCTCAACTTGTGAACTTTAGGAGTGGCATCACTCTTGAGCACGATATTGTGCTCAAAACCTTCAAGAAATCCTAAAGGCTTGCCAATTACCTTTTGAAATTTCTTTGCCATCTCCATCCCTACCGAGCTTCCATCATCCACCACCAACACTTTCTCTATACTGTTTGGATCCAGAAAAATATTCAGGTTACTTTTGTCCTGCCACCCTTGGACAGATGGCTCTCTCTTGGCCACATATAATTGATCCCTTGCACGTCTGCCCTTAAAGAAAAAAGATAACCATCTGAAACCTAACATGTCAATAATTCCGCTAGTGAAGCTTTCGGGATTAATGTCAGGTGGAGATAGATGTGTGCCAATTTTGTCTGCGAATTTGTTCCTCCAAACTTCCTTGTTGACTATTGTAAATGGTGATCCTGAATATGCATAAATTTTTATGCACACACACCCAGACATACTGCATTCAGGTGTACCTTTGGTGCTCCTCTCATCAATATTCAAAACAAATTTCTCTTGTAGATTCATTACAGTGTCTGACTTTGGAGACTCCTCATCCCCTTCGCTCTCGCACAAGCTTTTCCCTTCATACATACATTTCACCTTGTATTTCTTCTTCTTACACACCTTAGCATAATGGCCAACAGTGCCACAACTACTGCACTTCTGCTTAAGAGCAGAACAAGTTCTACAATATGCAAGGTGTTCCTTGCTTCCGCAATGAGCACCTTGTCATTCGTTCCCCATTTTTCTTTATTTTCACTCTTACTCCACCGTACGAGGTGTTACCTTACCGATACAACTCTGTTCCTTGTCTGATTGCTTCAGTTCTGTGGCACAGCTTCCTGATATTTCGGCTTTACTCCAATGGCGAGTCTCGATTAACCCATGGTCACTTTTGTATGGCGTGAATATTGGCATGCATAACCAACTGATCTCTTATTAAGTCATCATGGATGACCCTAAATTTACAGTCAATAGACAGTTTCTTAAGTTCTGCTACATAGTCATCAGCTGTCTCACCTTTATTTTGCTTACTTTGAAAAAAGTTGAATCTGGTAATACCTATGCATACTTTAGATGTAAAATATTTGACCAAATCCTGTAATGCAGCTGCAAATGTATTCACATCCCCACTAACCGTAGCCTTTGGCATACAACTAAGGGGTCGATTCCGATGTCGGCCGGAAGCGCACCTAACAGTATTCGTCCGGAAAAAATACGAACCGAACGCGTGTTTTCCGACCGACTCGAACACTTTACCGAACGAACAAGTACGATGCGTATAACAACCCAGATTCCGAGCGAGCCGTACTTACCCATTCCAGCTCCTGTTCCCCACCCGAGCCGGATCCGTAAACGCCGAATCGAGTCGCACGGAACCAAATACACAGCACCTTCCGGCCGGACTAGTACGATGCGTCTTCCGTACGTGCCAAACCCGTCGCTACGTCCGGCACGTTTGAGCATCTGGGAGAGCTGCACATAAGCTCCGATTCGCGCCACAAGACGATCCACGGCGACGAGACGAATAAGCCAGCGACGAGTACGAGTCGAAGACACGAGAAACCTGAACGAGACGAACCAACCATGAATCCCATCGTGCAGGTCCTACCAATACTCTACATCTATTACCGGGACCGGCACGGACGCGTATGGCGCAGACGGTAAGTCAAACACCCACAACACAAACAAACGACACGTACCCGAAATATGTCACACACACATAGGGATGCACAAATGACGTACACTAGCAACAGCAGAACCATAGGGGTGGGATGGCCAACACCAATGCCATACACACCCATAGGGGGATGGATGCCTACCACCAACACCACCCCACAACTACCCCTACTCATGGGTGGCTAGATGCCTGCCACCACCCTACCCCCCACTCATGGGGGGCTGGATGGCTGCCACTACTACCATCCCCACTCATTGGGGGCTGGATGCCTGTCACTACTGCCATCCCCACCCATAGGGGGATGGATGCCTACCACTAACACCACCCCCACTCATGGGGGCTGGATGGCTGCCACTACTACCATCCCCACTCATGGGGGGCTGGATGCCTGTCACTACTGCCATCCCCACTCATGGGGGCTGGATGCCTGTCACTACTGCCATCCCCACTCATGGGGGGCTGGATGCCTACCACTACTGCCATCCCCACCCATAGGGGGATGGATGCCTACCACTAACACCACCCCCACTCATGGGGGGCTGGATGCCTACCACTACTGCCATCCCCACTCATGGGGGGATGGATGCCTGCCACTACTGCCATCCCCACTCATGGGGGGATGGATGCCTGCCACTACTGCCATCCCCACCCATAGGGGGATGGATGCCTACCACTAACACCACCCCCACCCATAGGGGGATGGATGCCTACCACCAACACCACCCTACAACTACCCCTACTCATGGGTGGCTAGATGCCTGCCACCACCACCACCCCCACTCATGGGGGCTGGATGGCTGCCACTACTACCATCCCCACTCATGGGGGGCTGGATGCCTGTCACTACTGCCATCCCCACTCATGGGTGGCTGGATGCCTACCACTACTACCATCCCCACTCATGGGGGCTGGATGCCTACCACTACTACCATCCCCACTCATGGGGGGCTGGATGCCTGTCACTACTGCCATCCCCACTCATGGGGGGATGGATGCCTGCCACTACTGCCATCCCCACCCATAGGGGGATGGATGCCTACCACCAACACCACCCTACAACTACCCCTACTCATGGGTGGCTAGATGCCTGCCACCACCACCACCCCCACTCATGGGGGGCTGGATGGCTGCCACTACTACCATCCCCACTCATGGGGGGCTGGATGCCTGTCACTACTGCCATCCCCACTCATGGGTGGCTGGATGCCTACCACTACTACCATCCCCACTCATGGGGGGCTGGATGCCTACCACTACTACCATCCCCACTCATGGGGGGCTGGATGCCTGTCACTACTGCCATCCCCACTCATGGGGGGCTGGATGCCTGTCACTACTACCATCCCCACTCATGGGGGGCTGGATGCCTACCACTACTACCATCCCCACTCATGGGGGGATGGATGCCTGTCACTACTGCCATCCCCCCTCATGGGGGGCTGGATGCCTACCACTACTACCATCCCCACTCATGGGGGCTGGATGCCTGTCACTACTACCATCCCCACTCATGGGGGGCTGGATGCCTACCACTACTACCATCCCCACTCATGGGGGGATGGATGCCTGTCACTACTGCCATCCCCACTCACGGGGGGCTGGATGCCTACCACTACTACCATCCCCACTCATGGGGGGCTGGATGCCTGTCACCACTGCCATCCCCACTCATGGGGGGATTGATGCCAGCCACTACTGCCATCCCCACCCATAGGGGGATGGATGCCTGCCACCACCACCACCCCCACTCATGGGGGGCTGGATGCCTGTCACTACTACCATCCCCACTCATGGGGGGCTGGATGCCTACCACTACTACCATCCCCACTCATGGGGGGCTGGATGCCTGTCACTACTGCCATCCCCACTCATGGGGGGCTGGATGCCTACCACTACTACCATCCCCACTCATGGGGGGCTGGATGCCTGTCACCACTGCCATCCCCACTCATGGGGGGATGGATGCCTGCCACCACCACCACCCCCACTCATGGGGGGCTGGATGCCTACCACTACTGCCATCCCCACTCATGGGTGGATGGATGCCTGCCACTACTGCCATCCCCACCCAAAGGGGGATGGATGCCTACCACTAACACCACCCCCACTCATGGGGGGCTGGATGCCTACCACTACTGCCATCCCCACTCATGGGGGGATGGATGCCTACCACTAACACCACCCCCACTCATGGGGTGCTGGATGCCTACCACTACTACCATCTCCACTCATGGGGGGATGGATGCCTGCCACTACTGCCATCCCCACCCATAGGGGGATGGATGCCTGCCACCACCACCACCCCCACTCATGGGGGGCTGGATGCCTGTCACTACTACCATCCCCAATCATGGGGGGCTGGATGCCTGTCACTACTGCCATCCCCACTCATGGGGGGATGGATGCCTACCACTACCACCACCCCTACTCATAGGACGTGTAATGCATGACACAACTAGCATACTCCCACATAAGGACTGTCTGTAAATTACATCCCACCACCAACACCATGACAAGCGTGTGTGGTCTGTGTCAAATGCATACAACACTGAACATGACATTGAACATACAATGTGACCCCCTAACACATGTGTCACACATAATTGTGTGTGTGGCCTACACAATGCAAGCAGACCATGACCACTGTGGCAATGTGGCCCAAAGCCCCATCACCACAGTGCCCAAAAGGTAAGTGTGTGCACCATAGCTGAAGCACATTTTAAACAGTGTGGCAATGGGGCCCTAAGCACCATCACCACAGTGACCAAAATGTAAGTGTGTGCACCAAAGCTGAAGCACATTTTGAACAGTGTGGCAATGGGGCCCTAAGCACCATCACCACAGTGCCCAAAAGGTAAGTGTGTGCACCATAGCTGAAGCACATTTTGAACAGTGTGGCAATGGGGCCCTAAGCACCATCACCACAGTGCCCAAATGGTAAGTGTGTGCACCATAGCTGAAGCACATTTTGAACAGTGTGGCAATGGGGCCCTAAGCACCATCACCACAGTGCCCAAAAGGTAAGTGTGTGCACCATAGCTGAAGCACATTTTGAACAGTGTGGCAATGGGGCCCTAAGCCCCATCACCACAGTGCCCAAAAGGTAAGTGTAGTCCTGGTAAAAGCTGCTAAACCAAAAATGCAGGGATAATTCCTGGCCACACAACACCAAACACTACAGTGGCATTGTAGTGCTTGTGTCCCATAGCAACATAGATTGTGTGAGGCAAGCAGTGCAGTGCCAATGACACATCGTTCTAGCCATGTGCACACAAACATCAGCCATGGGGGCCCACATTGTCTACATTCACAAATAACACAATGACAGAAGTGAGCATCATAATGCAGACCCACATATCTGCAGCAATGGACACACAAATGTAGACATCCTGTGGAGACTGTAGATGTCATGTGAACAAATACCATACCATGGCAGCAATGGGACATACTAACCATGATCAATGTGCTGACTGATGACCTAGCAGTCCCAGGGCCAGCAGGGGAAAGCCAACAAACAACATACAGCCAATGGCAAACTAAAGATATGCCAATGCAGTGGTGCAAATGCACAAACACAAACAGGCAGACTCACACTGCATATCATACACAACAGGTGAGGGGGTTGTGTGCCAGTGTCCCCAGGCAAACACACAACACATGAGGAGGCCAGATTCACTAATACACAGATGTCAACACAGTCACATACAAAAGTAACTCAGGGATTGGATTCCCCTATGTGGGCAAACAGGCATTGTGAGATGAGAGGGAGCCCAAATTACACATGTCACACAAGCTTGTAGGAACAGCAACAAACACAGCAAGAGACAGAACCACCACAGCACTCCCCCAGGGACCCCACATTGTGATGACACTAGCCTGCATGACAATCACACTGTGATGGCAAAGGTAGATGTCATCCACACTGTGAACCACAGCCATGTGTCCTGAGCAACAAACTACCATCACACCTATACAAGCACAAAGCACTCAGCATGGCCTGCCAGCCAAGGACAATATGGAGGTAGTGCCCCAGCCGTGCAACAACTCACATTTGCACACACTCAACGCCACACACCTTGAACTCCACCAATGTGCAGCAGTGAAGCTCACATGGACTGCTGACATTGCACATGCACCCATGAAAATCCCAGGGGTGGTGGAGGGAAATAAGGTGCAGAAACCCATCACACATGGCCAGTCAACAATACTTGTTAATGTCTGACACACTGCACAGTATGCCGTACATGGGCATGACGTGAAATCCACCCCAAACAATGGGATCCTGGCCATAGTCACACACCAATGAAGAAGCCAAGCTGACCCACAAAGGACACACATAGACAACTTCCAACATTGCAGCTCTGACCCTGAGGAGTGGCAGCAGTCACACACACAACGTATCACAATCACTGAAAGCATACACAAACAGAAAATCACATTACTCGTGTAACCAACAAGTGCCAAGAGCAATCTTGACTGTGTCCCATCTGCGTTTGCCCACATCCCCAGCCCTGACAACAAAGACAACTAGGGATGACAACCTCATTAACATTAGTTTGCCATGCACCCACATCCCAGAGAAACCAGGTCCAAGATGCCGGATGAACACAGAACAACTCAGCAAGCATCACAAACAGGAACATCCCTAGGGACACAGCCTGTGTAGGAAAAGGAGAAGGGTACACGCACAGACATGCCTACACAACACACAACACAGGCACAGCCTATATCACGGAATCACGCACTGCCATGAGGGTACTCCACTCCTGTGGAAGGTCAGCTGTGCCAAACCATGTCTGTGCACAACTCAAACATGTCAGCAGAACACTCGGTCAGTGAGTCAACAACTACAACACACTGAAGGCTCTGCTCATATCAGCCTGGGCACGGGAGTGTCACGTCAGTCATCTGCATACACCCAAGACACGTGACAAGCAACTTGCACTGTGTACACAGATGAGTCCTCCAAATTTGATGTGCTAAACTGCATGTCCATTGGAGACGGGCACACAGTCAGGGTACTAGGAACATTGGACAGTGGTAAGCCCACCAGATGTGCATCATTGAAGGACAAAGATGGTCATCTACAAAAGCTAAACGTACATCCCTGTGTCAAATGCTGAACATTACACCCTCAGACTGCAGCAAAGGATGCTATAGATCAAGACTAGATTAGGACACATATCCCATGGACCACATGGAGCCCATCACAGCAAAACTTCATTTACCTGATCTGAACACTATTACAACAGCAAATGCATGATTCTACACATCTACATCATGGACCTCCAAAGATTAACCACAAGTAAACAAAAAGAGGCTTTATTCAGCAAGTGTGCAACTCAAATCAAAAGTCCAAAATAAACTAAGGCCAATGGCCAGTCCAAATATACAGTCCCAACAGGGTGATGTGTGACAACTTGTCAACAATTGCTTGCCTGCACAGGTACGGACAGGGGACATCCCCCTTGGAGGGGCATACGAGGGGCAGGCCAGGCACCGCAGGGACAGGATCAGGGGATGCCAGAAGGAGGCAGTGAAGGGGAGGTGGGTGAAGGAGTGTCACCGGCAACTGCAGTGGAGGTGTCTGACTCAGGGGGGGCTGGCACCACCGCAGGGCTCAAGTCTGATGGTGTTGGTGCTGCAACCACTGCAGTGGGCTGGTCAGATGGAGTGGACTGGGTCCCCAATGCAGTGCCCGAGTCAGACGGGGTTGTTGTGGACTCCACCGCAGTGCATGACTCCAAGGTAGTGGAAGGGGGGCAGAAGAGCTGGGCAGGACAGAGGGGGGACACGGTCTCCACACCAGTGGCACAAACAGGCAGAGCATCTGGTTTGGGGGTGGAAGAGCAAGTGGCAGGGGGGAGGGCCTAAGCAGTCTGGGGATGCGATATCGGTGTGTGGGGGAACCTGCGGCAGGGTGTGGCGGTGGAACCTGTGGAGTGGTGGCCTGGGGGATGGAGGTCAGAGACTGGGTGGTTGACTTGCAGGGCGGTGCCGGGGTCTTGCTCTTCCGGGACCGGGGGGACTTGCGGGTGGGGGGCTCACTCTGCCTGCGCCTGGGGGAGGGTGTCCGGGGGCGAGGGGCACTCCCCTCTGTGTGGCTGGTCTTCCTCTTCCCCCGGTATGCTGGATCAGCAGGATTGGAGGGGAAGAGGCCGAGGTCACACAGGAAGATCTGCTGTGTAGGTGTGGTAGCAGGCGAGGCAAGGGAAGGGGTCTTGGAGGGAGAGGATTTGGAGGACTGCGGAGTTAATGTGGATGCCTGTGTGTGTGTGTGTTCCCCGTCCCCTGTGTCTGTGGTATCAGTCCCCTGAGGATGCTTGTGTGCACGTCTTGCCTTTCTCTTGGGTGTGTCTGTGCTGCTCGTGTATGTGTGTTTGGGTGACTGTGCAGGTGTGCATGTGCTTTGGACAGGTAGGGGGGCAGGAAGTGTGGATGGGGCAGAGGTGGGAGGGGTGAGGGACTGTTGGAGGAGGGACATTGCTGCCGTCAGGGAGGAGTCCATGGACTTATTGCTCCTCTATAGGGCAGACATACCCGTTGAGATGCCCTCCATGAACGACACCAGCTGTGTCAACAGAGTGGTGTGTGCATGGAGGACACTCAGCATTGCTGTCTGCTCTACATGGAGCTGCCGAAGGAGGTACACAGACTCCTCACTCAGGGCAGCAGGGGACACAGGGGCAGGGGCTGCGGTGCCTGGCATGAAGGAGACACGCTCCCGAGTACGGGAGCCTCCACGGACCTCAGGAATGGGAGCCAATGGGAGGGCGGTGGTGGTGGTGGTGGTGGCGGGGCCAGACAGACTAGCTGGCCTTTGGTGGCTGCTGACACCCGCCTCCACAAGGGAGTCATCCTCCGAGCTGCTGTGGTCCTCAGCTGAGGTGGATGGTGCTGAGGACTCCTCGGTGTGGCTCCCCTCGCCCTCCGTGCCACTGGGTCCCTCTGACCACTCGTCCGATGCTGACCCAGTCTGGCTCCGCTGCTCCTCCTGGTCCGTGGAGCTGTCCCCTCCTGTGGCCGTGGATGTATCTGCAAACAATTAGGGAAACAGACAAACATCAGTCACCTGCACTGACCGCACACACCACAGTAAGTACAGCACATTACAGAGCAAGCCCTGGCATCCTTAGTTGAACATTGCCTAAAGTCCTCACACAGATTCGGGGAAGTCAATTGTCAGTCTGATGGTCAACCATGGGACTCACACCCCTCCTGCCCTTGCACCCATCTGTCTGGTGCCTGTCTGATGGTAAGACCCCAGTGTGGACACATGCACCACCTACACAGTTGTTGGACATTGCAGGGAACACGGTGAAGTATGTGAACATGCACACATCACATCTCTTGCCACTGAGTCAGTGCAGGTGTCCGGATAAAGGGATGGCCAGAGTCTAAATAGAAATGCATGTGATGCATACCAGCACCAGACACCATGATGCACCCATGTCCGGATAGTCAATGCCACAATGGGGTGCATGTTGCACATGTCACTCCCCTGCAGGATCAGTCTCAGGAAGTTTAATGCCATGACACAGGAATGCGTGCAAAGTCATACATTACTGTCTCAAGTCACTTGGCCATGGCAGCCAGCCAACAACAGTCTGCACTGTGTCACAATCCGAGGGCATAGGAAATGCAAGTTATGTGACTGTCAAGTGCACATGTCCATCCCCCAAATACCACATCATCTGTACTACTATTTGTCCACGTCATACCAACTGGACATATGGGGGACATGAAACACAACTCTCTGAACATGAGCACCTCACAGTGTGCTGTGAATGACAATACAGCTGCCTGAAAGTCACAGTCGCAAACACCTGTGTGCACAGTCAAGTGATCAGACACCTATAAGTCACAGAAGTATCGTCTATCATGGTCACATCTCAGATGGCATGCTGAGCCCTAACCGATAAACATACCAGTAGTCCTGACAACGAAGACACAGCACAATGAGACAGAGGCAGACACCTGAGGGTACATTACACTGATCACAACATGCCAGATGATACACGGGAGTGGGAGTACAGAGTGCATTGCATGACCTGGAGTAGGCATTACTGTCCAGCTCCACCTGTAAGAGGGATGAGTCCTGGACAGTAGGCAGGTGGCTAAGCATGTGTGACACACTGGATACACATACTCCTGAGGCCCAAACATTGTTCCCACCAGCAGCATGGGTGTGTGCCAAATTCCCCAGGGACATGTGGTGAGTCAGAGCAGTAAGCGGACCACATATCAAAGTTACACCCAGATTACATGTCAGAACTTAGGCATTGTGTAAGCAATTGACCCACCCATGAATCACACAACATAGTCACGGGAACAAATGCTTTCCCCCAGCTTGAGCAAAGCTAAATGCAATGACACAGTCCCCAAATGACACAATTTCCTGACTTTAAGGGCCACACATATGCGTATCAGAGGAGAAGTGGGCATGTCACAAATGAGGGACATGGGTCCTGGACCACATGACTGATGTACTGTGGAAGTTTAACCAGGCCAGAGGAGGGCACATAGCATGTCAGACAAAGTGCACAGTGCAGTCATGGACTCACCCCCTCCTTGCTGCTGTCTGTCCTTCAGCTGCCCATCCAGGTCAGGGAAGACCACCGCCAGGATCCGGAGCATGTGGGGGTCAGGGTCCGGTGTCCGCCCCTCCTGCGAGGAGGCGACAGCTTCAGCTGGACCCTTGCGATCCTCCGGGTCCAGCCACGAAGGTCCTGCCACCTCTTCTGGCAGTTGCGGATCCTGCGCCTGTAGACCCCCACGGATCTTACTTTCCGGGCGATGGTCAGCCATATTTCCTGCTTCTGGTGGGCATCAACCTGTGAGGATGACAAAGTGAAAAGGCCATTACTACCCATGCAACATATACGTGCATCACACAGTTGGATATACATGTCTCAATCACAGGGGCATATGATGTACACAGGCAGTGCAACAATGGCTATGAACAGTTTGCCAGCAGTCACTACATGGTATCATTGCATGGGAAGTAAACCTAGTTGGAATGCACTGTTACTGCACTGTACCAGTTCAGTGCATGTAACTACACACTTTGGGGTGTGACAACTACTCAGTGGGCATGCTAGCCAGTGGTGTGCACACTGAAAGTCCTGCTAGTCAGACAATATGCACAATTAGTGAGGCAGTGGACAGCACACTCACCTGCTCCCCTGGTTTCCCATACAGCTTGCTGTACTGTGGAAGGAGGCTGTCCAGCAGGGCCTGGTTCTCCTCAAGGCTGAAGGCTGGGGCTCTCTCCACAGTACGTGCCATTGCAGGAGCCAGAGGATGCATAAACAGCAGCAGTGTTGGTGGCAGATGTCGTCCTGGAGCATGTAGTGCAGGCAAGTGAGCTCTCAGGGGAACAGCCAGCATTATATGTGTGCTGCAGAGGCAGATACTGTCCCATGTGTCCAAAGTGATAGGTCCAAGTCGTTTGCATCTTCTGAATCTGGCCAATCCATGGAATAGCAGCACTAATACACGCCCACAGCATCCTTCAAATCTTCAACTTCATGACACCCATGATTTTGCAACATTGTTGTGGCTGGCCAACTGAATTCACTGCATCAGACTCATTGGAGCTTTGAAAACGCGTCCGTTGCCATGCCAGGCCCCAGCCAATGTGTGCACACCGATCGGTCCATTGCTGTACAACGCGTACCCGGGATACAACGCGTACCCGCTCACATACAATGCAATGGGCCGGCCGGGCACACCGATCGGTCCATTGCTGTTCAACGTGTACCCGGGATACAACGCGTACCCGCTCACATACAATGCAATGGGCCGGCCGGGCACACCGATCGGTCCATTGCTGTACAACGCGTACCCGGGGTACAACGCGTACCCGCTCACATACAATGCAATGGGCCGGCCGGGCACACCGATCGGTCCATTGCTGTTCAACGCGTACCCGGGATACAATGCGTACCGGCACACATACAATGCAATGGGCCGGCCGGGCACACCGATCGGTCCATTGCTGTTCAATGCGTACCCGCTCACATACAATGCAATGGGCCGGCCGGGCACACCGATCGGTCCATTGCTGTACAACGCATACCCGGGATACAACGCGTACCCGCTCACATACAATGCAATGGGCCGGCCGGGCACACCGATCGGTCCATTGCTGTACAACGCCTACCCGGGATACAACGCGTACCTGCTCACATACAATGCAATGGGCCGGCCGGGCACACCGATCGGTCCATTGCTGTACAACGCGTACCCGGGATACAACGCGTACCCGCTCACATACAATGCAATGGGCCGGCCGGCACACCGATCGGTCCATTGCTGTTCAACGCGTACCCGGGATACAACGCGTACCCGCTCACATACAATGCAATGGGCCGGCCGGGCACACCGATCGGTCCATTGCTCTACAACGCGTCCCTGGACAGGTCACACGCATATGTCACCATGCTGGTCACTGGTGAACCTATGCCAGCCACATTTACTTTCCATGGACTCAGGGGCACACCTACAACACCACACCCAGTCCACACTGTATCTAAGGCATGTGTGGCAGCATTACCTTATCTGTGTATGGGGGTGAACATGTGGTTTTTGGGGTGGCACTTTGGGGCAGACACACCCAGGCTGTGCACGTGTTCATGGGGACAGGGTCCTTTGTGTGTTGTGCACCTGACCACTGTGGTGTGCAACTTTTCATTTCTGAGCATGTGTCATGGTCACATTTCCAGGTTGTGTATGTGTATGACATGTCACATACCCCCAGGCTCACATGTGGGAAGGCATGTACGTCACAGGGTGGCCCATTCCAACAATAGTGATGTCCCTCCACAGTCTGTGTGCATGTTGTGTATCACATGTCTCTGACTCCATGTGCACAATGGGAGACAGTCTCCACATCCACGTGGTTTGTGCATGAACTTTGATGTTGTGTGTGTGTGTGTCACAGACGTCCATGTCTGTCCTGCAGAGGCTACAGGGGCCACTACCTGTGGGTGTCACGTTTGTTTTTCTGACGTGTACATGATACGCCATGTCATGCCAGTGTCCATGTGGCAAGACAGGGTCCCTGGGAATCTACCTGTCAATGAGCTGTGATGCCTGTGGAGCATCTGTCCAGACATGTCACTGTGGTATGTGTGTGGAACGTGAGAGCAGTAAATGGGTACTGTGACACAGCCTAATGGTTTCCCATAGCACACCCTGGAACCTGTTGTCAACACTTGTTGAACAGAGATGTTAGATGATGTCCATGTAGGTGCCATATATGTCCAAACGGAACGACACACACATCAAGTACTTGTGTTTGTTAATGATGTATCATGTGAAATTGAGTATGGTGAATGGCACATAGGTGGTGTGACTGACAATCTTGCTTTCTTCACCTATGCACTGCAGGGCTCCTGCTGTCCATCGACCATTCCCAGACCTGGCAACGATGGTGGAACGTGACAGCATCCGACGGTACCGCTTCACCAGGCAGCTGATTGAGGATTTGGCAGTGCGGTTGGACCCACATTTGCAGCCTGGCCAGCCGTATCCTACAGCGCTGACCCCCAAGGTGAAGGTGATGGCAGCCCTACACTTCTTTGCCACCGGTACCTTTCAACACACTGTGGCAACTACTGGTGGGATGTCACAGACTATGTTCAGCCATGTGCTACGCAATGTATTGGGGGCAATGTTGAGATACCTGAACCAGTACATCTATTTCCCAACACGTCAACGACTCACTGACGTCAAGAGTGACTTCTATGCCCTGGGGAGGATGCCACATGTAATTGGCTCCATTGATGGGACACATGTGGCTTTGATACCACCACAGGCACATGAGCAGGCATACCTGAACCGTAAACATTACCATTCGATCAATGCTCTGGTGGTATGTCTTGCAGATATGACCATCACACATGTGTGTGCCCGTTTCCCCGGTTCAACACACGATGCCTACGTGATGAGGAGTAGTCGCATCCCGAGGATGATGTCACAGATGCCGAACCAGCGTGCCTGGCTTGTTGGTGTGTACTGACTTTGTACCATTGTGTGTGTTCTGCTATGTTGTTTTCCGCACACATTTTCAAATCGGCTAATGTGCAATTGTCTGACTGTAGGTGACTCGGGATACCCCAACATGCCGTGGTTGCTGACACCCCTCAGGAACCCTGTGACACCAGCCCAGATGCGCTACAATGAGGCACATGGTCGGACGAGGAGGGTGATCGAGCGGACCTTTGGTCTCCTGAAGAGCCGCTTCCGCTGCCTGGACAAGACAGGAGGGGCCCTCCCATATGCCCCAGCAAAGATGTGCAAGATTGTCATCGTCTGCTGCATGCTACAAAACCTGGCAGTGCGGAAGGAGTTGCCTCTCATCCTGGATGACGATGACCAACATCCCCCACCTGTGGAAGATCCTGGCCTGGGTCACGATGCCAGTGAAGATGATGATGATGATGATGGTGATGTCCGCACACAGCTCATCACCAACTTCTTCAGCTGAATGTGAGTCTCCAGAGGGTTGTAATGTGAATGATTTGAGTTTGCATGATATGTGTGTGTGGTGCTCTGGTGCTGTTTGAGTGTGGCCATGTGCTACTTGACTGCATGCGTGCAGCGATGTGTCCTTGCAGGTGGTCTGTACTGCCCAACAGTGTTGACATGCTAACTTGGTTTTGTGTAGTTATCTCGTGACATGTATTAGACATGAGTATTGCCGTTCTGTGCTGTTCTTCAGTGGTTTTGACTGTGTGTCATGTCTGTCCTTCACAGGGTGCTGCCGGAGTTGTCTGATTAACTTGGATCCCCCGAATCCATGATTCAACTTCCAAGGTGGAAGCAGTCGTTTCCCTACAGGTGATGTGCCACACACCACTGGACTTTCTATCTTCTGCACTTTTTGACTTTGTGGCCACAGCCAGGTTGGATTAGCTTGCATTTGTAGTGGAAACAACATGTTGCAAATGTGTAATAAACCTGTGCTTCACTTTGAGATGTGCGTTGTCTGTAGTCACACATCTGACTGACATTTGCTTACTGCACCTGTAGTCTAGTTGACAGTGACTGTGAATAGGTGGCGTGTCTGTGCATTCCACTGTATTTCATTGCAACATCAGTATAGGTGATGAGTCTGATGGCCCTGGTGTGTATGTGTTGTGTGGCCCTAGTGGTGTGTCTCCCTCATATGTGTCACGTCGCCATGACTGACATGACAGTGTTGGACTTGCTGTAGCAGTTAGCATGCACAGTGTCATTTAGCAGATCACCACCTACATGACAAAAACCACGTTGGAATCACAACAGAGGCAGATATGGTGTATTGGTGAGTTTATTTACATACAGGTGTGAGGATGGTGCACAGGATGGTGGGTGCTGTACATAGAGATTGGAATCCAAAGTTCCCATGTGAATTGGAAGTCTTGGTAGCTGAAATGTCCAGAGTAAAGTCCACAGTCATCTGATACATTTGGTCAACTAGAGCTCCCCATGTCATGTGGGAGAGTTGGGTTGGCTTCGACAGGGCGTGCAGTTTGCACACAGAGGAAAAGTTCCAGAACAGGTGTTGGCTTCCTGGAGGATGTAGATGGCCATTGGCCTCTCAGTTTGGCCTCCTCGGACGGCCCCTCTTCTTGGGGGGGGGCCCTCAGGTGCAGGCTGCGGCGGTGCAGGGGACTCTCTGCCAGAGTCCTCCTCCCTCCCTGTGGCATTTGCAGTTGTTTCAGCAGCAGATGTTGTGGGCACACAGGGAGGTGAGGCCATGTTGGTGCTGATCTGGCGGAGGCATGTCAGTATGTCCCTATGCACCGCTGTCAGTTGTTCCAATGTGTCCCACTTGGACTCCATGCCAGACATGTGTGTCTCGACACGTGACATGTGTGTCTCGACGCGGGACATGTGGGAGTCCAAGGGGCATGATGGGCAGCCTGCTGCTGTTGTATGTCCTTGAGGATCCCCACTACCTGGCTGACCTCTCCGGTGCTAGTCTGGTACGCATCCACAATGTGTGCCAGTTGTGGGTCATCATGCAGTCCAGACCCCTCTGCAAGGAGTGACCTATGTCTACCACCCCTCCCACCACCCCTTGCGACACGTGCAGGACCTGCAGTGGCACGCACAGGTGACTGTGGGCCCACTTGGGTGTTGTTCCTGGGCTCGTTGTCACCAGCTCCAGTTTGGGCCTGGGTCGCTGCGCTGTTGTCATCTGTGGTCCTTGGTGTGTCCGTGTTGGCAGGGGTGGCCTGTGTGTTGGCAGTTGTTGGAGGGGTGGGTGCAGGGGGTGCAGATGTTGGTCCTGCTGGTGCAGCATGATGACTCACACCGGAGGGTCCAGCTTGTTCTTCGCCATCCGAGGAGTGAGGAGGCTGATCCACACCAGTGAGCTCAGAGTTCCCCGGAGCCTGGGACAGGGACTCCTCCTGGTCTGCTGCTGTGTCCCCATCATCACCTGTTTTGGGGAGAGACACAGATTGTATGTTATGTTTCTACTGGCATCAATTGTTCAAACACCTGACAGTTGTGACTGTACCTCTGGATGTGGGCCAGGACATTGCATTCTCCTAAATTGTGACAGTCAGAGAGTGATATTGGTGTAGCACATTGTCCTGCCAACCTGTGGCATGTCAATGTGAATGTTGAGGTGTGTGCATGACCAGCATTGGTGGTATTTGGTTGCCTTCCATGCCTCCTTCTCCCCCCAGCCCAGTTATCCCACCATGAAGCGTGCTTCCATTGCAGGGAGTGCAAGTTGTCTTTCAGGATGTCAGTCAGTGGTGTCCTGCTGTTGGTTGTTGCACAGTTCCCAGCAGGGCCTTGTGCTCCCTCCAGCAGTACCCAGTGTCAGCCATCTTGTGAGTCCTTTTCCACTCCCTGTGATGTGAGCATGGTTCAGAGTGGTGTTGATGGGCCAATTGTGAGGGTGAGCAATATCTGTGCCTACAACTCCCATCATGCTATTGCCTCCACCCCCTTCCCAGCATGCCCATCCTTCCTTCCTTTTGACTCTGCTTCCCTGTGGGGTGGGGTGCCTGTGCTGACAGGATGGCTGGGAGTGTTGTCCTGGCAGTTGTTTGGCTACAAGTCCCAAGAGTGTCCCTGTGCTTCACACAGCATAACCCAGGGTGGTGGTTCTTTGTGGGATCTTCAGTTAGGATGTGAGGCATTGCATTCTCCCAGGTGGGTTATGTGGAGTTAGTGTTGAGGGGGTGTGTGAGGGAAGGTGCTTGTAACTATGGTCAGTGCTGTGAGTCCTCCTTCCCACCCAGCCAGATATCCCACCATGGAACGTGCTTCCATTGCAGGGAGTGCAAGTTGTCTTTCAGGATGTCAGTCAGTGGTGTCCTGCTGTTTGTTGTTGCACAGTTCCCAGCAGGGCCTTGTGCTCCCCCCAGCAGTACCCAGTGTCAGCCATCTTGTGAGTCATTTTCCACTCCCTGTGATGTGAGCATGGTTCAGAGTGGTGTTGATGGGCCAATTGTGGGTGTGACCAATATCTGTGCCTACAACTCCCATCCTGCTATTGCCTACACCCCCCTTCCCAGCATGCCCATCCTTCCTTCCTTTTGAGTGGACTTCACTGTGTGTGAGTGTGACAGCAATGGGAAGATGGCTGACAGTGTGGTCCTGTTGTTTGTTGGTGCCCAGTTCCCAGCAGGGCCTTGTGCTCCCCACAGCTGTGGCCAGTGTCAGACATCTTTGAAGTGGCTTTTGACTCCATGTGAGGTGTGCATGCTTCAGTGCTAACTTGCTGGGCCATGTGGGTGTGAGATGTTGATCTGTGACTACCACTCCCATCATGCTATTGCCTCCACCCCCCTTCCCAGCAGGCCCATCCTTCCTTCCTTTTGAGTGGACTTCATTGTGTGTGAGTGTGACAGCAATGGCAAGATGGCTGACAGTGTGGTCCTGTTGTTTGTTGGTGCCCAGTTCCCATCAGGGCCTTGTGCTCCCCACAGCAGTAGCCAGTGTCAGCCATCTTGTCAGTTGTTTTCCACTCCATGTGATGTGAGCATGGTTCAGAGTGGTGTTGATGGGCTAATTGTGGGTGTGACCAATATCTGTGACTACCACTCCCATCATGCTATTGGCTACACTGACTTGACCAGCATACACAGAATTCCTTCCTTTGAGTGAGCTTCCCTGTGAGGTGGTGTTCTAGTGGTGGGTAAATATCTGGGAGTGTTTGTTGGTTCTATTTGTGCCACTGCCTTGCTGTATTTGTTGTTAGGTTTGTAGATGTCATGACACAGTTACATTTCACTATGAGATGGCAGGTATTGTGTTTGTCTGACTAGCATTCACATCTTGGGATGAATATCTTTTGGTTGCTGTGTATTTGCTAAGGGTGCATGGGTTGCCTATCCCCTTGACTGTGATGTGTGTGTGTTGTCACACCATATTGTGTATATTAGTTGTGTACTCACCAGGCTCTGGGATGTCTGTTAGTCCGTATACGCTCACTGGTGGTAGGATGGCCCACACCTTCTCCTCCCAGGGCCTGAGGTATACTGGTTTTGCAGGAAAGCCACTGCCGGTGTGCTGGCTGAGGAGGTAGTCCTTTTTTAGTAGGTCCCGGACCCTCCTGCGCACATCATACCACCTGTTCTGGATGTCTTCCTTTGTGCGCAAACATGGTGATTGTGCGTTGACCCTGTCGACAATCCTCGCCCACATCTTGGTTTTCTGCGACATGGGGGTCTGTTGTACCAATGTACCAAACAACTGTGGCTCTACCCTCAGGATCTCGTCTACCAGGACTTCCAATTCACAATCTAGGAACTTATGGTTCTTCTTTGGGGGCATGGTGATGGGTGGTGGTGGTGATTGATGTGTGTGTGTGTGCAAGTGGGGGTGTGAGTGTAGGTTTAGCTGGGTGTGTGTGAGGGTGCTATTTGTAGGTGTGGTAATGGTGTATGGCTTGTGTGATGTATGAGCTGTGAGTGTGTCTGTGGTTGCTGTGTGATGGTGTTCTGTCTGGCAGGTCAGTGGAATTTGCAAAGGATCATGGTAGGGATTTGTGGCCTTTATGTAGGTGGAGTTGTAGGTGTGTCCTTGTTCCATTTTTTTTCCTCCCTGTATTTATTGGCTTAGTGGTTGCTTGTTTGGCCCTTTTTTTTCTGATTTTTCCTTGGTGTTTTTGGTGCATGTAGGAGTCGTTCTTGTGTCCGAGTAGGACGCTGCAGTTGTCTGGTGCGATCTTGTCCGACTCGTTCCCGCTGTGTGTCAGCTAGGTTTCATATGCGGCGTACGAGTCGGTCGAGTAGTATTGGGTTGCTTCGGCTGGGTTTTGTATGCGTGTCGGTCGTACGGCTTGTGCTCCGGGCGAGTCGGTCGTGTTTTGCACGCACAGCATCGTACTATGCAGGTCGGAGTTCGCGTGTACGTTTCGTTCGGGTTCAATCCGAGTGCGTGTCGGTCGGTTCGTTTCGCGTGATTTCCCGGCCGGGTGGCTTGTTTCCGTCCGGCTCGGTCGGTCATTTTGTATTCCGTCCGAGTCGGTCGGATTTCACATGCATTTCATCGTACTACCCGGGTCGTACGGCGCCGGTCCGAGTCGGTCGGACTAAATTCCCGTACCGAGTCGGTCGGTATTTTTTCCGGCCCGAATCGGAATCAGCCCCTAAATGTTTTTAGCCCTACTGACCTCAAGGAATGCAAGAGAATCCTTCTTTTCTGGTCCACATACATCTTCTTTGATTCATCAATTACAGCAATGTAATTTTCAAAATACTCATTCCATTCCACTCACTTCATTGAAGGCTCAGATCCAAGCACCCAAAATGCATGCAGGGGGTTGATAGAAAAATGCTGTTGTGCCATGTTACTGTTCTTCAAAAATTAGTATTCAATAGAAAAATGAGTCCAAAGAAAATTCTGCCACCAGCCCAGTCAAGACACCACAGCAGTGTTAAACAAAAGAAAAATGCCCTTCAGCTTTATTTTTACTTTAAACCAGGCAACTACACCCTGTCAGGGCCTACGATATGGAACGCTATACTAAACACTGCCCCTACAGCACTGACCACAGAATGCACACAGTGGAACCAGACCAACATTCCACCAGATACAAACCATAACAATTCTTGGAACTATTTATCCAGCCGGTGGTCAAATAGTACAACATTTCTAATATTTATATCCTGTGGCTGGATAAACAGTGAAGTTTCAGATATTTAGCTGGCATCTGGCTAAATAGCAGAGATTATGTACTATTTTGCCAACCGGTGGGTAAATAACAGAGATCATGCACTATTTGACCGGCGGTCGGATATATAACCATGTGGGTTGGAGCCCCAATACTGTGTCCCTGATGCAAGAGCTCTAGACTGCCCCACTTTTTGTCTCTTACTAACCTCAAATGAGGAGACATATGTTCTGAGTCCTCTGGCAGTTGCTTTAGATTGACTACTGTCCCTCTCTGGTAATGCGATCTAGTCTGCCACAAAGAGACCCTACAATTCCCCTTCAGTACCATAGTTATGTGCTTGGATTCCATGTGTATATAAGAGGTTATGGTACCCTGACTGGACTCTCCTTGTGAGTATGTGGAGTACCACAGTGAGCCCCAGGTTGCTATCTCACTGCCCTGGTTGGTTCCCTTGCATGTCCATGTGCTGCTCATTCCTTTCCATGCACAGGTACTGTAGCTAGTTTGTTGCATAACTGGTTCACATCAACATTTTGCAACGGTAAGGTGTCTTTGTGTTCATTTACTGAATCCAGTCATTTCACGTGGGATCAGCCTATGGTTGAGGGAAGAAACACTTTAACTAAGGCTGCTTCAAAGGCCGTGGTCATTGCCAACACTGGAAAAACAGGTTTGTTGACTGCCCACCCCTCTCTCTGTGATCAGCACAGACAGCGGAAAACTGAAGCACAGCAACCACCACTGATTGGCAGAATGACTGCAAACGAGACACATTCCCTGCTGGCATTATGAGATGCCATCACAATGGATGCAGACTGACTGTGATGATAATGTAACAAAAGTTGCTAAGGGATTGAGCTATTCCTGAAAAAATATGACGGTCCTGATTTAGAGTTTGCCAGGCTTGATGCTCCATCACAAACATGTCAGATATCCCGCTCACCATATTACAAGCGCTTTACACTTGCAATACAGTGAACAGGACATCTCCCACATTTGTGATGCAATATTCTGCTTGCCAAACTGTAATTCAGACCTTAAATCACAATTGACTTCATCCCTTCAACACGTCAAGTGCTGCACGACGTATAAGTGGCTAATAAACCTGACATCAGTTGCTATTGTTTGGGATATGCTGGCTAATACCAGCTGGCTGGATAAGCTGGCCCTTTGATCTAGACTATAAGTGTATTTTTTGGCTTCTAATAGACCAGGAGGCAGCAAGATTGGATGTCCTTTGTACAGTTAGGGCCAGAATGCACGACAGAGACAAATAAACCTACTGGTGCTTGCACTTGAGAAAGAAGTACAGGGCATATTATCAAGGGCTTTATCGCCGCTTTAGCGGCACTTTTTGCCGCTAAAGCGGCGATATTTTTATCGCCCTATTAGCAAGCTGTCGCTAACAGGCGTTAGCGACAGCTTTCAAGCGATAGCGGCCGGTTTTCACATCGCCGTGCATGTCAGCGATAATTATCGCTAATGACATGCAAGGTAGGCGTTCCCTACTGAAAGCGACTGAAAACAGTCGCTAACACAACTACCCCCTATTAGCAAGGCAGGCGAAGCGATAAAATGAATCGCGCTAAGCGCGTTTATCGCTAGATTTTTACACCTGCTACTGAGGGTGACTTACCTGTTTGTAGCATGGGGGGTGGATTGTCAGGCTAAATCCACCATTGCGTTAATGAGAGAATATCGCTGGTTTTACATCATAGGAACGAGGGGAGTTTACCTGTTCAAAGAAAATGGCACAACCTGATTGGTCCTAGTTCGGAGGAGTTGGTGGGAAGAAGTTCTGGGGAGAATGCAATGTATTTTAACTATTTATCTTAGAATAGTTTAGGAGATCCTGTCCCGGCTTTGCTGAGGGAAGACCTTTGCCTAACCCTGCTGATTTCTGGTTCTTGAGTTAGACTCTTGAATTCCTATGCCTATCGTTCACCTGAACTTTAAATTGGTTCACTAAAGACTGACACCTTCTGCTTAGGATTCCCCCTTGCCATCTTTAGAAAGCTGCCTTATTTAGTTTAGGGAAGTTCCTTTATGGAATTGATGCATCCTCTGATTTGCACCTTGTAACTTGTAATGATTTACATTGCAATCTATCTGATATATACTGGTGTATTGCTAATTTTATTAATTGAATAAAGGCTGTAACTTTGACTAATTTGCCAATAAACCTTCGTGGTTTGGAAACCATCGTCTCCGTCGTTTCTTGTGGAGCCAAAGGGTGTTCACTGCAATCTGACTTGTGGTACTGATGCTAGCTCACAGAGCACATTCAGCAGATTCTGAAGGTCCATACGACCAGTGGCACAATTTGTTTGACTACACCTGAGCTCAAAGGTATAGAAAAATACGCAGTATCACCAGTATCACCTGTTCCACTGGGGCATAGCTATTTATACTTACTGAATAAAAGTCCTTTTCCTTTTTAAAAAAAGAACGTTAAACGCTAAAAGAACAATTTTGGGTGCTGCGCTGCATGTGACAAAAAGCACAGTTGTCTCAAGTGTGCTTCATGATTCAACATAATTTTCGACAGGCGTTAAACACTTGCGGAGGCAGCTTGATACACAGTTTAGTACAGAGCCTTTCATCGCCATCTTCAGGATAATGGTCCCTCCCTGCCACCTGTTGCAGATCATCATTAATTTACTGTAAGTGCATTGTTTAGTGCTAAACTGCAACACGAAATCCCACACAGGGCTCATGTATAAGTGTGTGGCCTTCATGGGCCTCATGCATACACTTTAAGCACCAAGAGCTCCTTTACTGTAATGCCATTTTTTTAATGATTTTTTAACTTGTGGGCACGTGCGCAGCTTCTGCCATGTGTCCATAAGTGAAAAAAATCAATTTAATTGGAAAGTGTACTAAATGAAGCAATTCTGCCACAACACCGCCTCCCGCTGCAGGCAGAAAGAGTGGGGTGTGGAAGGGAACAACATAGGTGTGATTTGAAAACGTGCACCCCCCCATTATTTTCCATGGCACTGACAGTCTTAAGTTGCACTGCAGAGGCTGAACAAAATATGTTGTTCAGTTCAAATGTCTTTCAAGTGAATCTATATCATTTATAATGGTCGGGTCCCTAGGCCCGCATGCACACAAAGCAATGACACAGACTCAGTGGTATGGTATATGGAACTGGCCCAGGGCATATGCACCAGGCCTCTTTTATTGGCAGGGTCACATGTCCTGTGACACCTGTGATGGATGGGTGTGGGGTGAGTGTGAGTGTGGGACCCAGCCGACTAGGAGTGGCTGGTGGAAACACATTACTGTGAAACACTAGAACATGACCAGCCGGTCACTACATCACTTTCTCTCACCTGTTCAAACACAAGCTTCAATTAAGAACAGGGTCCTGATTGGACAAAATAAGTACACAGGCCCTCATTATAAAAGGGCAAGAATCTCAACAACAGTTTCCGTCCACCACAAGTTGCAGGCACAAGAGTCGGGAATCGCCTGCAGGAACTGCAGTTACCAGGCCAGGCACCGCCGATTTTCCTTAGTGCTGGGACTTTTTGTGCAGGTATTTTCCAGGTGCTAAAGAATTAAAATATGAAGCATAGACAATGTCATCTTGCTGACAAAAAATCTCTGTGATAACCTAATGTCATTCTACACTCACAAAATAGTCACATCCAGATCGACTATTGAAAGACCTACCTGTCCCGCAACTTGCAATGCTTCAATCCTCAAACATCCACCATCATCTGACTTCCTCATCTGAGTACTTGAGTCAGACATTACCAAGTTTGTGATCTCTTTCTTTCAAGAGATTCTAACCACTTCCTGAATTTGCATAGCAAATATTGTGGACTCACAACTTACAGCAATAACTCCTAGCATTCTGACATCTTCAATGACACTCTTTTAGAGACAATTGACTTCTAAAATTCAAACACGCCAACATCGTTCTGATGCTCCAAAAAAACCCAATTCTGACCAAAATTCAGTGGTAAATGTGAACCGGTGGTTGCTGGTGGCACCCACCAGAAATCCTTTTTGGGGGACGGCAATTATTTTTCCTCAACAAACTTCTATCCAGAGCAAGAGAGAAAAAAAACACAAAAAGGTAAAAGAAGGAGTAAGAGACAGACGAAAAAACAGTCACAAGTGGACAAAAAAAAGCCTAAAAGAGTGAGATAAAGGGACAGGAAGTGTCTGGTGGTGGATGAAAAAACCGGAATCAATTGCTATGTAGCTTTGTTTTTTGTCCCCTCTACCTTTGAGAGCATGGGCCGTGGGCTTCTGGTCAAAACTGTGAGCACTGCACTTAGGGCCAGATGTACGACCTGTTTTTGAATGCGCAAACGGGTCTGCGACTCGCAATTAGGAAGGGGCGTTTCAAGGGCGTCCCTTCCTAATTGCGACTCTGAGTCCTATGTATGACTGTTTTGCGACAGCAATTGCGGTCGCAAAACAGTCGCAATTTACCACCTACTTCAAGTAGGTGGTAATGCAGTCGCAAATGGAAAGGGGTCCCCAGGGGACCCCTTCCCCTTTGTAAATGCATGCGAAAATATTTTTTAAGGGCAGGCAATGGTCCCAGGGACCACTGCTTGCCCTTAAAAAATGAAACGAAAACGTTTCATTTTTTTTTAAAAATGCATCCCATTTTCCTTTAAGGAAAACGGGCTGCATTCAAAAAAACAAAGCTGCTTTATTTAAAAGCAGTTCCAGACATGGTGGTCTGCTGAGCTCAGCAGGCCACCATCCCTAGGAGGGCCAGCCATTCTCAATGGGGTCGCAAAATGCGAGTGCTTCATGAATATTGATGAGCCTCGCATTTTACAACCCCATTGGGAATCGCTAACAGTGTCTCTGACACTGTTGTACATTTGGAATTGCGACTCGCAAATTGCGACTTGCTGTTTTTCGCAATTTGAGAGTCGCAATTCCAAATGGTCGTACATCTGGCCCTTAGAGCCTTATTAAAAAGAACTGACGCATCACTGCGTTGTGGCAGCGATGTGTCAAAATGACTTGCGATTTGCTACGCCATTTTTAAAAACCATGGTTGCACCGTATTTACAGTATGATGCACCATGTCATAAGGTATTAGCTGCGTCTATTAAATTGACGCTTTCATGGACGTGAAGTAGCAGAGGAAACTGACGCATCGAGAGCAAAAGTGAAGCAAGGCTGGTTAGTGGTGCATACGCTATGGAGAAAAAAAGTGGCACCCTTCACAGAAGGCAGCCATGGAGCAGGGAGAAAATAGCAGCAGCCAGGACAATAACCCCAGCACCAGCCAGGATGTCCAGACAGACTCCTAGGGGAAGAGGAAGTGCAATTTCAGTGAGGAGTAGAATGACATCTTGATTACGGAGGTGACAGAACACCAACATCAGCTTTTTGTTACCTCAAAATTGTCATTAGGGAAGAAAGAGGCCATTTGGCAGTCCATAGTGGCCAAGATCAACAGCTTGATACAAGCGAAGAGGACAGTCACTGACTGTAAAAAACGCTGGCATGACTATAAACTCAGAACAAAGGAGAAACTGGCCAACAACCTGAAGGCAGCCATGCAGACTGGAGAAGGAAGCCCAGCGCCCCAGGAGGTGCTGGATACCTTGGAGGAGCAGGTGGCAGCTGTCATCCCAGAGGAGTTGGTAGCAGGAGTTCCGGGACAGGACAGAGCTGCCCATGCGGAACAACAAGGCCTGCAGGGTAAGTCGCAACAAGGGGCAATGTGGGGGGAAAAAAAGTAATGTTGTGCAGTGCAGTTAGGTATGTCCTAGCACTCCACTGCGCTGTGTGCAGGGCAAAGGGCAGGAATCTGGGTCATGTACCTTTAAACATCACATAAATGAATGTCACACTGCCCAGTTACATGTGGCACATCTCAGTCCAGCTCCATCACATTTCTCCCTTCCATGTGTGAAGTGTAGCACCAGTCCAGGTTCACATTTGTATACTGACACTTATAGTTGAATGTACAACATATCTCACCAGAACTACAAGTCCCACAATACAAAGCCAAAAACATGGACTGGAACAACACATCATGCATGGACAAATTAACCCTGCCCAACCTGTGACAATGCAGGCCCCCTTGCACCATGAGGCACCTGTGTCTAACTTGGGCCCATGCACACACATCTGGACTGTAAAGCAATGGAATGGAATGGGCTTGTCAGAGGAGAAACTGCTCACCTGAGAGGCAGAGATGTGGGATATGTGAAGTATCAACACACAGGATTATGCCAAGAGCCACGCGTATAGTAAACTGCATGAAACTACATAGCACACAGCTATCCCAATGTGCGGGGTGTGAGCACGCAGGTGTCAGCTGCCATGGTAGGGACCTGCCGCACTCCGGTCATGTACTAAATCAGACTGGGTGTGGGGGTGAATGCAAGTGATGCACACAAAGAGGACCATGTGTGTTGAAACGAAATATGGTGTATGGCCCTTGTAGACCACTGGTAGCGCAGTGCATTGTAGGGCCTGGCTGAGCATGTTCAACTGCCATTGTGTCTGAATGGGGAGACATTACATAGTAAGGAGGTGAGAAGGGATATATGTACTGCAAGGTAGCCTGACCAAGACACATGCTCTGCTGTGTCTGACAGTGTCACACTTGTGTCGCAGCTGGGAAGGGATAACAGAGAAGAGCCCATTGTGATACTACATCCTACATGTGATGGTGCCCTGGGTGAAGATGTGGAAAAAGAACAATTGATGGACAGAATGTTGAACAATGTCAAACATTCACCCCAGTACAGAGATATGGGCTTAAATCCATAGTTTTTTTGCTCCCCATGCCATTCCAGTTTAAACCCAGCCATATGCAAATCAGTCTTGACCCTGCTCCCTCTGGGAACAGTCCAGCCCGAACTGCTAGGCCAGGTTCTCCCTGGACCGGAATCAAACATCCTAGGACCGGTTTCATGGTTTCACCCCTCATCAATCAGGATAGCTTGACTCCAGTGGCATGGAGAGCCCAGGACCCACATCTGGGCCTACCCGACCCACTCAGGGTGACAAATGCAAAAAGAACAATTGATGGACAGAATGTTGAACAATGTTAAACATTCACCCCAGTTCAGAGATCTGGGCCTAAATCCATCGTTTTTTTGCTCCTCATGCCATTCCAGTTTAAACCCAGCCATATGCAAATCAGTCTTGACCCTGCTCCCTATGGGAATAGTCCAGCCCGAACTGCCAGGCCAGGTTCTCCCTGGACCGGAAACAAGCATCCTAGGACCGGTTTCAGGGTTTCACCCCTCATCAGACAGGATAGCTTGACTCCAGTGGCATGGAGAGCATGGGTCCACATCTGGGCATACCGACCCACTCGGGGTGACAAATGCAAAAAGAACAATTGATGGACAGAATGTTGAACACTGTCAAACATTCACCCCAGTACAGAGATCTGTGTCTAAATCCATTGTTTTTTCGCTCCCCATGCCATTCCAGTTTAAATCCAGCCATATGCAAATCAGTCTGTGTTGACCCTGCTCCCTATGGGAACAGTCCAGTCTGAACTGCCAGGACAGGTTCTCCCTAGATTGAAAACAAGCATCCTAGGACCAGTTTCAGGGTTTCACCCCTCATCAGCCAGGATAACTTGACTCCAGTGGCATGGAGAGCATGGGGCCCACGTCTGGGCATACACGACCCACTCGGGGTGACAAATGCAAAAAGAACAATTGATGGACAGAATGTTGAACAATGTCAAACATTCACCCCAGTGCAGAGATCTGGACCTAAATCCATTGTTTTTTCGCTCCCCATGCCATTCCAGTTTAAATCTGTGTGTCTTTTGCTGGATGAAGATGTAGCACATGGCAGGAGGGAGTCTGAATGCAAATTGTCTTACCATGACACATGTGTCAAAGTCGGAGGATGTGAAACAGGGATCTGTCAAGGTACAGGATGAACTACTTTGCAATAACAAAGGGCAGGAATCAGGGATGGTTGGAGGCTGAGGTGGATGGGTCCAGTTGTGTGGCAAACCTGGATAGGTACGTCACCAATTCCAGTACTACTACCATGTGGGCTACAGCTTGACCCATATCCCTCAAATACAGCCAGCCATGCCAGTCCATTGGATATGGTCATGCATATTGTTGGTGTTGAAGGCACATAAGAGTCAATGTATTATCTGGGTTCCATCAGTGTGTGGCAGTAAGTTGAGTCCCTAACAGAAAATCAGGATTTCCAGAGGAGGCATGTACATGTACAAGCGAGGGGGCCTGAATCAAACGATGTGTGATTCTCTGCAGACAACCAACTCTGGCAATGATGAAATGGGGTGAGCGTCAGTGCTAGCAGTCTACATAGTTTGACTGCACCCAGTAGCGGCCCGTGGTGGGAGTGCTGCCGGGCGCTGACGCGGGGGAGGGACAGGGTGGGGGGTAGTAAACTACGGATTACGGCCGATTAGAGGTAAGTAAACATATAAATAAATAAAACGAATTTCGTTGCGCGCGCTGCATTGCCAAATGCGATGCAGCGCGCGCAACGAAATTAGTTTTATTTATTTATATGTTTACTTACCTCTAATCGGCCCTAATCCGTAGTTTACTACCCCCCACCCTGCCCCTCCCCCGCCCCACGTCAGCACCCGGCAGCGATCCCACCACGGGCCGCTACTGACTGAACCCATCCCCTCAGAGTTGGTACACAGTGCCCACTGTCCACAAATATGGAGCCAACTGTGTGTGCAATGAAAGCACATGAGTACACACAAATAGGAAACGCATGGTAAGTACATTCCCTCACACACTCTTGCAGGGTAGCAAGGTTGGAAACCGTGTAGAGGTGTACAGGATATGTGTGAAAAAATGAACCCTTGGCACATGAAAGCACATTCTCTGTGTAAGACAGCACAACAAGGCAGAGTGCCATGGTGTACTGTGTGAAATGCAGACTGCAGGATCATAACTGATTCATGACCAAATCCACATCACCTTCACAGGAGCTGTGGGCTGAGTACTGGTCACAGGGAATGCCGGCACCCTGGGGACAAGGTGCAATGTGCACAGTAGTGGTGTCAATGCATCAAAACACAATCAGTATAGGCATCATGAAAAAGAAAGCAAATCACCAAAGCAGATGTGGACCTTACCTCTTATTACATATGCAGGAACGGTAGGCCCAATGAGCTGTGTAACAGTGTTGCAGTATGTGGCATGACACGACAAGCCAGCCTTGTCACACAGTGGTTGTGTCAACAATGCAGGGATACTGCCATCTGAATGTCAACCAGATTACTCATGTCACCATCTAACACAGATCACCATCAACTTATATCTATTTCAGATCAGAGGATGTACCAACAACTCCTGACCAGCTGCCTGTCCTCGATGAGGATCCTGCTGAGGATGACAGCCTGCCAACCCTCGGTCTTTCCAGATATCCGTGGCGAGATGTCCTTGTGACCATATGAAATTTACTTTGCATGGATAGTGACCCACAAGAAGAACTACTTAATGTTCTCTTTGAAGCTGTTGAGTGAGCCACACCACCATGACGAGGTGTTCACCTTCATAATTTGGATTTAGTCCTGATACTACTGACTACACTTTTACTGGATTGTCCTAGCCGTACAGGCAGCATCCACGGTTGTCATTTGTAATGTCCTGATGAAGACCCTCATGCTGAGGCCTTAATCAGCCATCACAGCCCTAGACGGGTCGAAATGTTGACACTCCCTGTTATCGCGGCCTGGAATACACTGTGCTGGCTCTGTTGAAAATTGGATGATGCATTGTAGAATAAGTTGCATCATTTTGTATCAATGCCACATAAGAATATATTATAATAGTATTGTAAACAGGCCTAAGACTGGCTAAGCTATTTCAAAAACTACCTCGACCAGTCTTGTTTCTCTGTGTAAATTAAGACATTCGTACTTTCAAAATTCAGATTTTCCTTTTTCTTCCTTCACCCACATTTGCACATGAGCACTTTTTCTGCACCATCTTTTTGAACAACCATTTATTAATTGAATGCATCCTTGATTATGCTTATTTATAAGTAATATATATATAAAAAGATGTGCTCATAAATCCAGTTGTTGTATGTCTTTCTCTCCGGTGCAGTCCAAAAGAATGTTTCACCTTTTTAAAATGTTTATATGACTTCTCTGATGGAATCTTTGAGTCCTTGGCCTCTTCGGGGTTAGTGAATAAGATACGTCAGGGCCAACTGTTGTTTATTTGCTCCCAGGTCCTTTGACATGATCTAGGAATACCCCATTAGTATATAATAACATCCTTCATACCATCATGCCATTTTGGCAATTGCCCCCATCTAACATGTCACCAATATGCAGTACTCTGAGGGATGCAAAGGGACCCATGATCAGGGCTGACAGTTGACACATATCATGATAAATGTGGGCTAAGGGGTGAACCCAAGTAAGTCATTGGTATGGACAATGGACTTACACACTAACTGCAACAAATGGGCATAAGTAACTTGCCCACTGGTTTTGCTATCATGAATTATGCCTTTTAACTATGCCACCTCACAAATACATATGCAGCATCTATACTAGTAAGGAATCATGTTTCGGTATGCCGAGCCTGCTCACATGGTCACCCAAGTCCATTGGTGTCCAAACGTTAGCTAGACACTGACCTACAGGTACATGTATTGAACCCAGAACAATTTGCTGTTTGAGTGACATGAATGTCTGACATGCCTTCAATCATTTAGTCTGTACCAATTTTGGTAGGGTGGAGGAACGTATTCTGCAAGCGTGGGCTTGGTATGATGTGAACACATAAAAGGAGGACATATAAATTGGAAAAGCTGGTCACTGTGTACATGTCAACATTAGGTGTGCTGTTGACAATTGGTAGTATTGTCTGTGATATGTGCTACACCCCAACCACACCTCTGTCCTGCTCAAATTTGGACTTGGCCAAACATATGGTGTCAAGAAAATTACAGCCTATCCCATGCAACATTTCTGTCACATATTTTGGGTAACATGTTGTCACTTTCTGTCCATAGTATGGGTGAGAGACATTTGAACTAATGACCAACAGTTAGTTTTGGGGCAGGTAATTATACATGTGCCGTAAGCAACCACATCATAGCTGGCACAACATTATCACAGCAGATTCAGAAACATCCATCATGCTGGCCTGCATACATTGGAAATCATTTCACATAGCAATTTGACTCTGTCAATTGCACATGCAACATTGTCCTACTTCTATTGTGTATCTACATGTAAGGTAAAGCTTGTTTCTGCTGACTGATTTACCCCTTACACATCTCACTGCAACCAATTTAAGAGAACACACACACAGTCCTTACCGAGAACACAAACAATCAGGTGACACTCACTGGTAGCATTGGGATCTCTGAAGCTCTCCACCTTGCCACAGGTGTATGTGTTAAGTCCAGCTACAAGACAAAAAGAAGGTACATTGCTCTGTGATTGCTAAACAGGTACACTGTGTACATATGAAGCACAGTACATTGCCTTCCCAAATGCCTGGTATTGTCTGTACGTTGGACTTGTAGCATAAGGCAAAGTTGGATTTCCCTAATGATTGACATATGTAAGCCAGTGTATTCAGATAATACCAGGCAAATCACGTATCAGGTGCACAGGGTGCAGACAAGGTACAAGACCAGCCTAGCTTGCTACATTGTGCAAGGGTGCCTGACTTTGATGGCTATGTGAACAGTTCAATTTGCCTGACCACACTCTGCATAGATCGATAATGCTGGGGCCTTCTCTAGTCAATATGTGTTCTTTACAATGTTACACACATCAGACAGTACCCATGCTTGTTTGTCTTCTTCACTTAGCTCCTTACATATGGCTAGTGCACTGTAAATGAACAATGATCATTCAAGGCTTGTACAGGCTCATAGAGGAATTATTACTTTTTTTTGTAATATACACATATGTGTGTCCATTTTGGTGGTAAACCAAACACCCTGTCCAACCTGTCGCCTGATGACATGTGAGTGACCGCCCCTGCAACATACATGGAGGGGCCCCCCACAGTTTGGAGTCAGTAATTACCTACCAGGCCAGGTGACAATATTCCCTGTACAGTGCCAGGAGGGTCTCACACCACCTATGGGCCTCCCCTGCACTGCATGGTATGTTTTGGCTATTGTAATGTCCCTGTAAACAGACCCCTGTGGCATGTTCTGTTTATTTAACTGAGTTAGCCCGTATCATGTTATACTAACCTATATACATATCTGGTACTTCCTGAAGAAAAACCATTTAAAGATGACTGCAAAAGCCACACTGCTACAAGTTCATGGAATATAGGGACTTACCAGTAGGCGCAACAACTTCAATCCCCAGGTGATCAAGGAGATCTGCCTCCCGGCTGACAACATAAGCCAATCGGTGCTTAAGTTGGTGTATGTTCCGCTAGACATTGAAAAGCCGACTCTTTTGGAAGTGCACCTACCCCCAATGCTCCTGCCTCTCACATTTAGGGCAGCCTTGGCTCACCCTACTGCCACTCCTGATCATGTTGCAGGTATTTCACCAAAAGCCACAGCAGGCCACCAAACTCCTCCTCCCACAGGTTCTTGGATCTGGCCCTGTCCAAGATCTCCCTACTCACACTAGCCAAACCAAACCCAAATAACACAAAACTACCCCTTCTCCCTACCCCTAAAACTATTAACCCCTAAATGGACAAACACCTGACAATACAGGGGGCAAAACGTTACAAAATACAACTACAAAACACAAATTACAGTTTACTTACACAACAGGGATATCAGAGACACCAACAAGACCAAATAACACACCAAATCGCAAGAGCACACACCAAACACCTCCAACAGCCAGCTCAGACAAAAAGACTGTAAGTGAAAGTGAAAGGAACTTCACACTTCCTGGTTTGCAGCATGGCTGAGCCATTGAATCATTCCCTGTCTGGATGTTTCATGTTTCCTACTAAAACGTCACATTTCCTACTAAAGCGTCACATTTCCTACTAAAGCGTCACATTTCTTACTGAAGTGTCACTTTTTCTACTAAAGCGTCACCTTTACTACTAAAGTGTCTCGGTTCCTAAAGCATCACATTTCCTATTAAAGTGTCACCTTTACTACTAAAGTATCTCATTTCCCAAAGTGTCACATTTCCTACTAAATTGTCACCTTTACTACTAAAATGTCTCGTTTCCTAAAGCGCCACCTTTACTACTAAAGCGTCTCATTTCCTAAAGCGTCACATTTACTATTAAAGCATCACCTTTACTACTAAACCATCTAATTTCCGAAAGCATCACTTTTACTACTAAAGCGTCACCTTTACTAATAACATGTCTCATTTCCTAAAGCTCCATCTTTTCTACGAAAGCGTCTTGTTTTCTACTAAAGTAGCGAGAGGAGAGCGGCGGCTACCCAGGAGTCCACGCGGCCAGCTATTCAGGATCGGCTACATAGTGCGGTTTGATCAGATCAATTGAGATTAATCTCTTTTCTTTTTTTCCGGCAAGAGGCGGAAGAATTACTGTTCTTGTTCCCGTTTTTCCTCTCCACTACCAAATTTCCCTCAGGATGGTGCGGAGAGGAGTACCGCAATGCAACACCCAAACTTCCCATGGCTTCCTTGTAAGCCCTAGAGCTAAACACGGGGCCACGGTCAGAATGTAATGGGCCAACTGTGTATGTCCCTATGAAGACTCGCAAATCTTTTATAACAGTTCGAGCATCAGCCGAGCACTGAGGCCAAACCCACAGGAATCTAGAGCATGAATCCGCTGCCACCAAGATGTACTTGTAAGCTCCATCAGATTGTAAGGGGCCGCAGTGGTCTGAATAGACACAAGCGAGAGGTCTGTCTGATATTAGTAGTGGTGTTTGCGCTGGACATGCTACGGTGGAACCCTTCATCTGCTGACAGATATCGCACTTAAGGACAAATGCTTTTGTCTGTTTAGTTAAACCTGGCCACCAATAGCATTGTTTCAGTGGAGAAACTGTCGCAGTAATCCCTGCGTGTGCAGAACCCAGACCCTCTTGTGCAGCTAGAATTAAACCTAATCTGCGATCCATGTTTGGTATTACTCTATCCCCACTCCTGGAATTTGAGCATACAGAATATTTTTTGCATCTAACTTGTAGGAGTACTTGAGTGGAAAGCTTTTCATCAAGGCTTTGCTGTTTTTGCATGAAGCAATGACAGCTACCATTATGTCTCTGTCTATTCTCGTTCCAGAATGAGAGATTGCAGCTACGGCAGCAGTTCATACTGCCACCTTTGCGGCTTTATCAGCCAATGAATTCCCTTCGACGTGAGCGCCATCACATTGATGACTCAGCGTATGAATCAAGTGAGCCTGCGGCAAGTCTTTTTTTAGTTCTGCCACTTGTTCTCAAAGCAATTTCTGCTTTATTGGGCAACCTTTTAAGTCTTTAAACCCATTCTGACCCTAGTAGAGAATATATTCATTGTAAGATTGGACACCGTAAAATGAATCGCACACTATAAGTGTGGGGAATTCCTGATCCACATTTATTAGTGCCAGTAATAGAGCTTTTAATTCTGCCAGCTGTACCATGCAGTCTCCGAGAGACTGTGTTCTTGTTCTGATAGGATGAAACTTGCCTTCCTGCATACGTCCTTTTACAATCACACAAGCTGCGCTGTATTGTTGTTTACTACCTATGGCAGGCTGAGCAGAACCGTCAGTGTAAATAATGTATTCATACTGATCTAGAGGCATTATTTCATTCTGGAGAGGATATTCTTGTTCGTACTGCAGAAATGCTTGTGTTTTTAATGTAGAATCAAATTTGTAGTCTAAATCTGTTGAAGTGAGAGAATTAGCCCATTGTATTCATCGTGGATGTTGTGCTACGCTAGCCTTTGTAAAAGTCTCTAAGGCCAGTACTGGAGTTACGACAATTATTATTTTCCCCTGTGCCAGTGGTCTTTCTCTCACTACGGCAGTCTGTACTGCTGTCAGAATGTTTTCTGTAGAAGCAAAGGGCATTTCAGCGTTTGTGTACAAGTGTGATTTGTATGTTACGGGTACCGTTTCGCCTTCATTGAAGGTTAGGTAAGTGTACCCTGATTGAACCCGATTACACGGATCACCAGATTTGTGGTATTTACACGTGTGTAGGTGTTTGGAAGCTATCATGTCAGCTTGTAAGGAATGTAGGATATCCGTGTGTTCCTGTGTCCAAAGTCTCATTGAAAAATCAGGTCTGATTAAATTGTAGAAAGGTGGGGGGGCGTGGCTTGAACGGCTGCAAGATGGCCGCACTCTAGTGGGCTCTGCCGGCCAAGCTTCATCATCCGGCATAATCCTGCAGGTTATCGAATCCTACCTGCACTTCTACACCGAATCCTGATTCCCCGCGGCGAGCGGCATCGATGGGAGCTGTTTCTGTTCTCCTGCTCGGCCGGGCGGCTGAGATGCATCGTAGTGAGGCGGGGCCTGACCTGTGATCCGGCTCCCGTGTGGGCCGCGACAACTTCCTCCGGGGTCGCGCGGACTCCTGGCGCCGCCCGCAGCAGGCCGGGATCGGAGGTCCGACTAACGAGTCTCCCGGTGAGTGGCGCCGCCTCGGGGGCGATTGCTGGTGGGGTTGGGGGTCCGCGGGCCGAACCACCGGGTCCGGGACACCGCGGCCTTGCCGCTGCTGTTTTGCCCCGCCTCCCTATGGCCGTCCTTAATGGCGGCTGCCTACTCCCAGATCCGGTGATGGGGGCAGTGGTCCCCCGTGCCTCCCTGCCCGCCCTGCCCCCTGAGTGCTGAGCGCCCCCTCCGCTTGCGTTTCACCATGGCCCGGCCGGGCTGAGACCCCCTGCATTGCTGTCTCCGCTCCGCATTATCTCCCCGGCGGCCCGCCTGGTCTCTGCCTTTGGCCCACCTACTCTTTGGGCCTGAGCTATCTCGCTCCAGCGTATCATCGCCTGGTTCCTGAGACTGGTGGAGCGGCCCCAGGTGCACATCTTGCGGGGCCTCGCCCTTGTGGACTCCCGGCGACGGCCTCGGTTTGGGTACTGTACCGGGCTCCTGCTGACTGCTGCTGGCTGCTGCGGCCTTTGCGGGAGCCCTCCTGCACTTGGCGCCCTCCTTCTCCTGCTGCTGGTGCTGGGAGCCATGGGTGCCCCCCGGCCGTTGCCTGATAGGGGGGACCCGCCTGTACCTTGTCTCCCTGCCTGAGGGGATCTTCTCTGCACACTGCGAGCGTCGTGGGACTGGGGGCGTCCACACCCAGCTACTCTACACCTGCTTAATCTCTCCCAGCCCTGCTCTCCGTGCCCTTGGTGCATTGCTGGGGTGCTTGGGGCTGCCCGTCGGACTGCTGGCCTTCTACAATAACTGGTGGTGTCTGCGGTGGGATTGCGGAAGCGGATTCTCTGCTTATCAGATTGACCCACTGGCTTGGCGGCCCCTGACCTCTCCTATCACCCCAGGGGTCTATCCTCTGGATCACGGCTACCTCCACTGTGTGGGTTCTGCTGCGCTGCATCTCGCCTCACCACGCTAGCTGCTGGTGGACAGTGTGCTTCTCCTCCTTCTTCTGCATCTCCGCCTCCCGTTGGCCTTCTTCCTGACTGCTGGGTCTTTCATCATGGGGAAGACTGACCCAAAACAGCCCAAGATAGCCTTTGAGCTCAGGAGGTCTTCCCGACAGGACGGAGCTGGCTCCGAGGGTGTCGATTGTGCTGCCACAATGGATGCCCCCCCAGTCGCGACGACGATTTGAAAGCCATAATGCTCGATGTCAAGTCGACCATGACTGGCATCGTGACCCAATTGGACCAACTCTCTGCCCGTCTGGACTCGGTTAAGGCCCGTGTTGACTCCCACGACAATCGTCTGCTTCATGTCGAGACCAGGGTGTCGGACGCCGAAGATGCCGCCACCCAGGACCGTCAGAAACTACTTCAGATGGATAAAATTCTGGCGGTCATCCGTGAGAAGAACGAGGACTTGGAGGCCCGCTCCCGCCGGAGCAACCTCCGTATTACGGGCCGTCCGGAATCCACCAACATTTCACGGATGGAGGACTTTGTGGAACAGCTGATAAGGGAACTCTTTGGCGATGCCCTCTCCCCAGTGTTCATCGTGGAGCGCGCACATCGCTCACTTGGCCCGCGTCCCGGTCCCGGGCTGCCTCCGCGTCCCATCATTGCAAAAATTCTAAATTTTCGTGATCAGGACGCCATCCTTCAAGCGGCACGAGACAGGGGCCCCATCAACCATCAGGGAAATACTCTCTCCTTTTACCCGGATTACACCCTCACTGTACAGGCGGCTCGGTGGGAGTTCCTTCCGGCCAAGCGCATTCTCCAAAAACACGAGGTCTCGTACTCCCTGGCCTACCCGGCGAAACTGAGGGTCCGTCAGGGGGCAAAAACACTCGTTTTTCCGGACCCAAGGGAGGCCCTCGCATTCGCCAAGAAGCTTGACAGAGCGACCCGCTCCTCTCCTTCCAAGTCTCAGACTGACGGTGCAGATCGCCTCAGTGACAATGATTGAAGTGTGAACATTGGTTTTCATTTATTCCTGTTCTGTATGATGCCTAACACCACCTAAGCTTGGCCACCCTGCTTTACTGCAGGGGTGTATGCCTGGCCCTGCCATGCCCCCACGGGATGATTCCCTACTCGAAAGTTGGCCTTTCCACTCCCAGTTGTGGGTTCCTAGGGTGGGGAGGGTGGGTTACTCAGCCTAATTGGGGGGTTGGAGTGGGTGTGGGGTTGGGGGGTAATTGGTCGTGTGGGGGGTTGGGTTGGGGTGGGTGGACGGGTCTTCATTGGGTTTTTTTTGTTCCTCAATCTGGGATGTGGCTTTATTCTGCCACCGTTTGTTTGTTATGCACTGTTTCCGCTAGCCTCGATTTTGACACTGCACTGTGCTTACTGCTTCTCCTTGCTGCGAGCCAAATGTCATTTAACATTTGTGTACACACTATGCCTCTGGTTCCTTCTCCCACTAGCTTGCTGTATGTATTAGTCTTGAGTGTACGGGGCGCTGTCTCTGCGCACTGTTGCGTTCTGCACCATGGCCCCCTCCCCGCCAGATTTAGTTCGAAGTGCTCTTCTCATTTCGCCCTGTCAACTGATGTCTCTGATGCACAGACTGCTCCTGCCCGTGGCGCTCCCCACCTGCATTGCGCAATGTTACACTTTGGTCCATTCCCCAATGGCTGACATAGTTTGCTGGACCTGGAATGTCCGTGGCCTGAATGACCACCGTAAGGCCCGACTGATACACTCACACTTACAGAGACACAGGGTGGACATATGCCTCCTACAGGAGACGCACCTGATGCCTGGGTCCCTCTCCAGACTCCAGGCGCGCTATTGGGTGGAATCCCACTCCTCTACCTACTCCTCATACGCCAGGGGGGTCTCTATTCTTCTACGCAGGGGTCTACCCTGGCACACTGATCAGGTGCTCACCGATCCAGAAGGCAAGTATGTTATCCTCCACGGCTCACTATTGGCCCAGCCCGTGACGATCGCCGCGGTCTACGGTCCCAACTCTGACGATCCGGATTTTTTTAACCATATCTGGCACCTCATCTCTGCTTGTGGCCCTGCGGCTGTCGTCTGGGGGGGGGATTTTAATGTCACTCTTTCGGCGGCCCTCGATCGGTCTGGTTCCTATACGTCCAACCCGCGTGCCACAGCGGCCCTCACTGCTATCTTAACTGATAATTCCCTTTGTGATGCCTGGCGCCATCTCCGGCCTGACACCCGTGAGGGAACATGTGTCACCGGCGTGAGGGGCTGTTGGTCGGGCAAAGATTTCTGGCTGACCTCCTCGGAAGTTCTGACCTGGCTAACCGACGCCACACACTTGGCGCGCACCTTCTCTGACCATGCGCCGGTCCAGCTTTGCCTCCGTCCCCCCCACTCCCCGCAACGTGCATTCACCTGGCATCTCCCCCCAAATGCTCTCCGGGACACTGTCTTTTGCGCTGACATTCAAATTGCCATTACTAATTACTTTGACTTAAACGCTGGATCCGTTGACTCGGCTTCGGTACTTTGGGAGGGGTTTAAGGCTGTCATCCGGGGCGAATGTATTTCCAAACAGGCCGGTGTGCTTCGCTCCATCCGCAAAGTCCTGGCTAAGCTCGAGGCTGACATTAAAGATCTAGATGCCGCCCAGGCGAGAAACCCCAGCCCTGAGACGCTGGCATCGATACGCCGTAAACACACTGAATTTTCTGAGGAGGCCGCCCGTGAACTTTCCTTCTTAGGTAGGGAGGGCCGTGCTCGTCGCTTTGGCGAAGGCGACCAACCGGGACGTACCCTTGCTAATCTCCTCCGCCCGCCACGCGCTGCTTCCTATGTTACGGCCCTCAGCGACGGGGGTTCGGCTAGAACCACTTCCCCGGAGGAAATTAAGTCCCACTTCCTAGATTTTTACTCACAGCTATACTCCGCCGGCACCCCTCCGTCAGATGAGACCTTTCACCAATATTTCGAGTCTATAGGGCTGGTTTGGCTCGAGGACCACCACCGGGAATTTTTAGATGAACCATTTTCCAGGGAGGAAATACTTGCAGCCATTAGTGGACTTCCCGGGGACAAGGCCCCGGGCCTGGATGGCCTACCGGCCTCATTCTACAAAATGTATGCTGATCTCCTGGTACCACACTTGGCAGCTATGTATGACGAATCCTTTGATTCTGGCCTCTTTCCGAAGTCGCTCCGTGAAGCCGTGATCACTCTGCTTCTCAAACCCGACAAGCCTTCAGATCGTCGCGATTCCTACTGCCCTCTTTCCCTAATAAACATAGACATCAAAATTTTCGCCAGACTGATTGCCTCCCGCCTTCTGTTACTAACGCCTCTCATTGCCCTCCCGGACCAATCCGGCTTTATTCCCGGTAGGGCTAACTCGCACAACCTCCGTACTATTTTTTCCGTGTTACATCAAATTAATCCTAGTCTTCCCGCGGTGGCTGCCCTGCTGGACGCTACTAAGGCGTTCGACACACTTGAGTGGCCCTTTTTATTTTACCTTTTACCTCGCATGGGCTTCAGCGAACTGTTTATTCGCAAGATCAGGCTACTATACACCAATCCCTCGGCGCGTCTTCTCATTAATGGCCAGACCTCTGACCCCATCAGCATTGCTCGTGGCACCCGGCAGGGGTGCCCTTTGTCGCCCATGCTGTTTGCTATTGCAATGGAGCCCTTAGCTGCCAGGCTTCGGCAGCACCACACTCACAGGGGCATTGGTTTTTCGGCCCGCTCCTTGCTCGTCTCCATGTACGCTGACGATGTAACCTTATACGTCCGTCATCCTCAGGAAAATCTCAGCCCCCTGGTCCGGGAAATCATTTGATTCGGCGGGCTCTCTGGCATTCAAGTAAATTGGAGCAAGTCGGTGTTGTTTCCCTTGACCGATGCCACCACGTCGTTCACTCCGGACTTCCCGTTTGCGTGGGCCTAGGGCCCCACGCGCTATTTAGGCATTTGGTTGACCAGGGACTTGGACGAACTTTGGAGATCCAACTTCGGCCGTGCAATCGACTGGCTGGAATCCAGGATCCCGTCCTGGAGCCGGCTCCCGTTGTCTCTGGCTGGCCGGATCGCAGTTGCTAAGATGGTGGTCTTGCCAAAATTTCTCTACCTGTTCTTAAACGTTCCTATCCCACTCACTACTCACTTTTTTCGCAAATTACGATCCCTAATCATTTCGCTCGTCTGGGCGGGGAAACAGCCACGAGTCGCGTACGACATCCTCACCCTCCCCATGTCTGTCGGAGGCATGGGCGCTCCTGACTTCAAGATCTATGCCTTGTGCGCCCAGGCCAGTTTTTTACACTTCTGGATTCATCCTGCCCCCTATCAACCTCATGTTGCAGTTGAGACGGATATAGCATCCCCCTGGCCACTGTCCACGGCTCTGTTCGCGCCGGCGGTGCGTCCGCGAGCGGAGGTCGACACAGTCGAGACCTTGCGCTGGGCTTGGTCCGGCCTTCGCCGGCTCTCTAGTCTTCCCTCACTTTCTGCAAATGCTGTGCCAATAGTGAACCACCCTGACTTTCCCCCTCTCCAGCCCTCTGGCATGTCTAGGCATGCGACGCGTTTGGGTTTGCGGACAGTTGCGGACCTCTACCCAGGGAATATTTTTTACTCCCTACCCGATTCCTCGAGCCCTCTGGACACACTTCTATTCTACCAGCTGCGAGCTGTCTGCCGGAAGCTTCACTCTACATTTCCTCAGCCCCCACCCACTATGCCGGCCCTGGACTTCATGTATACAACCCCGTCCCCACACAAATTAGTCACCAAACTCTACGCTCTTACGCTAACGTCCACCTCCATCTCTGCTGACCGGGTGCGGGTGGCGTGGGGCGCCGATCTGGGAATAGACATTGCGCAGGTGGACTGGCTATACTGCTGTAATCAGACGAAGAAGCTGTCACCAAATTATCGGCTCCGTCTGATACATTTTAAATTTTTGCACAGGCTGTACCGCACTCCTGCTCAGCTCCACAAGTTCGGATTAATACCAAGTGACGCTTGCATGCGCTGCGCTGCCCCCGCCGCGGACTTCACACACTTAGCGTGGCTATGCCCCAAGGTATCCGAATTCTGGCAGACGGTGTGCTCCACGATTTCTGACATCACTAGCACCACGGTGCAGCCTGACCCCCCGTGTCTTCTTGGTTTTGTAAAATTCTGCCCAGATGCCTCTCGACGCCTGATTGCAATGCTGCTAGTACTGGCCAGGCGTAGGGTGGCCATGTGTTGGGGTCGCAGACCTGCTCCTAGAGTCGGGAGCTGGCTGGAGGACGCATCTCGGTGTCAGACTCTGTTATCTGAGTTCTGGGACTTGCTACCTGCCAGGTCCCGTCCGGTTGACATCTGGGCCCTTTGGTAACTTACCTCCTCTCCGGCACCCATTCCAGTGGCGCTGCCTCTCCCGCGCTCCCCGCCGGCCCTGGGTCCGCGGCGGCCGCCGGCGATGGTCGGTGACTGCCTCCCGCTTCCACATAGATTCCCCCACCCTGTGGCACTCGTTGCTGTTGTCCTGCCAGAGTATGTGACCCCCATGAGGGGAGGGATTCCTGTGAAATGATGTAGTGTTTCTGCCTTAATGTATTTATGCTTCTTACCAGGTGTAGTCGACTCGTTTCCGAACGCTTGACTGGGTTTGTATTGTGTCAATTTGAGCTGCTGCGTAGCACAGTGTAATGTGTCTGACTTGAATTTCTTCAATAAAGGTTTTGAAAAATAAAAAATAAAAAAATAAAAAAATTGTAGAAAGGTGTCACTTTTTCTGCATAATCCAAAATGTATGTTCTGCCAAAATTTAGGAATCCTAAGAAGGATTGTGAATTTTTCAGAGTCTTTGGAGGTTGGAGCAGCGCACACTTTTCTAAAAAGTTAGCTGCAAGACTTTTCCCTTCACTTGATAACTCGTTTCCCAAAAATAGGACATTGAGGTTGGCTATTTTTGATTTTTTAAAGTTACATTTGTAGCCCTCAGAGGTGAACCCCAAAATTATGTTGCTCACCCTGGTCAAATGATCGAATAAATCATCATCCATCAGATAAATATCATCCACATAGGACAATGCCTCCTCATCAAAATTTTGAAGTAACTCTGTTACCCTAGCTGAGAACAACCCGGGGCTATTCTTATACCCTTGGGGCAGTCTACATAATTGACGCTGAGAGCCTAGGGCAGAAAATGCTGTCACATATCGGCTTTCAGGCGCTATGTTTTGGCAGAAAAATCCATTTGAGATATCTAGTGTTGTTTTGTATTTTTTCTGCACAATGTTATACAGTAATGAGGCACTGTGTGCATTCTGTACTGCAAATGTCTTTGTGCATGTGTTTCAGATGTCTATAGTCTAAAACTAGATGGTATGAATTGTCAGGCTTCATTACGGGAAACAAAGGATTATTCATTGAGGAGGTGCAATTCTCTACTACACCTTGGTATTCAAGTTGATCTAAGATCTCCCTTACTTGTTTTTTTGCTTCTTGCTTTATTGGGTACTGTCTCTGTGGAGTTGGAGTCGTTTTTACTGGGATTACATGGTGTGGTGACTCAGTATCCCACCCTACATGGTTGCGATATAATGCTGGAGCAAGTGCTACCGCCCACTCCTGCACGTACGAATGTTTTAGTGATACTGGAACGAGGTCGGAAAAGGCCGGTAAAATTACTGTTTCTCCCTTCGGGCACTCCATTACAATCTCAGGCGGCCAATCTTTACAGCCAAAAGGTTGTCATAGCCATAAGTCAGGTTCTCCCAAAAGAGACCTCTAATTTTTCTGGGTTTGTCCCCCTCCATTTGGAGTGTTATTTCATATAACGGGTGTGGGATACTTACCCTAGTATCAGGTGTCTCCACCGTGATATGTTCATTCAACGCCGGTATCACCAGAAATTCGATCAGGTTCTGGCGCGCTATTGTACCTTCTGCTGTGCTGTCTAGCATCGTCAGAGCCCATTCCCCATTCAGAAGTTGAGTCCTCCGTATCCTTGACATTTCTAACTTTAAGGCAAGCTACGTTCTTCTTTTTAAATTGAAGTTTTGATTTTTGTTTATCTTCTTTCTTGGTATTATAGTCCGAAGTGCGATGTGTTTCTCCTGACTTTGTTCATTCTTCATGTCTGTGTTCTGACCTCCGTTCCCTCTCGGAGTGTTTTGATGAACCCTGAAAGGAACAAGAGGAACGTGTATCAGTATCCTGATACCTGTCAGGTTTTTTAATGTTATCACGATACCTAAGGTTGTACGTCCTTTCGGAGGGCTCCTGTTGAAGAGACCCATCCCTTGATTGTGATCTATTATCTCTATACTTTTGCTTTTTATTGTCCCATTTCTTTTTAGAAGAATCAGGTGCTTGCTTGGTGTTATCCTTTTCAGGACCACCCACAAGTTGAGGTTTTGTTGCTCTAGCTCCCAAATCATCTCCACCTAATTCGGCATCTGTATCTTCGATAATTTTAGGTAATTCACGCTCCTGTTGTATAGGAGTGAAATCCATCAGGCGTTGGCGTATTGCCACTGCTGCTGCCTCCACTTTTATGCTAGCCAACATAATAGTTGATACCTGGGCAAAATTTCCTAACAATTTCATCCCTAAGTTCAGAGCATGTTCTGCTCCATACTCATTCTGTATCTGTCTCAATACGTCTGGTATTACTGCTATTGAAGGTATAGCATGAGTTCTGGTATAAATGGCAGGGAAAACTGTACCCCAAGAGGTACAATCCTCTATCTGGGGAGCTATCCCCATTGGCAAGCATATTGTTAGCATTCTATGTTTTTCTTGAGGGCTTGTGTGTGGAAACACTGCCTCTAACTGTGTTATTTTCTGAACTATTCAGAATGGCATTTGCTCACGCTTAGTGGGCATTTTACACATAACTGTGTTTAGTGTTCGTGGAGTTATTTTCGTTGCAGACCCCTGAATTTGTCCTGCTGGTGTAGCCCTTGTTGGCTGAAGTGTGAGTGTTCTCATAATGAACTGTGCAAGATTTCTGTAAAGTTTTATTATTTCTTTGTGTAATGGACGTAAGTCTGCTACTGGCATTGTGTCAATGTCTGGATGCGGTGTGTAAGCCGCTAGGACCAGCCAAGTCGCTCCGTCTCTGCTGAACGGACCGTGTCTTACTTTATCTGTTGTATGTGGGAGGGCACCTTTAAACCTGTTTATGTGTTCCTGGTAGGTGAGCGGAACTTCAATGTCCTCAAATGGACAGTACTATGGTATTTCATCTTCAATGCAGAAATGAAATGTTTTTGTATGTGCATCTGCTGGTGGGAATCTGACCCACGAATAGAATACCTCTGTGCTGTAAGACTAGTGTGCCTCAATCACGAAAGTTACGCTCCCATCTCTAGATGTGACTCCGTAGTCTGCTAGTTTTAAAGTAAGGGCAGTTCTAACATTTTCTGAAATGTTTATCACTCCTTTCTGCTCTTCTTCCCTCGTTGCATTCATACGTAAAATCTCTGCAGGGTCGTCTTCTTCAGTCATTGTTGAAAGAGTTTCAAGGAAACTGAGATAAGGTTTTATTCACAAATAGGAACTATTTATCCTTAAAGCTTGATTTAACTTACAGCCGATACATGGGATATGCCTACTTAGCTGTGGCGGATTTTTCCCTTCCCACTCCAGACGTCTCTGGATAGATGTAGGAGTCTCTGAGAAAAACACGACAGAACTACTCAGATTTTACCTTTTAATAAGAACCAAACCAATGTTGGGAGCCATGTTGTGTAGTTCCTATAAATCTATATAGGATCTGCGCGTTTAGACAACATAAACTGTGGGATTGGTGTCCAGGCTGATTCCAGACACACCCCACCGGATATGTTTGCCTGTATACCAGCTAGCTCACAGTGCCACTGTAAACTCCTCTTACCAAGGAGAGAATAGTTCCTGGCAACTATTGAACATGACAACTCTGTCCCATCAGGGATCGTGGAAACAGTACAGTACTTTTCGCTCAGTCACTCGTGCTCACTTTGTCTCTGAGAGATACACAGAATAAACGGTGGGGACATTTTCAATAAGTATTTATTGAGCCAGCCTCATTCTAGTGTAAAATAGGTGTGCTGAAACAACCATAAGACAGAAACAGCTAAAAATGATTATAAGCACCAACAGAGTAAATGGATGGTTGATTTCTACCATAGTGCTAAGACAATGAATATATGCAAGCATAAAATACATGACAGTAATAATGCATACTCCTATGATGCAACCCTAACTAGATTTACCTAAGTGTACCTAGCATGTATGTAGGTGTAGAGCCAAGAATCGGCCTAGGATGAGGGCAACCCCATTATCTGGTACGAGAGAATGAAGGACCCCGTCTTGGTCTCGAGATGGACACCCCGTGAGGGATATCAGACCACTGTGTGCTGGAGTGTCTGCGTGCAGGGACCTCATTATCTTGCGTCAGTGTGCAGCATGGAAGACTTTCTCCTCTGCCTACCCGGCAAAAATGTGGTGTATATATACCCAAAGGGTACCCTCAGGGCATTCTTCCTTGCTGTGTCATGTCGGTCGAGGATGACGGAAGGGATGACCCTTATACATAGTTAAGTTATTATGCAGAAGATGGTAATCCTGCTGTGATTCTGAGAATCCTCGTGTACAATTAATGAGGCTAGTGTTCGGGTAAAACCACACGACATTTTATGCAGTGCTTGACTAGGTAAAAGGTCAATACCAAAACCCGTTACGTTGTGCAATGGTACGGTTAATGTAGGTGAAGGGTTAGGTGACTACTCAAGCCTATATTGGGGTACCCTACGAAACATAACAACGGACCAGCTTGTTCATGATCAATTAATTAGTCACTGTATTAACAAATCAATACAACAAAAATTGCGATCCTTAGGCGATCCCACATTAGATGAGACCCTACGCATTGCCAAAAGTATTGGAACATCTCAGATTTCTGTCAAGGAACTAAAAGATAAAATTGAAACTGTTAATGCGGTTAAGGTTAGAGATCACATTGGTTATAAGAGCCCAGCTTCTAAAGAAAACAAAGATGTACATAGAACTAGTAGAATTAGTTTTTTTAGTCAGTCAAATTTTTGCTTTAGGTGCGGAAATTTGGCTCATGTTAAAGGGAGCAGGACATGCCCAGCAAAATTTGTGACATGCAGAATATGTAACAGGGTTGGTCACTTTGCCAAAGTATGCCAAAGTTCAAAGAAGAACTCTGATAAATCAGTCAATCTTGTTGTTGATACATGTGGAGAGGGCTCCAGATGTTCTGTGGAACAGATTCAAAATGAGTCACAAGATATGGTTTTGGTTGTCAATGATGAGGATGTGGCAACGGGTGATCCCTCAGAGTGTGTAGACCCTTACATTGATATCATGGTGGGAAACCGGGTTCTCAAACTGCTGGTTGACTCAGGAGTCAGAATCACTATGATTGCTGATGAGGTATTCAAGGAAAATTAGCCTTGCAGGTCCTTGGAACACCCAGACCGTGCACCTGTGTCGTATGAGGGGAGGAGGATAGAGCTAGCTGGGTTTTTCGAGGAAACCATGCAGTTCAGAGGAAGGACCATCTTTAGAAAAATTTACGTGGCTATCAAAGGGTTATCCATCCTGGGTTGGTTACCACCAGGGTCAAATCAAAACAAATTTCCCTCAGTATTCGCTGAAGCGGTGGGTACCATCCAAGGTTTTCATCATAGGATAAGAGTCAAAGAGGGATCCCTCCCTTTTAAGCACAAGCTGCGCAGTGTACCATTTTCGGTCAGGGAAGATTTGGGAAAAGAACTAATGAATTTGTGCAACAAGAGTGTAATAGAGCCTATCGAGTCTCCATTATGGTTGTCTCCATTGGTGGTGGCTCGCAAACGTACTCGAGATTTGAGGGCTTGCGTAGGTTTGCACAGTCTAAACAAGGCCATCTGGGTGGACTCTCATCCCCTTCCGAAAATTTCTGATCTTCTGGCACTCATAGCGGGAGGGAAATGGTTCACCAAACTAGTCCTAGTGTCTGCTTACCATCAGGTGGTCTTAGATGAGGAGTCAAGACATTTCACTGCATTCGCTCACCCATAGGTACGTTCCAATACTGTAGGTTGCCGTTTAGGTTGGCTTCAGCTGCAGCAGTTTTTCAGAGAATCATGTACAAACTTCTCAAAGGGATCAAGGGTGTGGCAGTGTTCCAACATGATGTGTTGATCTTTGCCTCTTCAGTAGAGGAGCTCAATGGCATACTTGACAAAGTGTTGTCCATTTTTCAGGAAAAAGGGCTTAAACAAGGGAAGTGTGAGATCCTCAAGAACAAGGTTGAGTACTTGGGCCACATGGTGTCGGGTGATGGAATTGAACCAAGGCCTGGCTTAGTGGAGGCTATTATCAATGCTAAAGCTCCTGTTGACAAAACCACATTGAAATCTTTCATAGGCCTAAGTGAGTTTCAATCCAAATTCATTCAAGATTATGCCGACCATGTCAAAGTACTGACAAGCTTGTTAAAAAAAAGGTTGTGTTTTGTTGGGGTGCAAAATGCCAAGATGCATTTGCCTGGCTCAAACACCAGCTTGCCAGTTCCAAAGTTTTGAAACCATTCAACCCGAATTTACCATGCTGTATTACTGTGGATGCCAGTAATCACGGGGTGGGAGCTGTTTTGACACAAAATGACGCAGGTCATGAGAACACTATTGGTTATGCGTCTAGAGTTCTCAGAGTTTCGGAAACTCATTACTCTACCATTGAGAAGGAGTTATTGGCATGCTGGTGGCCAACATAGCAAAACCAAAGGGGATGATGGACGGGAGTGTTGAACATTGCAAGCACTCACCCCCAGTCAACTGATCTGGGTTTAATCCATCATCATTCTTTAGCTCACTCCGCCACCCCAGTTCAGACATGGCCATATGCAAATCAGTCTGATCCTGTGCCTCATGGGAACAGTCCAGCCCGAACTTTAAACCGTACATTTGGGGAACAACATTTTTGGTCAAGACGGATCACAAGCCCATGGTCACAATTTTAAATGGCGATAAGATCAAGGAGCAGACCCCTCGCATAGCCAGGTTGTCAACTAAACTTTTGCAATTTCATTTTAATGTTGAACACATATTGGGGGTTAGAAATGCTAGGGCAGATTTTCTGTCTAGAAGTTCATCTCTCATAGACAATGAGAAGAAGGATGAAGGGAGTGAGGAGAGTTGTTTCATTGCAGCGCTAGATCTACAGGAGTTGAGTGCTATATCTGAGACAGAGTGGAGGTTGGAGTTGGACATGGATGTAGTGTGCAAGAGGGCTATGGAGTATGTCATCAAAGGTTGGCCCAAAGAGAAAACCATTGAATCAGCCTGTCAACCTTTTTGGAAGGTGTCCGATGAGTTATCTGTTGAGGACGGGTTGTTACTCAGGACAGACAAATTGGTGCCCCCATCCGGATTGAGGTCTAAATTGATTGAATTTGCCCATGAAGGTCATTTAGGTTGCGCATTTATGTCCGTCCATGGATATGGAAGTTGATGAGTTTGTTGGCAGATGTGCCATCTGCGCTTCGGCTGAAAAAACTTTGGAATGGAATTTGGAACATCCGAGTAACAGCAGTTGAAGACTGGGGCGAAGCGCCTGGTGGTGTGTTACTGCGGCAGCTCCACCGAACTAAACTCGAATTAAACTTCATGAACTCCTACCTGTTTGGTGTCGTACTTCCATCAACAAAGATCGCTACAGTGTGAAATAACCTTGTGCAGTCGTTCGCTGCTGGGAATGTAACTCATGAATAGAATACCTCTGTCCTGAACCTCAACCATGAAGATAAGGTCCCCACCTGCAAGTGCGAGATCATGTTGTAGCAGCTTCTTATTAACTGTATGTCTGCAGTTCTCAAGTATATTTAATGCTGCTGGTTCATAATGTAAAGAAAACGGACCCCCAGCTGATCCTTCAGGTTCCTAAGACAGGGAAATTACCATCAGTGTGCAATACCCTTAAGCAACCACAACAGGCGACACCTGACATGATGTGGGTAATCATTTCTGTTTCATTGGTTACAGTCCCTCGGGGGACAGTCGCTTTCTTTTTTTTGTTTTCATGCCTCTATTGTGGATAATGGGGACTTGACGTTTTCGTTATGGTCCCTATTTGCCTATATGTGGCATGGTTAAGTATCTCTATTGGCTACCTTGTATTACCATCATCAAATCATCATCATCAAAATATCTTTATTCGGTTTTACATAGAAACCATAAAAGTACACATTAAAACATACAATTATTGTCTTGCGTTAAAAATTAATAAAATTTGGCACTTAAAATACAAAATCATGTGTCTCAATGCCCTCCCCTGGTGGCTAATCAAAGTTATCTTGAGTATTGTAACACAGGCAGTATAGTTCCATTAGTAGAGACCTACTTTGTGGCCCACCCTATCAATGGATGGGTTACCTGTTGCTACTCTTGGTTATTCCATGCATTTCACACCTAGTAATTTGATGGTACAACCGTGAAGGTTTAAAAGATAAAACATTAAGAACAAATCATCCTTTATAAATATTATAAAATTACCTTTCAGATGGTAATCCCTACCAGTAGTCTTGACCTCATATCTTTTAAATAAAATTCATGGTTCTGCAGGATCGGACAGGAGTGCAAAGAAAGCAAGTTAGAGCAGCGCATATTTCATCATCTGATAGACCTTGTAGTACGAGAATGGCTTGGGCACTATGTCTTATGTTTCTCGCTCTCATTAGTGGGGCCAAAAAACTTTTAGTATATAATGTATAAAGTTTACAAAAGAAAAGGAAGTGCATCATGGACTGGGTGGCACCGTCGCTACACGGGCATGCTATTGCGTCTAGATTGGTCTGATGTCCTGTTGGGAAACAAAGTAGGTATTTTACTTTGTCTGCCCTAAACCTAAATATTAGGGAACACTCCCAGATCTTCTTTTTTTTTTTTTTTTTTTTTTATTATAGCACAGCAGCTTATCCAAAATAAACATACAGAGATTATCTGAGTGATATACAAACTTACAGTACATTAACCAGTATAAGTGGTCCTGCAAAAAAAAAAAAAAAAAAAAATTCAAACCTACTAAGCAGCATACGTGACACGAGATATTACTAATACACCGTTACCGATTCCTGAGAAGAAAGAGAAAATGGGGAGAGAAAAAAGAAAGAAAGAAGAGAGAAAAAAACCCAGTACCATCCGTACTATCCATAAAAAGCTGTCATTTATGGATGACTTTCCTTCCACCTATAAATGGGACCCCAGATCCATTTACCGAGCAGTCTGCCCTTTTTACCCTTTCTCTCGTAAATTCCCTTCTCAAGATTAAATGTAGACAGAAGCCTGGCGAGCCACTGCTGAAACGTTGGTGGTGCCTTGTCCAGCCAGGCTGTAGCTATGCAAATTCACATTGCTGCCATAGCCACAAAGATGAAACTTTGGGGTAGGTCTAGCCTGTCCTCATTACTTATCCCCAGCAAAATTATAGATGGGGTGAGACAGACTCTGATATCTAATGTTTTGTCCAAAAACAATTCTATCTTATTCCTCAGAGTTTGCAATTGAGGGCATGACGCAAACATGTGTATTATCTCAGCGTCCGTGCTATCACACCGGGGGCATCGGATTCCCGTCTGCCCCCCCATTGTGCAATCCGCGCAGGTGTGTAATATAAGGAGAAGATTGTTTTGTACTGTTGAGCTTGAAGCCCTGCGGAACAGAGAAGAGTTTGGCCTAGCTCTAAAGAGACCTTAAAACTGTCCTTGTCTATGTCGAGTTTATCTGCCCATTTCTTCTCATATTTTCCGAGGTCGTCAGGTTTAAATATAGACAGTTCAGCGTATATCCTCCGAATAGTACAGTCTTCCCCTCCTCTGATTACCTCCATGATTTTATTATCACTAAACCCACAAGGCCCCCCCCTTTTTCCCACCAATAAAACTGCGAATTTGAAGGTATTTAAAAAAGTTTCTTTTGTTAATGCCAAAGCTATTCTGTATATCTACAAACTGCCGAATTCCAGAGGGCCCCATTAGATTCCCCAGTCTCCGGATCCCACAACTTTCCCATACTGCCATCGTGGAGTCTGAAAAATTTCCCCAGGAAGAGTGGGGTTTCTAAAAAGCTGCGTGTAGCCATTTAGTCGACCAAGACCGTTTTTTTTACGAAATGCTGTCCAGATTTTGTATGCAGCCATCAGGGTCTTGAACCTAGTTCTCTTAAAGTAGCTAGGCTCAGTAAATTTCAAAAAGCAGTTCTGAGCATCTTCTCCAAGCAGAATTGCATATATTTCAGTTGATCCAGGCCTGATCCCGGGTCCGGTCACATCTCCCCCAATTAGCCCACACATATACTGAAAAGCGGCCGCCCAGTGATACATTTTGAAATCCGGAGCAGCCCATCCACCTCTTTCCCTTGGCAAAGACATAAACCGTAGTGCCCTCCTAGTCTTCCCGTGTGCCCAAATAAATCTATTAACAATGTGCTCCAGTGCAGCGAACCATTTTTTCTCAAATTCGAGCGGAATAGCCCTAAATAAATACAGGATTTTTGGCATTAAAATCATCTTCACCACATTGCACCGCCCCACTAGTGACAAGTGCAGGTTATGTGTTCTATCAAAGTCCTTCTTCGCCTTACTAATTATTGGCCCGCTGTTGCTTTCTACGGTCTTCCCCAGATCTGCAGAGACCCTTATCCCCAGATAGACAGCAGAGTCTATCACCCGTGCATCATCACACACCGCCCCCGCGTTCTTGACTATTTGAGTCTTAGATTTGTTTAAAGCGTACCCTGATACCTTACCGAACTCTTGGGCTTCTGTCTCCATTACAATCAAAGCATCCGCTGGACTAGGGGTAACCAACGCGATGTCGTCTGCATATGCCAGGGTTTTACATTCCAAACCATGGTATCTCATTGGGATAATGCCTTTGTTTGCCTCCAGTCTCCTAATAAGGGGATCAATATATATCGCAAAAAGCAATGGTGAGCACGGGCAGCCCTGCCGTGTACCACGCTTGATTGCCAGAGATGCTGTGTAGCCCCCATTCACTTTAAGTCTGGCTGTTGGATCTTTATGTAAAGCCTGGATAGCACTGACAAAGCCTCCCCCGATACCGTAGCGCTTCATAGCTGCCCAGAGGTAGTCCCAGGAGACCCGATCAAATGCCTTTTCGGTGTCCATTAGCATAACCGCCATGGGGTCCCCTGAGGCTTCCGCCGCGTCAAAGAGAGTTATAACCCGACGAACATGCTGCGTTGTACCTCTCCCTGGGATAAAGCCATGCTGATTGGGGTTAACCTTCTTGCTAATTATGTTGCTTAACCTGGTCGCCAGGGTTTTAGAGAAAATTTTAGCATCACAATTCATAAGTGTTATTGGCCTATATGACCCTGGTTCTCTAGATGGTTTCCCCTTTTTCAGAAAGATTACTATGTCAACACCAGCCCATGTCGCTGGAACAGAGCTACCTGATTGGGCTTGGGATATTATCTCCACAAGATCAGGTCCGATTACTTCTAGAAAGGTTTTGTAAAATTCTATCGGTATCTGATCGGGCCCTGCTGCCTTACCCGAGGGAAGGCTACCTAGGGCGGTATAGATCTCTTCTGCTGTCAGTGGGGCTTCCAATGCCTCCCTGTCCGCATCGATGATGGGGTGCACCAAGATTTCATTAAGATACTTTTGTACTACAAGGGGATCCTTCACCTGTTCTTCATTGTATAATTTGCCATAGAAATGCCTGAATATCTCTCGGATCCCTGTTGAGTCGTTAACTAGATTCCCACTTTCGTCCAATATTTCCCTGATCTCCCCAACTGCATCTTTCTGCTTTACGCGCACAGCTAATGTGTGCCCGACTCGTTCACTGAACTCATAGCATTGCTCCTTTCTTACAAGAAAGATTGCTGCTGCCTTGGAGGCTATGCAATCCTGAGCTTCGGATTTGGCTAAAGCCAATCTAAGCAGGATACCATCAAGTAATGCACCCGAAGCAATTGCCACGTTCAGATCCTCTTCTATCTCTGTTATTGCTTTACACGTCTGCTTCTCAAGCTGTGCCTCTTGCTTCTGTCTATGCAGACTATAACTGAGCGTCTCACCTCGCACCGCAGCTTTGAATGCATCCCAGACTACCCCTGAGCTAGCGCTACTTCTGTTAATGTCCCAAAAGCCCGTAATCCATTCCTTCATATGAAGTAGGTATCCGGAATCTTTCAGAAGCCCTCTCTCAAAAGTCCATACCCGCTCTGGTCTGCCCCCCCTTGGAATATCCATCATTAACACTAATGGATTATGATCTGAGATAATCCGGGGGAATTTCTCGATTTTACAGCGGGGGACTAATTGATTAGAGATGAAAAAGTAGTCGAGTCTAACAACCAACTTGTGTGGAGCCGAGAAATATGTACTACCAGGATCATCAGGCTTTAATCTGGCCCACAGATCGACCAATGAGTTATTCCGGGCTAGACTAGAGATTGTACGAAAACCCTTTTTCTTCCGGCCCTCATACCTATCCCCAGTCTCAGTCCATAGTCCACCCAGTCCATTTATATTGAAGTCTCCGCACATGATAACTGGTACAGGCCAGGAGGCTAACTCTTGGTCTAGAAATTCGAAAATATCGGGATCATCCTCGGTCGAACCATACACAGAGCAGATAGTAAACGTCTCACCCAGTATCATACACTCCGCTAACACCCATCTACCCCATTTGTCCTCTAGCTTCCTCCTAACTATTATATCACCTCGTCTGGAGAGTATGGCGACCCCTCTAGTCTTGGTCCCTTGCCTAGTATGTGCGATGAGGCGAAAGCCGAGCTGTTCCATGAGACTACCTCTCGTGCCCTCTAGATGAGTCTCTTGAAGACACAAAAGATCTAAGCGCATTGTTCTCAGCATCACTGCCACCCGTTGCCTTTTGGCCTGATCATTTAAGCCACAGACATTAACTGAGGCTATTCGTAGACTCATTAATGAACATCAAGCTGCAGCCCGTCCCAATTATCCCTCATATTCATCTTTGCATTTTTTATTTTAGTTCCTAGCTTTCCCCTTTCCGTTACCTTGTTACTCTTCATGTGTTTTACCATATGTCTCAGATACCATGCTGTGCCGTGCCCAGACCCCCCCTGCAACCCTGCCCACCCCCCCACCCCTCGGGCCATCCGATGTTTGATCTCAGAAAAAAACATTCGGACTTGACCATTGGAGATAACTTTGAGCCGAGCCGGATACAGTAAGTAGGCCTTGCTGCCAGCTCCCTGAAAGAGATTTATCAGCTGCTGGAGCCTCCATCTCCTCTCAACCGTGGCATGGCAGAAATCAGGGCGGGCAAAAAATGTGTTGCCCTCGAATGTACGTCTGGCTTCTGGTCTTGCTTTATCAATAATGGCCTGCCTAAGAAGATAGTTGCCGACGTACACTAGGACAGCCCTAGGCCGCTCCCCTTGGCCAACTGTTCCACCTCTCTTTAGGGTCAGTGGGAACCGGTGTGCCCTCTGGACCTCGGCATCCCAGTTCCACAAAGCCAGTTCGGGAAATGGCCCCTTCAGGAGGGTCACTACGAACACCCTTGCGTCTCCTCCCTCGATGTTTTCCGCCAATCCCAAAAGTCTGATATTGTTCCTTCTCTGCCTGTTCTCGAAGTCTTCAAGCTTCCACTGTAGATCCTCCGTTAATTTCTCCTGGGATTCCTTGAAGGTCTGCCATTCCTTAATCTCGTCCTCGAGTCTGCCAGTCCTTTCCTCAACATGGGTGACCCTATCTGCCATGTCCTCGTATAATTTGTTGACCTTGTGCAGTGAGCCCTGCAGTCTTTTAGTTGCCTGCTGCGCCCTACGGCTCTCCAACCTGCCTCCCCCTGCATCTGCTTTAGTGTAGCATATACTAAATCCTAGAGGGGACCGGGGCCATGGCAGTTTCAATAGGGCTTGCGTGTCCTCCATGTTCAGGCATTGCTCCATCGTCCTGATACAGCTGAGTGGTGGCCGAGTAATCCCAGGTAAGCTTACGGGCTGTTGCTGTATCTGTTATGGATGGGCTTCCTTTGGGCTTAGACTTAGATCTGCATTTGTGCACAGTAGCCCTTGGTGCTCTCTGCGCTGAGGAGGTCTCAGCCGAGTCAGACCCATCAGAGAAATTACCATCACTAGAAAGTGACAGGTCAGTGTCTTCATTAAGCGAGAAAAACAGTCCACTTCTGGAGAACCAGCTATCGGTTTGGTGCGGTGAGCCCCGGCGCTAACTCCACTGTTATCCCTGAGTGCGCCTCTGTGCTAGGGAGTTTGGGTGTCACTGCCATGTCATTGCCAGTTTTGCAGTTTTTGCCGCTTTTCTTTATTTCCCCATTGTTACCCGGCATTTGCGGTATTTCATTTATAGGTATCTCACTGTTTGGTGTGCAGCCTGTGGTTACCTGCTGGCCTGCCATGTCCCAGCCACTCGAGACATTCAGCCCATCCGCTTTCTCCGCACTCGGCTCCCCTTGCCTGTCACCCGGCCCAGAGGAGAGCTGCAACATTGTATCCTCAGTCAGCGAGCTCACGGCCGCCGCAGGAGTTTTGCCGGCGCTGATCTCAGCCTGTTCATGGAGTCTGACACCCACAGTGCTTACTGGGATTGCTGGAGTTGCCGCCTGGAAGGTCTCCATCAGGGTAGGTTGCCGGAGGGCACCCACCCGAGCCTTACTCCCTCCTTCAATGCCATCCCTCTGCATACCTCCTCTACCGCTGCCGCTGCTGGGCCCATCTGTTTTCTTTGGTGGCGCTCGTCTGGACTGCACTGAGCCTCGCCCAGCCGCCGAAGATGCTGAGGTCGCTGTCGCTGTCTCCTTCTGTGCCTCCTTCGATTCCTTCTTGGGCTTATTCAACCGTGATGCCATCCTTTTGCCAATAACCAGGCAGCGGCACAAAGCCTGGATTGAGCGGCCGATCTTTCGCGTCAATATCCTCCTAGCTGTCAACTCCTGGTTCCACCGCTGACAGTTGCGATCCGCCGCCCGGCAGATCAATTGCTCCAGCAGGTAAGTGCAATGTGGCATTTCATCTCCCAACTTCCCAACCTTATTGCGCATGGGGGGGGAGAGAGCGACGGCTGCTGCTGCTCGCTACAGCCTCACGGCGGCCATCTTGCCCCATGTTCTTACACTCCCAGATCTTCATGGGTTTCTGTATGTAACTAACTGGTATAACCTCTTCGTTCCAGGAGAGATATTTCTCATTCATTACTTTCCGCGGCTCCTCCGCGACCCTCTTATTACTTAATTGTGCTAATAGCATTATTGAGGCTTCCTTTTTACTAATGAATGCTCATGAAGTGGGGTCGGAAAAAGCGTGTGGTAAACCAATCTCATCAAGGGAACCTTTTACATAGGCCAGCCATGGGATTGACATACCTTTGTCGCATTTCAGGCAATCGCTAATTATGACCCTAGTTAATAGAGCTTCCTCATTCCGCCAGATAGAAAGCCACAACAAAGGTGGTATGGTTTGTATGAGGTCGCTCAAATAGGAGAGCCCAAGTTCTCTGTGGCAGATGAAGTTTGAAGAGGATCCTGGTATGGCCAGCAGTTTCTTATAAAAGTTATTTTCTTCCCTCTGTATTGGTGAACAATCAGCATGACTCCAGACACCAGTCCCATAAGAAGCTGTGGGGGAACATTGCACTGGGTAAATTTGCAGGTCCGGGGCCAAAGGCCATCCTCTGGCTGGCTGTGGTAGGCTAAGGAGTGAACCCGAAGATCAAGCTAATTTCGCCCTACTTTGCTGGACGTGTGCTGTCCACGATCTCATTTTACTAAAAGTTACCCCCAGGTACAAGAAAGTTTGTGCGTTCCAAAACGTTTTTACCAACTGCTATTTTAAAAACTGTGCATCTTTTAGTCCCACAAGCCATTATGTAAGATATGCCAAATTTCGTCAGGTGGTACAAATTTGACATAAACTCCACAAAAGTGTTGACTAAAGTTCTTAGTGCTATTAGGGTACGAGCCATTAAAACTGCATCATCTGCATACAGAAGTGCAGGGAGTGGGATACTATTTACCTTTGAGACGTCTAGGGTACTAGCTACTAACTTGGTGCTCAGATCGTTTATATAAAGAATAAATAGTAACAGTGTGAGCACACAGCCTTGCCGCACTCCACGATGTGTCTTGATGATGTCTGGCAATTCACCTTTTTGTCCATAACATACCCTGGCGGAGGTATTAGAATGAAGCGTGGCATGTATGTGGACAAGGATCCCTTCCAATCCCATACCAAGGAGATGCTGCCAAAGCTTGTTTCGATTTACACAATCAAAGGCCATGGATAAATCCATGAATCCCAGGTAAAGATTGGACCATTTGACCACCATATACTTGCCGATCGTCAGGTTTAGATTCAAGCATTGCTCCACCGTGCCAATGCCGGCCCGAAAACCATATAAGCATGTGATGGAGCAGGGGAAACGAAATATTTTTTGTACCCCTATGAAAGTAATGACCTCATAACGCTAATGATACTAACCGTTTGAAAACGCATGAATTAATCAACAAATACACCTTTTTAGTAGACATTACACGTGGGCAAACTGCTAAATGTGGCAAAATCTAATTTATTTATAAAATGCGAAGCAATTAACATTAGTATTGTGATTTGCATAGTGAATAGAGTGAATTGCATGATTTGTGTTGCGTAATAGAATTGTATTGTGGCAAAGAATGCAGATGGTAAGTAAAATGGCTTTAAATGTCGCTTCTGCTAGGTAATATCTAACACGAGTCTTTAGAATGGCGGGTGGTAAACAGAAAGGCTTATTTTCCATATTTTAATTACTATTGTGTTTGTTCTTATATTAGTTTCGTTCGGGCCTGCTAGGCCATGCTTCTAAAATGGCCGCTGGCAAGGACGAGATCGCGTGCGTTGAATAAGATGGCCCCAGCGCAAACTCAATACAAAAGCTCCAGTCACGTGTATGCGGCCTGTGCTCGGAGTGAGAGATGCCAAGGCCAATCTGACCTGCAATGAAGAGTGTGCCAAGTGTTCAGCATATATGCCTGGGAACGGATGGAAAAGACGAGCGACAGGGAATGAACTAATGTGTGACCATCAAAGATTGCTGCAAAAGGGATGAACAATTTGGACTACTTTTGGATAACGTGGTCATGAAACTTATTGTGTGCTTTATTGTCCCCAAACCGGTTCGAACAAGGAGGGCGATGAGTTGACCATCACCACCCCTCCAATGGACCAATTAGCATGATTCTTGCCCCTAAAGATTGCAACTTTTGAGTGTAGAGAGCCAGAAAGTAGGGTATAAGAGGGTCTGCTCTGATGTTGTGAAAAAACTTGCTTTTTATTTTTCCACCTTGATGCTGCGAGAGACTCTGTCATTTTGGACTTTGAACTTTGACTGGGGAAGGAACGAGATCGTTGCGGGAATTCTACCCGGGAGGTGCGTCCGAGGAGGTTAGCGGGACAGTCAGTCAGTTTAGGAGTCCTATCCTGTGATCTGCGGTTCATCTTCTTTGGTGAACCATTCTTGTCATCGCCCCATGGCCGAGGGTAATGCATAATTTCTCATTTTTCCTAAAACGTTTCTTAAAATGTTTATTGATATTTCTAAATGTTTTGCTTAATAAAGAATATTACTTATTTGCCTGAAGAATTTTAGATAAAATTATATTCTAACTCTAAAATGAGTCTGTGGTTCTTTAAACAAAGTTTATGATTTAATAAATGTTAAAGGTTTCAATTGTGATTGAGCTGGTCTTAATCACCATCAACTGATTCTAGTAGTTGGTCCATCGACCGAATAGCGGAGTACCTTGATGTTTAGAACCGACAGGATTCGAAGTTAATGTATATAATGTATAGGTTATAATTCTGTCATTTAATAAGGTATCCCGCTTGTCCAGCAGCTCTTTCTCCTTGACGTTTAATCCAGAAATTGAATGAATGTATGTATGCGGTGTCATGGGCCCCACCGATACAAGTTTTGTGTAGGTGTTTTCTGGATTGATGTCATAAGGAGAAATTTATATTAGCCGCGCTGGATCAGATTTCTTGGTAGCAGAGGATGGTTACTATAGATTAGTTTGGTGATTATTGATTATTGATTTTTCGTGTCTAACACTCTATGTTGAATTTGTATTATGTTATGTATAAGTCGAAATTTTGAAGCTTCCGGAAAGTAGGAAGTGGACACGTGTGGCAAGAGAAGTCACACGGAATTGTGCATTGTCTGATTTCAAATTGGTGATAACACAGGATTGTGTTATGTTAGGGATATTTCACGTATGAATTGCGTTTGAGTGAAATAGCAACAGGTTTTCTTGTGAAACTCTGGCCTTAATTCTCAGGAGCAGTGTAGTCTCCACATGTGTTTTATCCCCAGAGAACGGGTTCACCCCTTGCTTGAGAGAAGGGTAAGGTAGAGAGAAGTGCTACACTTATCGAATGAAACAGTATTCTTGTAAGTCAGAATAAACTATCTCTTTTGTTTTGCGAAACAGACAATGGTAATGTGTTTTACGTTGTAACTAATCAATTTTTGTCGAAAAGAAAAGTTAAGAAAACTGCCGATAATTTTTGTAAAGGAGGGGTCAGTAGAAGCAGGAGTAGAACTGAAGTCAACGAAAACCGCGCTGGTATTGGCCAGTTGTGGAAGAACAAAGAGTTTCCGTATTGGTGCGTTGGTGTGAGACGCGCTGGGATACGTTAGTGTGAGAGTGACATAAGGCTTTCTGATTGGTGCGTTGGTGTGAGACGCGCTGGGATAGGTCCGAATAGCCGAGCAGCGAAAAGAACCGATTGGGAAAGGATTGTGTAAATTGTTTCGGCAAAGGAACGGTGAAAATGCCTTATTATAATGAATATGAGAGAGAGAAACCGTCATGGTTTGCGAAGCTTAAAAACTTTTTTAAGAAAGATAAGAAGGTTGTGACTAGGGAAGGAGAAGTACTTCCTCCGCCAAAAACGCCAGCATCTCATATGATGTTAAAATATGGCTATCATACTTGCATTTGGTTGGAAAATTGGCCAAGTATACCAAAGACGATGGAGTATTGGCATTTCCAGAAAATGGTTTGTTTAGCACAGCAGTACTTCGAAATTTGAGAGAAAAGATGATGAAACTTGAACCGAGACCTAGACCGACACAGTTTGAAGCCTTAGGTGAATGGGAAGATGAGATGTATGATAGGGAAAGACACAAAGGTGCAAAGATTTATAGTTTAGTTCATGGAAGAGTATGGGGTTTGAATCATGAAGACAGGATGAGACGATGGCGGTATGCTAACATGACGGATGGCTTGTTTCCTGTCAGAACAGTGGAAGAATTTGCAGGGAGAAAGTGTACGGAGAAAAAGAAACATGCAGTAACAGAGAGATACGGGTATGGAGTTAGCGACACAGAGGATGAGTTGCTGGAGGACATTTTAAATAAAAGACCGCCTCCATATCAACAGGATTCTGCGGTGGTGACACCAAATGCACCGCCAATGAGAACTGTAATAAATCAAAGCCCTGAACGAATGTCTGAAATAAATAGTCTGTTTAATAAACCAGAAACACCACAGACTGTGAAAGATGATAAATGATAATGGTAATACAGCTGAATTAGCTAGGACCACAAGAGAGTTGACTGAAAAGATAAGAGAACTGACAAGGAATATGGAAGCTGTGACTGTGCCAGTAACTATAGGGCCAGTAATCCCAGTATTTGAAAATTAAAAGATAGATGAACACTCCTTAAAAATTCCATTAAATTCCAGTATGCAAAGAGTAAGAGAAGAGATGATTCCAGAAAATAGAGAGAAAGAAGATTCTGTTGGTCCATTTAGGTCAAGTCCACCTGTAAATTTGACAATTAATGAGAATCAGATAAATAGGAATCCTATAGGAACCGAGTCAGCAACTGAAACCCCAGAGAGAAGTGTAAGTTGGGCAGAAATAAACAAAACCCCTGTGGGTCCGACTGCAGAGGAATTAAATGATTGGGTGAGGAGCTTGCAGAAAAAAGATGCAGAACCACAACTTTTGGATGTGGTCAGATTAAAGATAGACATGGAGGAATTAATCCTAGGAACTATTGGTACAGATCGATTGAAGTCCTATCAAGAGGATGAATTAATGTTTATGTGTAAAAGTGTCACTTGGAGAGCTAGAAACTTGCATGAAAAATTGGAAGAAACAGCGAACGAACTAGGGGGCATATTAGCAAGGGCTTTATCGCCGCTTTAGCGGCACTTTTTGCCGCTAAAGCGGTGATTTTTTTATCGCCCTATCAGCAAGCTGTCGCTCAACAGGCGTTAGCGACAGCTTTCTAGCGATAGCGGCCGATTTTCCCATTGCCTTGCATGCCAGCGATAATTATCGCTAATGACATGCAAGGTAGGCGTTCCCAACTAAAAGCGACTGAAAACAGTCGCTAACCCAACTTCCCCCTATTAGCAACGCAGGCGAAGCGATTAAAAAACTCACGCTAAGCGCGATTATTGCTAGAATTTAACACCTGCTAAAAACATGACTTACCTGTTTGTTCAATGGGAGGTGGATTGTCAGGCTAAGTCCCCCATGGTGTTAATGCGTGAATATCGCTGGATTTCCAGCGATATTCATGCATTTCGCCGCTATCGCTGGATATTTTATCGCATTGTTGATAGCGTGTTATCTCCGCGATAAAATCCAGCGATACGGCGATTAAAAAAAACGCGCTAGGCGCGGTTTGCGATAATTAACGCAAGTTGTTGCTAATATCCCCCTAGGAGTAGAATTTGGAAACATTAGAGGATTACAGAAACCGTACAGGGTAGATTTTAGTGAAAAGGACATAGAAAATTTGAACACTTCAGGACGACTGACGCAAATAAAGGAACTGATTGTTTTATTGAGAAAATGGGGTGATGTGGACAAGTGGAGAAGTAGGTGGATAAGGAGAAAGGAGGGAACAACTGATAAAGCATCATTGGCTTTCCCACTAAAAGAGAAAGAACCAACGGTAATGGAGTATCCAATGAGAGAAACTCCAGGAGGAAGTTATGTACATGTCCCATGGTCCAGACAAGATATATTATCATTTACCAATGATTTTCCAAGATTAAGAGAAAAACCTGTAGAATGGTACAGACAGGTAGAAAGGTTTGTAAAAGTTTCAAAGGTGTTGTGGGAAGATCTGGATGGGTTGTTTGAAATTCTTGTTCCTGCAGATTTATGGACAGAATGTAAAATTACAATTGACTGGTCGAAGGAAGAATATCCTGGAGATGCAAAAACAGGAGCCCCAGGTTCAGAAGTAATGAGAAAATATGAACAGGCAATCACATTTTTGAAAAATAAAATCCCACCAAAAGAAACGGACTGGGTAAAGATTGATAGAATGACTCAGGAGAGTAAGGAATCTGTACATGCCTATTATGAAAGACTACTTTTGGTCTTTAAACAGTATAGTGGATACGAGAACTTGAGTGAAAAAGACATGAGTCATTTTGTGTATAGATTTGTGTATGGCTTGAGACCTGAAATAAGTGAAATGATTAAGCAGCATATGTTATGTTGGCAGAATAGCACAGTAGATGAGGTACTACGGTATGCAAAATATTGCAGTGATGATATTGAGTGTAGACAGCATAAACTCAAGGAAAAGGCAATGTGGACACAAGTAAAGGTTGCAGAAAAGCAAGAAGCTCAGATGAACAGTCAGTCTAGTGATGCAGGACAGACCAAGTCCAAACCAAATATTGGCAAGGGAAAAGGTCAGATGAGTATAGAAGAAGCTAAAAAGAAATGGCATGTCATAATTGCGGAAAATTAGGGCACTGGAGAAACGAGTGTAAATTTCCTCCGAAAGTTAATACAGAAAATCAATCATTGAATCCACAGGTGCAGAGTGAGGTGAGTTACCAACAGCTGCAACAGCCGCAACAGCCGCAGGTAGTTACTCAACAGTGTCACGTGCCGCAACCACCTCTTCCAAAGAGTGTAAATCCTCAAAGATACAGTACAGACGCAAGATTCTACGGAGGAGAGCAGGTAACAAAATTGCCGCGCGCAGCTGCAGTTTTGCAGTATTGGTTACGGCAGGATGGAAATGAATCGGATGAAAGTTTATGACGGTGCCTAGGAGAGGAAGAAGAGTGCGTGCTTGGCGCAACTCTAGAGGTAGATCAGTCAGGTCCATTTGTGGATGGAAAAGTGAATGGTGCAAATGTTACATTCCTTGTGGACACTGGTGCTACCCGTTCTACTGTTAGATCAGTGGAAATTCCAAAACTTCCTCTCTCAGGAGAATCCATCCAAGTTGTAGGTGTTTCGAACAGGCATATTAAAACCCCTCTTACAAAACCAATAGAGGTGGAAATTGGACCATTCAAAGAGATGCATCGCTTTGTGGTGTGTGATTGTAGTCCTGTAAATTTATTGGGACGCGATCTACTTTGCAAAATGAATTGTACCATCTATTGTACCCCAGATGGTATTGCTTTCCAGACACCAGATGAGGTTGTTCTGTACAAAATGACAATGGCAGAACTAGAACCAGGAGCGAATGATATGTTTCCTGTGTTTGATGCGGATAAAATCCCTACTGAATTAAAAGGAATAGTAAGGTCTGATGTATGGGATTTCACAGGTGAAGATATTGGACTAATGAGAGAAGTTGATCCTGTAAAAATTACTGTAAAAGAAGGAACAAATTACCCAAACACCCCGCAGTACAAATTGATGCCAGAAATTATAGAGGGAATAATACCTCTAATTAATAAGATGATTGAACAAGGGATTTTGAGAGAAATAATGAGCAGCCCATGTAATTCTCCTATAATGGGACTGAAAAAGCCGAATGGAACATATAGAATAGTACAAGATTTGAGAAAGGTTAACAAAATTGTTATTCCTTGCTGCCCAATTGTGCCAAACCCTGCTGTAATATTGTATCAAATCCAACATGATGCAGAATGGTACACAGTCATTTATTTGTGCCATGCATTCTTTTCGATTCCATTGCATCCTGACAGCCAGCCATTATTTGCATTCCGGTTCGGAGAGCGTATTTTGGCATGGTGCCGAATTCCTCAAGGGTATACTGAGAGTCCTTCAATTTTTAATCAGATTCTAAAGAAATCCTTAGAAGATTTAAAAATGCCTGAAAAATCTGTGATGGTCCAATATATTGATGACCTATTAGTGGCATCAAAGACCAGAGAAGCATGTGTTACGGACACCATTGCTTTACTAAATCATTTGGCAGAAGGAGGACACAAGGTGTCACCATCAAAAACTGCAATTTTGTCACCAAGAAGTACAGTACTTAGGTCATAAGATTGAGAAGAGGATGCGAAAAGTAACAGCAGAAAGGATAGGATTATCAAAGGAATGAGAGCCCCAATGACACAAAGAGAGGTGAGAATGTTCCTTGGAATGGTTGGTTATTGCCGACAATGGATAAGTGGATTTTCATTGATTGCAAAACCTTTACAGCGATTGACAAAGAAGGATGTCAGAGATCTGATTGAATTGGATGAAGAGGAAATGAAGGCTTTCGAGGATCTGAGAACAAGTTTGTGTGAGGCACCAGCATTGGGAATGCCTGATTATGAGAAAGAATTTGAGCTGTATTGTAGCGAGAGAGACGGATGTGCACTTTCAGTGTTAGTGCAAAGGCATGGAAAAATGAAACGACCAATAGCCTATTTTTCAGCTGTTTTAGACCCGGTAGCAAAGGCGTTGCCTGGATGTCTGAAAGCAGTAGCTGCTACTTGTGTGAGTCTGGAACAGATTGAAGGCATTGTGATGGGATACCCTTTGAGGGTATATGTTCCACACTCAGTTGAAATCCTTCTGACCCGAACAAAAACCCAATTCATGACACATAGTTGGCTGACTAGGTATGAAAAAGTGATCTTGGGTGCAGACAATGTAACCATTGTAAGATACACGAGTGTGAATCCTTCCACTTCACTGCCAGATGAAGTAAATACAGAAGTCAAGGATGATGTTGATCATAAGTGTTTGGATGTGCTTGAATTTTGCACAAAGCCTCGCCCTGATATCAGGGATGAACCTCTAAAGGAGTCAGATTATGTGATGTTTGTGGACGGGTCATGCCTGAGGACACATGAGGGAGCTTTAAGTGCTGCGTATGCTGTATGTACGGTGGCAACCATAATGGAAGCATCTTGTTTGAGAGGAATACGTTCAGCCCAAGTTGCTGAGCTAATTGCTCTGATTCGAGCGTGCAAACTGGGAAAGAATTTCCGAATCACTGTGATCACGGATAGCCAATACGGCTTTGGAGTGGTCCATGATTTTGGACAGATCTGGTCCCAGAGGGGATTCCTGACTTCCAGAGGGTCTCCTATTAGGAATGGTGAGTTTGTGAAGAAGTTGCTTGAGGCGATACAGCTGCCTAAACAAATTGCGGTGGTAAAATGCTCTGCTCACAAAAATGGAGCTGATTATATTGCGGTAGGTAACAAATTTGCTGACGAATTAGCTCAATATTGTGCCAGAAATATGACTTCAATGAATCGGAGAAGGGAGAAAGAAAATGTTTCATGTCCCTTGCTGTTTACTAACCCAGTTGAAACATGGGATGAGGTAAGACAATTGCAGGAAGAGGCAAGTGATGAGGAAAAAGATATTTGGATAAAATCAGGTTGCAGGCGGAGAGAAGAAGATGAAGTTTGGGTTTACAGGGACGAAAGACCAGTTATGCCTGATAGCATGATCTCTAACATGGCACGGATGTACCATGGACAGGCACACTTAGGTAGAGATGCCATGATCAGACTTTTCAAACAGACTTGGTATAACCCAAAATTTAGAGCTAAAGCTGAAAGCCTTTGTCAAAGATGCCTTATATGCCAACAGATAAATCCTGGAAGGAAGACGGTAGTGAGTTTGGGAATAATAGGACGTGAAGGAGGTCCTTTTACCAGAATGCAATTAGATTTCATTGAAATGCCCCCGAGTAACAGATTGAGGTATGCCCTGGTGGTCGTCTGTTTGTTTTCTCGTTGGGTGGAAGCCTATCCGACAAGAAGGAATGATGGAGTTACTGTAGCTAAACTCCTGTTGAGAGAATTCATTCCTAGATATGGTTTTCCAGTAACGATAGAAACAGATAGAGGAACCCATTTTCAGAACGAACTCATCCAACTGATATGCGAAGCACTAGACATTCAACAAAAGCTGCACTGTGCCTACAGACCAGAGGCTTCTGGAGTGGTAGAGCAAGTAAATGGCACCATAAAGAATAGGTTGGGTAAGATGTGTCAAGCCACAGGACTCAAATGGCCCGACGCCTTACCATTGGTGTTAATGAGCATAAGAAGCATACCTGACAGAAAAACAGGTCTGAGTCCTCATGAAATAATCATGGGACGAGCAATGAGACAAGCATATGTACCTGTCAACAAACTGCTGACTATAACTGATGATCTCATACTGGACTATTGCAAAGGATTGGCTGATGTGGTGCATTCCGTGTTTCATCAGGTTGGACCGGATGCGACCACTCTTGAAAGAAAACCAGCTCATGATCTGAGTCCAGGAGACTGGGACCGCATAAAAGTCCACAGAAGAAGAAATTGCTTGGTTCCACGCTGGGACAAGCCACATCAAGTGATTCTGGTGACAACGACTGCAGTAAAGTGTGCAGGTGTGAAAAATTGGATTCATGCCAGCCATACAATCAGAGTTCCAGATCCTGAAGCTCGACCTGTAAGTCGACATTTGGAAGAGTCAGGTACCAGTTCGGCATCTGAAGCAGAACCTGAAACGATTAGAGTTCCAGATCTTGAAGATCGACATGTAAGTCGACATCTGGAAATATCAGATACTAGTTCAGCATCTGAAACAGACCAACCTGAATGCAGTAAAAGACAAACAGAAGAATCAGAAAACAAAAGAACTGATATTGAAACAGGAGAAACTGAACCAATAGACAGTGATGGTGAACAGCCAAGTACAAGTTATGGGAAAATTCCTCCGGAAATTGTAGAGGTAACTCAAGAAGATCTAGATTTAGATAGAGAGTTTGGGGAAATTGCAGAAGAAACACGAGGAGGATTAGACTCAAAATTTCAAGCAGAAGAAACACGGGGAAATTTAGATCTAGATTGAGAGATTGGGGAAATTGCGGAAGAAACACGAGGAGCATTAGACTCAAAATTTCAAGCAGAAGAAACACGGGGAAATTTAGATCTAGATAGAGAGATTGGGGAAATTGCGGAAGAAACACGAGGAGGATTAGACTCAGAATTTCAAGCAGAAGAAACACAAGAAGGTTCAGATTCAGACAAAGAGACTGAGATCATAAAATTCAAGGTTAGAGAAAGTGAAGTAAGATCTGAAACAGAATCTGAAGAAAGTGAAGACGAAAGAAGGCAAAGAATAGGTCCAAGAAAGAGAACTTGGAGGGTGGAACGAGGAGAAAATGAAAGTGAACTGAAAAGGCCAAGAAAAGGAGACAATTGGCCCAACGAAATTAAGAAACTGAGGTATAAGATAATACATTTGAACAAAGACAATGCAGAACAAGTGAATGAAATAACAAGTCAAGAAAGACAAAGAAAAACAGATAAAAGACAATTGCCGAGACCCAAAAGAGTGAAATGACCTAACTTGAAATACAAGTCACCTGAATGGGTATACATAGCACTGTCTGACATTAAAGAAGTGGACAGCAGTCACGAGAACCCAGACAAAGACTGTGAACAAATGGGTGAGAATGAACTGCGCCAACCCTGAAAAGTCAAAGAAAGAAAACCGGACTAGACACACAAACTGATAAAGTCAAAGAAAGAAAACCGGACTAGACACACAAACTGAATAAAGACAAAGAAAATTTCTGAGAAACCGAAAAGTGCGCTAAAAGCAGTTGATCCCAGTCAACGCTAAGTCACTTGAGGTGTGGAAATACATTTCTGTACATATAATTAGATAATTTTTCAACATGGTAGACACTGAGAATAGAAGAACTAGATGTGGGTTTTTCCGTAGATGGTGTAAGATGTGTTTCTATTATACAGGCTTTCTAATGCTTATCTGGTTTATTTTGGCAATAATAATCCCACTTAGGTTAGTTGTAGAAAATACATCTGTAATCGTGAATGACACAAATAGTGATAAGAAATCTAACATAAAGAACACTGCAACATTGGTAGATAGTACTGATTTCCATAGGGACAAGTCAATAACTGATTTCTCCAAGAATGTCTTCACGAAACTTTTGTACGAATATGTGGAAACAATGGATGTGAGAGATTGTTACGTGTGTATGCAGTTACCTGCGTCGGTAACAGAAGGTGTGACATATCATCACCTTCCTTGGACGTATGGAATAACTTGTAGTGTTTTAGCTAGTTTATTTTATAAAACTGGTAAATTAGAGTATTATTACACTGACACAGATGCTGTTTTTGCTAAAGTTCCCGTAATCGCAGAACTAAATAAGGTGAAGATTGCAAAGATTTTTGGAGAATTTTTCCTAGAAACAAAAGAATTAACATTAGAATATGCATTTAGACATAATCTTACTTGTGGGTTAAGAAAAGAAGAAAAGGTTTTCTTGGACATGGTAGAAGACAGAAGGGCTAAATTTCAAAGAAAGGCAACAGGAGAAAGACAAAACCCCACCTTGGGCGTTTGAAGAGGGAAGTTATGACAAAGGGAAACAAATGCAGCTATGGTTCTATATTGGCCCCAACAGGGAAAATTGTGTATTAGTAGAGATAACACTTTGTATGATAACTATTTCGTGGGTTCTAGTGAGTGCCGAGATACATACAAAATTCTAGAGGGATGGGGATTCAAAGGAGGAAAAGATCCAGTATTTCCAGGGATCTATTACATTTGCGGAAATAGAGCTTATTATAGGTTGCCGGACCATTGGTACGGAACATGCTATCTAGGCCTGGTCTTTCCAAAGATTTTTCATGTGGAAAGAGGAACGAAAGGAATTCACGAGATAGGTAAACCATTAACTCGTAGGAGAAGGAAAGCTTCTCAGAGATAATAGGTGACATTTTTGGAGCATTAATACCAGCAGTGGGTATATCTTTGAATGCATACAAAATTCGGAAATTGTCTACAGTAGTAGATCGTTTATCAACGAATACTGCTGGAGGATTCTTGATTATAAATACTGAAATGGTTGCCATGAGAGCTATGGTAATGCAAAATCGACTTGCCCTTGACATTCTTTTGGCAAAAGAGGTGGAGTCTGTGGAATGCTGAAAGTACAACATTGTTGCACTTACATTCCAGACAAAAGTCAGAATATACAGAAGTATATAAAGAGCATTACTGATTTGCATAAAGAAATTGCCCCACTGGAGGTTGAAGGTGCTTGGGAGAGACTTGGCAAAAGTTTTACCTCAATGAAGAAATGGTTCACCGAAATAGGTAGTTCTCTAATTGGGAAAATACTAATTGCAGTGACTTTAGTAATAGTGATAATATCTGTATTGAGATTAGCATATATGTGTATTAAAAAGAAGAAAAGACAAAATAAAGTAAAAAGAGAAAATGAGAAAAATAAAGAAAGAGAACGGGAGATGGGAGAGATCGAGATTGGAAGAGTTTAAAGAGAACATGTACAAAAGGTCTCAAAGACAAGATGAAAAGAATACGATTGTCTAAATTAACAAATGCAAGTGGACAAGAAACATTTATCTGATAAAATTTGATAGGTTTTAGTGGTGATGTTAAAAATCACCAAAGGGGGGAATTGATGGAGCAGGGGAAAACGAAATATTTTTTGTACCCCTATGAAATTAATGACCTCATAACACTAATGATACTAACCGTTTGAAAAACGCATGAATTAATCAACAAATACACCTTTTAGTAGACATTACACGTGGGCAAACTGCTAAATGTAGCAAAATCTAATTTATTTATAAAATGCGAATCAATTAACATTAGTATTGTGATTTGCGTAGTGAAAAGAGTGAATTGCATGATTTGTGTTGCGTAATAGAATTGTATTGTGGCAAAGAATGCAGATGGTAAGTAAAATGGCTTTAAATGTCGCTTCTGCTAGGTAATATCTAACACGGGTCTTTAGAATGGCGGGTGGTAAACAGAAAGGCTTATTTTCCATATTTTAATTACTATTGTGTTTGTTCTTATATTAGTTTCGTTCATGCCTGCTAGGCCAGGCTTCTAAAATGGCCGCTGGAAAGGACGAGATTGCGTGCGATGAATAAGATGGCCCCTGCGCAAACTCAGTACAAAAGCTCCAGTCACGTGTATGCGGCCTGTGCTCGGAGTGAGAGATGTCAAGGCCAATCTGACCTGCAATGAAGAGTGTGCCAAGTGTTCAGCATATATGCCTGGGAACGGATGGAAAAGACGAGCGACAGGGAATGAACTAATGTGTGACCATCAAATATTGTTGCAAAAGGGATGAACAATTTGGACTACTTTTGGATAACGTGGTCATGAAACTTATTGTGTGCTTTATTGTCCCCAAACCGGTTCGAACAAGGAGGGCGATGAGGTGACCATCACCACCCCTCCAATGGACCAATTAGCGTGATTCTTGCCCCTAAAGATTGCAACTTTTGAGTGTAGAGAGCCAGAAAGCAGGGTATAAGAGGGTCTGCTCTGACGTTGTGAAAAAACTTGCTTTTATTTTTCAACCTTGATGCTGCGAGAGACTCTGTCATTTTGGACTTTGAACTTTGACTGGGGAAGGAACGAGATCGTTGCGGGAATTCTACCCGGGAGGTGCGTCCGAGGAGGTTAGCGGGACAGTCAGTCAGTTTAGGAGTCCTATCCTGTGATCTGCGGTTCATCTTCTTTTGGTGAACCATTCTTGTCATCGCCCCATGGCCGAGGGTAATGCATAATTTCTCATTTTTCCTAAAACTTTTCTTAAAATGTTTATTGATATTTCTAAATGTTTTGCTTAATAAAGAATATTACTTATTTGCCTTTTGAATTTTAGATAAAATTATATTCTAACTCTAAAATGAGTCTGTGGTTCTTTAAACAAAGTTTATGATTTAATAAATGTTAAAGGTTTCAATTGTGATTGAGCTGGTCTTAATCACCATCAACTGATTCTACTAGTTGGTCCATCGACCAAATAGCGGAGTACCTTGATGTTTAGAACCGACAGGATTCGAAGTTAATGTATATAATGTAGAGGTTATAATTCTGTCATTTAATAAGGTATCCCGCTTGTCCAGCAGCTCTTTCTCCTTGACGTTTAATCCAGAAATTGAATGAATGTATGTATGCGGTGTCATGGGCCCCACCGATACAAGTTTTGTGTAGGTGTTTTCTGGATTGGTGTCATAAGGAGAAATTTATATTAGCCGCGCTGGATCACATGCGTCCAGAATTTTGTTTTTGCATACCCAATCAAAAATCCTATTATATATAACACGGCCAAATATTTTAGCCGGTATATCGATTAAAGAGATTGGGTGATAGTAATCAGGCTTGACCCTTGACTTTTCTAAAAATATGAACTATGGTGGAGTCCACCCAAGAGCTTTGTATGGTGGAAGATGTCATGTCACTAAAAACGTTTGTCATCAAAGGAGCCCATAGTGACTGGTTAAATTTTAATAAATCAATAGGGACTCCGTCAGTCCCCGGTGATTTGCCGCCGGCGCTCTGTGCAATCGCTGTGGTTACTTTGTCAATAGTCAAATTTTAATTTTTAAATAAAATAGGGGGTTGGTCTGATGAGAGGGGAGAGGAGTTGGCCTAACGGCTAGGGCGGTCGCCCTCGGAGCTGGGGAACCAGGTTCGAGTCTTGGCAGGGACGCACAACATCGTGTTATTCTGGGCAAATCACTTAATCTCCCCGTGCCTAACACAAATGAATGTGTTCTCATGTAACGCAACAGGGTCTCGTGTAAAGCACTCTGATACCCGATACCTTCGGGTCAAGTTCGCGTGATATAAAACTCCGTAAAAAAACAACAAATCTGAATATATTTTCGTGAAGTGATCAACCCACACGTCACTCTCTATGTGACAGCTGATGGTGGTCGTCGGCTGATCAAAAGCATGCATGATTGCCACCACTTTCTATAATGAATTACTATCATTAGTGTGGGCCTTGTCGGATAAAATCCTACACTGCTGGGAGATCACCTCCTTTCTTCTACACCAGACCTCATTTTTATAGTTTCTCCTCATACGGGTCACCTCTTCATGATCTCTAGGGTTCTTACACAGGGCTCTACGTTGTGAACAGTTGGCAAGTGAGCATGCGTGGTGAAACCACCGGGGACTTTGTGCCGTTGGCTCAAGAGGCTTGCTAAGTGTTGTTTTAATCTTCTTGCACAGGTCTACGAAGACACTAACTACCTTCCCCTGTTCCTTGTGCACTTCTAAACAGATCGTTTAGAGGGCAGTGTTCTCTACGATTAGCTTTTCTAGGAGTTGTTTAAGTTCAGTCAATTTCCAGTATATGCATGTCTATTCCCTGCATCCCTCCATGGGAAGATGGGTTCTTCGCCTTGCGTAGGTGAGGTGTATGTTCTTTACTCTGCTTCTTCAAATGTATATTGTGAGAAGTTGGCCTGGCATATGCTGTCCACTAATTATAGTGGGCACCTTGCACCAGTCCAAACAACCCCTTATTGGAGATAGGTTAAAGACAACCTTTATTGAAAGCTATCCTAGTGGTAGCTATGGAGAGCAGCCTTCAGGCTAAGTCTTGAAGGACGGTAAAGCAGCTTGTTTTACCAGTCTATAATCTCTTGAGTGACCAAATGAAAGAGGACCACACCAGGTATATATTCAAAATATATGTATTTATTACTAAACACACCCCTCTAGTCTCTTTATGAGGCTAGAGTTCGAAGTACATACGTTATAAGTTAGTTATCTACAGTAATAGCACAAATACACGTTTGAGCCCCAGGGGCGTACCAAACCATATACCAATAAAGTGGTATAAGAACCATGACTGAGCTAGACACAAGGCCTAGAGCCTGTAGAAGTGCTTGGACCACAAGGAACCACCCAAGGCAGTGACACAGGGGACCCACGGGGGAAGCGTGCAGTGTATGAACACAGCCGCGAACCACCGTTAACTTCTATGGGGAAAGTCGCAATTAGAATTTAAAAGAAAAGGGACACTTAGAGGAGGACTTGGAGCAAACCCTTTGAGAACTAGGCTGTTCTAGTGTCAATCACCCACGGGAGCACCGGAGTACTCGAGTTACCTCACCCAGGAAGCCGGGTGCAAAGGTGTCTTTCGGGGTCGGGTTTCATCGTCGCTTTCAATGGCGATCTGCTGCAAAGTGCTGGTGGCGGCCAAGTCGAAAGTGTTCGGGTGGATCCAAAGGTGGATCGAAGATCTGAAGAACCTGAAAGCAGAGGGGACAGAGTCTGGGTCTCTAGCCAGTGACCAGGAAGGCGATGAGCAGATGCCCACTGATGTCGAGTGCTTCAGGTCGTCTTGACTCTTCAGCCACGAGGTCCAGAAGGTGTCGACGACAACCAGGAGCTGGATTCGAGCTGTCCCACAACGTTTGTCGATTGCAGGGGTGTCGGCGACCGGATTGGACCCAACAAGCCTTGGCAACGGCAAGTCTCGTGGAAATAGAAGAAGGACGATGTTGCAGACCAGCAAGGTCTGGGGGACTCACCCAGCAAGGATAAGTCAGGGCACACCTGAAGCAACCAGGGAGCCCAAGCAGAAAAAGATTGGCCTTCGGGAGGGCCTACTAGCCAACGGACTAGCGACCACAAAGGAGCCTCAAGACGGTGCACGTGGAGCTGGCTCACAGGACACTCATGGAGTGGAGGCCAGTGATCTTCGGTGCAGTTGGTGCTGGAGGCTGGGGCTACTCCGGAGCCCAAAGCACGACTCGTGGAAGACCCAGAAGAGGATGCACTTGCAAATGCATTCGGTGTCCAGGGGTCACGGTTCCACGTTACCCACAACAGCTACGGGCCTCAGCTTTGCTGGGGACTCAGGAAGCCTTGGGAAGTCTGGAAATCCACCTCTGGTGATGCAAAGACTTCGGCGTCCGACGGGAGCTTCAGCGATGCAGACCGGACAATTGCTTCTTTGGTGCCTGCCAAGCAGGGGAGTCACTCCTTGACCCCAAGAGATTCTTCCAGTCCTCTAATCTTGAAGTAGAGCGTCGAAGGTCCAGGATTCTGTGTCAGAGTTTCGGTCCAGGTAAATCTAAAGTCCTAAGGACTGGATTCCCCTACTTATACTAAGGTAGGTGGTTGGACATACTCTGTGGCCCCACCTATGGGAGGGCCAGGGCAGAGGGGTGGTTACACCCCTTTCCCTTTGTCCAGTTTTGCGCCAGAGCAGGGGCTGGAAGCCCCTGAGCCGGTTTGAACTGGGGTATGCACAGGGACACCAAGTGTGCCCCCAGTGCAGGATTTCAAAGCACCCGAGAGTGCTCCCGCCCAGCCCCAATACACACTATCCTGTCTGGGGAGGTGGTCACACCTCCCTGGGACAGGAAACCTATTGTCCAGGCCTCCCCTGCCGGAGTTTCGGTCAGCAGCAGGAGGCCAGACTCGTGTCTGTGGCAGCGGCATCCATTTTGTGATGCCAGGGCTCTGGAAAGTCAGTACCGGGCATACCGGTGTGTACATGTCTTTCCCTCTAGAAGGGTGGAATGCTACCCCCGCCGCCAGAACTGGCGGGGGGGTAGTATTCCAAGATGTTTGACACCAAACACGACATGTTTGCGTGCAGCCATCCCAAAGTTAGCATATAACGCGAGGTTATAATGCGCTTAAGAGTATATGGTCAGGCTGCACTACAAACAGCATCAGAGAAGGGTCTCCGAACGCTGCAGAGGGGCCCTGCTCATGCAGGGGCACCCTCTCACATAGGAACCACGCACTCTGCCTTCCAGGATTGACAAGGCCTGCCATAGGAGTGACTTATAGGTTTATATGTGTGTATGTATAGAGTGATATAGGTAGCCTATATCACAGTAAGGGATGCATGCACCACCTTACCCAGGCTGCAGTAGCAGACCTGTGGTGTCAGTTTGGATGGCCTTCCAGGGGTGGCACAATACATGCTGCAGCCCCTGGTAGGCCTCTGAGGTACCTATGCCCTGGGTACATAGTATACCATATACTAGGGACTTATAAGGGCACTCCAGATTCCAATCAGAGATGTGCCTAAGGCACATGGAAACCATTTTAGAGAGGAAGCAGCTAGGCTGGGGTTCTTATTAGCAGGGCCCCAGCCAGACTAAGGTCGAAAAACAGTGAAGCATCAGCAAAAAGTGGGGGTACCCAAGTGAAGCAGATCCTACTCTCCTACACATATTACATGTAGGCATGGATATTGTTTGTAATTATATCTTATGGAGATTTGTCCTTCGTTTGACATATAGGACTGTATCTTCATGTATTTAGCCCTGTGGGCTTTCCTGATGTGATGTTTCTAGGATCTTTCATCACACTCTTCTCATACGTTTGTTGTCATACCTCTGGTGGATACTAGCCTCTTTCTACCCATATGGCCTAATGAGGTCCTCTTGCCCTATTGTATATTGACCATACCTTAATGCGTTCTGCGCATATTTGTAGTCAGGCTACTATATATATAGATATATATATATATCCTCTGGTATGTTATGTATAGTGACCCATTCCGTAATGCGTTTGTTCACACGCATCGTCTTCTGTGTTGCAGTTACTCTTGCACATTGAAACTGTCTACCCGTCCTTACTCCAGTGGGTCCGCCTGTAGGCGGCATGTTGGCCTCTTGTAGATGGCAGGTACCTTGCTGTCTATTGGGGCCCCGGTGACCCTTCCTGCTTCTGGGGGTTTCAAGTTATAGATCGGAACACTCTTTAGTTGTGTTTTTGGTTCCCTTATCCTGGTTGCCAAATGCCTGGGTTGTAACCTACACTGCCTTTGCATGTGCTTTTGCCTTTGGAGTGATACAACAATATGCGTTACTCTTTCTGCTCCCTTTTCAGGAGCATTAGTGCCTCTATTGGGCGTTCTAAATGGCTATGCTGGTTTCCTCACCAATACCCCATCAAGCGACTGCTTTGTGCGTGCTTTCGCCTTGGAGTGGTGTGACACTCTGCGGTGCTATGCTTACCTTCCCTTTTTGGGAGCATTAATTCCTCTATTAGGAATTTTTCTGGCTATGATGGACCATTGTCCATCAGCAGTAGAGGCGCTAGCCTTCTGGTTTTGCCACTGGTTACTTCTTTTTCTTCTTCTCCTTTCTCATTTAGGCTCTTGTCCCTCCGGGGATGGTCCCTTTCTTTTCATGCCTCTATTGCAGATAGTGGGGACTTGACTTTTCCATTATGGTCCCTATTTGCCTATATGTGGCATGGTTGGTATCTCCAGTGGCTACCTTTTAGTACATACCTGGTACTTTCTTCCTTGCGGATTCATTGCTACAAATTCATCTATTCCTTCTGCGGTCTGGAGACGTTTTTCTACGTCACCTGGTTGCTTCTATTTGCAACATTTGTGATCAAATTCAGCTGCATTTGCGGTCCGACACTGCATTGTGCTATAGGTGGTTTCCTTCGGTTGCACCTCTTTTTCCTCACCTGTTATGGTGGTTTCCATGCATCTCTCTCTCCCCTTCATGGTGGACATAGGGTTGTTTTTTATGCACTGTTCTACTCCATTTGCTATGTTGTCATATTGGTGCGTCGTGCCATTATTTCTGACATTCTTCCATATTATTTGTATATCTTACCCTTGGGGTAGAGTAGCACTCTCTTGCACTTCCCCTTTTTTCCAAAAGGATATACGCCTATAGCTAGATACCCTTTGTGTATCTTAATAGGATCCTATGTCTGTATACTTCCAGATCTATGTGTATTTCAAGGGGTTGTCTATAGCTCTTTATTATATTTATGGCGCTTCTTGCAGATAGTTATTGCGATTGTTTCTCTTTGTTATCATGATTAATCTGCAATATTAAGAGATTGCTCAGTCGTTTCTCAGAGGTTCTGTGTTCCACATGTCCTATTCAGTGTCCTAGATTCACCCTATGAACGCCATGACCTTATTATGTCCATTACTGGCATTTCTTCTTGCCATGGATAATTTCCCTTTACACTGTGGGTGTTATCTTGTCTACCCTGTGGTGACTTCAGTTGTGGTCATCATATATACCTGGGTCAAATGCTGTCGAGGTAGAAACTTCTTGTTTTTCCTTGCTGTGACAGGTCAACCGGCATTCTGTTCCCAAGGCTTTCGGTGTACAATTCTTCAACACCTGGGCTCTTATCAGGGATTGTGGTGATTAATTTACTATGTGTTGGACTTTTGACTGATATCTCCTAGATCTTCCTTTCCCCTGGTCTTTGGTTTCTGACCGGGTTCATATTACGTGTACATTCGTTATAGTCCCTGTTCGCAGACTCTCCTCTGGGATGGTATGGCTTTAGTATCTGATTCTAAGTAAGGAAATCTGCGGCTAGACATCTCTAGCAGATGGACAAGTTACTTACCTTCGGTAACGATGTATCTGGTAGAGACAGAATCTAGCCGCAGATTCCTTACGCCCCTCCGATCCTCCCCGCACTGCGAACTATTTTTTCTTTCTTCCTAATTTATATTGAGTCTGTGTTTGGGATGTCCTACCTGTAGACATTCTTGTTGTGTTGTAGGCTCATGAGATATCTTTCCTTGGGATATCATGGTTGTGTTGCAGGTTCATTCCTTCTTCATTTCTGCATACTCTTCCGTTCAGTATGGTGGTACCTTGGTGATTATGTCTATTTCCTGGAGGGGCAGGAGGACATTGCTGTTCTTGCTTTCTGCCCTGAGTCTTTTAAGACCTCTTGCATCCTCGACTCTTTCCTTCTTTCCTTTGCATTCAACAGATATGTGACACATGGGGGCATATGTACAAGGAGTTAACGCCGCTGTAACGTCAGTTTTCTGACGCTACGACTGCTTTTTTTTTATCGCCGTATTTACAAGTTGCCGCTAACCGCAGTTAGCGGCACTTTTCCTTTGTTAACATGCGTTTTCCAGATTGTCAATTCTGTTAGGTGGACTTAACGAAAATGATATGCAAGGTGGGCGTACCCGCGAAAAAATTGCCGCTAAGCCCACTTCGCGATATTTACAATGAATCCTCTGTCCGGCGATAGTCCCAAAAAACTGCCGCTAAGGCCAGTTAGCAGCTGGTTTTTAAGACCAGAAAATCACTGGTCTAAAAAATGGAGCAAAAAAAATAGAATAAAAGGGAGACAAAGCCAGAGCCTCATTTGCACACCAAATGATGCCATGGAGGTACTCCTGCAGATAGGAGCCCCAAGAAGACCACAACCACCACTGCCACCGCCACCAGGACCACCACAGAGGCAGCGCCAAAGAAGAGAGTGGGTCTACCGCCAACGCATCACCCTGATAGACCTCCGGCCAGGGGATGTGATAGCACACTACAGGCTCAAGAGGAACTCCATTTTACGCATACTCACACAGATAGCACAAATGCTGCAGGCAAGATACCAGCGTTACACAAACATCCCTCCCCAGACAAAGCTACTTGTAGTGCTGCACATGTTGGCCTCTGGTACCTTCCGACCAACCACTGCCAGAGTGGGTGGAGTCTCACAGTCATCCTTCTCCAGTTTCCTACCAAAAGTTTTGGATGCCATCATCAGCCTGATGCCACAGCATCTATACTTCCCCAACACTGCACAGGCACAACTGGAGAACAAACAAGGCTTCTATGACATTGCTGGTTTTCCGCATGTGTTGGGGGCCATTGACTGCACCCATGTCCGACTTGTGCCTCCTGCGGACACTGTGCACATATACAGGAACAGGAAGCACACACACTCCATCAACGTTCAGGCAATTGTGGACCACCTGGGCCTGTTCATCAATGTTGTTGCCAAGTTCCCTGGTAGTGTGCAAGACTCATATATATTTCGCCAATCGGTCATCAACCAGCGGTTTGAGAATGGCTCTTATGGATTTGGACTGCTTGTTGGTAAGTACAAACTGAACACACCATACACCTCAAGTACACAAGCATGTAGCTCAAATTTGATACAATGCACAGGTAGCAAATGTAATACGAACAGGTCCAAACATTGCACACAACCACACACTGCAAATCAATCAACACATGTGGAACACAGCCCAACAAGGGAAGAGCCATGAAAATATCACACAAACCACCATAGCATGCTGGAATCATAGACTTTGCAGAACACATCAGACACAAATTTCAATCATCCAATGCATTACATGATATAGAACATATGACACTGCTGTGCCACATACATGTTGAATACAACAACATGCACCAGATGTACAAATAGATGACAGATGACCCTTCCCTCACTTGTGAAAGTGCACAATTTACTGACATGCAAAAACACAGTCACCCATGCCCCATGTAGTGTGTGTACATGCATCATGGCACTGCAAGTAGTGCAGAATTAAGGGAGCACCAACTGACGACAAAATAATCAAAAGCGTTTTTTGTACATCAGTCTGTGTTGTAGCTGAATGGAGCATTCATATCAAGAGCATAGAAACTATCCAAATCACATCCTCAACACATGTCGTACACACACATGTCTCCCCTGGTGAGGTGTAGCAATCTGATGGCCAAAATCCAATTCCAGAATATGTGTTGTCTGTGAACAGACACACACATGTGTACATTGACATTTTGTACCACAACATGTATACATGCAGAGTCCAAGTCAAACCATGCCCAAGGACATCAAGGCAAATGTATGTTGTCCATAATTGTCCCAGTAAGTCAAGTGTACCATGTAGCAGTACCACTGTCAACTACATTCTGTCCCACATTATTGGCAAGGTTGATGTAAAGAGAACCCAATGATTCAAATGTTAAGCAGACAAGATGTACACTCCCAGTCACCCTCAACACAATGACTAACAATGAGGTACCCTGATGATGTCCCAACATTGTAGTCATCCAAAACTCAAGGTTGATGCCTAACATGGCACATGTGCCAATGGTACACCCTCAACAACATATGCACAGTAGACCTCAGGTATGTACAATGTGCCTGTAAATAACCACCCATGTTCATTTACAATGGCCCATACATCATGACAGTCACAACATGGAGTCAATACACAGGACACAGACAATGACAACATGGTGATGTGTAGTCTCTCAAGTATAGGCAAGTCAACTTCAATGATGCTGGTAAAGTGTAGCAAAATCAACCTGTCACACCAGAAAGTACAAACTTGCACAATGCACACACACCTAAGAAGGCACTCCGTAAACACAGCAGGCACATGTACTAATGGCCACATATCTCTTCAATCTGTCTCAGGTGATCAAGGATATGCCCTCACGCCATAGCTGATGATGCCCGTCAGAGTGACACACACACAGGCCCAGAGAGACTACAACGTTGCACTGGGACGCACATGGGCCATAGTTGAACGGACATTTGGAGTCCTCAAATCCAGGTTCTGGTGCCTTGATGTTTCGGGGGGCTGACTCCTGCACAGTCCTGAAATCGTGTGCAAGATCATAATAGCCTGTTGCATACTGCACAATATATGTGTACGCACAAACACACCACTGGATGAAAAGCAGGAGGATCAGGACAACCCATCTGATAGCCAGAATGAAGAGGCTGATGCGAGACACACACCAGCCTCTGCTGCTGGAACAGCAAGAAGAGATCAAATTATCTTAAATTTGTTGCCTAATCACCGGACAAAATATCCCATGACTTGAATATGCATCCATAATATTTCAACATTGTAACTCAGTACAATAAAATAGCACCACACAAAAGTCCTGTATGCCAATTTCATCATTTCACAAGTACACATATCTGTCAAGTGAAAGTAAAATCATAATATGTGCAACACACCTATCACGTATAGCAGTGGATCCAACATCAATCACCCATGTGAATATGCCATATAACAAAGTGATCACCAACATGTGTTGATGATAGGATGCAACATATATCTGTCCCCTGAATGGCAACATCTGCAAGCAGATCACATGGACAATGTTGTCCATTCAAAAATGTCAGGCACAAGCAGGCTTTTCCATGGATGACCTGCTGATACAACCTCTGGTCCTCCTATCACTCACTCACAACCATTACTAACAACTCAATACTACAGCAGGCGTCAATATACAACACTCTCTCTGGCTCACTGACTAATCAAGCAGAACCCTTTGTGAGCACAAACAATCAAATATAGGGTACAGCATGGAATGCAAACCATGCAATTCAAATAACTGATGCATGGAATGGGAGGGGACACTCCAATTTACCTCATCACATGTCCCCAGCATCACAAGTCCAGCAGAGCCAAAGTCTCTCCTCCTCGACAGTGATGGTCTGCGCAAAATACTCTTGCTTACATACGTTAAGAGCACATTCAAAGAGATCAGATGCCTACCCTGCAACATCATTGTACTTATGGTGTGTGTACTGCAATGTACAGTAACCTTTGTACACAACCAGTACCATCACTCAATTATGAACACAACAAGTTGCAACATGCATACTTCACATGTGAGTGCAGTCAAAACAAGGACATGACAAGACTTGACATCAGGTAATGTTCATTGTACATGCAATAACTCTAAGGAAATGTGATCACCAGACCACATACAACGCAGGCAATGTCATCTCTGTCACTCTGCTGTAAGTCAGCAGCATCTGTGTCCATACACCAGGGTCTCATACAAAGGCACAGCATGATCCTCACGACATGTGGACGGCAAGTGCTAACAGGCATTGTCACTTTAGCTTTTGCAAGGACTGTGACATGCAAAGTGCATCCATGACATAACTTTTTTTTTTTTTTTAATAACTTTTTATTGATATTTATCACAATTAAATCCAGATCCAATAAAACAGCAAAGAAAAATTCCAATTTATAAGCCACATCCTCCCCCGCCCTCATCCCTCCCCACCCACGGCTAAATACAAATAGTCTAGATGTCAGATATTTACTTCATGTTATACAAAACAAAAAACCCCGTAAGAAATAAAAAGCAGAGTAATAAGCATACAATAAATTCATTATTAATCATTCAGAATAGTCCAATTCATCAAAGGGGCCCAAATAACAAGGCCTTTAGCCTGCAATTTGCGACCTTTTCTGGCATAGACAGCTTTTTCAAATCTATATATTGAAAGAAATCTTTCTAGCCACTGTTGGCCAGTTGGGGGAATAGGATCAAGCCAATGAGTGGCTAAGCATAACCTAAAAACTGTAAGGGCAACAAATAAAAAAGAATGATTTAGATTCCGAGAAAGGGAATCTCCTATCCCTAATACAATCAATTGAGGACTAAGCTCAATTTCCGTGCCAAGCATGCTCACTAACAAATCTTTGACACTGCATTTCAAGGTTTCAAGTATAGGACATGTTGCAAGCATGTGGACAATGTCAGCTGCTGGATGCTGACAGCGAGGGCAGGTGGAGCCTGCTACCCTACCCCATTTAGCAATCTTGGCAGGTGTTATATACAAATTAAACCATGTTTTAAAACATTGAATTTGTAAATTAGTTGCCATAAGAGAAGTCTGAGCCATATGTAGAGAGTCCTCGATGTCCCCGGAATCAATCTCCAACAGCTTTTGCCACCGATCCATATGCTTAGTCAAATCATCAGGTATTAAATCAATAAGCATTTTATACAGTCCTCCCAACGTACTGGAGTCTTTAAACACTTCTTCAATTACTTGCACCTTAGAAAAACCAGAAGTTCCCCCAATTTTTTTACTTAAAAAGTCTCTTAATTGGAGATATTTAAAAAACTGGCGATTGTCGAGCCCAAACTTATCCCTTGTGGTATCAAACAATAACAAATCAGGTCCGGTTGTGATATCTCCAATAATTCATATTCCTTTATCGTACCATTGCCTCATATACCCATCATTAAACATATGGGGAAAAAGATTATTATTATATAAAGGGGTATATGCATTAAAGCGCCCAAGTCCGAGCTTCTTACGAACCGAGGCCCAGACCTTGAATGCGCAAATTAAAGTTTTGAACTTCACCCGTTTATAATAATTAAAGTCGATATGTCGTAAGAGACACCCCTTGGCATCGGTTCCTAAAATCAATTCAAAACTAGAAATAGAAGAGTCATCCCTTATTAGATCATTTTTTTCCTTAAGCAGTATCTTCATATTCTGTAACTGCGCTGCCCAGTGATATAATTGGAGATTGGGTACAGCCCAGCCTCCTCTATCTCTAGGCAAAGTTAGTAATCTAAAAGCTCTACGAGGGCGGCAGTTTGCCCAAATAAATCTAGAGAGAAGTTGATTCATCGATACTAACCAGGTATTATTGATAAGCAAAGGTATGGCCCTTAAAAAATATAAAATCTTAGGCAAAAAAATCATCTTAATAATGTTGCATCTGCCCACCATCGTAAGTTTTAAATTCTCTAAACGAGTAAATTCAGTTTTAAATTTAGCATTTAAGGGGCTTAGATTATTATCCATAATTTTGGAAACATCTGCCGTGATTTCCACCCCCAAATAAACCACTTTTTGTACCACACGTATATCATTTATTTGAAGGCCATTGCTGGTCAATATCTGAGTTTTATTTTGATTCAGTCGATAGCCTGAATATTTCCCAAAGAGATCTGTTTCTTTCTCAATCTTCCTTAAGGCGACCAATGGGTTTGAAGTTATAATGGCAAGATCATCAGCGTAAGCCAATATTTTTGTATTTCCCCCGATATTCTGTACTCCAACGATCAAATTATTAGCTTCTATTTTTCTAACCAGCGGGTCTATATAAAGTGCAAACAATAAAGGTGAGCAGGGGCACCCCTGCCGAGTACCTCTACTAATGAGAATTGGATCCGACATTTCTCCCATGATAGAGATACGGGCCGTCGGGCTGTGATACATCGATTTTAAAGCCGTAATATATTTCTCCCCTATTCCTCTATCCCTTAAGGTTGCCCATAAAAAAGACCAGGAGACCCTATCGAACGCTTTTTCCGCATCCAGCAGAATAAGTCCGATAGGGTCCCCTGTGATGCCGGCAGCATCAAAAAGAGGGATAACCCGCTGGATGTGATCTATTGTACTGCGTCCAGGTACAAACCCATGTTGTACTGGTGAGACTAATCTCTTAATAAGGGCTGCCAGACGAACAGCCAATATCTTGGCATATATTTTGCTGTCACTATTTATTAAGGTAATAGGCCGATATGACCCCATTTCGCTAGGTGGTTTCCCTTTTTTGGGGAACACAACTATATTTGCAGTTTCCCAAGATTTCGGGACCCCCAAACCATTCTGGGCATTCAAGAACACGAGTTTCATTATTTCCAGTAATGATGAAGCAAAGATTTTATAAAACTCTCCAGGTATAACATCTGGACCCGCTGCCTTACCACTAGCCAATGAGTTAATAGCACCCTGAATTTCCTCAGTTGTTATAGGAGATTCTAAGGCTATTTGATCTTCTTGGGTTAATTTCTCCGCTATAGTTCCATCCAAGAACCCTAAGATTGCTTCCTCATCATTCCTGCTATCCTCATAATAGAGTTTTTGATAATATCCGTGGAAAGCAGCGCGAATGTCCTTGGGTTCAGTGGCCGGCCCTCTCCCCGGATTTTCTATTAGTAAAATATTTCCCTGGGTTGTACGCTGTCATGCACGCATTGCCAGTACGTGACCCACCTTTTCCCCACATTCATACAGACTTGACCGCCAGGCAGCATATTTCCCTGCTGCTTTAATTGCTGATGTCTCGGTAATAACAGATTTAGCAATAGCAACCCTATTTAATGCCTGTTTTATTCCTTGCTTACTAGTAATAGTTTGAATCAATTGTGTTTCGGCTAAACTCAATTTCTGATATTGTTCGCGTAAGAACTTTTTCTCTTTTGATTGTGAAGCCCACCCATACCCAGTTGTTTCCCCTCTGATCCCGGCTTTGAGTGTATCCCAAATTATCTCAACCAGCGCACTTTCTCTATTCTCTTCCAGAAATCGAGGAATCCACTCCCTCATATGTTGTACATACTCATCTTCATAAACTAATGCTCTATTAAACGTCCAGCGAGAAATAGAAGGTTTTCTTGTCTGTACCGGAATTTCTAAAACTAATGGGTTATGATCAGACATTACCCGTGGATATTTCTGTATATTAGCCTTTAATAATATTTCTGGAGATACAAAAAAATAATCAAGCCTAGCATGAGTCTGATGTGGGGCAGAAAACAACGTATAACCCACATCCTGAATATTGAGCTTAGGCCACATATCTGAAAGACCATGAGTTTTACATAGATTGGATAATGCCTTAAAAACTTTAGGTTTACGTCCAGTGTAAGAGCTTCCTCCAATTATCCCAGTTCGATTACACAAATTTATATTGGCATCACCACAAATGATAAGAGGGAGGGGCCAACCCACTAATTCAACACTTAACCAGTCAAATAGAGCCGGATCGTCTAATATCGAGCCATATAGAGAGCAAAGAGTAAAAGTACAGCCCTCAAAAGAACATTGGGTAATAACCCATCTGCCATACAAGTCAGACTTAGAACGTGAAAACCTTAAACCCAGATTCTTTTTTGCCATAACTGCTACTCCTCTGGTACGAGTCCCTTGTGTAGTAGCAGAAACTAGATGATAGCCTTCTAATTCATTAATCTTAATCCTACTAGCCTCTATGTGGGTCTCTTGAAGACAAATTATATCTGCTTTCAGATATTGTACTTCTATATTAACCCTGCGTTTTTTCAAAGGATTGTTCAGGCCACAGATGTTAATTGAAGCAATTCTTAATTTATTTAATACCATTTTTAATATGAAACTTATCCATTCTATTTTTCTTCCTGCTTATCTTCCTGTTTACCATCAATCTCCACAAAAAAACCATAGATTCTGACATCTGTGACATATCAGACTGAATCACCATGCCGTCCACCCACCCTCCCTGGAGTGCCCCATCCCTTCTAACCCACGGCAAAAAAGGTCCAAGGACCCTCATGATGCCTCCTGTATGGAGTTGCTTCCCCCACCGCCCATCCAGTTGGCTCCCCCCACAAGAAAAAAACAAAACAAATACAAAAAGTTAAACCCCCCGACCCTCCCCCTAACCATATTGTGACAGTAGTGCTGAATAATTCAAGCAATTTGATTTGATTTAGATAGGACCAATTCGATCCATAAAATAAAAATAAAAAAGGGCACAAAAAGAAAGAGGAGAAAAAAACAAAAAAAAGGGATAATTCCTATCCAGATAATTTCTATTCAGCCAATTTCTGGCCAGCCAAAGAGACAAGATTGTCCATTAGTCATCCCTAAATTGACCCTCTACTATCCCTCAGGTCACCGAGATGGTCTTCAGGTACTCCTGGGCTTGGATTTCTGACATAAAAATTCTAGTGTTGCCCTTGTAGATAGTTTTAAGCCTTGCTGGACTGAGTAGAAAGGCCTCTGCTCCAACCTTTTGGAAAGGAGAGATTAATTGACGGAGTCTCCACCTTCTCTCTACCGTAATATGGCAAAAATCAGGTCTTACAAAGAAGGAGAAACCCTCCGTCGAACGTCGTGATTCGGGTCTGGCTTTATCAAACACTGCTTGACGTAGTAAAAAATTGCCAAAAAAGATTAATATAGCTCTTGGTTTATCACTAGAATTCTTGGGATCCGGCTTCTTTTTAAGCATGAGAGGGAAGCGGTGTACCCGCTGGATTTCCTTCTCCCAATCCCACTGCCCAAGCTCAGGAAACCCCCCTTTCATTAGCCGCAGGACAAAGCCTCTGATGTCGTCCCCTTCAGCATATTCAGGGATACCAAGAAGCCTTAAGTTGTTGCGGCGCTGGCGATTTTCAAAATCCTCCAGTTTCCACATAACGTCAGTCATTCGTGATTCATTTGAGGATATTTGTTGAGTAGAAGCCTCTACGCCAGTTTCTAGTGTTACCACACGTGCTTCCAAAGCAGTGGTTCTCTCTGATATCTCGGTACAAGATTTGCTCACTTTACGTATTGCACCCTGGAGTTTTTTTGTTGCGAGATGAGCACGTTTATGTTCTAACCTTGCTTCCCCTTGTATTTGCTTCAAAGTAGCATAAATCAAAGTCATTGAGGGGGGGGACTCACTTACATTGCTAGGCTTATCAGTTGATTTGCTCTTCCCAGTGCAATTCTCGTCTTTATCACCCAATAGTTGAGTAGTCGAATAGTCCCACTTAAGTTGACTATGATCAGACCCGGATTGACCGGATTGACCAAACTCCTGGCCAAACTCCTGGATCGTACCCCTATTTTTAGACTTTTTTCTTCGTTTAGTTAAAGAAGGAAGTTTTTTTGTGTGTACTAGGATTAGAAAGGAGGCTGTCAGTGTCAGAGTCAGTCCCAGAGTTATCAAGTTCCGATATATCACTAATATTGGACAGTTCTGAGTCCTCGTTAAGAGAGAAGAATTTTTCGCCATATTCCGGTGTACGTAGACACTCCTCTAATGCGGTAATTGGTAATATAGGTATGGCTAAATTCTCTTTCATATGCAATACCCCAGCTGTAGTTCCGATCTTGCCCACATCTTTTTCAGTATTAGCAGCATCAGTCATCCCAGTGTTATCTAGGACTTCCGAGCCTCCCAAGTCTCCCAGGTCTTCTTGTAAAGAACCAGAATCGGTTAATTCCATCACATTAGTGAGATTATTACAAGTAACAGCTACAGCTACAGTACTCACAGTGTCTCTCTCTGCTATCACATTTGTTGCACCAGTTTCGCCAGTTTCAGTGTTTCCTATTTGTTTTTTAGACGGTGCTGGTAGTGTCTCTTTCCCAGCACTCTTTGGTTTTGTGGAAGGTTTACCAGAAAAAATTCCAGGAATGACTCGTTGTTTGGCAGCAGTACCAGTCATTTCACCGGAGTGTTGCTCGCGTATCCTAGACCTCAGCGTTTCTCCTTCCTTTGAACCTACCTCGAGAGCACCGTCCACGGCTCTCGCTCCATCCACTGTCCTCCGCTGAGCATTACGTCCCGCTGTCATCTCCGTTGCAGCCCCAGCCATGGCGGCTTTGTCGGGCTTGTCTCCGCGGTCTCGCCTGGATTGCTTTGGCGGCATATCGGAACCCTCCTCAGCTGTTTCCAGCATCGCCGCCGAACACGCCTCGCACGGTGTCAAGATCCTCGGAGCCGCTCTCAGCAATCTGCCGGTAAGTGTCCGAGTGAGACAGGGAAAACTTCGAGTTCTCAGTTTCTTAATCAAATCAAGTCTCCGGATTGTAAAGAAAATAACCCAACACACGCTATCCATCGAAATGCAGGGTTGTTTAGCGGAGGGCTTAACGGGAAAGGTTTAAGCCATTGAGGAGCACTGGGCGAGCGGCATCCACAGCACTCACACAGCCGCCATCTTGCCCGCATCCATGACATTACAAAGTAACAATGATATGTACACATGTGCAGCTGGGTCTGCATCATGCTTCCTCATGGCTCAGGGTGTCATGTAGAGCTATGCATGAATCTGAGGATGCAGCTACCCCATATCATCTGTTACACACATCTAAGTATGCATAATCTGATCTGTGTCTGTAGGATTTTGTAGTCCATTGGGTACTATTGACATGTGTAGAGACAACACCAAAACTAACCTACAATGTCAAAAGTGCCCCCAATACATATTGGAACATACAGGATAACATCAGCTCATTGATGACATGCATGTCTTATCTTGTGACGTCGTGTGCACAAGAACAGACCCACAACATGTAATGTTTGGACTAGCAGTTCAGGTTAATGTTGTTAATGGAGATGGCCAATCAACACTGAGCAGATACCATGTAATGGCCAACAATGCAGGAAAACAATACACATATCTAGTAAAAATGAATCCATGAGTGCCGTACCACAGACTGTCATCAATGTCTCCCTTTGTGTCCACAGATATTCATACACTCCAATGTGAATGTTCAGCCATATCTGTGCATTGCATGCAGATCTGCTAATTTCATAGACAAGTAGTGACTGCCTGTTGATCCAGTACATATGTGTAGCAAGACCATCAGACTAGCACAAACATCACAGCATTGTGTGATGTCAGAGACTCACATGTAGTGACACATACCACCAATGCCAACCGTAATGTGTGACACCCTAGCAAGGGATCTACGTACACACATGTCCAGTCGCGAAATGACATCAATGTGATAAAATAGTGCCACATAATGACTCTGGACCACTAACATATGTACAGAACAGATAAAACACAAAAAATGACAACACACAGATCACATCACTAATACATAATGTACTGTTATCACAGACTAAATGCATGAAATGTAACATATATTGTTCATGTGTACATTAGCGGTCAAAAAATAAACGCTATTACCCCTTTGCAGCAATTTCTTCCATTTCCGGTACGGAAAATACTCGCACAATACACATATTAACATGAAATATTCCCGCTCAGCCCTTGGCATGTGAAAAAACACTGCAAAATGAAAAAACGGGCCGCAAAATGACAGGAAATGATGTCATTCAGCTTCCTGGCACATGGAGGTGTACAGAACACTTTCACTTTCTCTTTCAGCCACACTGTAACTGTGTGTTGAGAGTTGTGGAGGTTTTTGAAGGTGTCTGCTGTTTTTGGTGGGTTTGAGAGCGTTTTGTGTGTTGTGTATTGTCCATACTGTCCTAGTCAAGTCCTGTATCACTGTCTCTACGTGTCAATTTCATTTGTCTGATTGTTTTGTCAGGTGTACGTCTCGGGGGTATCTTTGTATAGTTAAGTAGTTATTTGGTTTTGACTGTGGGATTTGTTTTTGGGTTGCCTCTGGGAAGTATTGTATTGGGGTATGGTAGGGCATGATGTCAGATGGGGCTGTGGGGGCCTTCCTCTGGCTGGTAAAATTTTACCTGCCCAGGATGGTTGAGTCTAGGGGACGCATCCTCATGGGGTACAATGTGAAGGTACGGAAGGTGAGATGGGAGCACATCCGTGAAAAGATGCTAGACATGTTGGGTGTGGACAGGACTGTCCAACAGTGGAAGCACTGGTGGCAGGACTTTGTGGGACGTGAGGGTGACCTATTGGATCATCTTGGACTGATCGTCGGGATGCAAGGTGGTAAGTACATGAACAACATCGTATCACATTAGAGGATGAATGCTTAGGACACAAAATATGTCATGCATAAGATAGATGCACACATCATTTGAATAGCCATTTGGCCAAATAGCTTGCCTGTCATGAGATACTGTGCCACACCTAGATCCTTGATAAAGTTGTACACTTCACATGATCAAGTAGCTGCAAATTAACACAAGATACATATTGTGGCTCACCACAAGTCCTGAGCACGTGACATACCTGTGTGAATCTGAATGACTGATTTGACCCTCAAATATCACACATATTGAGGTGTGAGAGTAGATTTAACATCCATGTTGAATTGGGACAGGTTGTAGTCTGTTATGTCAATCAAATCATGGCATGCAATGCCATTACGGCACCAGCGTGACCCTGACATGTGTTGTGAGTAAGACCAGCTGAGCAGATTGCAACATGTATGTAACGTGGCAACACACCTGACTATTTCAATGACTGTAATTTACCATGTAAATATCAATGATGTATGTTATCTTGCAAAACGTGATGTCAATGAAATCAATTGTACCTTTAACATTTTTCCAACAGCAGGCAGACCCTTGATCACACAAGGAGACGTGAATGCATTTATGGACCCACACGTCACAGGTGAGTGTGTTGTCATTAACTATGGATATTGTGTCGACATATGCAAGCAATACCACAGGCCATGTATGTCGTAGTACACACTGTGTATGTGCATCACACAACAATCAGCTCTTGTGCGATGATGATGCATCAAGTCAGGTGTATTGCACATCAGCATCATGTGATGCATGATGACATAATTGACATGTCTACATTGGTTTAACAACAGAGTTAGATGAATCACAACCCTGTGGGGGATACGTACATGGAAGTGGTGGAGCGTGTCGCTAGCCTCCTTGGCTTAACGACATGCTCCTCCGCTTCAGAAACGGAAGGCTGCACCATATTTACAAGGATATGGTGCAGCCTTGCGTTTCCCCCTGTGATGGCGCTAAGTTTAGCAACTTAGCGCCGACGCAGGCACACTTGCACAAGAGTGCAAGGGTGTCTGCGTGCAGGGGAGGATTGTTTATGTGTAGGAAGGTGTCTCTTCCTGCACATAATAAACCATAAAATGCAATTCTGCCACTTTCATGTGTGCTGCTTCATGCAGCACACATGAAAGTGACAGAATTGCATTTTTTTAAAGGTTTGTTTATGTACAGGAAGGGACACCTTCCTGTACATTAACAAACCATGGCATTTTGCGTTTTCCATGTGTGGTGCACAAGGCAGCACACATGGAAAAAGCTAAAACGAGGAGGTATAATGCATTTCTCCTTGTTTCACCAACTTAAGACCAGGGTTTTCCTGGTCTTAATTTTGGCGCTGTCTCCTATGTACGCCACCCTTGTACATAGGGGGCAGCGTCAAATACAATGGGTGTTGCTGTGGAACGCCCACCACAACACCCACTGTGCGCCCCTTTCACGCTAACCATAGCCTGAAAGCGTGCCTTATGTACAAGGCAGTGTTAAACCACGTTAAGTGGCTTAACGCTGCCTTGTACCTAAGGCGCAGCCCCTATTGCCACCACAACGTCACTGTAGGTGACGTTATGGTGGTGATAAGGGCTTGTACATATGCCCCTGTATCTATGTCCAAGCACAGAATGCATGATATGGGTGATGTCATAGCCATGTCATGGAGTCAATCACACATCATCACAAACATCTATGTGCCCTGACATTAATGTGCAATGTTACCAGATCTGCATCCGCCAATTCCAATTGTAGGGAGTCATATATGATGATGATTTGTCACAACTAACATGTCACACTGTTGTTGATCATTATAATGCTAAGTGATGTGTCATTCAGACATTACCTATTGACAGATGACAACATACAAACTTATTGAGAAATTTCTCGAATGTATTACCGTCACCATATGGTATTTTCCACCATGGCATCAACTGTGTCACCACAAGACAGTGTGGCATATGCACAATCCCCTATGGCCACCACAATGTCATTTTCTTTTACTCAGTGGTGACAATGGTGTGTGCGCATTATTTACAAGTCAGCGTTAAGCCACTTAATGCATTGTATCTACTCATATCAGTCTCCTTCCATGTGTGCTGCCTTGTGCAGCACACATAGGAAATCAAAAATGCCATTCTTTGTTCATGTACAGGAAGGTCTCCATTCCTGTACATAAACACACTTTGATGTTTATGCCATTTTGTCACCTTCATGTGTGCTGCATGAAGCAGCACACATGAAAGTGACATCATGGCATATGAGGATTGTGTATGTGCATTTTGGTGCACCTTCCCACACATGAACAATACTCCACTGCACGCAGCCCCCTAGCAACATGGTGTCAGTGAGATGCCTGCATTGGCACTAACTTTGTAAAGTTAGCCCCAACGCAGGGTTAAACACAAGGCTGCCCCACATTCTTCTCAATGTGGTGCAGGCTTGCATGTAAGATGTTGCGGAGAGAGGCATTAAGCCAGGAATAACCACACATCTCTCAGCCACTTCCTTGTACATATCCCCCCATGAGTACGTGTCACAGAGGGATGAGTGACATGTTGGAACATCAACAAGTTTTGCAGGAACAGTCACACGATGTGGAATAGATTGTCGTTACATGAATCGGTCATATCAAATAGTTGTGTATTTCATGATGAAGAAGGACAATCAATTCAATGCTGAGTCATATAAGCAAGCCTCTGTAGCCAATGGGAACGCTTGTACTCACAACATAGTCTTGGACAGACTAATGCAGAGTCAGTGTGGAAGCCTGCATTGTGAAATCAGGGTAGGACAATCTCCAAACAGGCATCCTTGCAGACCGCATTGACTTGATGACTGTTGGACATTGGAACACTGCTTAGAGCAATCATCATGATACAGTACCAGTCACACATGGTCACCTACAACTCTGTGTAGTGGCTGTTTCTCACACTGTGTGCCATTAATGTTGAAAACATGCTGTTTACATTGTCATGTTCAATGCTTCTACCATTTCACATGTTGCAATTTGGGCATCTGGATGTGTCACACATGAAATACAGATCAGTTCACTGATGGATCAGGGGCATGTTGGTGATCCTTGCATAACATTGACTAACATGTGCTCAGACCATACAACAGAGCACCTTTGGGCAAGGCTGTTAGCCTTAGCGATACCATAATTGTGTTCATACTGCCAATGTAATATGAACACTGCAGAAACATGTGGGGGTCACATGCAGCATCTTTGCTGTCCCATTGGTTCCTGGCACATTAATGTTCAGAGATGGTTAATACTTGTATACACAGCTGCATGCAACATATGCCCTCTCTCCTTGCATGCCTTTCAAACTTTTAAGCATTGTCCAACAAATTTACAAAACCTGTGTACAGGATCTAATCTGTTTGTGTACCTGTGGTGACACCTCCAAGGGCTCACTCATACATTGTTTTGACATTTGCTCTAATGTATCACATGACTACCATTGTTGTGAATAGTCACCAGAATTGATCACAGACTGTGAAGCCTACTGTCTTTGGTTAATTGGAATGGCAGGGTCTGCTATGGGCCTGTCATACTACAGACTTGCTGTACTCTCCCTGTTGTCCTTGATTGCTGTTAATTTGCAAGGCCAAATTGCAAACAGATATCTACAAATTGTTGGCACTGCACTCTGTGCCTGCGTTGTCCAAGCACAGTACTAATAATGTTCTCATGAAGTGTAGGACACTTTACCCCGCATGCGTTACTCAGCAGTGCCATTGCCCTGCAGATTTTTCCCCGCTAAATCTATTACAACGTAGGGCTGTACACCGCAAACTATTACAACACATTCCCCATTAAGGGGGCCCTGGGGCTCCCTTATTGATGGACGATGTGCTTTTGGTTTCCCACCCTGACAAGTTCCACGGTTACCCCCTCCTATTTATCATCCTGCTGACATATTTAATAGTTAGTGTAGGACTTGGCCTTTTTGGCTAAAGTTCCCTAAAACGTTTTGCTTTCCCCCTAGACCGTTTTCCTGACATAGAGTACCAATTTAGATGCTCTGGGTACTTTGCCACTGCTGATCAGTGTCAAAGTACAGAAGTTCCCTGTGTAAAGTGTAATGGTAATTGGTTGGCCATGATTGGTTTGTTTGACTTACTAGTAGAGTCCCTAGTGATGTGCACTGTGTGTGCCAGGGCTAGTAATGCAAAGGATGCGCGGAGAAGGGAACTCAGGCCTGCAGTGTAGGGCCTGCGCGCAGTTTGCTAAGTTAGCATGTTGTCCTGACAAGTGCAACCACTTGTCAGGCCTTACTTTCCCTTTTGCGTACACAGTGGGCACCCCTGTGGTAGGTCCCAGGTAACCCCTGGGCAGGCTGCAGTGTAAGTAAAAGGCAGGACATATACTGAGGTGTGTGTTATGTCCTGACAGTGAAAAACACTCCATTTCGTTTTTCACTGGTGAAAGGCCATTCTGCCTATAGGACATAATGGGGGAGGCTGGGTATTGTGTTTGTTAGCCAAGTTTCCCATAAGTTTAAAATGGAGAGGTGAAGTTTGGTATGTATGAACTCACAGCATCATAACCCATCTTTCTATGGAAGTGGTTTTGTCACTGTGTGTTCAGAAGCCGCTTTTTTAGAAAGTGGCTGAGTTTTGTGCTTTAGGCATTTCTGTGTATCTCTGTTGAATGTGGATTGACTGTCTGGATCTGGGAGGGAGTGAGATGGCACCAGGCTGACCTGCAGCTGGAGAGTATGCGAGGAGAAGCCCCGGGAGGTGAAGAGGCCTGGGTTGCGGCTATAAAACAATTGACCCACATCCTGCTGAGTGATTAAGGATCCAGACCCCCAGTATCAAAGGGAGAAAGGTGACACTGGGAGGGAGACACCCAGAACTGATTTAGGCAGGGGTCAGGGACCCCTGAGCACAACGAACTTCAAAGATATTTAGGGGTATATCTATGAGAGCTGAAACCCCTGAACGTTGGAATGAAACAGAAATGGATTGAGACTGAAAAAGGCTTGGACCCATTCTGTGGTCAAGAGGAACCTCTGCTAAAGAAGGAGCAACTGAAGAGACTGCTGTGGAAAGACCAATCCTTGCTTCGTGATCTGGGGCTGGTCTCGCAGTTTGCTGTTCTAACTAAGGGAGAGGCTGTTGGGACTGTGCTTGGAGGCGCTGGGTCCCCCTGCTTTGAGACGACTGTGCTTTGTGCTGTGTCTTGTAACCCCAAGGGCCCGAGGTGAGCTGGCTCCCTGTTTGGAAACACAGGAACATAAAAGTTTCCGGAGAAGTTTCAAGCAACACGGTGGGCGCGTGTTGTGTAAGCTTGAGACCCTCAGAATGTGTGGCCTGTGATCTTGGACACACGGAGGAGAAGCGAGACTCGGACGCGCTGGGTGCGTGTCGTGGTGCACAGGAGGCATTGGTGAAGAGCGCCTGGTGAACGTGTGCATCAACGGAGGAGTGAGTCTCGGATGCACTGGGTGCGTGTCGTGGTGCACAAGAGGCGTCGGTGAGGAGCGCCTGGTGAAGTGTGCACCGGAGGTGAAGTGAGACTCGGAAGAGCAGGGTGCGTGTCGGGGTGCACCACAGGCGCTGATGAAGAGTGCCTGGTGAGCGGGTGCATCGGAGGTGAAGAGAGTCTTGGACGCTCTGGGTGCGTGTCGCGGTGCACTGGAGGCGTTGGCGAGGAGCGCCTGGTCAACGCGTGCATCGGAAGTGGAGTGAGTCTCGGACGCGCAGGGTGCATGTCGGGGTGCACCGATACGTTGGTGAAGAGCGCCTGGTGATCGAGTGCACCGGAGGAGAAGCGAGGCTCGGACACGGTGAGCGTGTCGAGGTGCGGCCGGAGGTGTTGGTGAACAGCGCCTGGATATCGGGGCACCGGAATTGGAGTAAATCTCAGTGAAGCAGTGTGCGTGCTTTGGTGCAACCTGGGACTGTGGAGGTGATCGGCTGATCATCGGTGTGCACCGGAAGAAAGTGAGTCTCTGCAGCGTGGTGTGCGTGTCTTGGTGCGAACTGGAGACCGCAGGAAGGAGTGCCGGCTGAACGTGCACTCGGAGTCGACGTGAAGTCCCATCAGCGTTGTGTGTGTGGCTTCGTGCCAGAAGAGACCCGGAGGGTGCGGTAGGTGAACGTGCACCCGGAGTAACGTAATCTCAGGGGCGTGGGGCACGTGTGCCCTGCGGCCGCCTGAGACCTTCCTGGCAGTCGCGGCCCGGACCGGCAGCCCCGGAGGAGCTGAGCTGCCAGGCCGAGCCGCTGAGGCCCATTGAGAAAGTTCTACATGAAAGGCCTAGTTCATTGAAGGAGGAGAGGCGAGTGGGGTCGCGCCCCCCAGGTAACGTGGATCACTGCGTGGGCGGGGTGCGAGCTCGGAGGGACACTCTCTCGTCCTCTCTTTCCTTCTGACGACGTGAGCCTTTGCTTCGGCTCAGATTGGGGCCTGTACTGAACAAGGAGTGGTGGTACTGGGGCCCGAGTGGGAAGCTGTACTTTATTTCATCGTGAATACGTGTGGGGGGCAACTGTTATCGAAGAGGCCGACTGTCATAATACACATTGCCAATATTGCTGCTAACGAACTGCCGGACTATCTTATGACGCCTGACAATATTTCCGCCTAACGAAGTACACGATTGTAGCGCTACGCATTGCATTATTTCTCCCTTGCAAAGTACAGGATTGTAGCGGCCCGCCTTGCATTATTTCGTCATTGCAACGTACATGATTGTAGCTACGCATTGCATTATTCCTTAATTGCAAAGTACATGATTGTGGCGGCGCGCATTGCATTGTTTCTTCATTGCAAAGTACGTGATTGGGGTGTGACGCATTGCATTATTCCTTCATTGCGCAGTACATGGTTGTAGTGGTACGCATTGCATAATTTCTCCCATTGCAGGTACCGGAGTGTATCGTCACGCATTGTATTATTTCTCCTGTGCCCGGCACAGGATTGTATCGTACGCAGAGCACTATTGTTTGTCCATTGCAACGTGTGTGATTCTAGCAATACGACCAGCATAGCATTTGGAAAGCGGTGGTTGGGATTTGAACCTACCAGCCAGCCGGAACGAATATTACCCTTTATTATATGTTGGCTTTTGTAACGTGTGGTCTGATCGTATATCTTTCCATATAAAGTTTATACTCGTTTTATCAAACTCGTGTGGAGTCCATTTGTGGTGTCACCAGGGGGTTGCTGTGGGTGTGGTTGCACGTACTGTACACTCGTGCCTTGGAGATAGGCCTGGCTGCTCGTGCCAAGCTACTAAGGGGGTGTGCAGGGCTATCTCAAACAGTGTCCTTAATTGGCCTAACGTTGAGTGGGGAGTCCCGAGTCGCGCATTTGTGACAGTGACGCATGACGGGGACTCCGGCTTCCAACAGTTAGTTAGTGTAAGTGTATATTTAGTGTAGGTATAAAGTAGTGTTAGTTTTAGGTAGTTTTTTAAATATAGGATTTTATCTTCATAGTACTTTGATTTAAGTTTCCGTTTCCTTTGGGTGGGGGGGTTGATGTGTTTTTTGACTTGTTGATTAAAAAAATTAAAAATTATATATATTTGTTTAGTATGTATGTTTAGTTAGTTGATGTATAGGATAAGGTGTCTTTGTGCTGTCAACAATGTGCCATAAGGGGGTGGTGGGTTGATGTTTAAGATTTGTTGTTCTGTGTATAGTCTTAGGTAAGCTAGTTAGTTTAGTGTAGTTAGATGTTAGTACAAGGTAGCTTAGTTTAGTGTAGGATTAGTTAGGATAATTTTGTACTTTTAAAAGAATGATTTTGTTAAAAATAAATTTAAGATGTTTGAGGCTTTGTGCTCCCATCAATTATAGTGTGTTGACCGGTACTGTTGGATTGGTAGTGGATCACGACAGATGCATAGCCCCAAATCATATTTACTGTCAACAATTGTGATTACAGCATCTTCAAGGGACAGGCCACCAACAAACCTCATTGGAAAACATTTTTAGACAAACTTATTGCTGTTTTGGTGACCAAAGTCCACTTTGGAAAAGAGTCTTTGATTGGTCTTACAAATATTTAAACATATGGGGTGATTAATCTAGGACAGATTAACAAGGGATGCACGGTGGCCATTGTGCAAGGCACAGCATTGTATTAATGCTGTGGGTATGGATTCTGGACACTTTTTGGTATCTTTTATTACATCTGTCTCCACAACAGCTTCGCTTTCCACTTGGGGCTGCAGGGGATGTATGCTTAACATGATTCACAGTTCATTCTGATGCCTCATTACATGTTTCTGCACAGCCTGGTCAATTTAGAACAACAGTGTGAACAATTGGTAGAATGTTGTGGGAGTGATGTAGTGATGGGCTTTACAGCTAACCTTGGCACGTCTTGGCCCCATTAGCAGATTCAGAGCTATGCTTTCCTACACCATTCCTCCTCTTCCTGCTTGATAGAATTATATTCCATATGTGACGGGAATTTACATGTGTCATGCCACAACACACATCTTTTCACACATTGTCCAACAGATTGACTATGGATAGTTCTTCAGTGTATGTATTAATGAAGTATTGTTAGTAGACACTGAAGGCCTATGTAAGAGTGGATGGCAGAGTGAGGCGATAGCCGTCATGGATTAACAAATCACTCCGCCACTTCGGGTACACAATGCTGCAACATGTATACAACATTATGGTGCAGCCTTGAGTTTCACACCTGCGCTGGTGCTACACTTAGCAGTGTAGAAGCACACAGGCACCCTTGCACCATAGTATAAGGGTGTCTGCTTTTAGGGGCTGGTTGTTTATGTGTAGGAAGGTGTCCCTTCCTGCACATTGACAATCCTAAAATGTATTTTTCTCACTTTTATGTGTGCTGCTTCCTGCAGCACACATGTTAGTCACAAAATGAAATTGTTTTTACATGACATTTATGTTAAGGAAGGGACACATTCCTATACATACACAATCGTTGCCAGATAGCTTTTTCCATGGGTGCATGTGTGCTGCACAAGGCAGCACACATGTGAGAAGCCGATAACTGGTGGTGAGATGCATTTCTCATTTTTTTCCCATGTTTAGAGCATGTTTACCATGATCAAAATGTATGCACAGCCTCCTATGTACGCTGCCCTTGTACATAAGTGGCTGAGTCAAAATGAATGGATGTTGCGCTGGAACGCCCACCACAACACACACTGACCATCCCTTTCACACTAACCATGGAGTGAAAGGTTGCCTTCTCAACAAGGCAGCATTAAGACATGTTAAGTGGCTTAACACTGCCTTGTAACTAAGGCTATTACCCTATTGCCACAACAACGTCACAAATAGTGAGCTTGTGTTGGCGATAGGGGCTTGTACATATGGCCCTTCATGTGTCTGTACGCTGACGTGAGCATTGTTACAAATCACAATCTACATCATGGTCATGTAGTAAATTTCTTTCTCGGAGACAGTGTCGTCTAACAGATCAGGGTATTTTTTCAGTTGCACTTGTCAGGCACTCACATTGCATATCATGGTCACAAACTATGCTTTTTGCCTTCGTAAGATGTTCTTTGATTAGTAGTAATGGCTACCCTGAACACGCATTCTTGGCACATTTCTGACATAATTGCTCACAGGCAACACACATCTTCGTGACTCAATGATTTATATTTACAAGTGCAGTGACTGATGTGGGAGGCTGGCCCAGTCATTTGTGCAATAACAAACCATTGTGTGAATGCCCGGGGGGAGGGCAGACAGAGTCCAGGGGTGAACATGTGCAGAGACATGTTGAGGAAGAGGCAGAGTTCAGTCAGCAGGGCGATTGCGGTGTCATTGGGAACTACACGAAAAATGGCAATCCATAGCGTGTCCAAGATGAGTGTCGCAGAGTGATTCAGGGGACAGTGGAAGCTGATGTTCCGGGGCATGATGCTTGGCACAGATCCAAGCAGAAACAGTCCATTTGACAGAGATGACTGCTACCGCTGACTTCTTCGAAAGGTTGTTGATTTGTCCACATCTTCCTCCTCTGATGTGTCATGTGCCTCCCGTGTGTGTGATGGAAGATTGTCTGGGGCACTGTAAGGCAGTGACACATCAGGGGGATGAGCTGTGGATGCTGAAGGTGCAGCAGCAGTCATCTGTGCCAAAGGTTGAGGCAGCACTGCTGTGATGAGAAGCTGCAGGGCTTGGAGTACTCCAGCAATGTCTCTGTGGTATGCAGCCATGACTGCCAAGTGTGAAGCTTGCATCCGCTCCATGTTCTCCATGATCATTCGCATGTGACGCAACTCCTTTGTGACATCGCTGGAGCCACTTTGACTGGACAGTTGTTCTTATCTCTGAGTCAGTACTCCAGCAATGCGAGCCATGGAATGCTGGAGAGCATGGAGCAGACTGTGGGTGCCTGTGATGGACTCTAGGTGGTCCCTAATGGGACTGAGACACCCACGTACCCTATCTATTTTGGCCGCCAGGCTGGCAAACCCCACCCGCACCTGAGCAGCCATCTCCTGCTGGACCTCTACCGTATGACGTTGAAATATTAGAAGTGGGTCCACAAGGTGCTGTGAGACAGCTGTCGTGGTAGGTGCTTGCTGCTGTGCATTTTGTGAAGGGGGTGGAGCTACCACAACACTGCCGGATGTCCCTGCTTCCGGAGATGGGATGCCAATGGAGTTGAGCAGCTCTTTGAGGGTGTCCTGGTCGATGGTTGAGATGTCTTCATCTTCATCATTGAAGGTGTGGGACAGGCTGCTGTGCAGGAGGTGATGTTTTTCCCTCTGCAATGTAAAGGTGAGATGCTGTTGTATGTGTGTGTCAAGTATGATGATGCTTTTGATCATTTTACAAGCAGACAGCATGACAATATCCATTCAGAGTGTTTGGGAGGAGATACCTATTACATGCAGGATAGTGTATCATTGTACAACATCACTGAGGTGACATTATAGGTTTATTCTTTTTTGTGCCAGTTTACAAGTATGCCAATTGTGAGTGGCCAATTTCTACACACATGCAGCACCAGTTGTGTCTTCTGTTCAGTAGTGGCAGTGGTGCAGGTTATACCACATTGTTGTCAATGCAGAATAGCTCAAAATAACTCAGATTTATGTGTCTGTACACTGCATTGTGGTAGAGTCTCCCCTACTCAGTCCACTATGGTCTTTTTAAAGGTTGTTCCGTTTTAGAGGTGTGGATTGCATGCTGCCACACATTGCTGTTGGCGATGCGACATGATTGTTGTTGTGGCATGAGTAGGGCTATCACAATCTGGGTTGATGTGATGTGACACATGATATGGGCTGGGACAGTGAGTAATGACATTTTCATTGATGCATGTTGATCTGCAGGTATGGTACTGCTTCTTGTTTTACTGACCCTTATCCCTTTCACACAGTGACTCTTTCACTTATGTTCATTTTCAATGGTATGATGTTTCAGGAAGGAGGAAATATGGTTCTTGGTCACAGTTTGGACACTTGTGCATTGTTTGACAGCAGATGCATTTCTTACATCAGGGGTTGTATGGATACGAGGAAGTGACAGAGTGAGACATGCTCCTTCTATGATGAACTCCACACTCATCCACTTCAGTGACAGGGGCCTGCACCATGTTTAAATGTTTATGGTGTAGGCATGTGTTTCATCACGCAGTGGCACTTGACTTGTCAGTGTGGCACACAGACAGGCTGCTTTGCAGGGTAGTACAAATGTGCATGGGTTCAGGGCAAAAATGTTCATGTGTGAGGAGGGACCCCTTTGGTAACATTAGCAATGATTGACTGATTGCGGTTTCTATGTGTGCTGCACAATGCACTACACATGGAAAACCAATGTAGCTTTGGGAATTTTAGAATGTTATTTTAAGCATGTTGGGGGCAATATTTTTACTTGCATACATTGCCTACTGCCGCCCCTGTTGCCTTAACCGTTGTGAGTATATGGCAGCATGACTTCCTATGGGTATTGCAGGGGGAACAGACATAAACAACACCCATTACCCTAAACAGTCACACCACATGCAGTGTGTAGGTGGGCTGTGATTACATGGCAGTGGATTTCCACTGGCTTCTTAGTGGTGCTCGGCCCTTATCACCTCCCCAACGTCACATCATGTGCAATTTGCAGGGTGATGTGTGCTTGGGAATATGCCCCTCAGATGTTCACATGGATAATACATGCTGTTCTGTTTGGTATTGTTGGAGGCCTTTGTTTGTGTGAGGATGTTTACAGACAGAACTGCGTATTTGGTCACTGACACTGTTGACTTTCACAAAATACTTGTTTCCATGCACATCAAGGTGTAATGGGCATCTCACATCAGGTCTGTGATTACTGTAGAATACTGTTATCTGTATGGCACACGTGTACACTTTGGAGTAGATGACGGCATTTTGTCATGAGGGATGATGGTGATATGTGGCAAGTTGACATGCATTGGTGCTAGATTGTTATTCTTGCTTGGTGTCATACTTATATTGTCATACATCTTTACAGGGACATTACAGTTTCTGTGAGCATGGCACACAGACAGACATGTAGATAATGTTTTGGGGACACATTCCTGATATGCATAGGCCATGCACTGTACTGTTGTAGGCATATCCCCCCTACTCATGGTATGACATCACATTATGCCTCAAGTATGCAGATTTTGTGCATTGTGGGATATACACCTTTTAGACAGAAGGCTGCATGATCACTGTGTTGTGGTAATGCGTGTGTTTATGGTTTGCAAACACACTACATGCTTTCTCACTTGGTGGACCCAGGACTGCATCTCCGGAACAAGCAAAGGGGCACATTCACTGGAGATGCGGCAGAGTGTCACATTGGCCTCCTTGCCTCAACACCACGCACATACAAATTGTCTACACAGGGCTGCATCTCTTTGTCCACAATATGATGAATCAGCGTGAACGAGACCGATGATGATCAGAAGTGAGTATGCCACCACCGTTGGCAGCACACATGCACCATTGTGCACGGTTGTCTGAGTTGATTTGAAAATTGTACATGTGCATGAATGTGGAGCTTACTGCACATACACATTCTTGCACACAACTCAGACACCCGTGCACAATGGTGCATGTGTGCTGCCAAAGGTGGTGGCATACTCAGTTCTGACCATCACCGGTCTCGTTCATGCTGCATCATCATATCGTGGTCAAAGAGATGCAGCCCTGTGTAGACAATTTTTATGTGTGTGGTGTTGAGGCAAGGAGGCCAATGTGACACTCTGCCGCATCTCCAGTCAATGTGCCCCTTTGCTTGTTCCGGAGATGCAGTCCTGGGTCCACCAAGTGAGAAAGCATGTGTTAGATTTGAAAATCCCATTCCTACTATGCACTCGTATCATGCTATATTAGGTTAGCGATGTGTGGCTAAATATACGCCATTTGTATTTATGTTATGCAACCCACTGAGTTATCCCTGCAACGTGCAAGCTTTCTGTAGTTAGCCAGTGCGACTCCAATTTGTATTTCGTAATCCCTATTGTGCCGCTTAGGCCATGTCTGAACTAGGCCTCATCATTCGTATTGCTTGCCTCAGCGGAACACTGTATTTCGTTATTATTTTCTCTCTGTTCAAGGCTGTTTTCTGACTCACTAATGAATTGGCCATTCTGCCCTCACATACCTATCTGAATGTGTAGTTCTGTTCTCATGTTGGGAGACGCTGAGACTCAGCGCGGTGACCTCGAAGCACTGATAGCATGTACCCATCTGGCAGGTGGTAGCTCATCCTCCTGTGCCTCCTTTGTTCATGTTCGGCCCAAGCCGGTAACTTTCCACTGTGGGCGTGGTTGGAGGCTCCTTGGGAAGAATGATTACTCACTGCATACCGTTGGGGGGTCAGTCCCTCGGCAGACATCTTAGGGTGCAGGTCAGATTGGACTCCTCTGCAGAGTATTGCTAATAAATGTATGTTTGTATTCTCTACTGTCTGACCGACTCTTCATTACTTGGGAAGGCATAACAGGAGGTTGTAAGTAACCCGGGTGGCCCCTAAGGGCCACTTCCTTCAGTTGGCGCCCGAACAGGGACCCCGCAAGGTGATCCAGCTCACCCGTAATCGGGTTGCAGGGTCAGGGTTGCGTCCGGTCGGGCGGGCGGATCGGGGTACCCCACACGATCGAGCTTGGTTCTCGCAGCTGCCCCGCCCATCTGATCGGGCGACTCCTCGTCTAGTGGTCACCGGCTGGGGTCCTGAGAAGGCGAAACCTTGAAGTTGACCGTTTGGTCCGAAGAGTCGGCAGTGGAGAATAACTTGACTTGACCTGTGTGCACCAGGTGAGTGATTTGATTCTTGGAAAAATGGCGCCATTCTTGAACGGCATGAGCCTACGGGCTGTATCTTGGTACAGTCTCCGGACTGTCTTGGTGCAGTTTTCGGACTGCCTTGCTTTAACGGCACGAGTTGACGGGCTGTGTCTTGGTACAGTCTTCGGGCTGTCTTGTCTTGAACTTGGTGGGTTTGCGGACCCTTGAAAAGGCACAGAGTGTTTGTGAGCAGTCTACCAGACCAACTGGTAATTTGGTCAATGCTTGAAAAGGTCTGAGGCCAGAGCCTGTCTTCTTGAACTTGGCATAGTCTTCGGACTGGAGGGAGTGGTCTCCGGACCATTTGCTTTGGTTCTTGAATACTTATTTTCCTTTTTTGTTTTTATCATTTCTCTTTTCTTATATTACTGTTGCTAGTGTTACACTTGTCCGTTAGGGACAGTGCATGTGTCTTATATTAAGATGCCTTGTTTAAGCAAAATGGGGTGTTTTGGATGTCGGTGTTGTTCTACTGAGGCTCGATTGGAAGAGAGCCAGCCTGCGCCTCCGGAGGGTACTCCAAATTTTGACGTATACGTCAAGCACGGTATTGGCCCTATTATGTTTAGCACATTGTGGAATAAATATACGAGGGACAAGGCTGAGTTACAATGGCCACTTACTGGCTCGTTTGATGAGCAAAAATTGAATTTCTTGCAGGTCAAGTTGTTCGCCAAAAAGAGCAGACAGTCGATGTTTGATTTCCTAAGAGTATGGCAGAAGGAAGCAAAGCAGCGGCGTATGAGAGCAGAGAAAGAGGCCCGGAAGAGACAGACGCAGACTATAACACAGAAAGCAGTGGCCTATGAAAGGGAAAAGATAGAGAAAGGCATAGAATGTGCAGATAGAAAATTTCGATTGCAGACAGATAAATGTTATGTTACTAGGGAGGAAGGTGACATTTTCGTTGAAGAGCTATTGGATTCTCGCCCTCCTCCACCTTGCGCTCCTGAGCGGATTTACCCATGGGTTCCAGCATCTCAGTCTCTGGCCTCTGGTGCCAATCTTTCTAGTATTTCTGACTCTAGTTCAACTGCTTCGGCCCCAACCCCGCCTGCTGCCTCTCTGCTCACGCTAGTAACAGGGGTGGGAGCCCTTAGCTCTCCTGCTCCGTCTACTGACTCTGTATCTACCGCTACACCCCCTTTTACTCCTACAGCACTGTCTCCTTACATGATGATACCTGTCTCCTCATCTGCTCTTTCTCCCTCAAGTATGACGCCCCAAACACTGCTGAATGGCGAAACCCCTTTATGGGGGATTCAGGAAGGGAATTGGGCGACAGCACGGGACCGTTTGGACAAAGTGTTGGTGCGTTCTGCTGTGGGTGATGAGGAGAAGCAAATGGTAGCAAATCAGGCGGCTCAGTGGGCTCGGAGCTCGATCTATAGCGTGGAAGATGTGTGGAGTGTGATGAAAGATTATGAGCCCTTCATACAGCAGCATCCCCTTAAGCACATGTCGGCCACGTTAATAGGACTGTGGGAACAGTGTTTTCAGGGTGTTGCACCGCAGATCATCTATGACATACGAGACAGGGTATATGCCGCAGGTATGGCTCCTAATGAGGTTTTTAGCATTGTAACGACATTGGTGGGTTATCGAGGCAGATTGCTCCAAAAGGTTCCGACAATGGTGACCCAGTGCCCCATGAGGGAGGTCCATCCCATTTATCATCCTGAAATACCAGAACTACGTCACTTCACGAATACTGTAATTAGGCCACGAGTTGATGCTCGGTTTCAGGAACAGTGGATCTACGCTCCTTGGAAGAGGAGTGAAATGAAATGAAATTTGTACTTGTAAAGCGCACCCATACCCCCAAAGGGGTGTCCAGGCGCTGTACGCATACCGCTGTGGAACCCTTCCTGGCTTTTCCCTGTGAAATGTCCACTCCTGGGCACCCCCAGGGTGAAGCCAGGCATCCCAGCGCTGTTGGGGCCGTTGTGGAGATTAAGCAAGCTATTGCCCAGAGTTGCAGAGTGGGACCCATGATTAGAATAGGCACTGAGGCGAGAATTATCAGGTCCGAGGAAATTGAGCCCAAGACCCGCCGAGGCGGGAATTGAACCCTGGTCCCGGGCCAGATCTCTGCATCAGGGTCTGCCGCTCTAACCATTGAGCCACACTTCTCCACTAGTGAGTGAGGTAATATCCCTTAAAAGTCAGTTGCCGGACCCTCGGAAAAACCCGACTGTGTACTACAAAGAGTTGACAGAGGCGGCCTCCTCCACTGTGATGACGTTAGCAGATATTGAGTTGTTCTTTGGTTTGTTGGTACCGGTGGCTATATGGAGGCAAGTGCATACACAGGACCATGTGGTGGAATTAGGAGGAACATGGGATCAGATCAGGGCGTGGGATAAGGATCGCAAGCCCGGTGACAAGCTGAAGGCGGAGATATTGGCTTTACCGGGTCGCATTATCACTTATATGCATTCCCTTATCCCGCCGAGACGAGTAGATTGGGACAAGTTGACTGCATGTCCTCAGAAGAAGGACAAGAGTGTGTCTGATTTCTTTACTAGGTTTGAAGGGGTGTTTCTCAACTTTAGCAGCCAGGACCTGTCATTGGAGGGTGGTGTACGGTTGTTTGTCAGCAGGTTTGTTAACAACTTGCTTCCTGAGATTGCGACTAGGTTGCAGGCTTCAGAGAGCACTTGGAGCACCTCTTCCCCATCAGTGATTTTGAGTATGGCACAGTACTACGAGCATAGAGAGAATGAGGACAAGGAAAGGGTGGAGAAAAAGTCGAAGGATTTGAAGACAAGGGTGTTGATGCAGCACGTTGCGAGGGGAAGAGGAAGAGGTTCGGGTTCGGCCCAGCGGCTGTCCCGGACTAACAGGGGTGGTGCTTCGAATGCACCCCTTGGGCTCAATCAATGTGCATATTGCAAGCGGGAAGGGCATTGGCGGAATGAGTGCCCGGAGTTGTCGCAGAGAGATGAGGCCCCGAGAGGTGGGGGGTTTGGAGGACGTGGAAGGGGAGGAGGAGGCCGTGGGGACTTGCGATCAGAAAACACATCATCTAACAGACAGAGCGGAAACTACTTCGACGATCCCCGAGGGAGACAGTACTATCATGACGACTATGACATGGACGAAGTGACAGGGATTTCTCACAGCCTGGCAGCCAGGGACAGGGTGAGGGACCAGTTCCGGTGCCTGTAGATCAGTGTGGACCCTATGTCACTGCAGATTTACATGGTACGAATCAGAAATTCTTAGTCGATACAGGGGCTATAAAAAGCTCTGTTTCCCGTTCACTGGTCCCGGGGGCAGCTCTGTCTGGCCAAAACAATGTTTCAGTGGGTTTCTCAGGCGTGCCTGTCATTATCCCCATTTCCTAACCTCTTGCTTTGACGATTGGCCCCTTTACGGTTGACTCACCATTCTTATTGACGTCAAATTATGGGGAGAATTTGTTAGGATTGGATTTGTTGAAAAGGTTGCATGCGACCATTTTTTGTTCTGCAGACGGTGTTTACATGACTATTGGACCGCGAGTGGCCCGTGCCAAGCAATGCCTCACAAAGGATGCCCCCCTTCCCGTCGAGTTTAAAGATGTGCCATGTTCATTATGGGCTACAGGAGACACGGATGTGGGGTTGCTCCAGATCCCACCAGTCTCTATACAGATCAAAGACAATGCTAAATTGCCGCGTATTCCCAGTACAAGATATCCCAGGCAGGAGAAAAGGCCTTATTGCAAATAATACAGGATTTGATTAAGTCTGGTGTGGTTGAAGAGACAGTAGCGAATGTGTGTAATAGCCCTATCCTTCCTATACTCAAAAAGGCACCTTTGAATTCTTCTGATGCCCACCCTGATGTTTACCGCTTTGTCATTGACCTTAGAGAGATTAACAAAATAGTGGTTCCCCAGTATCCTGTAGTCCCAGATATTACCACGATCTTGACAATGATTCCCCCGTCAGTCAAATTATTTTCAGTAATAGATTTGAAGAATGCTTTCTTCAGCATTCCAATCCATACAGATAGCAGATATCTGTCTGTATTTTCAATAGCCGGAAGGAGCTTTAGATTCTACCGTGCTCCACAAGGCTATGCAGAAAGTCAGAGTATCTATAGATAGGCTTTAAAAGCTTAATTGGATTCCTTGGAGCTTCCCCTTGGTAATGTGCTGCTGCAGTACGTTGACGATCTCCTTGTGGCTTCGGACACTGAGGATGGTTGTAAAGAAGCCACGGTTAAATTACTGTTACATCTGGCACACCATGGACACAAGGTGTCACTCTCAAAATTTCAATATTGTCGGCAGGAGGTCACCTATTTAGGTCACCTACTGTCGAAGGAGGGTCACAGACTAACACCTGAACGCATAGCTGCTATTACTAATATGCCTGTTCCTAAGACTCAACGCGAGGTATGCGCGTTCATAGGTATAACTTCGTATTGTCGGCATTGGATCATTAACTATTCCCTACTAACAAAACCCCTTCTTTACCTGACCACCAAGGATGTGCATGAACCCTTGCCTTGGACACCTGCATACCAGCAAGCTTTTGAGCAATTGAAGGTTGCGCTTTGCTCTGCTTCTGTGCTTGGCACTCCTGATTACCAGAAGCCTTTTGTGCTTTATGTACATGAGGCGGACGGTTGCGCGCTTTCTGTTCTAACACAGGGTTTTGGTGGTAAGCAGAGACCCTGCCCCTATTTCTCTGCTATTCTTGATAGCGTCGCCAGAGCTCTCCCGAGCTGCCTGAGGGCTGCCGCGGCGGTGGCAGTTCCTATCAGACAATCGGCAGGTCTCGTCCTTGATACTGACCTCACAGTAATGGTACCCCATGCTGTGGACACGCTTTTGAACAAGACAAAGACGCAGCACCTTACTAGTGCGCGTCTCACTGGATATGAGTTAACCTTGTTTGCTCCGCACATTACCATCAAACGATGTGCTACTCTGAGCCCAGCCACGTTACTACCCCTGCCTTCGGAAGAAAAGGACAATGATGTCCATGATTGTTTATTTCGGACTGAGGAAGAAACGAAGGGACGGGTAGACCTGACTGATGTTCCCTTATCTGACTCCCAAGGGGAACTATATGTCGATGGCTCTTGTTTCAAGCTACCAGATGGCACCACCACTGCAGCTTATGCAATCACAACGTTACACACTGTAGTTGAGACATCCCGTATTCCATACCAATCGGCTCAGGCTGCAGAGTTAGTTGCCCTACTTAGGGCTTGCGAGTTAAGTGAGGGACTGACTGTCAATGTCTACACCGACAGCCAGTACGCCTTTGGGGTGGCCCATAATTTTGGGCGCCTTTGGGCAGAGAGAGGGTTCTTGATTTCGCATGGACTGCGCATACAACATGGTCCATTGATACATAGACTGTTGTCAGCATTGACACTTCCTGATAAGTTGGAAATAATAAAATGTAGCGCTCACAAAGCAGTAACAGACGATGTTGGAAGGGAAAATGCTTTTGCAGATCAGACAGCTAAAGAGACAGCTAGATCAAAGATGAAAAAGATGTTCGTGGCAGATCCCGCTAGGTGGGTTCCAGACAATGGAATGTTCGAGGACACATTGGAAAATGTCAGGGAGATACAGGGCGAGGTGAGAGTAGATGAGTTGGCAGTATGGGAGGAGAGGACAGGGCGCTTGGATGAGGATGGGTGTTGGACTGACTTGTCTGGGAAGCAGAGATGGTTACTGCCGAATGCCTATGTGCTCCCTGTTGTCACTATGGCCCACGGCCCAGCACACATTAATGCCAAAGGAATATGTAAGCTACTAGACCCAGTATGGCGAAATGATAACATCCCTAAGGTAGCCGCACACCTAGTGAAACACTGCATCATTTGTCTGAAACATATTCCTGGGAAAGGTACACCTACACCCGCAGGTAACTTTGAACCGCCTTCCTTCCCTTTCGAGGTTCTCCAGATGGATTTAATCGAAATGGAACGAGTTAATAACTTGAAGTATGTGCTAGTAGTAATTTGTGCATTCAGTAAATGGATTGAGGCTTACCCCACTAAGGAGAATACGGCCATGGCGATGGCGAAGTCGCTCTTAAAAGAGTTCTTCCCGCGCTATGGATTGCCACGTGTGATCTGGAGTGACAATAGAAGTCACTTCAACTCAAAAGTCATTGAATTGGTGTGCAAGGGCTTACATATTAAGCAGAAGTTTCATGCAGTGAACCACCCCCAGTCAGCAGGCCTGGTTGAGAAGTACAATGGTACTCTCAAACTGAAGTTAGCGAAGATCCAAGAAAGCACAGGATTGCAGTGGCCAGATGCATTACCTTTGGCTTTGTTATCTACCAGGGCGACTGCGCACTCTAGAACAGGGTTGTCCCCTTACGAGGTGGTCTTTGGGCGCCCCACCAATGTCTGGGGCGTCCCAAGACCCAAGCGCTTCTCCGAGATAGAGTACCCCCTGTTGATATATTATCTGAATGAATTGTCTAAAGATCTCTGTTCTGTCCACCAACAGATTCAAGCCACGCTGCAACCAGTACCAGAGGGGCCCGGGCATCAGCTACAATCCGGGAATTTTGTTACGGTCAAGATCTACCAACGGAAGTGGAACGAGGTGGAAGGGGCCCCTCCTTGTGTTGCTTGCTACCCGCACTGCCGTGAAGCTTGAGGGCCGGAAGCACTGGGTGCATGCATCGCATGTAAAAAGGGTACCTTTACCACTTCCGTATGATCAGTGGGCCCTCGAAGGAATAGCTGACCAGGAAGGGGAGCACGTGCCCCGTTTTGTTCCTTTCTCTGATGCCCGATTGAGGTGGGCGCAGACAGACGAAGAAAGTGATGAGGCCTTACCTGAGGCGGTCCCCTCAGAGATAAGGGCCGCCCCGGATGCTCCCGCTTCTGGTGCACAGACACCTGAGTCTCAATGCCCTGCTGAGCCTGAATTTCGTCCCCTTTTTGTTGATGAAGAAGTGCCTGGGGTTTCCAGGTACAACCTGCGGCCCCGACGGAAGGACAGTGCGCCAGTAGGACAGTCCAGGAGTTAGGGAAGGACTTGAGCTAAGGGTGGAGGTGCTATGTCTATGGTGCCTGCTTTAGATTAGAGTGAACAACGCTGGTGCACTGCCCTAGACACTGGACAGGATCGTTGAGGGTATTTGCCCAGGAGGGAGGGTGCCCTATCCTGAAAGAAGAGGATTTGTTTTCCAGCAAGGGCTGTGATCGCGCAGCTCCCCCATGGGAGTGTTTCATAGCACCGTCGTTGATGAACAATAGGAGCCTGGTGCTCTGAAGGACACTGGGTGACTTGTACCCCTCTGGTCGGTTGTATTTTTGTGGCTCCAATTCCTAAGGTTTCTTTCTATGTACCCATTTGGCCGTGCAGTCATGAAGGAGGAACAGCCCCTGGTGGCCCCACCATTGCAGCAGAATGGTCCAGGGTGGTCTAGTTGGTCCACTGGGAGTAGGGTAGTAGTGGTAGTGTTCCTTCCCGTAGTAATGATAACACTATTCGGGGTGGTGTGGTATTTGGAAGAACAGCATCCTGTACACACTTTGATAGGGACTACTCCGGCTCCACCCGAGCACTCGTTTGTTACACTGGCCACGCATAAGGAAAGACATAGACAGACTTATGCCCAGAACGCATTCCTGCAGATGCTTCATCAGGTACACAGCACCACCAATGCCACAAACTGTTGGGTGTGTGGGTTACTTCCCTCAGTTATGCACAAGAATGATCTGCTGGTGCCATTGCCCCTCTCATACTTGGGTAGTGGTGAGGCCTGGTTCCAGTTGCTTTCTATGGTATATATGCGCTATCATGCCAACACTATGAATATGGTACATGCTGATTACGAGGCAGTATTGGAGTATATAGTGGTACACCAAGGATATACACCTGGGGCAGATGGAAAGGAGGGTACCCTACATCCAGAAGCTTGTATGAACGTTTTCGAAAATAATAAGAATGTCACTTGGTTACAAAATGAAATGTTGGATTTCCAAGGATTTAATGTTACTGAATATTTTAAATGTTTCCAGGAACGAAATATAACTGAAGACAAAGCCATGCCCGTCCCTGTGATCAATACAACAGCTAGTTTTTGTGTTGAAGGTTCAGGGATCGTTTCAGTAGGACAAAGCAGATGCAACTACACATACCGATTGAACACTACTAGCAGCCCACCGTTGCTCACACCTCCCAATGTATACTTTGTTTGTGGGGAGCAGGCCTATACATGGCTTCCCAGGGGATGGTCTGGCCGGTGTTATGTCTCTTTCCTTTTACCTCCCGTTTACATTGCACCATCTAATTATCACATGTATCATAGGCTACAGCGTAAGGATCTACGTTTGCATCGGGCCAAGAGAGTTGTCAATCCAGAAGATATAGACCAAACAGATACTTCCCTACAGCAGTTTACTGACATCATGAAGGGCATTCTGCCGTTCTGGGGCCCCATGTTCAATAGTCGTAATATTCGTCGCCTTGCCAGAGTAGTTGAGGGGGTTATTAATACTACTGCGGGTATACTGGCTAATATTACAGTTGAGCTTCAGGCTACGAAACTCGTTGCTCTTCAAAACCGGATGGTTTTAGACGTCATCCTTGCTGATAGGGGTGGAGCCTGCCGCGTCATCGGCAGCAGTTGTTGTGTTTACATTCCTGATAACGCCCCTACTGTGTACTCCGCCACACAAAAATTACACAGGCTTGCTTCAGATATCCATCAGGATAATGGATCATGGTCTCTCACGGGGTGGTTCTGGGGTCTGCTGGCGTCATGGGGTTGGAAGATACTACTCGCCCTCATAGCTATTGCAGGTGTCATCTTCACATGTTGCCTATGTATTAATTGTCTTCCAGCATGTTGCACCTGTTGTGTGAGCAAGCTCACCCCTACCCCTAAATTGTCAGGACGTGATAACAAGGTCTCCACTATGATGATGCAGGACATCCAGGACATCATGCTCATAGATGAGGGCATCTTCAAATATTACGTGATTTTGATGCTCCTGTGTTGTTTTGTTCTCCTTCATAACTTGAGTGACTATGCAATTCCTTTCTCCCCACTTAAAATTGTAAAGACCCTACCGGATAGCATCAATAAAGCATTTAGCCACCCATGCTAAAAGGAGGGTCTGTTAGATTTGAAAATCCCATTCCTACTATGCACTTGTATCATGCTACATTAGGTTAGCGATGTGTGGCTAAATATACGCCATTTGTATTTACGTTATGCAACCCACTGAGTTATCCCTGCAACGTGCAAGCTTTCTGTAGTTAGCCAGTGCGACTCCATTTTGTATTTCGTAATCCCTATTGGGCCGCTTAGGCCATGTCTGAACTAGGCCTCATCATTCGTATTGCTTGCCTCAGCAGAACACTGTATTTCGTTATTATTTTCTCTCTGTTCAAGGCTGTTTTCTGACTCACTAATGAATAGGCCATTCTGCCCTCGCATACCTATCTGAATGTGTAGTTCTGCTCCCACGTTGGGAGACGCTGAGACTCAGCGCGGTGACCTCGAAGCACTGATAGCATGTACCCATCTGGCAGGTGGTAGCTCATCCTCCTGTGCCTCCTTTGTTCATGTTCGGCCCAAGCCGGTAACTTTCCACTGTGGGCGTGGTTGGAGGCTTCTTGGGAAGAATGATTACTCAGTGCATACCATTGGGGGGTCAGTCCCTCAGCAGACATCTTAGGGTGCAGGTCAGATTGGACTCCTCTGCAGAGTATTGCTAATAAATGTATGTTTGTATTCTCTTCTGTCTGACCGACTCTTCATTACTTGGGAAGGCATAACAGGAGGTTGTAAGTAACCTGGGTGGCCCCAAAGAGCCTCTCCCTTCACATGTAGTGTGTTTGCAAACCATAAACACACGCATTGCCACAACACAGTGATCATGCAGCCTTCTGTCTAAGGATCTGCCGCATCTCCAGTCAATGTGCCCCTTTGCTTGTTCATGTTGCCCTTATTTTGTAGTCTGAAGCAAATGTTTCTTTAGCTGTATTTTTTATTACTTTTCTGTGCATATTTCCAAGTCTGTGACACCACCAATAAGTATCTTTCAATATATTCATTGCCTATGGTAATATGTGGCTATACCCCCAGGTACAATAGTATCTGGGACAAGATCTGCAGTCATTGTGGGTGTGCACTGGGGGATATTTATTTGGGCATGAGTAACATTGGTCCCATCCACCCCCGACCCCCAGTCCCTGGTTGTTACTTACCCTGTTGCTGATGTAGCTGGTCATGTTCAGCACTATCCTGTCCCTGGACTCCGACCACCGACTCCTTGCTGATGACTGCGGACACCTGTTTCTCCAAGGCATCCAGCTCCTCTTGTGGCGCTGGACTCCCACCTCCAGTCTGCAGTGCTGCCTGGCGATTGTTGGCCAGTTTCTGCTTGGTCTTGCGCTTAGCATCATGCCAGCGCTTCTTGCAGTCGGTCACTGTCCTCTTGAACTCTGCGACAGCATTCACCTTGGCTACGATGGACTGCCATATTGCATTTTTGGTCCCCAATGACACAGTGGAGCTGACAAAGAGCTGGTGTTGTTTGTCTGTCACCTCCGCAATCAAGATCTCATTTTCCTGCTGGCTGAACCTGGTTTTCCTTTTCCTCTTCCCGGGGTCTCTGGCTGGTCCTCCTGGCTGTTTGTGGTGTTTGGGGGTATTGTTCTCTCCTGCATTACTGGGTCCAGCTTCCTCCATGGTTCTTCAGGTATGTTTTTTTTGTTTTTGGTGGTGTTTTGTGTACTTCGTGGGCGTTTTGTAGTTGATTTTCCCACGTAATGTGAAAAAAGTGGCGTCACGCTGATTTGCGTGCAGTTTCTGGCCGCTGATTGGCCGGCGGCCACTTTTTTCACGTTAGCGGCAAGATTTTTATTGCCGTAACGCAGAGGTTTACGTCGACAATTCCGCCCGCGATGAGAAACCATTGCCATGTAGCGACGTATTGTAAATACGTCGGTACCATGGCAATAGCTTTCAGCGGTACAGGGCGGTAGGAAAATTGCCGCTAACTATCGCTAACGTTAGTTAGCGGCAATTCTTGTACATATACCCCATGGTGTCTATTGTCTTGGCACACTGTTCCAATAGGTAGTTTCGGTATGTGGATCCATGGTTTGAGCACGATCTATAGTCATGAAGAAACTGACATCAGCGTGTCGGCGGAGGGGTTAGATGGACTCCGCTGACATCACATCCGGGGACGACATCTCTGCGGAGTCGCTCAATGCCCTCTGCCAGCGCGCAGACGTCCTGTGGGGAAAAAAGTTTCCAGATCCAGTCTGGCACCTGGGGAGGATTCTAAATAAGGAATCTGCGGCTAGAGCCTGTCTCTACCGCATACATCTTTACCGAGGGTAAGTAACTTGTTCGTTTGGGACACGTGGAGCTTTGCGGTGTTGCAAGAATGCCTCAAAGCTCGTGACATTGGGATTATCAACAAGAGTTTGCTGTAGCATTCTTTAGTATAATGTGGGTGTGTGCATGTTTTTTATTGGCTTGCTAAAACTTTGGCCCATGTGCAATGCTTACGATAATGGGGTTGCGATTTAGGGATTGCTGCAGCGATGTCATGCCATGCTACAGGTTTGCACATAAGGGCTGTTTTGCTTGCGCATGATGTATATGGGGCTTGCATGTTCTTAATGGTGTATTACTGTTTTTTCTATGTACATAACTATTTGCGAGGAATTGACTGCAGGATCGCGGTTCATTTGGACCGAAGTTCGCTTACAAATTGCCACGAGGAATTGCATTTATATGCCTGTAAGTTGTGGCACTCTGGAGGTTTGAGGGGATCGTTTACACATGTCACACTTTCCCTTGTGCCCCTGAGACCACGGGATGAATTGTATTTGACTAAGGCATTGTCCGTTGTCATCAAGATGATTTGTAATATATGATTATATTTTTTGTGTTATGGTGGAGCTTTGTCCTTTGCTCCTTACGGGTCTTGAGAAGACCAGTGGATTGATAATATTGGTAAGACCCTGAATGGTCTGGTTGCTATAGAATCTTACGGGAATGCTTCAATCTGGAGAAGTATAAAGCGGGATATATGCACTTTAACCGGAATGACTTACTGTCTGTTCTTTTCTCTTTCCCCCCTTGGTTCCAGAAATTACTTTCTAAGGAAAATTTGCACTGAGTTTGTTTATAATTTTGAACATGTTTTGCACAAACTGGATTTTTTGCTGGGTTTTCTTCTGATTCCTTCTTCTTTAGTTTAGTTTAGGCACTTTGCTTCTTTAGATGGGAGGCTTTCTACTGTTTGTGATCCCACAAAATAAACCGAAAATTAATTTTACTCTTTTCTCTTTCTTTTTTTTATAACTTCTGCTGAGGTTTTCTAAACTAGCTGTTTGTCATGTTGAATGTATGATGATTTAATAAATATCTATGTTTTTGTCTCCTAGCCAATGATACTGTGATCTAAAATGTTTCATAAAATTAAATGGTATGTTTTGATGTTGTACTAATTGTATGTTGTTCAGCAACAAATGTTCATGGTTATGATATGTTGGCATTGTGCTGAGAGAACTGTTTCTTAGACCGAACTCAGTGATATCATCTTATGTTTTTGCCCCCAATGTTGTGCTTAACAATCCAATACGTCCTCTTTCGTAAGGGTTGAGGGCATATTCGGTATAAAAATGTGACACCATTTTAATAATATTGGTTCTCTCTTTTTATATTATTTTATTTACCTATCTATTTATTTTAGGTTTTTTACTTTCCTTATAAAGCCATAGGAGGATAGAGGATATGTGCTAGAGGTGATATATAATATGTTATATACATGTAAAGAATTATCCTTAGACACGTAGAAGTGAAGCAAGTAACTTCTTTATTAAATTCGCCAACACAGACTCCGCGAGGTGCGGAGCACAGGATACACAGCCTCTCTGTGAGTCACCAGCTGTCAACTGTCAACATTCCAAGTGGACAGCTGGTGACAGGCATGCAGCGGTACGATGTATGGGAGAGGGCACAAGTGTGCAGATCATAACAATACGGTCACAAATGGCACTCTTGTTCACCGCTGATACCACTGTAGTATACTGATCTTTAATGTAATACACCTTTCATGCCTCTCTGCCTTGCTGCTCAGCCAGTGTGGATGTTCTGTGGAATGTTGGATGTGTGGTGAGGTAACGGAATGCTGGAATGCCTGTGTGTGGAGAATGTCAGTTGGGAGTATGGGCTGAGCAGCAAGGAGGCTGCTCCTGGTGGGGCTCTGTAGAGAAGACCTACTCTACATCTAATTCTGTACTACTCCATGTTGTGACTCCTGATCTCCAATATCTACAATAAACCTACATGGAAATCCAACTGGTCTTGGTTCTATTCACTTATTACATTTGGCGATGATCCGGAAAGAACCTCCCTTGCCACCTGATGGTCTACAGAAATTTTGAAAAGCAGGAAGCAACTCCAAGGTATGAGTTTCCTACAACTACAGCTACGCATTTAAAAGGCATACTGGCACTCAGTGAGCCCCACCAGTGACCTTCCATCTGTCACCCTCAACCTTAGGGTACCAGTTCCTGCCTGCACACAACTGAAGTGTGCCAGTTCCTGCCACCCTGCTGTGAACCTCAGTCTACTGCCGCCCAGCTGCCGTTCCTGTCATCCGATGTTGGGAGAATGCCTCTCACGTGGAATATCCTTCAGAAGCGACGAGTTCCAGTCTCCATGTTGTTACCCTTCTGCGAGACCCACTTTGCCTGCAGCACGGAGAGGACCAACCGATACTGATTGTTCCTCAGTACTGCGGCATGTCTCAGAACAGTTCACCAGCTTTGCGTACAACTACATGCTACTAGGGGATGAGCGTCATTTCTATTATTCGGGCAACCCGTTGGCAACTCCTCGTGACCATATGCATGTATTGGTACAGAGGTCTGGAGCCGGTTTTACATACGTATGCCGTGAGTACTTTTGGTTATTTTTAATTCCTTCATTGCATCTTTGGTGCGCCACACTATGGCAGTTGAACTGCTCTGCCACTTTCAAACATGACACGAGCTCACTACAGCGCGCGCAACCTTACTTGCGCACGGCGTTCCTGCGATGTCTTCTCTTCCTCTTCTGTTACGTATCATATGCCGCGAAGTCTCCCTTGCTGTTAACCACGTTTGGTGCACGGTGATGCCGGGAGCCTCCCGGTGCGGCGTCACCAGTGCGTGCCGCCATCTTAAGTTTGGCGTGTTTCTTCTGCATGTTATCTCGTGTCCTGCCAACCACGTTTGTTCAAGAGTAGCAGCGACATCCTGCCTGAGGAGCAACGTTTCAAAGGGAAATCCGCAAAAATTAAGATCCTTGTTTCAACATACTGGGCTTCTTGATGTGCAAGTCATCGACAAGTTCACAAAGGCATAATGTTTTTGTTTTTTTTGTTTGTTTTTTCTTTTTCAAGGTACTGTTGTTCTTATTATTTTTTTCTACAAGTTCATCTACCGACTTCACCTTTAATCTTCCTCGGTGCCTTTGATCAAAGTCGGCAACTGCTGGAAAATGTTAATTTGGGTTTTGCTTGCACAATATGACTGTAATCTGAGCTTGAGGCAGTCACAACTTCGAGGGAGGAGTCTTTAGATATTGGAACTATGACATTACATTTTAAAATCATCGCAATTTCCTCTAGTGCACCAGGGATTCTCGGGTACAATTTTCGAGTACCGGCGATGTTTTCTTTAGATGAATTTAATGCGGAAAATGTTTATCATTTACATCTTTGGAAAATTTTCTTGCTTTATTTATACTTGATTATTATTGTCATGAATATATGTTGCACTTCCCTATAATAGCGTATTGCTCTATTACAAGTGTTTTTCTGTGTGAGTATTCTTCCTCACATTGGTGGGAGTAGTCTCCTCCCATTATAATACATCTTACTGTTTTGCATATTAGAAAGTTCTGTAATGTGTTTTATTTCTACAGGTTATTCATTTTGCTAAACTGAATTCGCTTTGTGCGTTTATGTATGTTGTAGTGACAATATGTTTGGCACATGGATTTGTCAACTACATTGTTCTTACAGGGTAGTTTATTTTAAAGTGCTTTACTTGTAAGTTTGGTTGTAAAGGAATTTTCATTCAGGTATATGTTACGACAGCCGACTGTCCACTCGTACGTGGATCCGCCACTTTGCAAGTTTCCGGAATGGAGTTTTCATTATTTAAGTTATGCATTGGAATAGCCTACTGGCTATGTGACCTCCACTTATGCGTGGATACGTCACCTTATTTAAGTTATGCATTGGAATAGCCTACCGGCTATGTGACCTCCACTTGTGTGTGGATACGTCACCTTATTTAAATTATGCATTGTAATAGCCTACTGGCTATGTGACATTCATTTGTGTGGATACGTCACCTATATTTTAAAATCCCCTGTTCTTGGGATCTACTGTTTTGACAGAGTGCGTTTTCACTTATCACATGGTACCTGTGCGTGATTTCTCACATACTTACTGTCATGTTGGATTTATTTTAAAATTCAACAGGGGGGGATTTTCACCCCTCTTTTTCTCCTCTCTAGTTTTCTTCATTCAAGAATTGTATGTTGGAGCGTACCCAACCTTTTTCTTGCGGGTGTGAGTGAGAGAGTCTTGCGTTATGTCTCTTTGAGAGTGTTTTTTTCTTGTCTTTGTCTTGCGCTAATTTTTCATTGGTTGACGTTCTCTGTTTATCACTTCCATACTAGTCTGGCCAACTGGTGTGTCCTGCTGGTGACTTAGATGTCAAGTTCCTGTTTTCTTCTGTTGTTTGTTTTAGTTTTCCTGAGCATAAGGTGGGAGATCTCTTTTCTCACATTCTCTTCTTTGTGTATTCCTTGCTCTATTTCGTTTCTTTCACTTTCTTATTTCAAGATTTATTGTTTTACCTTTTGCTTTTCTTACGTCCATTCTTCTTTTGCTTGTAAAGGGGAAGAGGTGTGGTGTGTCGTTAATTAATTCAATGCATTCCTTTTGGATTGATTGCATATTTTAATTTTTGCTATTACTATGCTTACTTTTGTTTTATCCTTTTTGCTGTTCATTAAAGGGGGAATGTGTGTAGTATACTGATCTTTAATGTAATACACCTTTCATGCCTCTCTGCCTTGCTGCTCAGCCAGTGTGGATGTTCTGTAGAATGTTGGATGTGTGGTGAGGTAACGGAATGCTGGAATGCCTGTGTGTGGAGGGTGTCAGTTGGGAGTATGGGCTGAGCAGCAAGGAGGCTGCTCCTGGTGGGGCTCTGTAGAGAAGACCTACTCTACATCTAATTCTGTACTACTCCATGTTGTGACTCCTGATCTACAATATCTACAATAAACCTACACGGAAATCCAACTGGTCTTGGTTCTATTCACTTATTACAACCACCCAGAGGTATCCAATGACCTGAGGGTAACTTGTCGAATGAGGTAGCTCAACAGGGATACATCCATCTGTTTCGCTATGTTATTTCTGTCTTCGCAACTGTATCATTTGTAGGTACCATTGCCAAATAGCATTATCAGAACAAATGCCTTCTATCCCCTCTGACTAACCGACGAGAGCTTTACTGTATGTTATTTTCTTGTTTTGCCTTGTTCTCCTGGTATTGTTTTTGTAAAAATCAATACAAAATGTATTGAAATTAAAAAATATGATTTAATGTATGTGCAAAAGATGTCATCAAGTTACTATGCCGGTGCTCCACGCGCCCTCACAGTCCAGTTTCCTCACTTAGGTTGAAATTAGAGTTAATATTGGCAAACCACTTTACTGTGTTTGTTGTTAAACTGTAAAATTACATGCGACGTATAAACAGATTTCACAATGTGCTGTCCAATACAATACTGACGATATCAGCCTACATTCCCCACACGCACCGACCCCACATTTCCGGTTTCTGCAGTATAGTCCTAATTACACCGTGCAGGCACAATATTGTCCTATGTTCAGCACTTCATACTTGAGATGGTTCTGGGGCAATAGATCTCTTCGCTGCAAAGCCTTCCTTTGTTCATTGAGGTTATCTTTGTGCAAGACTAAACCTTTACAGTAAAAAAGTCAACACCACCCACACACACAAAAAAAAAGAAATCCGCTACAAATACAGCTTCTATAATTGCTGGGGATTCAGTAAACTACTACAACTAAAAAGGATGCGATAACGTGTCACGAAATAGGGCGACTGTGGCAAAATATCTGTTGCTCGGGAAAGATGAACACAAAAGTGCACTTCAAATCATGATGATGAGAAAGCGTGAGATTTGTTCTAATGGCGAAGCAGATTAGCGTTTCTACGTGATATGCGGCGCTCTCTCACAGATTGTGGCATCGTTAGTTTTTATCACAGTAAGACGCCTTTGTGACGTCATAGAACCTTGAGAGATGCTATGACGTGCACATAATCATCTCTAGCCGAGACTTTGCTGGCATCTCTCTGCCATGGGAGGTGTTTACTGCCGCAGCTTATTTGGTTCATAGTTTTTGACAGATTTAATACGGCATCCTCAGAGTAGTAGCGTTGCTTCCTTTCCCTGATGTCGTGACAGGTAAGGAATTATTCACTTTCTATTTTAGAGCCATCGCTTCTTCTATTTTAGACAAATGTGTGTGGTTTTAAAAAGTCGAAAAGTCGAGAGATGGAGCTAAAAACAATTAAAACCGTAAAATAATTTAACAGGACAGGTAATTCACCAAAGAGGTAAAGTTACAAATTCCGCAGTTGAGGTCGGCTAAATTCCTGTGATGGAGCGGGGGTTCTTGAATCTCAATCTCTGAGTAAAAACCGTCATACAAAATAACCCACTGGTCGCATAGACTTTTGATTGTCGAGTTATGGTGTGTAAAAGGAGCTAACATTGGCAGCACAGTTCAATAAATTGGGAAACTATTAAGGGGCATATCAGCAAGGCGGTGCTATGAAATTATCGCCGCTTTTGCGTCCGTTTTCGGGCGAAAAGCGGTGATAATTTCATCGCCGTATCAGCAAAGACACGCTATCCGCGTGTTTTGCTGATTTAGCGCCTCTACAACAACGCCCAGCTTTGCATCTCTAATGAGATGCAAAGTGGGCGTTCCGTGCCAAAATAACTGGAGAAATGTCGCTAACCGACATTTCTCCAATTATCAAGCTGCACGCAAACAAGCAGAGCGATAAGAAAAGTAGCGATAACCACAGTTATCGCTACTTTCCTTACGCCTGCTTGTAATCTGATTTAGCCATGTAATCCAATGGGAGGTGGATTACATGGCTAACGCTACCCTGCCCTATCAGCAAGGTATCGCTGGTCGCAGTGCGATTATCGCTGGATTTCCAGCGATAATCACACTGTTTTCCAGCTAACGCATGGATTCCTATCGCTTGGGAGATAAGCGTTGCTGATAGCACGCTATCTCCACGATAGAATCCAGCGTTAGCCTGCGATAATTATCCTCGCGCTAAAAGCGCTGAGCGATAATTATCGCAGGCCCTTGCTGATATGCCACTTAGGCTCCACAAAAATGACAAAGACGATGATTATCTAAATCATAAAAGTATATTAGCACATTTGCTCACAAATCAGATTAGTTGGCAAAAACCTAGGAAATATATAATTACTGAATTTACATTGACATGTTCAGCATTTGAGTATTATAAAGAACTCACAGTTGATTACAACCAAAAGGAAAGCAGATACCCAGATTTAGTGTTCCATAAAGAAACTTCCCTATTCTAAATAAAGAACTGAAAGTAACTGGGGATTTTCTAAAGACAGAAGGAGGTAGAATGTATCAGCATCAAATGAACCTCATTAAGGTTCAAGGGAAGTGAAAGAGGTTTCAAGGACAGGGTCTTTCAACTCCGGGGAAGGAGTCTTTCTCCCTTCGAAGTCAGGACAGAATCTGACTAAACTAACCTATGGAACTCAAAATAAAACAGAAAACTTCTGGAAACTTATCATTATCAGGTTCCCACCAAAATGAACCAATCCTTTAACAGAGTTCTCTGGGAATAAGTAATCTCTCTTATTTTCCCAGACCCACACAATAAGCTGCACATCTGCTCATCCTCTAAAGTTACATTTGCCTGAGCTGCCTGGTACAGGAGGCTCTTTTCATCATCCCATCTCCACTTCCACCACCACACCTTCATTATTGTACCTCACTATCAGTCTAATGCAAAACAAAGAAACTTTCTCTAACTAATGAGGAGTCTGAGAGCACACTTGCAAAGGAAAGCGAAAAAACAAACTTCTGGCAAGCATTTGAAAAAGTGCAACCGAGCCTGGTCCTAAGCCAGGCTAACATTAACTTTAAAATGGATGCTACTGTGCCACTGAAACCGAGCTGTACCTGGCTAAAGGTCCCTAACTAGGACAAAACCATCCGTAGGTTGCTTGTTTTCCGGTTCAGGGAGGAACTGGCCTGGCCTGGCAGTTTGGTTTGGACTGTTCCCATGAGCAGCAGGTTCAAGATTGATTTGAATATGGCTGGGTCCAGACTGAGGTGGCATAGTAGTCAAAAACCAATGGATTGGGATGAGGCCCAAGTGATTGCCAGTGGCTGAGATTCATTTGAGCATTCAATCGATCAACTAGTTTTTGCAAATAAATACAGTTAACATAAGTGAATATCGAGTACCTTAAAGGAGATGCACAATCCTAAGTAAAGTAAATACAACGATTACAATTCGATTATATGCGTGGTCCTTAGCTAGAAGTAAATGCAGTGACCTAATGTTATTCGATTAATACAGTGCACACAGAAGGTGCTTAAACACGTTTTCAATGTAAATTTGCATATCTGTGATAGATAAAAGGTAAAGCTCTAAATTGTGCTGCTCCAATCCCCCCCTATATGGCTAGGATAGCCATCACACTAAACTATCAAACAATGTGAGACCACATTAAAACTTTGTTGATTTCAACATCTTGCACCTTGTTATCACCAAGGCCTTAATTTCATCATAGGCTCTACACTGAACCTCCTCTCTTTTCAGATCCTCTCTCTTCCGTTTGACCCCCTTTCTTTCAACCAAAACATTCCTTGATCTCTTATACTTAAATCCATTAAACATAGCAAATAGACACATCACACAATTGCCAATAATCAAAATAGGCCTTAATATACCACCTAAAAGCCCACTACCTCCATTGCCAAACCAACTTCCTACAGCAGCAAATCTTTGTATCTCCTTGCTCTTATCTGGTATGGACATTTTACAGTTTTTGCCTTCCTTTGCTAACAATATATTTAATACAAGGCTGTTTTTAAAAACTATAGACTTAATAGCTATCATTTCAGTGTCAATATCCAATAAGGCTCCAGCAGTACTAGTCACTAATCTTCAGATAATTTAAAACAAGTCCTATAGAAGGAATCGTAGACTCCAAAAATATCCCCTACTATCTCTGATGCACTACTACTACTACGCTTGGTCCTAGCAGGGAGCCCAATTTCTTGAGCATCAAATTTATCCATATGATAAATCTTTGGAAAAACTACAGCTAAGTAGCACGTACCTGCCTAGTTTCCAGGTAGTTTAAAATACACATGAGAACCACATACATAAAAGACTCCAGGACTAACGGGATCTTTTCCCCCCCAAGTATCTGTTCTGCATTACCCTCTAACTCAAAGTTGTGTTCACACTTACTTTCTCTCATGAACCTGTTATGTGCCACGTCCACATTTCTGTTTACACACAACACCCCTTGGTGTTGCCAATCAAAACTCAACATGGGTCAAATGTCTAAATCTCTCCTCTTCCTTTCCCCACTTATCTTTCCCATTGTCTTTCCCCGTTTCTTTTCTTTCTTCATTAAGCCTTCTCCTATCTTCCAATTCATCAATACATTTCTTTTCAATTGAACTTAATGAGCAAGTCAGGTTCTGTCTATGGGCAAGGGCAGTGTCAAGCTTAGTTGTGGACCTAACAAAACTCCAAACTGTCTCCAATCTCCTTACCATTTGAATTGGGATTGAAATGTTTATACATAGGTACTTCTAAAAAGACTAAGGGGCCGATTCACAGAACTAATCTGGGATAAAATCCTAAACTTACTACTTTTGGTATTCACAGAAGGCATTTAGTAGTAGTAAAGTTAGGAGTCCTAACTTTACTACTACTAAATGCCTTCTGTGAATACCAAAAGTAGTAAGTTTAGGATTTTATCTCAGATTAGTTCTGTGAATCAGCCCCAAGGTCATTAATTACATAATTTAAAAAATAATACTTTGTGACCCTGACAATATAAAAGTCTAAGCAAAATGCTACAAGTGATGCCATAGGTAAGGGAAATGTGATGATATGTGATACCCTCAGCAACTGAAGCAGACAACTGGGTGCAGACATAGCAATCCTTGGCATTAATCACATCAGTGTACTCATATACCAATCTAAAAAATGCGTTTGTTGAAAAATCTCCCTCGTGCAAAAGCTTAAAACCAAAACTATGTATATTCCCTATCGGGAGAGCATGGGCAATGGGTGTAGTTGTGGATCTAATGGGGCTATTGTCAACTAGGGAATGTAATCCAATAAGCAAAGCAACCATGATATGATAGCAACAATTAATACTCCAGCTACTACTAATCTGTGCTTATCAGGGGTAAGGACACCATGATTTCTCTGTAGCCAGATCAGTAAAAGTAGAATTAACAGCAAGCAAATTTAGGAACTCTGTAGCATTTCTACTTGTGCAAAAACTCAAAACTTCTCTTTGGTAAGATGGTAAGATTAGCTTATGTGCAGCAGTCTTCATTAATTATCCCTAGCCCTACTCCGACTTCTTCAAGAATGACAACTCTACTCTTCTAAGACAGCCTTTTCCTTATGGAATCTTCTTAATTCAGTAAAGCAAAAGTTTCATAAAGTTCAATTATTTGAGATCAACAAAATCAATTCATAGACACAGTTAAGTTTTGTTGTTGTACATATCCAGGGAGATGTAAGCTCCTTGCTTCAGCACCAGGCGTCTAAGAGACTCTATTGGCACTGCACTGTTACCACCAAAATCATAGATGACCCATTCAAGTTTAATAGTTGTGTAATATGTCCGCTCAGGTGCAGAATACCTTCAGCATGGCACTCTTGCTCTTTTCGATCTCCTGAGTACCAGTGATTTGCCATAGCTGTCACTCAACTGACTTGATTTAGTCTCTGTAGTGACAGTTCGTTGTATGCGCTCAACAGACAGACTCAGTCTCAGCTTCCCTCGCCTTTCGGCCACTCTTTTCCTTCTCGGTCCCCTCTGGTCAGACCGCTTGCCCTACGCCAGGTTCAGTTTTGGCAACCACTTCCGCATGATACTGGTCCTGTGTGGCGACTTCAGGCTCACTCTCTACAGTCTCAGGAATCACCTCAATTCGACTCTGTGTTATTTCTGGATCTTGGCCCACATATGGACTTTAAGGACTTTGTTCACTCTCTACCTCCCGCCTACATCAGGGAGAGCTAAAGGTGGTGGTTGCGGCCCAGGGACAGGTGTTGTCACTTGTTCCAGAGGACAATTCACTCACTGAGTATGCGAGGCATACACCCAGTTAGGCACTCCGCCACACTTCACGGCTGTGTTAATCTCAAGGATCACCTGCAAGAGTCCTTTCCAGCGCGGCTCTAGGCATAGCTTCTGAACATATTTTTTGATGAGGACCCAGTCACCTGGACTCAGATTACGGCACTTCCTCTGATGCGGGAGAGCAGTGGTAGCTCCAACCTGATGAGAAACAAATTACGACATCAGCCAGTCCTTTACTGTAGTCAATAATCATATCATCTGTGATATTTACAAGCACATAAGCAAATACAGCAGGCAGTCTCATAGCTCGGCCGATGAGAATTTAATGGAGCGACAATCCTGTTCACCGGTCAGGAGTACTTCGAACACTCTTCATCACCAAAGGCAACGCATCCGGCCACTTTAAAGAGGGAGACGCACAAACCTTCACCAGCTGGGACTTCAGCTTCCCATTGATCTGTTCAACAATGCCAGAAGCCTCAGGTCGGTAAATGCAGTGCAATCACTGTTCCACCCGCAGAGCTACACACAGCATTCTCAGGACCTCATTTTTAAAATGAGTCCCTCATCTAACTCTATAGAAATTGGGAACCCAAAATGTTTTATCTATTCTCATAACAGCAGTTTGGCTGCAGTCAGGCTGTCATTCCTCCTAGTCAGGTATGCTTCAACCCACTGGGAGAAAAAGCACACAATAACCAGGACATATCTCAGTCTGTTACACACAGGAATATCAATAAAATCCAACTACATTCTATTGAAAGGACCTCTTGATTTTCCTACATGACTTATGGTAAAGGGGGTTCTCCTCCCTATGTTCATCTGCTGTCAGACAACACATCGGTGGCACAACGTTTGGGCGATAACTCTAAATTGAGGGTTGAACCAATTCTGTCTAAATAATCGGATCATGGCATCCCTTCCTATGTGTGCAGGACCATGAAAGTGCCTAACAGTTGGGCATCACAAACTGGCAGCCCAGGTCATCCGTCAGCTGAAACCATATCTCATCCCCATTCTTCATACAACCTGCTGTAACCCAATCCTGCTGTACTTCTTCCTGCACTTCCTCTTGCAGTCTCTTAACTTCTTCAACCTTTTTTTTGCTGGTGTCCGCTTCTTCAGGAAGAACTGGCAAATTGCCATCAGAATAGGTGGCTAGTTGCAAGTCAAATAGTGCTCAAGGGCTGCAGCTAAAATGGTAACTTATTTACTGCATCAGCGCTCAATATTTCTTCTAGCATATTTGCCAGTGATCTATAGTCATTGCAGTCGCCTTGTATTTTCCTAACCTGAGAATGCCAGGGCACGTTTCAATATTTTGTATAAATAAACGTGCAGTTTTGTAATTCCTCAATTACTCATCATAACGATGCTAGAGTTTTATTTCCACATTAGCCCAAAACACTCTAAAATTAATTTCCAACGGGCAACTTTCAGACACATCACTGGCTGTTGAGCTTCACCTCTTTCAAATACATAAGAAATAAAATTAATAAAATTAAGTAAAAACAAGGATAAGATTTAGAGTAAAGGCACATTAATATTTTTAAATATAATTATTCTTTTTTATTTAAATTGCCATTAAAACTGACAAGAAAAAAATAACTGCTTGGTGCTAACGATGAGGGGAAATTCATAACGAAGAAATTATGAAGATGGAATGGTAAAATACATCTTATCTATAAGATAGGAGAAGATGAATGAGTGAGGATCTACGCAGCAATGCTAAGCCTCTTTCTTACTGATTGAGAACTTACTTAGTGCAAAATATGAAATAGAAAACACAAATATTTGAACAAACATTGTGTGCATTCTAAAAATTGCAAAGCTAGTTTTCAGTTACAAAATATGACTTTTGTACTATTTGAGGAATCTGTTGCTGATTACAGACTGGTAACATACTGCATTTGTATATCATTACTAATCCACAATACGAATAAATGAAAAAGTGTGAGATTTATGTAGTATCAAGAAATAGGGATTGCGACCACATGCCTGTCCTTTAATGTTAAATGTATTTGCCTTCAACTTTACAGAACATGAAAGCAAACTTTAATTTCTTATGCAGGTGATGGTGAGGTACAAAATGTTTCCTGTCGAAGTGCACATCAGATTACCTCATAACTACTTCCTGTGGAATACTGCTGCATTCCTACCGTAGTGGCTGAAGCTCGTATCTGAAGGAGGTGCCTTTGTGAAATCACACTTTTTCGGATTACCATTGACTGTCTGTCAATAAGACTATCTCCAACCAATACTTTAATGGCTTCTTTCTGTCAAACAATGGTCTGGAGACAGAAGTTTGTTTACTAAAATGCTTTTGCAAGACCTTAAATTGCTTCTGCAGCACTACATCTTTGCCGGTCCTCCTTTGTGCCATGACAGGTAAGGAATACTGCCTTTTTATATCAAACTATTGATTTATTGAGCTGTAGATGCTGAATTGGACTAAAGGCTGGGAGTAGGCCTCAATCAATAACAGTAGTTTAGAGACTGCCAAGATCAACAGCAGGAGTTTAGAGACAGAGGTAGAAACACAATCCCTAATAAATTAGCAGACAGGAATAAAAAATGTATTAAATATAGCTACTATTCACTTAAACATATTTCGTTTGAAGGGACATTACGGTTATTATCTAAAATCTAACTCACTGAATTTACCCTGGTATGGTTAGTTACAAAACCATATTGTCCCTTCAATGCCAATGAAATTATATTGAGAGGGAGAAAAGGGATTCCTTTGATCATAGTTCATCTTAGAGATTTTATGCAGACTACAGTGGCACTGTCTTCACTTAGATGTTCTTGAGGAGAATGTGTAGACAGAATAGGATGTAATTGCGCTGAGCAGATGTCCTTATGAAGATGGCAGTGGAGATAAAAACTTCTGTATCTCCTTGAACAACTAGATATCCTCACAGGAAAATAACCAGGGAGCAAAGGTGCAAATGTACTGAGACAATATCGTCATGTAGAAGGCATGGGCATTCAAGTCAGTCGGTCTCATTTTGGGTATTGTGGGAGTCACTGTCCATCAGAGTGATGGAGGTAACTGCCTGTGCCACTGCGGCAGGACTACTGACCAGCATATTTAAAGATCTATACTATCCGACAGAGATGTTTGTGCCTGCATACGAGCTTCCTCCACGGCGATTCCTCCCTGGCTACTGAAAGTTTGTGGAGAGTCTGCCATGTTTTAGGGGGCTTCTTCACAAACCTTTTTGTTTTTCAAAAACCAACTCCCAAAGCAGGAGTTTATTTTTGGAAAACAAAAGACTAAGAACCAGGGAGATTATTTTCAGTTCGGCTGGTGTTTCTAAAAAGAAGAAAAGAAAAGTACATCAGACCATTGGCTCTAAATGGGGCAGATGGTCTGATGTAGTTACATTTATGGCTACACCAATGTTCTAATGCAGAAGGAAAGTTTCTGCCAGCAGAGAACACCGCTGACAGAAACATGACTGTCTGCTTGACTCGAAATTGAGCAGGCGGATATCAGTTTGGCAGGCAGGGTACTCTGCTAGGTTTGTGGTTAAGTGAACTGTTCAACAAACTGTAAACCTGGCCCAGTGTGTCCGCTAACAGCATGTAGAATTTAAAACATACAGTCGAGTATCCCTGTATTTATTATGTCTTTGTTGATCTCACCAGTAATGTAATCAATGATGTCATTTGTATTGTCATCTGTGACGTAATGTGTGAAATCATGAGTGATGCATTGAGAGGGGCATTATGGTGGGACAGCACCCCATAACATAACTAGTTAATATACATGGCTTGAGCATTTGGACTGCAATGCAAAGTCCTGTGAATTGAAGATTTTCAAATAAATTGTTTGAGTGATTTTATAGCATACAATAGTTCCTGACTTTAATTTCCAACTACAACATCCACTTAACCATGTTTTGTAATGAATTTATTTGGTTTTGTTTTGTACTTGCTGGATGTGGCCATGTGGGTACTCAGTACAAGGTATGGTCTTTGTGCCCCTGATGTCCTTTAATAAAAACCCCTTCGCCGAGTTCCTTCTGAGCACAGCCTGCATCTTAGTCAGTGGTAAGTGGTCTCAGGGCATGGCCTTTCACAAAGTCTTGAACCCTATTCACCAGTCCACAACATCCAGCATACATTGGGTATACTCTACAGTGTTTAGCCATTTCATGGTCCAAGTCCACCTACCTCCAGTACCTTTTGGGAGTGGACTTGGGTCATACCATATGTTTGCACTAGGATTGTCCTCTAGTCTTGCATTTAGAGCAGCATTTAGCCCCCTTCACCCTCTTAGCATTAGAGCTGAGTGATTTATTTTTGTTGGCTTACGCAGATGCGCAATTCAAATGAAATCAAAGTGCAAATTCAACATTTTCATGGAATCCGTATCCTCTTACAATAGCAAAAAAGACAATTTGCAGGAAGTCATTCTTAGGAGTTCCTGAAGCATTGCAAAATCCTTGGTTCTGGCAGTTTGGTCAGTTCAAACATTTTGCTCAGTGAGTAAGGGGCACAGAGTGAGGCAGTTAGCCTTTCTTTTTAGCAGTGGTTCTCCTACTACCCACTAGGTCCAGGCACTGTGGTTTTAGGTACAAGGCACGGCCTTCTTCCTTTCCATTTACCCAGTGTTCTCACCCCATTACATATAGAGCACTGAACACAAAGTGCAGTCTTTAGTTGAGTCCTCTGCAGGAACTCTTGGCCCTAGTGCTGCCTGGGTACTGGGGACAGGTCTCGGCTTCAGCCAGCTATCCATGCCTCGTGCTTGCTTGGCACTGGCAACAGGTGTGACCTTGAGCATGTGCAGGACCCTGACCCAAGTACCTCCTGGAAATGGCCTAGATCTTTTCTCATTACCACTGCTCCCTACAGAGGCAGGGCATGGTGTGTGGTTGTAACCTGCCCACACTGGTCACATGTTATAACCAAAGCCACAACTTGCACAACTATCTATGCAGAGCCGGTACTCAGCACAAGACTTGGCATCTAAAAATGCCCTGTGCCCGATACCCTTCTACAGAGTGCCTTTTGGGAACCACATTTAGCCATGTCTAGTATTCTTAGCCTCATTGCCTACAAATTCCTCTGGCCACAATAATGCAGGCAACTTCTTTTGGCCATTCCCTGTGAGCACCTGGCAGAAAGTGTGTTGAAGCCCATAGCCTTTGTACAGTGCAGTTACCCACAGTGTCCAGTGGGAAGAGTATGGCCTGTGGTCAAACATTTTGCCTTGTACTTCGCCTAGCACCACCCAATTAGCATGAACTTTGAGAACCAAATGTAACATTCTGACTTTCTCAGACCTATTGTAATGTTATGTTATACTGTATTTGTATAGCGCACGTACACCAAAAAGGTTTCTTGGCGCTGGGGTAAAGAAAGGCTGGGATTTTAGCAATTTGCTTTTGTAAATAGCCAAGTTTTCAGGAGTTTCCTGAAGCTCATATAATTTGCTGCCAATCTAATTTCAAGTGAAAGTGAATTCCAGGTAATGGGAACTATCACTGATAATCTTGCCCTGGTCTGATCTGGGAATTGCCTACAGCTCGGTCCTGTTCCAATATGCACTGTACACAACACCCAATGTCAATGGCAACTTCCTATGTGATGGAGCAGAAAAAATAAAAATTTTAACCCCTAACAAATTTTATAATTAATTAAATAAAATGTTCGTTTAAATGTATTAATCAACACTGTATGTGTGGGAATGGTAATATGCCAATGTGTGTGCTAAATAATCTATTAATAAATGTCTGTGTGTCTAATTATAACGTAAAAATAAATGCGTACTAATAAAAATAAATGCATGTTATTGTGCTTCATAGAAATAAAACGTGTTGTTGCAAAAACAAATAGTGATGGTAAGTAAGGAACAGCTTAAATGTTGCTTTCTGCTAGGTAACAACTAATTGGGGTAAGTAGACGGGAGGGAAACGAAAGGGATATTTTTCTCTATTTTAATTATGTTTTATTTGCCTCAAATTAGTGCTTCTAAAGTATAACTGAGTGGCGATATAAAATGGCCGCCAGTGGGAAGATGTGCGCAGGCGCAAGGGGACACGTGGTACGGGATGAGATTGAAGAAATCTGGAACCTCGTGATGTCTCTGAGAGGCTAGGATGCAAGAAATGGTCAAGGCTGGTGTGACCTAATTGAACTGATAGTGTGCCATGATGATCAGCGGAGAGCCCGTGAGAAACAAGTCTAAGAGAAAGGACAATGACTGCGGAGTTCTCGAATGTGTCGAAAGAAGTTACAAATGAACTGATCGAATCGGATGGAAATGTTTAAGCGTATGGGAAAGGAAATGATCCAAGGACCCTTGAATCCAAGAGAACTTGATTAAAGAATGAATAAGCTGACATGCATGGACCAATGAAAGAAAAGCGTGATATTAATGTTGCAACAGTTAGTTAGCAAAGTTAGAATTAGGGTATAAGAGGGCCTACTCTTAGTGGGAGGGGGTCACAAGTTCCAGGCAGTTCGAGAGTCGTGGTTGCAGTCACAGTCAGGAGAGGAGTTGAAGAGTCGTGTTGGTGGCTTCCAGTGCTGGGTGGTCCTGATCGATCCCTTATTGAGCGGGAGATGCTGAAAGACTGTTAGAGGAGACGGGTTGCAGGTAGCTGATGCTGACGAGCTGAAGTTGCTGTTGCTGTCTTAATTTTACAGTTGAGTATGAGAATCAGGCTATTTCTAATTCCTAACTTAGGTTAGAAATCATTAGGCTAAATTAGGAAGCTAGGCAGGTAATTAGGGTTTTGGCTTCATGACAAAAATTTCCTTTTTGCAATAAATTGATTATGTTTAATAAAATTGTGAATTTAAGCTTGAATAATTGAATAAAGTATTAAAAATTCTTTCCATGCTTTTAAAATTATATAAAATTTAAGATTCTTTAAACTCAAAATGACTCAGTGGTTATTTTCCTAAATGATTGTGACATGAGAAATTGTTTATTGTGATTCAGCTGGTCTTAATCACTATGAACTAATTTCTTAAATGAATGATTCATCGACAAACAATGAGCAGGGATATCTTAAGAAATAACTAAAAGAAAGTGACTAATTAAGGTAACAAGATATCTTGGCTCTTCCAGCGGTACATAAAAGGTGTTCTCCATTTAGTTCTCATGCTTCTCCTAGGAGTACAGAATTTCACAAAGGTGTAAAGGAAATCCAGGAGTGTGTGTGTGTGTGTTAGACGATGTTTATGGGCCCCATCGTCATGTGGATATGAGAAATATAGTTTGCCCCTGGATGACCTATAAGTAACCTAGGAGGAGAATAGTTTTTTTTGTACGCGCTGCATCAGATTTCTTGGTAGCAGAGTTATGGTTTTCTATAGATTAGTTTAGTGATTATTTGTTTATTGATTATTGATTATTTTTGATGACTAACAATATATGTTGAGTCACGTTATGTTATATGTAAGTTTTCACGCTTCTGGGATGTAGGAAGTGGAACACGTGTGGCAAGAGAAGTCACATGGAATTTGGTACATGGTCTGAATTCATTTTTTGATTATAACGCAGGTTGTGTTATGTTAGGGATTTCTGTGTGAAAAGTGTGTAATTGAAATAGCAAATCACGTTTACTTGTGAAACTTTGGCCTTAATTCTCAGGAGCCTAGTCTCCACATGTGTCTTATCCCCAGAGAAACGAGTAAATTGTTTGTTTGAAAGAAGGGTAAGGTAGAGGGAAGTGCTACTTTATCGGCGAAAGTAAATAATTCTGTGGTAGGGTAGAGGTAAGCGCTGCCTACTGGAAAAACAGGATTCTTGTGTAAAAGGACAAAGCTGTCACTTTGTTTAGCGAATCAGACTATGGAATTGTTTATTTGTTGTAACTAACGAAGAAAACAGTAAAAAGAAAAAATTGCCGATAAATTTTGTAAAGGAGGGGTAAAGAGTAGAAGTGACGTGGAAAAGTGCCGCGCTAGGATTGGATAGTGCGTTAGACACGTGAACATAGAGCAGGAGTGACGTAGAAAAGTGCCGCGCTAGGATTGGTTGGTTCGCGGACGGTGGGAATTGTTCTGATTGGTACGTTAGTGTGAATCGCGCTGTAATTGGACGAAGTTCCGTACACAGAAACAGCGTTAGAGTAAAGAGAAAACAAATAGAAAACATGCCGTATTACGAGTATGAAAGGGAGAGAACGTCATGGACTGACGAAATTGAAGAATTTCTTTAAGAAAGACAAAAAGGTTGTGACTAGAGAGGGACAAGTAATTCCTCCGCCGAAATCAGCAGCTTCACATATGATGCTGAAATATGGATATCATACGTGCATATGGTTGGACAATTGGGTAAAATATACAAAGAATGATGGAGCATTGGCTTTTCCTGAAAATGGTTCTTTTAATGTAGCGGTTTTACGGAATCTAAGAGAGAAAATGTTTAAATTGGAACCTAGACCTAGACCGACACAGTTTGAGGCTTTAACAGAATGGGAAGATGAGATGTACGAGCGAGAAAGGTTCAGAGGAATGAAAGGTTATGAGTTTGTGCCCGGAAGATTGTGGGGAATGAATCATGAGGACAGAATAAAACGATGGAGATGTGCTAACATGACAGGAGGTTTGTTTCCAGCTTTTACAGTTGAGGAAGAGACTAAGAAAAAACGGACTGAGAAAAAGAAACATATAGAGAGAGAAAAGTATATGCATGAGAGCGAAACGGATGACGAATTGCTGGAAGATATTTTAAATAGAAATCCACCTCCGTATCAGCAGAGTTCTACAGTGGTGACACCAAATGCGCCACCAATAGAGACTATGCGAAATAAAAGTCCGGAAAAGAAAAATGAAGTAAATAGGTCACAAGAACAAATGAGAACTTCTCAAAATGAGGGAAAAGAAAGCGACAATGCAAGCGAATTGGCAAGGACAACAAAAGAACTAACAGAGAAAATTAGAGAATTAACGAAAAATATGGAAGCAGTTACTGTGCCTGTAACAATAGGTCCAGTAATACCAGTTTTTGAGAATCAGAAAATTGATGAGCGATCCTTGGTGATTCCCTTGAGTTCACAATTTCAGAGAGAAAAGGAAAGAATGGAAACAAGTCCAGGTACAAGTAAATTGGCTAGTGCTTACAGACCAAGTCCACCTGAAAATTTGACAGTAAATGAGTGTAACGGTAGGAAAATACCTATGGTAACTGAATCTGCAACAGTGACACCTGAAAAGAGTGGAAATTGGACAGAAATAAATAGTACTCCCATAGGTCTGACTCCTGATGAGTTAAATGAGTGGATGAAAGCTTTTAAAATAAAAGAAACAGAAGAAAAACCATTAGATGTGATCAGATTAAAAATTGACATGGAAGAATTAATACTAGGAACGATTGGTACTGAAAAGATAAAAAATTATCAGGATGATGAAATAATGTTTCTGTGTAAAAGTATAACATGGAGGGCAAAGAATTTACATGACAAACTAGAAGAAGTGGCTAGTGAGATTGGAATAGATTTTGCAAAAGTAAAAACATTGCAGAAACCATACAGAGTAGACTTTTGTGAAAAAGATATTGAAAATTTGAATACAGCAGGAAGGCTGACACAGATAAAAGAGTTGATTGTTTTGTTGAGAAAATGGGGTGATGTGGACAGATGGAAGGTTAGATGGACAAAGAAGAATGAGAAAAGTATAGACAAAGGTTCATTGGCTTTTATGGTAACAGAAAAAGAACCTGTTGTTAAAGAATACCCTATGAGAGAAACTCCAGGTGGTAGTTACGTGCATGTTCCATGGACTAGGCAGGACATCCTGTCATTTACAAATGACTTTCCAAAATTAAGAGAGAAGCCAGTTGAATGGTACCGACAGGTAGAAAGGTTTGTAAAGGTCTCAAAAGTGTTGTGGATAGATTTGGATGGATTGTTTGACATAGTGGTACCAACGGATCTGTGGTCAGAATGTAAGATTACAGTTGACTGGCCAACTACAGAATATCCAAGAGATCCTAAGACAGGAGCTCCAGGACCAGATGTGATGAAGAAATACGACAAAGTGACTACCTTTTTGAAGAATAAGATTCCTCCCAAAGAGACAGATTGGGTTAAGATTGATAGAACTACACAGGAAAGTAAGGAGTCTGTACATGCATATTATGAACGTTTGTTATTGGTTTTCAAGCAGTATAGCGGTTATGAGGAATTGAGTGAAAAGGACATGAGTCATTTTGTATACCGATTTGTGTTTGGCCTGAAACAAGAAATAAGCGATATGATTAAACAACATATGATAAACTGGCAAAATGGAAGTGTAGATGAGGTGCTGAGGTATGCTAAGTATTGTAGTGATGAAATAGAAAGTAAACAGCGTAAATTGAAAGAAAAGGCGATGTGGGCACAAGTGAAAGTGGCAGAGAAACAAGAAGCCCAATTGGACAATAATAATGGAAACGAATCAGGACAGAATAAGATGCGACCAAACATAGGTAAAGGAAAAGGACAGGTGAGTCTAGAAGAGGCAAAGAAGAAATGGCCATGACATAATTGCGGAAAATTAGGGCATTGGAGGAATGAGTGTAAGTTCCCACCTAAACCTAATCCGGAACATCAATCATTAACTCCACAGGTGCAGAATGAGGTAGTTGTTCAACAAAGTCAGGTGCCACAACCACCACTTCCCAACATTGTTAACCAGCAAAGATACAGTACAGAAACAGGATTCTACGGAGGAGAGCAGGTAACACAGTTGCCGCGAGCAGCTAACATTTCTCAGTATTGGTTGCGTCAGAGTGAGGATGACCCGGATGAAAGTTTCTGACGGTGCGCAGGAGAGGGGAAAGAGTGCGTGCTTGGCGCAACTCTAGAGGTAGATCAGTCTGGTCCCTTTGTGGATGGAGAAGTGAATGGTGCAAACGTAACATTCCTTGTCGATACTGGAGCTACCCGTTCTACTGTTAGGTCAGTGGAAATTCGAACCTTCCTCTCTCAGGTGAATACATCCAAGTGGTAGGAGTAGCCAATCAGCAGATTAAAACCCCACTTACTGAATTGGTAGAAGTAAAAATTGGTTCTTTTAGCAAAATGCATAAATTTGTAGTGTGCGATTGTAGTCCTGTAAATCTTTTAGGTCGTGACCTTTTGTGTAAAATGAATTGCACAATTTATTGTACACCAGATGGAATAGGTTTTCAGACTTCAGATGAAGATGTTTTGTACAAAGTAACTTTGATGAATCAAGAACCTGAAACGAATGGTTTGTTTCCTGCATTTGATGCAGAAAAACTTCCAGAAGAACTAAAAAGTGCTGTAAAAGAAAGTGTGTGGGATTTTACAGGAGAAGACATTGGGTTAATGAGAGAAGTTGATCCTGTAAAAGTGACAGTGAAAGAAGGGATAATTTATCCAAACACGCCACAGTACAAATTAACTCCAGAAATAATTGAAGGAATAACTCCTGTGATAAATAAGATGATTGAACAAGGAATTCTGAAAGAAATCATGAGCAGTCCATGTAATTCACCTATTATGGGACTGAAAAAGCCAAATGGAACATATAGAATAGTACAGGATTTGAGAAAGATAAACAAAATAGTTGTACCATGTTGTCCAATAGTGCCAAACCCTGCAGTGATTCTATATCAAATTCCGCATGAAGCTGAGTGGTACACTGTGATAGATTTGTGTCACGCATTTTTCTCTATTCCTTTGCATCCAGATAGCCAGCCATTATTTGCATTCCGTTTTGGAGAGCGTATTTTGGCATGGTGCCGAATTCCACAGGGGTATACAGAAAGCCCCTCAATTTGTAATCAGATTCTAAAGAAATCTCTGGAAGATTTGAAGATGCCTGAAAAATCAGTGATGGTGCAGTATATCGATGACCTATTGGTGGCATAGAAAACCAAAGAAGCATGTGTAAGTGACACAATTGCTTTGCTGAACCATTTAGAGAAAAGAGGACATAAAGGGGCCGATTCCGATCTCGGCCGGTAGGGCTCCGAATCGGATTCGGCTTTACCGGATCCGATTCGGAGCCCTGTTTCCCGACCGAACCGTACGCGGGTCCGGCCGAGCGAGTACGATGCGAAATCTCCGATCGACTCGTCCGGGCGTCCCGACCGCTCCGACCGACTCGCTCCCGGCTCGAACCGCTCCGACCGACTCGCTCGGACTCGACTCGCACCGCGCAATGGAGACGTTTCCCGGCCGGGTAAGTACGATGCGCGCCGCGAGCAGTCCGACCGAGCCGCGCACTCCGGCTCGTAAGAGCTGTCGGAGCCGTACTTTGGGGGTCCGTGTCGGACCCCCTGTACGCGTAGCCGCGCGAGTCGCACACAGGGGGGACCCATGGGTCCCCCTACCTGTGCGTGTACGGCGCGGATCGCTTCGCGCGCGTACCCGCTGTAGGGGGCGCCCTTGTCCGACTCACACCCATTCAGTCAATGGGAGCCCGCGTACGCATTGTACGACCGGCTCCCATTGACTTCAATGGGAGTCCGACCGACTCGAGTCCGATAACATACGGACGCATCGTACTCGTTCGGTCGGACTGCACGGGTCCGATTCGGTCGGAAATCTCTCCGGGTCCGGCTCGGTCGGAGAAATTTCCGGCCCGAATCGGAATCGACCCCAAAGTGTCTCCTTCAAAATTACAGTTTTGTCAGAAAGAAGTCCAGTATTTAGGACATAAAATTGAGAAAGGAGTGCGGAAAATAGCGACAGAAAGAGTAAGAATGATTCAAGGAATGAGAGCACCAATGACTCAAAGAGAGGTAAGAATGTTTTTGGGAATGGTTGGATATTGTCGACAATGGATAAGTGGATTTTCTTTGATTGCAAAACCCTTACAAAAATTGACAAAGAAAGATGTAAAAGACCCTTTTGAGTTAAACAAAGAAGAAATGAAATCTTTCAAAGAATTGAAAAAGAAGCTGTGTGAGGCCCCTGCATTAGGCATGCCTGATTATGAGAAGGATTTTGAGTTATACTGCAGTGAAAGAGATGGATGTGCATTTTCAGTACTGGTACAAAAACACGGGACCATGAAGAGGCCTATCGCTTACTTCTCAGCTGTTTTAGATCCTATAGCAAAAGCATTGCCTGGGTGTCTGAAAGCAGTTGCTGCTACTTGTGTAAGTCTGGAACAAAGTGAAGGTATAGTGATGGGGTATCCACTGAGAGTGTATGTTCCCCATTCAGTAGAAATTCTTTTGACAAGAACAAAAACACAGTACATGACACATAGTCGGCTGACTAAGTACGAAAAAGTCATCTTGAGTGCTGAAAATGTGACCATAGATAGATGCATAAATGTAAATCCTTCTACATCATTGCCAGATGAAGAGAGTATAATTGAACAAGACGAAGTAGATCATGATTGTCTGAATGTGCTGGAATATTGCACAAAACCAAGAGCTGACATAAAAGATGAACCGTTAAAGGAATCGGATTATGTCATGTTTGTAGATGGTTCATGTTTACGCACAAAAGAAGGAGTGTTAAGCGCAGCTTACGCAGTATGCACAGTGGCAACTGTGATGGAAGCGTCTTGTCTGAAAGGAGTTAGGTCTGCCCAAGTTGCGGAACTAATTGCTTTGATTCAAGCATGTAAATTGGGGAAAAATGTACGAATCACGATTGTGACCGATAGCCAATATGGTTTCGGCATCGTACATGATTTTGGTCAGATTTGGTCACAAAGAGGATTTTTGACATCTGCAGGAACACCTATCAGAAATGGAGAGTATGTTAAAAAACTGCTTGAGGCGATACAGTTGCCTAAACAAATAGCTGTAGTGAAGTGCAAGGCGCATAAGAAAAACGAAGATTACATAGCGGTCGGCAATAATTATGCTGATGAGATCGCTAGATATTGTGCGGAAAACATGGCGTCCCTGAACAAAAATAGAGAAAGGGAGCATGTCTCTTGTCCTTTGCTTTTCACTAATACTGTTGAAACATGGGATGAAGTAAGGCAGTTACAAGAAACAGCAAGAGATGAGGAAAAAGATTACTGGATAAAAGCAGGATGTAGAAGACAGGAAAATAATGGTGTGTGGGTATACAGAGATGAAAGACCAGTTATGCCTGATAGCATGATTGCAGACATGGCACGGATGTACCATGGACAAGCTCATATTGGGAGAGATGCAATGATCAGACTTTTTAGACAGACCTGGTATAACCCAAAATTCAGAGCCATTGCTGAAAGTCTTTGTCAAAGATGTCTTATTTGTCAACAGTTTAACCCAGGAAGAAAAACCGTAGTGAGTCTAGGCACAATAGGACGAGAAGGAGGTCCATTCACAAGAATACAGATGGACTTTATTGAGATGCCCCCTAGTAATAGATTAAGATATGTTCTAGTGGTCGTCTGTTTGTTCTCTCGTTGGGTGGAAGCATACCCCACAAGAAGGAATGATGGAACAACAGTGGCAAAACTTATGCTGCGAGAGTTCATTCCAAGGTATGGTTTTCCAGTCACGGTTGAGACAGATAGAGGAACACATTTCCAAAATGAGTTGATCCAATTGATTTGTGAAGCTCTGAGTATTAAACAAAAATTGCATTGTGCTTACAGACCAGAGGCTTCTGGGGTAGTAGAGCAGATTAATGGAACAATTAAAAACAGGTTAGGAAAAATGTGTCAAGCTACAGGACTCAAATGGCCGGATGCACTGCCTCTTGTTCTGATGACCATCAGAAGCATCCCAGAAAAGAAAACGGGACTCAGTCCTCATGAGATGATCATGGGACGAGCAATGAGACAAGCACACGTACCTGTCAACAAGTTATTAACTATAACTGATGATCTAGTACTGGATTATTGCAAGGGACTGGCTGATGTGGTGCATTCTGTGTTTCATCAGGTTGGACCGGATGCGACCACTCTTGAAAGAAAACCAGCCCACGACTTGAATCCAGGAGACTGGGTCCGCATAAAAGTCCACAAGAGAAGAAACTGTCTAGTACCACGTTGGGATGAGCCAAGACAGGTAATCCTAGTGACAACGACTGCTGTCAAGTGTGCAGGAGTGAAGAACTGGGTTCATGCCAGCCACACAATCAGAATTCCAGAACCTACAGATCGACATGTGAGTCGGCGTCTGGAAGTGTGGGATAAAAGTTTAACGGCTGGGACAACCAAGATAAAAGAAAGGGTGCCAGAACTTGAAGATCGACCTGAAAGTCGACATCTGGAAACCCCAACGGAAAACACCTCTAGAGAAGAAGAGGAACAAGAAGAAGAAGAAGAAAGAAATTCAGAAGTTCCAGAACTTGAAGATCGACCTGTAAGTCGACATCTGGAAATATCTGACACAACTTCAGGATCTGATGATTCAGCTGCAAACTGGGAAGAATTCCGAAAGAGAACTTGGGGTTATAAACCAATTAGAGAAGAAACTGAGCAAGAAATTGAGTTAGATGAACAACCAAGTACAAGTTATGGTGGAAATCCTTCAGAAACAATATTAATAGATGAAGTAGGGAAAGAAGTACACAAAAAGTTAGAAAATCGAGAAGAACCCCGAGGAGTAATAGGGATAGATAGAGAAACAGGAGAACAGGGAAATTTAGAAACAGAAAAGGAGAAAAACACCAAATCGGAAGAACCCCGAGGAGGGACAGTAAAAAGGGAAAACAAAAAGGAGAAGACAGATCCACCAGTAGGAGATGACGAGATTATAAGTTTCAAAATAAGAGACAATAGTGAGACAGTTGAAACAGAAACAGAAGAAAGTGGAGGAGAGGAAAAAGCAAAGACTGAATCAAGAAAAAGAAATTGGAAATCAGAAAGAGAAGAAAGAGAAGGTGAAGCCAAAAGGCCAAGAAAAGGAGATAATTGGCCCAACAGCTATGTAAGAAAATTGAGATATAGAATAATAAGAGCGGAAGACGAAGATGCTGAACAAGTAAATGAAGTAACAAGTCAAAAGGGACAAGAAAAACCCAGTGGAAAAAGATTACAAAAGTCCAAAAGGACAAAGAAAGTGAATTCAAAATTTAAGTCACCTGAGTGGCTGTATATTGCACTAACTGATTACAAAGAAGAAGAAGAAAACACTCACGGAAACCAGAGACTGAGAAGTCGGATGGGAAAAGGTGAGATGCAACAAAACTGAAGTGAAGACTTATAGTGCTTCTGCCGGACGTGACAAATTTACTGGATGTGACAAATCACCGGATGTGACAACGAAAGAATTCTGGAGAGAATTAAAGAAAGTACCAAGCAAAGACTTTTTGAAAGCAGAGTGGCATCTAAGTCATTTCTGAGGTGTAGTGACACAATTTTCTGAAACTTAACAAATAGAAAAAGAAAAATGGAAAATAATAGGGATAGAAGAGATAAATGTGAATTTATAAAGAGATGGTGCAAAATGTGCTGCTTTTGCACAGGATTATTAATGACCATATGGATAGTTTTAGCAATCACAATTCCTATTAGTGTAGCTGTGATAGAAGCAAAGAATGATACTAAACCAGAAAAAGAAACTAATATTAAAGAACCAGTTATTTTAAGAAGTAGTGCAGAGTTGCATAAGGATAGGTCAGTAACAGATTTCTCAAAGAATGTTTTTACAAAGTTGTTGTATGAGTACGTAAAAACAATGGACGTAAGAGATTGTTATGTTTGTATGCAGTTGCCTGCATCAGTATCCGAAGGTGTGACTTATCATCACCTACCTTTGACTTATGGAATAACATGTAGTGTAATAGCAAGTTTATTTTATAAAACAGGTAGATTAGAATCTTATTATACTGATATAGATAAGATTTTTGCAAACATTCCAGTAGTACCAGAACTTAACAAAGTAAAACCAGCAAAAGTTTTAGGAGAATTCTTTTTAGAACATAGAAAATTAACGTTAGAAGAAATAGTTAGTAACAACCTTACCTGTGAGTTAAAGAAAGAAGAAAAAGTATTTTTAGAAATGGTTGAAGAAAGAAGAATGAAGTTTCAGAAAGAAGCAATAAAAGAGGAAGGAAAACGCTTATGGACGTTTGAGGAAGGAAATTATGAAGGGAAAAAGATAAATGCAGCAATGACTTTAGACTGGCCGCAAACAGGAAAGTTGTGCATTAGGAGAAATAAGACAGTCTATGACAATTACTTTGTAGGTTCCAGTATCTGCCATGACAATTATCAAATTCTGGGAGGTTGGGGATTCAAAGGTGGAAAGGACCCAATATTTCCAGGTATCTATTATATTTGTGGGAATAGAGCTTATTACAGGTTACCGGACCATTGGTATGGAACTTGCTATGTAGGCCTGGTCTTTCCAAAATATTTTCACATGGACAGAGAAGAAAAGGGAACATACAAGATGATTAATAGATTTACACGTAGAAAGAGGGAAAGTTTTTCAGAAATTGTAGGTGATATTTTTGGAGCATTGATACCAGCAGTGGGAATATCTTTGAATGCATTTAAAATTCGGAAGTTATCCACAGTAGTAGATCGTTTATCTACAGATACTGCGGGAGGGTTCTTAATGGTAAATACCGAAATGGTTGCCATGAGAGCTATGGTGATGCAAAATCGGCTTGCCCTTGATATTCTTTTGGCAAAAGAGGGTGGAGTCTGTGGAATGTTGAAAGTCCAACATTGTTGTACTTACATTCCTGATAACAGTGAAAATATACAGAAGTATATTACAAATATTACAAGTTTGCACAAAGAACTAGTTCCACTGGAGGTTGAAAGTGTTTTGGGAAAACTGGGTAGAGGGTTTTCCTCAGTAGCGAATTGGTTAACTAGGATGAGTAGACTAGTGATAGGGAAAGTTATAATAGTAGCAACTATAGTAATATTATTAGCCATGATGTTGAAAATAGTAATAACATGTATAAAGAGAAAAGTAAGACAGAATAAGATAAGAAGAAATAATAGAATAATGAGAGAAAGAGAGAGAGAAATGGGTGAAATTGAGTTGGAGAAAATGAAAGAAAGCATGTATAAAGAGACTAAAAGGCAAGATGAAGAAGAAACAGATGTATAAATAACAGAAAGCAAAGGATGAAAGACATGCTGCCTGAAAAGAAGTATGACTTGAGTTTTATGTGGTGATTTAAAAATCACCAAAGGGGGATTGATGGAGCAGGAAAAAATAAAAATTTTAACCCCTAACAAATTTTATAATTAATTAAATAAAATGTTCGTTTAAATGTATTAATCAACACTGTATGTGTGGGAATGGTAATATGCCAATGTGTGTGCTAAATAATCTATTAATAAATGTCTGTGTGTCTAATTATAACGTAAAAATAAATGCGTACTAATAAAAATAAATGCATGTTATTGTGCTTCATAGAAATAAAACGTGTTGTTGCAAAAACAAATAGTGATGGTAAGTAAGGAACAGCTTAAATGTTGCTTTCTGCTAGGTAACAACTAATTGGGGTACGTAGACGGGAGGGAAACGAAAGGGATATTTTTCTCTATTTTAATTATGTTTTATTTGCCTCAAATTAGTGCTTCTAAAGTATAACCGAGTGGCGATATAAAATGGCCGCCAGTGGGAAGATGTGCGCAGGCGCAAGGGGACACGTGGTACGGGATGAGATTGAAGAAATCTGGAACCTCGTGATGTCTCTGAGAGGCTAGGATGCAAGAAATGGTCAAGGCTGGTGTGACCTAATTGAACTGATAGTGTGCCATGATGATCAGCGGAGAGCCCGTGAGAAACAAGTCTAAGAGAAAGGACAATGACTGCGGAGTTCTCGAATGTGTCGAAAGAAGTTACAAATGAACTGATCGAATCGGATGGAAATGTTTAAGCGTATGGGAAAGGAAATGATCCAAGGACCCTTGAATCCAAGAGAACTTGATTAAAGAATGAATAAGCTGACATGCATGGACCAATGAAAGAAAAGCGTGATATTAATGTTGCAACAGTTAGTTAGCAAAGTTAGAATTAGGGTATAAGAGGGCCTACTCTTAGTGGGAGGGGGTCAAGTTCCAGGCAGTTCGAGAGTCGTGGTTGCAGTCACAGTCAGGAGAGGAGTTGAAGAGTCGTGTTGGTGGCTTCCAGTGCTGGGTGGTCCTGATCGATCCCTTATTGAGCGGGAGATGCTGAAAGACTGTTAGAGGAGACGGGTTGCAGGTAGCTGATGCTGACGAGCTGAAGTTGCTGTTGCTGTCTTAATTTTACAGTTGAGTATGAGAATCAGGCTATTTCTAATTCCTAACTTAGGTTAGAAATCATTAGGCTAAATTAGGAAGCTAGGCAGGTAATTAGGGTTTTGGCTTCATGACAAAAATTTCCTTTCTGCAATAAATTGATTATGTTTAATAAAATTGTGAATTTAAGATTGAATAATTGAATAAAGTATTAAAAATTCTTTCCATGCTTTTAAAATTATATAAAATTTAAGATTCTTTAAACTCAAAATGACTCAGTGGTTATTTTCCTAAATGATTGTGACATGAGAAATTGTTTATTGTGATTCAGCTGGTCTTAATCACTATGAACTAATTTCTTAAATGAATGATTCATCGACAAACAATGAGCAGGGATATCTTAAGAAATAACTAAAAGAAAGTGACTAATTAAGGTAACAAGATATCTTGGCTCTTCCAGCGGTACATAAAAGGTGTTCTCCATTTAGTTCTCATGCTTCTCCTAGGAGTACAGAATTTCACAAAGGTGTAAAGGAAATCCAGGAGTGTGTGTGTGTGTTAGACGATGTTTATGGGCCCCATCGTCATGTGGATATGAGAAATATAGTTTGCCCCTGGATGACCTATAAGTAACCTAGGAGGAGAATAGTTTTTATTGTACGCGCTGCATCATATGCATAGTCAAAAATTGATCACAAGTATACAGCCTTCATCAATAACCTGTTCCTCTACCCTCCTCCGTACTTACTGTGCAAGACCTGTAAGCATTTCCAGTGGGTACTGGGTGCAAGCCATTGGCCATGCTTTATTCTGAGCACTGTTGCCCACTGTACCTCCTGGGCAGCACTATCTACAGCCTTGCTCAGTGCTCCCATCATCACTGCCCACTAAACATGATATGCTGCTGCGTCCAGAACCCATGTGTGCAATGATAGTTTTGCACTGTCAGCAGCAATCTCCAACTGTCCACAGTGGACAAGGTGAGGGTAAAGACCATGTCCTCTGCAAAGTCCACTAATCAGAGAATGTGTTTTTCAGCCACACAGTAACATCTTGACAAGGCTTTTGGGAAGCAGTTATTGCAGTCTCACTTCCCAAGAATTATTCATGGACATTTAAACTGAACATGCAATTTTAGGGATCCTCCCCATAACTTACACTCTTCACTTGACACATCTTGACACTCTTACATGCACAGATTTTTCCAAGATCAAACATAAGGATGCTTCGCCTTGTCTTGTGCTTGGTATCGTGATTATGCCATGTGATATATCTGAAGACATAATATCAAGATGAATAATGTTGAGGCAAAAGTATCAGGTAAAAAATATCACAATCCCAAATATCAACATCCTATCCATAAACTACACAAGCACAAATATTGAAAACAAAAATATTGTAGTAAAAAATGGAAAATACATTTTAATAACAAAAACAAAGAAACACAAAATATTGTCAATGCAATAAAACAAATGAACCAAGCCAAACCAAGACAACAAGAACATCGCTAACCGAATATTGCTAAATTTCAATATGAAAAATATATTTATATATAGTGTTAGACATTTTAAGCTTATAATAATTGTACATATATGAATACCAATAACACAAAAACATAATTAGCATTTACCATATAAGGTTAGAACATTTTTAAATAAATCCAATTTCTAACCCTCCAACCAATGAAATTAAACTTGAAACCAGCTGGCAAATAAATACACTATACCAATTAAAAATACAGTATAAAAAGGAAATGAAAATGTGAAACTAACTGCTGCGGAAGGTGCCACTAGTACCGGAAAGTATTATTCTTCCCAACTGAAGCTACATACAGAAAGGCTGCAGCACATAAATAAAATAAAGCCCATACAATTGCAAAGTAAGAATTGAATTAAAAATAACCTAAACCTAGCTGCAAAAGTAATGTAAATATTTTATTAAACACAAAATAGGCTAACAAATATTTTACAATTATATCTCATAAAAATGGTACTAAGACTATAGAAAAACCACCAAACAATGCACAAATACCAAACCACAAAATCATTGGAAAATGGTATTCCAAGAAAGACAAAACGAAATATAAATATAATAAAAACAAATAAAAAAATAAAGTATAACCCCTAAAATAAATTATTAATAACCTGTTATTTTAAAATAATAATGACCAATAAGAAAATAGACATATGAGAAACATTAGACTAAAATATTTAAAATATTTCTTTTTTCTCAACAGTAAAATTTAAAAAAAGAATAACAAAAAGAAAAAGAACAACCCTAAAAAAACACTAACCAGAAACAAAAGAACACAGAAAATGTAAGTAATAATGTAAAACATTTAATAAAAATATCAAATATTCTTCTAATAACAAACAATATACATAAAATGTGTTTTAATAATTCTGTAGTCCACAAATATTATGTTGGAAGTTACAACATATATTAAATTACAAAAGGGGAAACTACTATTACGTTATTGGGATAAGCTTATAGTAAAGAAGGTACTTCTAGTGAAAGAACCCATTGGAAATGCACAAAATATCACTCCAGTGATTGCTAGGGAAGGTCTACTGCCAAACAATATATAGTTGAAAGTGTAAAGGAACATAATCACACTCTAAATGTGACTGAAATTGAAGTTATGAACATCCTACCAGACTTCAGTGAAGAAAGCAAAAGCTCACACAAGCCCACAGGAACCACACAAAAATAAAAATTCCTCAAGTTCCTGAAGAAGCAACTGGTCAACTTCTGCCATAGAAAATCTTAAAAGACTAATAGCTAGAACAAGGAAGGTTACTAGGAAACAGCACTAGGAAACAATAAGAGCACTCCAAACATACAAAGAAATTAAAATCTTCCAAAAATAAAAATAACACATAGTAACCACGATTTCTTCCTACATGACAATGAAAACAACAACAAAAGAATTATTTTATGTGCAACTAACAATCATTTACTTATCCTAACACAATGCAACAGATGGATGAGGGACAGGACATTTAAAACATTCCTAGCACCATGGTCACAACTATACAATACCCATGGGCAATTCTACAATACAAATGTACCTTTAATATACATATACAAAGCACAGAAATATATTGGTGCTACTGCAATTGTAATTAAAACACTCAAGGAATTTACACAAACCCACATTTGCCATAAGTGCACAATTTGCATATGAAGTTAAAAAAAATTATAATGTTAATAGTGTTACTCTGCGTCACCATCATAGAACTAACCAAACACTACAACATGAGTGATTTACAAAGAATGAGATTGAGACAAAACAAATTGCACCTATCACTTCTAGTGACCTTTTATAGTTCAGCTATAGGTAGTGCAAATATCTGGAAGGTCAATACCCTAATCTTCCACATAGGAGTCTAGCTCCATAATATTGTTATATGAGAATGACCAGCACACACCATCTGTTGTGGGTAATAAGCATCAGATATACATTATTTAGTTAAACATAGTGCACAGACTCCATACATTTTTTAAGAGGTTCTATTTATTTACATCTTCTCTTTTTTTAAATAAAAGTATTTCTTTCAATGTAGCCAATGCGTTTCATCTCAAGCACAACACTTCTTCAGGGCTTGTGATGTAGTGGCATCTGTGTCGACTGGTATTAGTTTGATGATCATTCGGTTAGTGGAACCTTTTCCCACATTGTTTTGGAGGACCAATTATAGTATCTTTTTTCTCATTAATTCTTATATTCTCTTATGTTCACATCCGTGTAGTCATTAATTGCTTATACAGTGCCACCCTCTGTTGGCATCCAATTCCATTAAACACTGATGAGCAAGGGTCCTTCTGTATTTTAGGGGTTCCCTGTCTTGTCTTATTTCACGAATCATACGTGTCTGGCAGCGGGGACCATCCTATTGTCACACATACTCCAAGGACCTGGTCTCGCAAATGCACCAGAAGGGCTGCCTAGATGTAGGTGTATGGGTGATTGAATAAATGCATCAGTGATACATGGGTGACTGATGGACTGCATGAGTGTGTGTATGGGTGACTGAATGACTGCATGAGTGGTATATGATTGATTGAATGAGTGGTGTATGGATTATTGAATGAGTGCATGAATGGTGTATGGGTGGGTGAATATGTGCTTCAGTGATACATGGGTGACTGAATGACTGCATGAGTGTGTGTATGGGTGATTGAATGAGTGCATGAATGGTGTATAGATGATTGAATAAGTGTATGAGGGGTGTATGGGTAACTGCATGAGTGCATCAGTGGTACTTACAGGATTGGATGAATAGTATATGGGAGATTGATTGAGATGACTGCATGATTGTGTGTATGGGTGACTGAGTGTATCAGTGGTGCATGTATGATTGAATGAGTGTATGAGTGGTGCATGAAGGAATGAGTAAGTGCATGAGTGGTTTATGGGTGATTGAATGAGTGCGTGAGTGATGTATGGGTGATTGAATAAGAGCATCAATGATGCATGGGTGACTGAATAACTGTATTAATGTGTGTATGGGTGATTGTGTGTAAGAGTAGCTTTATGGGTAAGTGAGTGCTAGTGTGACTGGCTGTATGGGTGAGGTACTGGCTGTGTATGGGGCTGTTTGGGTGAGTGAGTGGATGTCTGAGTGCCTGTATGAGAGAGTGAGCAGGTGTGTGACTGGCTGTGTGAGTGAGTGGGTGTGTAAGTGGCTGTATGTGAGCGTGAGTGGTTGTGTGACTACGTGATTGGAAGAGTGAGTGTGTATGTGACTGGCTATATGGGAGAGTGAGTTGCTATGTGACTGTATGGGTGAGTGAGTCCTTCTGTGAGTGGCTCTATGGGTGAGTCAGTGGCTGTGTAAGTTGTATGGGTCACTGAGTGGGTGCATGTGAGTGCCTGCATGACTGAGTGAGTGACTGTATAAGTGGCTGTATGAGTGATGGAGTGGCTCTTTGAGCAGTCATATAAGAGTGACTGCTTGTGTGAGTGGTAGTGTGGGTGACTCAATGGTTGTGTGAGTGGCTATTTGAAAGAGTCAGTGCCTGTGTGACTGGCTGTATGGGTGAGTAGGTCCCAGTGTGAGTGGCTGTATGGGTGAGTGAGTGCTAGTGTGAGTGGCTGTATGGATGAGTTAGTGGTTCTGTGGGTAGGTGTATGAGTAAGTGGCTGTGTATGTAGCTGTGTGGAAGAGCAACTGGTTGGGTGAGTGGTAGTGTGGGTAACTGAATGGTTGTGTGAGTGGCTGTTTGAAAGTATCAGTGTCTGTGTGACTGGATTTATGGGAGAGAGTGTGTGTGTATGTATGTGATTCTCTCTATGGGTTAGTGAGTGCTAGTGTGAGTCACTGTATGGGCGAGTGAGAGCTAGTGTGAGTGGCTCTATGGATGAGTTAGTGGCTGTGTAAGTGGCTGTATGGGAGAGTGAGTGGGTGTGTGACTTGATTATCAGTGATCACTGTCTGTTTTAGTGAATGAGTGGAGGTGTGATCTAGTCTATAAGTGAAATAGTAGGTATATCAGTGGATCTATCTCTGAGTGACTGCATCCTATAAGACACTGTATAAGTAAGTGATTGGACGTGTTAGTGCCTGTAAAAATAACTGTTTGAATAATTGAGTAAGTTGTTTTGTGACTACCTAGAAATGTGCTGTATTGCAATGAAACTTTTAATTAGGAAATTGAGAAAAAAAACAATGTAAAGGTATGGCAAGTATACTTTATGTTTAAAAGCACTCTCCGTGCATATCTGTAAGCAATATCTGTGTGATAGTAGAAGTATTTTGAGACATCTAACAATGTTGAACTGCAGCCACTATTAAAAAAGAAAAACAGGATAAAGATATGCTAGTATTTAAGCTTCAAAATTACACAAACATAATACAAATTGCTCATACTGTAAGACTATATTACAATATAGTAAAAATAAAAGGTTCCCTTTTTTACTGTTCTCAGCTTTCATACTCCTTCACCGTAAACGATTGTTTGTATGAAGCATCATCCTCATACAGTGGGAAAAAAACAATCAATGGATTGGAAAAAAAAAAGCTGCACAGTTGATGACTACAAATAAGTGGTACTATGCATTTCACTCAGTACAATTAATTAATTAGTGGCTTTTCTGTACTTACTACAGTAATCTGAGAAAATGTATGTTAAAAATATTTCTCATATTATATCACAAATGAATGTGAAGTAGTCTTCAAGTTTGGAGATCCTTTTGAAAACATCACCCCTGGGTAGGCCAAATGACATGTAAACTACTGATGATCCATGCAGACAAAATCCCATACAGTACTTTTTTGCCACAAATAGGACGCAATAGTTTGTTTGGAGAAAAAAAGCGGTCAATTTTTTACTTTTGAAGGCAGTGTTTGGTTTCATCTTAAGGCTGCTGTAATTGGAGTAAGTATCCACTTTCAGACTTTAATTAGAGTGTTGTGTTTAGTTGTTATATTAACTACTTTCTCCAATATAAAAGGACTCTTGATTTTTGAAGATCTTTTTAAAAACATTACCCCAGTAGGCTGAATATTCCCACCCAGTAGCATGTAGAAGTTGTTGTTAGAGAAACAAAAGGGTCTTTTTTTTAGTTTTGAAGGCAGTTTTTAGTTCCAACTTAAGGCTGCTGTAATTGGAGTATATCCATTCACGTTTTAACTGTAATTAGAGAATGTAGTGTTTCCATATAAACTCCTTTGTTGAAGATAAGTGGACTCTTGCATTGGGAACATCTTCTTGAAGACATTACCCCCAATATGCCAAAAAATGTCTAAAGAACAGAGAAACTACGTAATAAAAACACTGTACACCTCTTTTTTATCCACAAATTATCCTCAAAACTTTGGTTGAAGAAAGAAGAGGGATGAGTTTGGTAATCTTCTAGGTAGTCTTGGTTTGGACTTTAGTTTAATGTCAGTACATTCTGTCCATCCAGTTTGGCATTTTAAATAGACAGTGTAGTGTCCAGAGGTTGTATTAACTCCTGCAGGAAAGATGATAGCCAAAGTAGTAAAAGTCCTTGCCGAAATTGATATTTGTCAAGCTACGAAGTTTGTAATTTCAGTTTCCAATTTTCAACCATCTGCTCTGCATCGTTGTAGCATCACTATACGGTATTTCCCAATTGTTTCTAGAAACAACGTAGACATGACATCTGATCTGCAGTTTGGGCAGGTCATATTTTAGTTGGTTCTTTTCAACAATTTCTCAAAAGGCGCATGGTTTTAGAATCCGGTAATGTCAAGTAGAGGAATCGTTCAGAATTAATTACACTGCTGGAGGTAAATCCACAATGTTCGCAGTCATCATGATTCCATTTGTAACTCAATCCAAAAGTCGCTCATTAATATTTACTTCTTCTTGCCCTAACACTTCTACCATCACCATAATAAATTCTTCTACATCTTGTTGAATATTTAGAGAAAAAATTACTGATCCGGTAGCTATATCTATAAGATATTGGATTCCTGAAACAGAATGTATTACACTTCTGTCACTCAGTAAACGTTGGAGCAAACTATATAGTGCAGAACAGATTCTCTTATCTGTTTTTGTTGAATTTGGTTTACTACATGTGGCCAATGGAACAGTAAATTCAGAAAAACATTTACATAGCAGTTGACCCCTGAACTGTTTTTGAACTGTGAACCTACAACTTCTCCATCATTTAGCAGTTTTCCCTTCTTAGATCCTTGGGGATTCCCCATCTGTCCTTCCTTTTCTTCAGCATCCCTACACCGTTTTGTAATCTTCCGCTTTGGACAGATTAACCGTTTCTCATAAACAGGGTACTGGCCTAAATCAGGAGCTTATAGACTTCTTAACCTATTGTACTCCCTTACACAGCTTGCGTCAGCACTAACTTTCTTCTCATCAAAGCCAATCAAAAGCAAACCAGACAACGTTCTAATTTGCGACAATGCTGCATATGACATTCCTTCTTTGAATACAGTACTTCCAATATTAACAAAAGCTTCATCTACACTTAAACATTGCGATTTGTGGATGGTTACAGCATGCGCTAGAGACAGTGGGAACTGCATTCAATGGACGTATAAGTCTTTCACTAACAAAAAATGCACAATGCATTGCCAAATCTGCTTGACACCATCAACCTCATCAAATTTTATGATCAAGTATTCCACCTCATCTCTGTTTGGGTAATCAATAACTTTACCCATTGCACCATTTACTTAAACTTCTTTGACATTTAAATTTCCATGCAAAATTATACAACAGCTTTTGCAGATACGTAACTGCTTCTCTAACCCTGCAGTTTTCCATACACACTTCTCCAAAGAATCCAATTTTGCTTGTAGTGTATCTGTGAGTAGTATTGTGACTCCCTGATGTTCCATTTTATCAGTAGCTGTAATTTCCAAATATCTTCTTTCTCCAGCTGTAGTAATTCTTCATTGAATTTCAAGCACTCTTAAAGGGTTGGCATTAAACAAAGTATAGCCTTCTGTTCTTTAATGAAATTATGCATTAGTTGTGCTGCTGTAATATTAAATGGGAATAGTTTCTTGATAAGGTGAGTTTCCAAAACACATTTCCCTTCTTTTGTAAGAACTCCTACTCTAGTGTCCTTCAGTATATCTCCATAATCCACATCTGATGTTTGCCGCATATTTCTCACTAATTCTTTGCATTCAAAGGTTTGCCAAATATTCACATTTCCAATACTTCCAAGAGAATTTCTTATTTCATTATGAAGAAGTGTTTTGAAAACAGGTTGTCCTTTTACAGGTGTTAGTTGTAGTAGGTCACCAAACACAATTGCATGTTTCCCACCAAACAGTACATCACAATTTGTTCTCAATATCTGCTACATTCCTCAAAGTATGAAGGCAAGCATTAGGTTCGAAACCATGCTCATTTCATCAATAATTAGAAGCTTCAGTTTTTTCAAAACCCATGCTACCTAATGACAAGTGTCACCAGATAATTTCTGGTATTCTAGTTTATTGTCATGTTCCACAGGTAGCATTAATAGTCGATGAAGAGTAATTTCTTTAATGTTATGTACAGCTAATCCTGTTGGTGCAGTAACTACACATGACAAATTTTAATCTGTAGTGTTCTATAGATAACTGGTGAGTACTTTAATTAAGAAACTTTTTCCAGTGTCGGCTTGACCACTTATGTATAGTAGAACCGGCTTTAAATGAAGTACATTCACACTGTCTCTTCTCATGCAGGAATCCAATCTCTATTTTATCTTTAACTTCATTAAATATTTCTTTCTGTTCATTATTGAGTTGTTTTACTAACTGTTTGAAATATACAGTTTCCTGTCTTGCTTGCTGCATTGCAATTCCCCACCTCATTCATAGCTATTGCTGCTTCATTTTGAATTATTGGCTCTCCAAGAGGATCTTGAATTGCTGGTGCAGAATTTTGGCTGCTCTGAAAACTATCCCTACCTATCTCAGCAGCAATCATTTCTTCCTGTTCAATCTCATCTCTCAACATTTGAAGGTAGTTTGGAAACACTGAGCACTCAATGTTGTCTTTGACAGCATTGAAAGAGTCTTCGTAACAGTCATAGTGTCCAAGTAATTGTGATTCTGCATGCCATGGCTTGAACAACTTCAAAAGTGGCAAATAGAAAAATTATCTTTTCACTGGAGTTTGGCTACATCATTTTCTGTGGTTAATTTGATTTCCATTGTTGTGTCTCACTAAATAACCATCACATCCAAGGACTGCATATCTTCCTTGTTCTATACTTTTTAGTTACATTACTTCTATATGTACAGAGTTAAAGTACTCTATACAGACACATGTTTTCAAGATGAGGACTCCTTCTTGGTTGTATGTATCCAGCATATTAGTTTTCAGAATGTCTGTACTCTTGGGTTTGAATTCTGCAAGATACTGTATTTCTGGAAAATACTTTAATACTCTTGTATGACTACTTGCAAGGCCTAGACTTACCCAAATAAGTCCTCTTGACTTGGAGAATAAACTAGCCAAGCTTAACCTGTCCGAGCATTAATACAAACCTATTTCTCTGTGAGAAATCATTTTCAAGCTGAAACTGTACAATTTCTTGGTAAGACTCTTTTCTACAGAAAGTACCTCCCACATCTCTTTCATCTCTGTCTTCTTTGACTTTGTTAAATATGAAGTAAGTTACGTAGCAGGCAACAACAATGGAGTTGTCTGCAACAAATTAGTAGATTCATATTTGCATTCCACATCTTTAGAATGACAGGGTTAGAGTCACTGATATATTTAGAAGTCTCTGTTCTTCTCAGATTTGTATGTATTTTCTGGTGATTTCCAAGTGAGGGTGTGTCTGACTGCAGATAAAAAGCTGTTCACTCTTCCTTCTGAGATCACAGGTCGCGGGAATCCAAAACAAAATCTCATGAAAATATTTCCTTTAGATTTGTATTTTCGGTGACAGTATTTCTCACACCAATGATTTTGAAATCGTAAAACTTGTTGTCTCAAACCCTTGTCAGCAGTATCTTTTGGGATGATGCATGTCACATACTGTTGTATGAAAGACAACACAGACTCATCAGTGTCTGTTCCAAACTTTGGGGCATCTTTTACCCATAGCAGCATGTGAATATGTGGAGCACCTCTAGCTTGGTACTCTTTGCGTCAAAAGAAATCAGTTACTTCACCGAGAACAGGATTAGTTTTATTGCAGATGAAACTCATCTTCGCTTGAAACCCGTGGTTAAAATATCAGCAAATGTTTGCAGGATCCAGCGAACAAAGTTTTCCTGCCGTCTTTAGATTGACGTCTTTTATGTTAGAGTTTGCTTCTCGCAGGAATTCAAGCAGGTCATCCCATGCATACTCATCACAAGTGAGTGCTAGAAACCAAGTCACTGCTCCTAGGTTTCTTAACATGCATTTCAGCTCCCCATGACGACAATACCAATATTCATTGGTGCCACGCTGGCATGCCATCAAATTAATCAAGTTGTATTCCAGGCTTTCATCTTTTTCTTGAACTTTGTCAAGAAATTCCCTTGCTGTCATATTTGCAGATTCACACTTGTCTTGAGAATGTGGTTTGCTGCATAAGATAGACCTGACAAGTCGCTCTCAAATAAAAGATGAAATATATAGGGAATACACTGGCGAAATCTAGGATCCTCTGAGTATAGTCTAGTTGATCTGTATTCAGCCGCTGGTAACTGTACAGGCTGGTCATTATACCTACCACCTATACGTGTGGGAAAGAGATGCGGAAAACACCAGAGCTTATAAACTTCTCTCCCACACACTCAAGGAAGCTCCTCTTGGTTCTTTCATTTGAAAGAGATCAATAGTATCTTGAATGATCTCTTTATAATGGAGAGGGTGAATACTGCAGTGTTCATCAATTTCTTCTGATCGGGATCAATCCACTTTTTCAATCTGACCTCTTGATGATGATGCATCATCTTCAATAAGTGGTACATTTTGAAGGACATCCATATCTTTATAATAAATATTATTTTGTACCAGACATAATATTGCATTTTTTACTTTGGTAACATCCACTAACTCTTGCCATATCTTTTTGCTCTTGGTATGAACACCATTCACTAGAATTACAAGTGCTTCTTCCAAATCTCTCTGCACCCCTACAGTTTCAATGCTCTGCTTGAAATCTAAAGGCAAGTACAGAATGCAACCTTTAAGACCTTTATTGGAGCTCAGTTGGAGGTAACGTCCCTGTCTTTGGCTCCATACGTACTATAGCTTGGAATGGATGTATACATTGGATAAGAATTGATTCATACACATTTAGATCTTGAAGTTCTAGTGGAATTGAAACTAGTTCTGACTTGTTATGCACTGTTCTAGCTGGCATTTTATTATTGTCTAGTTACTATAACATTACTTACATACAGTTTGTTGTATGGAACAAAGTGTTCCTCTACAAATAAATAAGTTGCAAATTCTCACCACTTATTGTTATCTTTTTCACATTTTAAATATAAATAAACATTCTGAGTCCCACTTTTGTAGTGAGTGCGTCAAAAACAAATGCAAACAGACTTTGATCTCTCTGAATAAACACTATTAAACTTTCTAATCTCTTCTTGGAAGTTATCAACAGTAATACCTGTGTCCTGTTCTGCTACTGCTGCAAATACTAAGTCCTCATTTTCTCTACACTACTCTTCCGGACCAAAGAAACAAAACTGAACATCACAAACTTTCTGTACCTCTGCTACTGTACCTTGCAACAGAGCTATATTCATTTCTCCTTAGCATAGGAGGCTTTGGTATGTTAAAAGTCCTGACCTAACTAGTTTTTGCATTTCAGAGTGCTGAACAGCTAACATTCTAAAGTGATGAAAGGTGCTTCAGCACACTTTCTTTGATAAACATGCTAGCGAATGTCCTTGTAAAGTAGTATACTTCCTTACTTTGCATGGATCTAATCCTTGCAACATACCAATTTTTCTGCTGCAGACTTCTGCGCTAGGATAACATATCATATATGTAGAAAATTTCTCAACATAGTCAATAGATTCGCTGCTGAACAGTACAAACACTGCTACATGTTTCATTTATATTCAAGGACCTGCCTACACTTTCCTGTACTTCTTCAGCTATGACTTGCTCTACATTTCTAGGTACCATCACCTCTCTTGGAATAGGGCAACTGTCTTTCATCTCATAACATCGTCCACATTGGTCAACTGCATGCATTAATTTTTTCTCTTGCAAGTAGCTTTCTTCATTAAAGAACGGCTCCGGACTGGAAGTATGTAAGCATAGTCCCAGCTGAATAACTGCTGCAAAGGTTAGTTCTATTGACAAGTCTTTTCTTTTGGCTTCCTCTTCTGCATGGATAACACTATTTTGTTTAGTATCTTCATTCTGTTTAGCAGACATCTAAATAAATAGCTCTCAGTTCTTGATGTGCACAGGCCTTGTGATGTGACTACGCCTCAATACATTCCTTTTGTCTAAATGACTGCTTCTCTTTCTTACTTTTATACTTCAGTCAATGCTGTCTGTAATAAATTACAGAATTACCTCCTGGGTGTCTTAGTGAGCATTCGGTAACTTAAGTATTTCGTGTAAACTGCCTCCATTACATGTATGATTACAACTCAGTTCTGCCTGTCTATGTGAGTGAATGTTTAGGTGCTTCTGTTACAATGTCACTGGGTAGTTTTCCTGCCTGTCTTACTTGATCTCAAACTTTGCTTTGTATTTGAACTTGATGTCCGCGTGACTTTCTAATTGTCCCCATACTATTTTAAGAAATGTCTTTGTTCTTTTACCAGTTGCTCTTTTGTCTTTCACCACTTTCTTTGCATTTTGCCCCTTTTGTCTCTCAGTTGTGATGCGATAGTATGTAATTAAAAGGTAAATGTAGTTATTTTGTTTTTCTTTTCAGGCATCAATTTGTAGTTATGTAGACAGCCTTAGCAGTAAAACTGCCATCAACACGCTCAGATGTAGCAAGCCAATGACATGATGCAAGGACTAATATCACATTACATATTTTAAATATTTCAGATTGGAGACTGGGTGGGAGAGTGTATGTATAATTGGGCACATGGGTGCCTTGGAGTTGCTATATAGGGCTCTGAAACTTGCAGTGTGTCTATAGGCTTTTAAGTACATAGCTCACTGCGCTGTGGCTTATCTGACATGTCTACCTTAGTGGTCAGTTATATGTGGTACACTCTGCAAGGGGCTGCATGGATTGCCTCCTGGGTGTGTTAGTGAGTATTGGTTTATTTAAATCTGTGTGCAGCTGGCTCCATTACCGCTAGATACATATCAGTTATGCCTGTCTGTCTGAGTGACTGTTTAGGTGCTTCTCTTACTATCTCACTGGCTGTTTTAGTGTCAGTCTACTTTTGTACTAAGATATGTCAGATTGAAGTCTGGATAGGAGGGTGGATGTATAATTGGGCACATGGGTCTCTAGGAGTGCATATAGCTCACTCAATCTTCAGAGTACGTGTTACCTTTTAAGCACATAGCACCCTGTCTTAGCTCCAGCCTACCTTAGTGGTTAATTATATGTGGTACACAAGCAGTTTACACCTTCTGTAGGAGTTTAAAGTGGCAAGATAACCATAGCAGTAAAACTGCATGCACAGGCTCAAGTATAGCAGACCCGAGACATGATGCAAGGGCTACTGCTCTGCATGGTAGCCTTGAAAGTGTCAGTTCTTTAGTAGATAATTGAATGAGCATCTCAGTTCCTATCTGGGTCTGTGATTGCATGTGTATGTAAGTTTTAGTAAATGACTGCCTCTCTTTATGACATGTATGCTTCCCTAAATGTGTCTGTAAGGGGGCTGCATGGATTGCTTCCTGGGTGTATTAGTGAGTACTGGGTCATTTAAATGTGTCCTCTTTTAGTGCTAGATGCATATCAGTTCTGCCTGTCTGTGTGAGTGAATGTTTAGGTGCTTCTCTTACTGTCTCACTGGGTGTTTTAGTGCCGGTCTGCTTTTCTACTTAGGTATGTCAGATTGAAGTCTGGGTAGCACGATGGATGTATAATTGGGCACTAGGAGTTCATATAGCTCACTAAATCTTCAGAGTACATGTGTTACCTTTTAACCACATAGCACCCTAATTTTGGGCCTATCTACAAGCTTCCTTAGTTGTGAGTTATTCATGGTAGAAGAGCAGTTTAAACCTTGTCTAGGACTTTTAAATGATAAGATAGCACAAGCAGTAAAACTACATACACAGGATCAAGTGTAGCAGGCCCGGGACATGATGCAAGGGCGATTTCTCTGAATGGTAGACTTGAAGTGTAGGTGGGAGGGTGGAGGTATAATTGGCCACATGGGTCTCTAGAAGTGCATATAGCACAGTGAATCTTTAGAATACATGTGTTACTTTTTAAACACATAGCACAGTGCCCTATAGGCTTGGTTGCACTCTCATGAGATGTTTAAGGAAATGTGCCAGTATTTGATTGTCTGTTTTGAAAGCTCTATAGCTCTCTAAATCTGCACATATATATCTGAATGAATATCTCACTGTCTCTATTAGAAAGTACAAAGGAATATAGGCGTCTGCACAACTGCCTTGCAGACTGCTGGATATATAACTAGTTTGTGAGTAAGTTAATGAATGTATAACTCTATCTGTTGGTCCGTCAGTGGGTGAGAGAGAGCATATATGCTTTAGAAACATCTATTTCACCTGCATAATGGGTGCTAGAGGCGTATGTAGTGCTTGCAATAAGAGTGTGTGTTTGCATGACTAAGTTACTAAAACTCAGAACAACAACTTTCACTTTCTTAAGCAGCAACAGACCATGCTTTATGGCATATCTACAGCATATCTCACAGAGTCGGTTGATCTGTAGTGTAAAACAAGCTTTCACGCCCAGTTCACAGAGATCTGATGTTACATGCAAAGTCATAGCTCAGCAGTGAGCCTCCACAGGTGTAGTCTGTATTAGTAAACCTGACCAATGTTTAAACAGTGCATGTTTAACTATGCCTAGCAGCCTCATACTACACATGTGACTTAGATGGTGAGATATGTTCTTTAAGCTTGTACTAAGCATATACAAACCTGCCTTATAATTTAGAGAGAGCTACACTAAAGAATATCTCGTAGATAGCTAGCAAGTTTCACAAGATCATTATTCATATACACCTACAGTGCATTCTTTCCTCTTTCAATTCTGAGTGTTCTTGTCCTCTTTTACAATGAAATAAATAGGACTACAAGTCCCAGAATGTAAAGAAATACATTTTCTGCGACCAGCAGATCATGCATACACATATAAAACTTCACATCTTCAAATACACTATTGCATATAGCTTTAAACATTAAAGTACAGTGTTTTTTCTACCATTTAGAGAATACAGTAAAGCAGCACAAGCGAATATGGAGCTCCATGGCAACACCTTGTGAACTGACTTCACACACACACACCTACTCGGACACCTGACTCAAACTGTGTCTTACTCTCCTAATAACAAATATATAAAAGCACTCATACTACCTAGTCATAAACCAGCTCATGTACTTTAAATACTTTATATGAATTTGAGACTTTTCATTTAGAATCTCACATACATATGTACCTTCCTAAATAATATTATTTGCTTAAAATGAAATGTAATATCGCATACCAGAAGATTGAGTCTCATTGATCAAATAGGTTCTTTTGCTCTTATTAGATAGATGCAATAATCCCAGTGTTTGTAAAAACGAAGCATAACCTATAAATGGCAACCCTTTCAACTCTGCACTGTCTGATACTGCAGCAGGCAACAAATCAAAACATTCCTTTCAAATTTTAGTGTTGTAACTGCACTTCTCAAGGGTTAGTATGTGTTAAACCTTTCAGTCATTTTTACAAACACCACCAAAATGGATGCGTATTTGTGTATAATTGCAACTTTCTCGCGAAAAAACTGGAGTCCAAAAATATATTTACCTTCACAATTTTATGACTTTAAGAGTGCACTAAACTTTTTTAGCAAGCCCTCATTAGAAAATGAAAACCGTTTCATAGAAAAATTAGTCTACCTCAAATTTACAAAAATAGTCACCTGTTTTTTTAATACCCTTCCCCAATACACTGTTAGCACAGGGTCTATACCAACCCACTAGAACCAGTAGGTCACAAGTTCATACCACTTGCTAGAAGGGCCATATTTGTAACAAAATTAGCTGCAGCAGTGACAGGTGTGGTTTACTGTACACAATAAAAAGCATGTCTGTATTACATTTTCTTTACCAGAGCCAATCACAGATCTAGTTACTAATCCTCTCAACACACTACCTAATTTTATTCACCTACATCTTCCTAAAACATCCAATCAAATATGTGTTTTTTAAACCAGGAGAACACCTCAATTTTAAATGCCTTTTCATTTGGAAAACTACCTCATTCAGCTCCAGCCATCTCCTGTCTGCTACTGCTGCTTCACTTCACTTCAAAGTGGTTAGAGTATAGATTGTGGACCACAGCTATCTTTTCTGGGCTAGAGAGGCTGCTAGAAAGAATGGTATTGACAGAGACTTGGGTTTGGCTAATGTGGACATTAAATGGATTGGCCAGAGAGGGTTAAAGTGTCATCAATTGCTGCCTTTGGTTTAAAGCATTGTGGATCCCAACCCCCTAACCTCATGAGTGTGCACTCTGGTGGCAATGACCTAGGCACACTGACTGGGGTAGAGCTGGAAATCCTAATGAAGGATACCAGAAGGATGCAGAATTCATTACTCTTTTCCCTCGCACTGTCTTGGTGTACTCCAACATATGCCAAAGGCAGAAATGGAAGTGGTTTAATCAATTCTGTCCACAGATTGCCAAAGCCAGGAAACATGTTAATAAAACTGTTTCTACATTCCTCAGAGACCATAACATGTGCTCTATCTAGAACAACATCCTGCATTTCAACATTCATGTAATTTATAAAAGTGATGGAGTTCACTTTACAGACAAAGGCAACAGGGTGTATCTAAGCAACTTGAAAGTCTGTATCTGGTCTTATGAGTAGCTGTCATATACACACAATGGCTCTTGTCAGAGCCACCCTAGTGCCCAAAATATTGTATTGTCAATTTTCGTTATAAATATCTTTTTTCCCAATTTTTTAAATATTTGCAACGACATTGCGATGATCACGAATACGTTGTGAAAACGCAAAACAAAAGCAGACATTTAATACCCAACAGCACATTCAAAATTTGCAACCCAAAAGATTGATTCTAACCATCACACTACATACATTACTATCTAAACAACTCTAAAAAAACATGTATGGCTCACTCAAAGTGCCTGTCACAGCATGTATGACTCTTTGACTGGCAACTGTGATTGGGTTTGTCAGTGGGTCTCTGAGAGGGTCTATTAGTGACTGAGTGGCCCTGTGATTGGGTGTGTAAGTATTTGAGTATATCTGTCACTGACTGTATCAGTCTGTGAGTAGATCTGTGAGTGCATGCATGAGTGTCTGAGTGGGGTGTGTCAGTGACTGCATGACAATATCAACTAATCTGTGACTGAGTGCTAAGCGTCTGTATGTGTGTCTGCGTGACTCAATAAGAATATGAGTGGGTCTTAGAGCACAGTCTCTGAGTGGGTTTATCAGTGTCTGCATGCATCTGTAAGTGGGTGTCTGAGTCTCTGAATGGATCTGTGAGTGGGTGCATCAGAGTCTGAGTGGGTCTTTGACTTGGTGTCTGATTCTCTCAGTTGGTCTGTGAGTGGGTGCATCAGTGTCTGCGTGCATCTGTGAGTGGGTGTCTCAGTCTCTGAATGGATCTGTGAGTGGGTGCATCAGAGTCTGAGTAGGTCTTTGACTGGGTGTCGGAGTCTCGCAGTAGGTCTGTGAGTGGGTGCATCAGTGTCTGCATGCATCTGTGAGTGGGTGTCTCAGTCTCTGAATGGGTCTGTCAGTGGATGCATCAGTCTCTGAGTGGGTCTGCAAGTGGGTGCATCAGTGTCTGAGTCTGTCAGTGGGTGTCTCAGTCTCTGAGTGGATCTGTGACTAGGTTCATTAGTGTCTGAGTGGGCATGTGACTGGGTGCATGAGTCTGTGAGTGCGTCTGTGAGTAGGTGCATCTGTGTCTTAGTAGGTGTTTGACCGGGTGCATGACTCTCTGACTAGGTTTCTGAGTGGGGGTCTGAGGCTCTGAGAGGGTCTGTCAGGGGGTGCATCAGTGTCTGAGGGGGTCTGTCAATGGGTGCATCACTGTCTACGTGCATCTGTGAGTGGGTGTCTGAGTCTCTGAATTGCTCTGTCAGTGGGTGCATCTGAGTGGGTCTGTGAGTGGGTGTGTTAACAGCAGAGAAGGAATATGAGTGGGGGTATGAGTCTCTGAATGGGTCTGTCACTGGGTGCGTGAGTGTCTGTGAGTGGGTGTGTGAGCATCTAAGTAAAACTGATGGTGGGTGTGTGTATATTTTTTTTTCATCAATATTCACAGAGACGTTGCGATATTCATGAAATCCCCGCAATGTTACACAGGGGGTTGCACTGACGGTCACACCATATTCGCGAATATCGCACGTGGGAGAAAAAAAAACAATTTTTGGCACAAAACTTTCAGCCCCAGGAACCATTCTCCGATCCATAAAATGGCAGCTGCAACTGTCTCTACAGGCCAATCACAGCATTCCTGTTGGTGTGCACATTCGCGATTAATCACAAAATCGTCACGAAATATCCGCAGTCACAGAAATCACTAATTGTATTCTCTTAAATTTCTCAAAAACTACTGAACAGATTTACACCAAACAACAAAAAGCACAATCTGCATAACCAAATCTACCTTTCTGCCAAATTTGGTGTAATTCCAACTAGCGGTCCGGGCTGTAGGAGTGTCTATAGACTGTATGGGAATTAACATGGAAAAACACACTTCTTTTACACCCCTTTTTCTCAGCCCTCGCTTGACAGATCACCCCGAAACTTTTCATGCACAACAAGACCTCACGTGACACTTTTTTTGGAACATGTTGTAAAGATTCGTCAACTGGCACCAGAGTTATAGGCGATGTCAAAACATGATTCTCCTATGGAAACATGGTCCTAACTATAACTACCTACTGGTAGCTACCTTTATAACGACCGCCAGTAGGTAATAAATATAATTTTGTTTAGATAACATTTTATTTGTTTTCAGTGTAATAACATAACACTGAAATATCTTCATTAGTAAATTCATTTAGTTCTTTATCCCCGGATATTCATATATCATATATAATGATACTTTGGCATCACCTTTTCCAACGTATGGATAGGGCATGTTTTAACATTATTCCAATGTATCATTCCACTAAGTACATTGTTTATCCTGAGCTCACATCACAGATCTATGGATTTTTTAAGGTGTTGTCTGCCCTGCTCCATCTGTTCTCCGTCAAGTGCCCATCCTCACCAGGTATTCTCAATTTTTTGGGGACATCTCCATCCTGCGTATATACCCCGTTTTCATCACCATGCCCAACACCTAGCACTTTTTTCTAGGAAGTATCACACTGCTCCATTTTTGGGCAATATCTCTTTTCACTGTAACAAAACCTAGCTTTATCAGTATTCTTTTATAGCTTGTTGCATTTGAGTTTTTCAATATCCCCAACAGTGCAAGGGATGGGTCCGTCTCAATGTTAGTGTTTGTGGAGTCATCTAATCTCTTCACCACTGTTCTCCAATAATTCTGGAGTTTGGGGCATTCCCATATTGTGTGTATGAATGTTCCTTCCTGACCACATTTTCACAGACATTTAGCAGCTCCTGTTCTGCCCATTTCATATTGCAGTGTCCTGCTATAATGAATCCTATGCAGAATGTTGAGCTAAATAAGGCAGAAGCTAGCTTTTATTGCCACATCTTTTCGGAATCTAATCTTGTCTTCCGAATCATGATCATCTAGGTCTCCGATGTCACTTTGCCAGTGTTCCCTTAGCCCATGTAGTTCTTGCTGTATATTTGCCATTAACATAGTATATGTTATCATTCTTCCATCCATTAACCTGCTCTCTAATGTGGAGTCAGATATCCGTGATTGTAATGCATGACGCCGCTGTAAGTTTTTGAATAATCTGATGCAGTCATCTTGCATTCCATCTGTCGGTGCTCAAAAGGTACCATCTCATTCGGATCGAATACATTTTCTCGTGATTATAATCCTTTGTCAACTCATTTTTTAATCCCGTTTAGTCTTACCACTGCCTTGAGTCATGTTCCCTTACTTAGATGACTCCTAGGGGGTAGTTATTAATCCCTTCCATTTTTTTGGTTTAATCTGTGCCATGTATGAATTACTGTGTTAGTAGCTGGTGAGAGCATGCCATCCATCCTCCCTCCATGCACATGCATATATCCCTTCTTGCCCAACCTTAGTAGATCTAGCCTATACGTCAGCTCGTCAACCGGTGCATAAGCCAATTTGTTCACAGAACTAACTTGGGCTGCTTCATAGTATTTCTGAATGCTGGGGAGTACTATTCCAAACTTGTAAATCAATCACTGTAATGTGGTTAATGCAATTCTTGATGTGCCAGCTGCCCAGAGTAGTATCCTTCTCATTTGATTACTTTTTGGTATGCTGTATGGCCTATTTTGCAATATATAGGTGAACCCGGGTAAGTCAATCTTTTTAAATACTGCCACCCTTCCTGCAATAGAGATCGGCAAGGCGCTCAAATGTGTTATGCCTATCTGCAGTTTACTGATCAGTGGGGCTAAATTGTCATTGTAATGCACCTTGTCATTTCTAGAAATGCATAAGCCCAAATATTTAAAGTGTTGTATTTCCAACTTGAATGGCAGTGGTAGTTCTCCCACTATTATCCATCAACCCATCAATTATATCAGAGACTTCGCCCAGTTAATTCTCATTTCTGCATACATTCCAAGTATGCTAAAGACATTTTTTTTGGCCTAACAAGGGAAGCTGCGAGGGGGGGACAGGGGGTGGCCAATTATAGTAAAATATCATCGTCATATAGGGATATTCTTTCTTCCCATCCATCCTCCCATGCTCAGCACCATACTTATGTGTCTATACAGATTCATTCTGCAAGTGTCTATTGCAGGGCACATAACATTGTTAATGGGGACAGCCCTGTCTTGTGCCCATCCAGGTTAGAAACTCTGTGGACAATACTTCATTTTCTCTTACTCTCTCCCTTTCCCTTGGGTTACTTGGAGAGAAGCTCAATCCACGTTAGGAATCTGAGTCCCAGCCCTATCCATTCTAAAATGGCGAACAGGAATAACTACTCCACCCAGTCAAAGGCTTTGTTTGCTTCCAGTGATGCTACTCCAGTTGTTACCACCACTCCCTCCACTATGGCTAAGTTATTATTGAGTAGCCTGGGGTTTCATTTAGTAGACCGTTGAGGCATAAATCCCTCCTGATCTGGGTAAACCAGATCAGCAATCACAACCGTAATCTATTCCCCAAATCCTTGACCAATATCTTGGTATCAGTGTTTAGCAGTGATATCGGCCAATAAGACTCACATCGATGTCTAGGTTTTCATTCATTATATATCAGCACTATTGGTCCCGTTCCTAGGTCTGTTGACAGCTTCCCAGTATGGCTTGCATGTATATATGACTAAAGTGGCCAATTTATTGAAGTAAACTTGGTCTAAAACGTGCACTGCTGGTGACCTCTAGTCACGAAATACTAAAACCTGGTCAAGTCAGTTTTCTTACATTCTTTTGTTTTTATTAACATTATTTCTGTTCATTATAAAGCATAACAGTTTTTTGGGGAATAGTAAATCAATCACTTTCCCGCCATCAACTAAAATCAAAGTACACTGTGTTACAACATAAAGTAAACAACACAAATCATAATATTTGAAATAATGTTAACATCATTCAATGCCGACGCCCAATGCATTTCGGGACTGATGTCTCTTCATCAGGGGCAAACCTGTGGGGAACAAATATATAACTATATCAAACACATTCATGTGCAAAACGTGGTTCCAAGATACTTTAAAAAGATTGCGGCAACTATTTAACTACTTATTCTTATTTCGCCATCATGTCCAAGTGAACACCTGATTCAAAACGCATGATTCAAAGCGCATGCCACTAAAATTCTGTGCATACCCCTAAAAAGCGTGTCAAAATTCAGACTACCACATTATTAGTGACAACCTCTTTACCAATATACTGCATGGAAAACAAGCCTCTACTCCCTCAGTGTTTGTCGCTAGCCACGACTGTATATCAAGTGCCAGATCCTATAATGTAGGGCAAATCACAAACTTTAGGTGTCTCTTCAGAGCCATCCCATCAAGACCCAGAACCTCCTATTGACATAATCATACCTGTTACTCGCAGTCACAAAGCAGGAAGTAAGTGCTCCTCTTTTACTGTAACAAAAAACAAGAACAGCAACCCATGAGTCATCATAAGACTCTCCAACCTTCAGCTACAACCCATCACCTATCATTAGCCTCCATTTCAAGTCCCTGGCTTAGCTGCTCCATGACCTGTCCTGTTATCTTTACTGCCCGTGCTCAAGACGTCTATTCTATATCGGAACTATTCATAGTGGCGAGCTCTCGCGGGTGTTCGCCGTCAAAACCTTGAGCATCATGTCTTACTGGTGTTGTATCACGGAACACTAATTCATTGCTACTCTAGTCCACAAACCATTCGTATCATAGCCCCCACCTTCCAAACATACCGAATCACTTAGTAACCCACCGTGACTTTACACATGCTAACAAAAGGATCAAGTGGTTCCCCTATTTCAAACCAACGATGCCATCTTTAAACTCGTAAACTGATGAAATCATGTTTTTCCCAAAGAAAACAAGCTGCCGAAGGCCCCCAGCGACTTAATTACTCTGTTGAAGATGAAATACACCAATATCCCACTAAATCCATACCATGCAAATCCTGTCCTCTAGCTCCTGTAGCTGATGAAACATCTTTGCATGGTAACGTCCTAGCCAACTCGCCTGCAAAGCAAAACATGTATTCCCCCGGTGTCAAAACGGTAGCGCCATCTTGGAGTGGTGACTCACAACTCACGAAATTAAAAAACTCGCCTGCTGGTGTCTGTATAAACACTGATATCTAGCGGTGGCATGCCTTTGGAGTCCTGAGTGCGCATATCGGGTCCATACATGACAAGGAAATAAGTCTAAGTGGAACATTGTCAATAGTGCTTTACAGAAGTCACACGCTTCACAATACGTTCTTTGTTGACAACAACATCTTCAGAATCAATGTGTTATGCCCATCAGGGTCCTGGTGGTCATCGTCAACCTAATTGAATATACACCTTGTAAGCCTGGTATCAACTATCAATCACATGCCTATAGTGTTGTCTGAAATAAGGGCTGAGTGTGCTGGCTGGAGATGCTAAATAGAAGCTTATTTAATATGGACCTTGTGAAGCCTGATATCAACTTTGAGTTCATGCCTATGGTGTTGTGAAGGGAAGCTATTACAGGAAACAAGCCATCTCGAATTTGTCGTTTAACCCTTTCGGGATTAAAGTGTCCAATTTTTAATCCAGAAAGCTTCTCATTGCAGTAGCCTCTTCGATTTATCAATGCCTTGTAAAATTGGTGTCTGTTCAATAATTTGAAATCGCATTTGTGCAATTGTATGTCGATTCTGGTTCCAATGTAGTGCCAAGCTGGAGTTGATGTTGTTTTTCCGGATCTTGCTTTTGTGTTCAGTCAAACGTATCTTCATTTTTTGTTCAGTTTTGCCTGCATAGCATATACTACGTTGGTAGCATTACAATCCGCAGAGTGATTCAGTTTGATAAGTTCTCCTGTTCTCGCGTGAAAGAGTGTGTCCCCCAGGATAACGTTATTGCAATGAATGCAATTCCAGCATTTTTTTGTGCCTGTTTTGCCTGATGGAACCTTTGTTCTGTTGCTTGATGGAATTTCCTTGATATTGTGTGATCTTGTGTATGCGAACAGTGGTTTCTCTGCAAATAATCCCATAAAATTTGGTTCTTCCTCTAGTAATTCCCAACGTCAGCGTATAATGGTTTTGATTTCCTTAGACGCTGTAGAATACCTAGATACAAACACCATCCTTTTGGTATCTTTTTTAGGTTTCCTCTGCAATAATAATTCTCTGTCCATAGAGGGTGGCCCGTTGTGCATGCCTTTCCAGCAACTTTCCAGTGGTTTGGTTACTCTGCCTACCATTATTCTAAAATCATCCGCTGGGAGCCTGTTCAGAGCTGGTGGTTCTCCTATTTGAAGCTGTGTAAGTGCTGCTCCTATTTCCTCTCCTGTAATGTCCTCTTTTAATCTCGGTCTTTTCTCCCTCGATAATTTCCTACAGGGACAGTCCCTAATGAGGTGTGTAAGATCTGGAGGGGAGATTGTTGCCTTGGACTAGTAAAAGCATTGTATTTAGTATGAAAATGTACCTGCAATTTCTTTGTCTCCTGCCACCTTTTTCCCTCTGGGGTCAGTATTTCCCTGCTATGCTTTCTCTCCTTTATCCAACTACTAAGCAATGCCAGGAGCTTCTCAGCCTTCTCACTAGCCTCATACAGCAGTTTCTGCCTGGCTAAGCAGGAGGTTTCAACTTCACTGGTTGCCAATGTACTGTATTCCTCTCTTTTTGTCCTTATGTCCATGCTCTTTCACTCTGTTGGCTGCAAGGCATATTATGTTTCTTCGGAGAGTAGGAGTTCCTAATTTATCTCCATATTCTATCTCCGCTTTCTCGCTTATTTCTCACTTCACCTGAAATTGTTTCTCCCGTATCGTTGCCTTATATGTCTCCCATAGGGTCACAGCAGCTTTTACCATTCCAGTTTCTTCTGTAAAGTAGTTCTCTGTTATTCCATCTCATCACTTGATCACCTCTGTGTTTGTCATAGGCCACGTGAACATTTTCCACTTCCCTCTCTCATGTTTTATCTGTGTTTCTAATAGCATGAGGAGTGCAATATGGTCAGAAATTCCCCTTGTCTTATATCCCGCCACTATAAACCTGTGTATTGTCACCTGTGATGTGAAAAAGTAGTCAATACACAAATGTGAGTTGTGCATCAGAGTAATGCAAAGTATTGTCTTGTGAATGGAATTTTCTCCATATATCACCTAATCCAAATGCTTGTGTGATGCCCACTAATTTCACAGTCCAAGCACTCCCTTTTTTTTGCTGCTAAGTCTGTAATTGCAGGTGCATAATCAAATTAAAATCACTTCCCAGAATTGTCAAAGCCTGCGGTAGGTCAGCTAGTAGGTGTGCAAGTTGTTGTAAGGTATTCTATAAGTGTCGGGGAACGTAAACATTTATCAGCAATATAATTTCCCCCACCCATTCGGCCTACATTGATAAGTAGTATCTGAGTTCATTTACTCTGCGAGGGATTAAAGTCTCTTGCTTTTTTTGTTAATATTGCTACCCCTGGTGATCCTGTTGTGAGCTCAGAACGATTACTACCTTGTATTTTCCTCTCACTAAAAATTCGCACTTTGTGCCTTTCATATCTGTTTCTTGTAGAAACACTGTCTGCCCTGTGGTGTATCAATGCCCATGACACCAACCCTCTCTTAGTTTCACTCCCTGGTCCATTGACATTCCATGTCAGCAGTGTCAATGTGTGTGCCATTGTGTCTGTGTTCTTACTTTCAATTTTATCTGACTCTTTCAAACCCAAGGATGTTCCTGTACTGTATATATTCCTCTCATGGCTCTTGCCTGCTGAAAATATAACAACTTTACCCCAACTCCCCTCCCACCTTGCCGTACAGCAATCTTAGAACTGGCCACATCCCCAACAATGTCATTTAACTGTTTAGTCTATTTTTATACCTGCCACAGAGCTCTTTCAGGAGTCTTCTCAATGGTTTATATACAAGACTAATGTTAGTAAAATAACGCTAAATAATGAACTCCATTCCAAATGAGGTAAGCATTCTCAATATCTCCTCTGGGGAGAGCCCCTCACAGCACAGTCCTGCCATTACCCTAACACTTATCTCAGACATCTTAATCTCCTGTCCCAGGGAACATGCTAAAATGTGTCACCAACAAGCCTGGGCGGGGTTCGCGGAGTTCCGCTACGCAGAACTCCGCGAAGTGCAAAAAATACTCCGCCGCGCTACGTGGATACGCGGAGCTCCGCAAGTGGCGGAATGCGTTAGATAAATGCCGTTCACGTGATTTTCAGCGCCGGTTGTTTGTCCGCACTGTGCAATCATCGCGAAAGGCAACATGCACAGCGCAAGCAGGTGCTGCTTTCTTTCTGCCGCTTGAATAGATTTTTAACTCGAGCAGCAGCTTTCTCAACGAGAATTGATGGTTTCTCAACTCGCAATTAGAAATCCGACCGCCCTCGTTGAGAAATCTCGCCAGGAGGTTGATTTTCCATGCTCGCGCTCGCCAACTTGACGTTGATGATCGCGAACAAGGAAAAAATTAGTCGGGAGGTGGATTTTCCTCGCTTGTGCTCGCCAACTTGACGTTGACGTCCGCGAGCAGTGAAAAATCCTCCGCTCCGCTACGCAGAACGGAGTTTTTCAGAACTCCGCGAGCTTCGCGTAACACGGAGTGCGGAAATCTCCGCAAACTCCACAAGCGGAGCGGAGTTCACCTCCCAGGGTTAGTCACCATATCACCTTATGTTCCCACACATTAAATTATGATGTTTGAAGTCAGTCGAAGTCAGTCGAGTTATTATTGCTGTACTCTCATCTTTGGACTCAGAGCCCATTACCTTAGTGCCACTACCATCATTGTACAGCGCAATGTGTTCCATGTGTTATACCCTCCTAATTCACTCCTGTGCTTGCTGGCCACCACCATCCGGGCATGTTCCACTTTGACTTTTTCTTAGTAGGCTTGGCAGATGCTCTCCTGCAAAAGTGGTGTTTACCCCACCGCCTGTGGAGGTCTTAGATTCTGTGGCAACTGATGACTATTGTCTTCAAGCCATGTCCAAGCCTCAGCTGACTACGTGAAAAAAATTATATTTATCATTATCTATGACAAGCAGTTTTGCTGGCTAGAATAATGGGTACTGAACTTCAGCTGGCAAAGGGCTTTCTTGACCAGGATAGAGGCTCCCCGTTGTCACTGCACTGCATTGTGTAATCTGGGAAAATACTGACATTGTTGCCCACTATCTGCCACGGGCCACGTGAGCATGATATCTATAGTATATTGCTTCTTTCATTAAAATTCAGTAAACGAGCCACAATGGGTCAGGGAGGAACCCCTGGTGTTGTTGGGATGCCAATGGGAGCTCTCAATAGAAAATAAAAAGATTACTTATCTTGCAGAACAGTCTGAGACCATGATTTATCCACAAAGAGCTTAGCACTATGTCCCTCAGCTCTTCTGGAACTCCAACCAGTCACACATTATTGCGCTGGGAGCAGCCTCCTGCGTCACCTAGATGAACAGTCAATATACTAGCTCTTTGGTCATGCTCAGGTATTTCAATTGCAACTCCAGAACAGTTACTCAAACATTTGCCAAAACCGACTCATTTTCAGACACTTCGTCCGCTAATTATTTTGTGCTCTGCCCTTAACACACCCACCTCTAGCACCACTGAATCAATTTTCACTTTGAGGGCTGGTTTGGTATCTTTAATGGCCACTAAAATTGGGTCCACGTGTTCAGCAAGGGAAACCTCCACATCTCTGCGATCTCCAGCACCCACTTGTTTTCCATCCTCTGAATCCTTATGAAGTTGAGTCTTAGTGGCCTTGGGTTGCACCATGTTCAGATATCTGTTCCACACCAGGGATTTCACTTCCCAGTCACCACAGCATCACAGGTACACACTGGGAGTCCTTTTAATGTCCCTCACCCCTGAACACAGCAACAAGATAACCGATCTCCAAAGTCCCCAGGGGTGGATGGGACAGCACCTCAGTATATACCAAGACAGAGGAGAGATCGAAGTAAGGAGTACACCAACTTAGCACCACCTGAGCCACACCCCTACCCGAGAGGCCACGCATAGTCTGGGCCTACCGTGCTTGCGCTGTAGTCAACAATTCAAAGTGCTGACATAGTAGGAATTTGAGGCCTGTCTATTCCATCACTCCAGTAGTACGTGCCACTTAGGGAGCCATCGCTATTGCCACCTCACCTCTGTCTATCCAAAAAGCACCTCTCAGGGGTGGGGAAAAGCTGGGCAGCCCTAGGAGACATCACCATGGAAGATACATCTCTCCCTCACACCATCCACCCAAAGGAGGGTGCGCCACTGCCCGCAGCCCCGAGCGCAGTCACCACAGGCCCCCACAGACAAGCCCGTCTCATCCAGGCCACAGCATCACCCTGAGCACCACTTGTGTCTTCACCGTGGAGGGTCCACCATGTATCCAACTCTTGATCACGCACGCCAGTGTCTCGTTCCAGCTCCCGCACGACACTCCTCGACTCCTCGCAACACAAGCTGTCAATCCACTCCTGCATGCCAACAAGGGGGCTACAACCCAGTGGGCCCAATCCTCCAAACCACACACAAGAGCTGGAGCCTTAATTTCAGTCTGGTATATCTGATAGAGACATCTAGCCGCAGATTCCTTAACTTTTGAATTCTCCCCAGGCGCCAGTCGGGATCTGGACATTTTTCAGCAGTACCTCTGCATGCCGGGGGACGGAGTTGTATGGCTCAGTGATGACGTTGACTCTGGTCATGACATCAGTGGAGCCACATAAGTCCCCTTCGGCACGCAGACGTCAGTTTCTTCTTTTCCGTGTTGTAAAGCAGATCCGGAGAGGCGGTTCCTCAGGTCGATTTTTTGGGCCTGCTTCGATACTTTGTTGTCGGTGGAACAGTGTGCCTTTGTCTATGTCTACAGGTTTCAAACCCTGTGGGTTTTGTATCCGACATATGTTGATGACGGACCCGCATACAATTTGTATGTGGTGTTTGGGCGAACACCACGGCGCTGAGGATTGCGGCTCCTGCCAGAACCTGAAGTTGCTAAAGGAGCAGCGTTTGTAGTTGATGGCAGTGCGGGTGTCATGGTCCTCAGAGGCTTCCCAGCCTCGGTCATCGTCGTCCCGAGAAGAGCGTTTGCAGGGTTGATCTAGGAGCCAAAGCCGGTCTGGAGGACGTCGTTCTCCAGGGAAGTCAAAAGGTACGGGGCGGTTGAAGTTGCAGCATTCTCGGACTTCACCGCGTGGAGACTCTGTCTCCCATGGCTCCTCCTGCTCGACGGTTGAGGAGGCCATATGCGACTCTGCACTGCGTCTCCCCCTGTTTCCAAGAGCCAGGGTGTCGATGGCTCAGATGAGGGCATATCATAATTCCTTGCACCTCATCTTTGGGACCCCATCTCCCTCTAGAGTGCCTTTAGGCCCCAAGGAGGTGAGTGGGGCGCCATTGGAGGGTTTGTCCTTGGTGGCGGTTGAGCCGTTGGAGTCGATCAGTCGCACCGGTCGATGTCGGCCGGCGCCGCTTTGGCGCATTTGCACAATCCTTCGGGATCTCGGCCTATGACGCCAGACTTCGATCAGTCGACTCTGACATCGCCGGCTGCGGTCGAAGTTGCTTCTCCTCCTTTGTGTAGGTGTTGTACGACATCGGATTCGGAGTCGACTATTCAAACTGAGGGGAATTTGCAGGTTTTGATCCCTTCTCAGGAAGAGGTTGTGGAAAGACAGCCTGTGCCAATTGAGGCAGGGCTCTTGCAGCCCATTCCGGACATTAATGTGCCTCGGATGGAGGAGAGCTGGTTGTTTGGATTCTTCACTGGCTTCAGGGTTGCTGCCTCCCCCTGGCCTTGCTACGGAAGCAAGTTCTTCCTTTGCAGACACGCTAAGGAAAGTGGCTACGGTTTTAAGCTTGTCACTTCCTACAGTGCAAAGGTACACAGACCCTTTGATTGAGGTCCCATTTCAGGGACAGACAGGGGAAGAACCTGTACTTCCATTTGGGGAGACCCTGTTTGATATTTTATTAGGTGCTTGGGCCAAGCCTGAGTCGGGGGCCTCAGTGGACCCGGTTTGTCTTCATAGACATCCTTCCACAAATAGTTTGGTGACTCAGGTTGTGACTTCTTCGCAGGATGTGGATTCTATACCTAAGACTCCAGTGGGTAAGGAGTCAATGAGTCGTGATGTATGTGGTAAACACATCTTTGCTTCTTCAAGCCCAGCCTTGATGTCCACAAGCATGTCTTGTGTGCTGGGGCGATATTCCCACGCTTTATGGGATTTGTTACAGAATATGTTGCTATCCCTTCCGGATAACCTCCGCTCGGACATTGATGATTTAATTAGAGATCGTCAGCAGGCTGCTAGGCTTACCATAAGGTGTGGTATGGACACTACGGACTCTGTAGGTCACGCTATGGCATGGGGGGTGGCATTAAGGCGTTGTGCTTGGTTGGCAACTTTGGATTTCTCAGAGGCTGTCCAGTCAACTTTGGTCGACTTGCCATTTGATGGTGCCCATCTTTTTGGGAGTCAAGCTGATGCGGTGTTAAGACGCTTTGTGATAGACAGAGGTATTCGGAGTCATAGTTTTTCATTTTTTGTTACTGGTGTAATCTATCTTTATGGTTGAGATGCAGACTATTTCTTTATAAAAGAGTAAGCTTGGGGGGGCGTGGCTAACCACCAAGCATGGCGATGTCTGCTAGCGGAGCTCCGTGTGAGGCCCTGACACTGGAGCATTTAAGCTGACACCACGGAGGTAACATCGCATCTCCTACACTGTGCTGGACTGCGGGAGCTGTGGGGTGCATGGCGACATCGCAAGGAGAAGAGCGACTGAGCCGAACACTGATCGGGAGAGACGGCGTACACCGGAGCGGCGTGTGCGGAAGAGACTGATGGACCCGCCTTGCTGGCTGCGATCGTCTGAAGCGCACTGCATTGGTGCGGTGGAGAGAGCGGACGGGCGGAAGGCAAGACCCGATGACTGCGGGGTGGTCCCTGTAGCTCCGGTGACATTCTGGGCAAGGGAGCAGCTGGGAGGCACATAACGGGACGACGTGTGGAGCTGCACAAAATGGCGGACCGCACAGGCAATGGGATCCACACTGCACTCACACCGGAGAACGCCGACTAAAACGTGAAGACCTCTGGTGAGTCGAGAGACTGTGGCACTGGCGGCGGTAGTGGGGCTTGGAGCGCGAGACTTGTTCCGACCGCAGCTGAGCAGGTAGGAAAGGCTCTGGTGGAAGAAGTACCTTGCGTGGGGTGGCTGGATGAGAACGCGCCTCACTGATATAGAGTCACACTGTGGGACATCTGGCCTGATAGCGCGAGAGGAAGGGACCAGGAGCTGTGTGGAGTTCCCTGCGCTCCTGGGCACACTGAGTGCGGACAGAACGACATATGGGAACCTACAAAATGGCGGACTACCTCGCATGAAAGTGCAGAGCTGCGCCCCTGTAAGTGAGCGCCAGTGCGACTGGGACGGGCGGTATTGAGCTGGGAGAACGAGGCGCTTGAAGTGCCGTTGGGCGCTGGTACGAGCGATCTGGTGTGGCTGCGGCAGCCTATGAGGCGCAAAACTCGGATAAGAATAGCGCCCAACACTGAAACACAAGGCGAGTGTGCGGCCCAGTTAATTAACGCCACCAGGTGTAACATTGGCCTTGGCACTACACTGCAACCCAATTGTGTATGGAGAGGGCGCGGCAAACGGCAGATGGATTGACCCTCACCGGCAGGAAAAGGTGCACATGAAGTGGGCGCCGCCCATTATACGGCCCAAGTCGAGATCATAGGACTGTGTTCCTGGGAGAGGGGGCCAGCCACGGTCAAGTGGAAGCGGTTGCTGGAGCTGATGTTTCATCGCGTTGCCGGGTGCATGGCAGACAGTGATATCTTCCGAATACCCGACACTGTTGAAAGTGTGCTGAGGATACGGACACTGAAGCGAGCGACCCCATAGGTAGTGGCGGTGGTTGAGGATAAGGTACGAGCAAAGGGGCACAGGTGTACTCCTGGAGCCTCAAACGAAACGCCACTAGAGAGGGGTTGGCAGACAGTGCCCATTCAGACTGCGCACACAGAATGAAACCCGGAGGGTGGTGTGAGACGAAGACGGTGATTGGTGAAGTGAGGGAAACAAGATACCCCTGCCTGCGCACAATATGGGGCGCACTAAGGTCAAGCAGCCGGACCCCCAAGATACCGGGGGAACGGAACCCACGCTACGGGATGCCCCGTCACAAAGTCCGGATCAAGATGTGGTGCCACCCACAGAGCCCGGAGGATCCACTGATAAACTGGACTTGATTTTAAAAGAAATATGTGATTTACGCACAGCGATAGAACAACAGATGGGGACTTTGACTACTAACATAAACTTACTGAAGGCAGATCATGACAAACTGGCTGAAAAGGTGAAGTCCAACAAGATGGTTCTGGATGATCTGGTGCCGCAGCAAACGGATCATGCTTTCCAATTGGAGCAACTGCACAAGCAACTGAAGGGGCTGCAAGGCAGGGTGGATGATGCGGAAGGGCGATCCCGCCGCAATAATGTACGAATCCTCGGCATTCCGGAACGAAGTGAGGGGTCTAACCCCACCCAGTTTGTGGAGCGATGGATACGTGAGCAGGTGGCACCGGAGGGTCTCACTGACTTGTATAGTGTGGAACGTGCGCATCGGGTTCCGCCCAGACGGCCGTGCCCGGGGGCACCACCTAGGCCGCTCATAGCAAGAATCTTGAATTATAAGAACTGGGACACGATTTTACTAGCTGCTACAGAAAATGCTCCTATCCGATTCGAGAACAAAACTATCTCGCTCTACCCGGACTTCACACTGGCAGTACAGAGGGCACGATCCACGTTCCAGGCAGTGAAAAAGACACTTCAATCACATAACTTAAAGTATGCCTTGCTCTTCCCGGCCCGTTTGAAAGTTATATACGGACAAAAAGCCATGTTTTTCGACACTCCGGAGGATGCGGCGGAATGGGCGGAAATTACGTTGACTCCCAATACATCACAAGAATCGACGATGCCGGGTGCCCGTCCGCAGCCAAAACCACAACGAGTCGAGAGGGACAAGCGGAATCAAAGCCAGAAGAGTAGTCACGGCCGCAGCGCCAATCCATCTCAAGAACAAATTACAGACGGGCAACAACATGCGCTGATGGTCGCAGCGACACTGGGTGATCCAGATGCGAAATCCAATGCAGGAACTGTCGACTCCTCGGATGAATCCCAGGGACATTCAGACTCTGATCACAGCATGACGCTGTTCCCCTCGTTAACCCCACAGACTGCTAATGATTATGTGGGATGAATGTAATGGCTGTATGAAGCTCTATGGCTCCCCCAGATAAGTATGGTCTGCTTCCTTAATAGAAACAAACTTATCCGGATGTCGTTAATGATTATACTAAAATAGGGCCTGCGCTGGGGCTCCGCAAATGTCATAAGTGGGCACCGTATCATGGGTGCCAGGAAATTGGTGGTTACGGCCTCCCCCGTGGCGACTGCTAATTGGTACAAGTTATGTAGAGTTCCTGTTGAGCTATTTATTATTGTTTGGTCCTCTAAAGTTGACTGGGGAACCTTTTGTTGAGTGTTTTAAGGGGGTATTTAGACATAGACTTGGATGCAGGCAATACTATAGGTGGTCATCAGGAAAGGATGAGTGGTCCTAGTATGCACTACTATATCAATATAGATGACACAGCCTAGTAAGTATAAATACGCATCCTGGAATGTCAGGGGGCTTGGATCTGTGCACAAGAGGCACCGAATTCTTTCACAGATTAACCACAGGAAGTCCCACATTGTGTTACTTCAGGAATCACACCTCACACAAGCAGAGGCTATTAAATTACAAAGAAAATGGAGAGGGCAGCTGTTCTATACCTCCTATGCTGCTTTTGCCAGGGGAGCTGCGATATGGGTACGTAGTTGTACCCCGTTTGCAGTAGTGGAGCAAAGGGTGGACTCGAATGGTAGATATGTGCTGGTACATGGTACACTGGATGGAAAACATATAGTGCTGGGAAGTGTATATGCCCCGAACTCGGAACAAGACAAGTTCTTAGAGGTCCTTACTAACGCACTAACAGGATGGGAGGAGTACCCCTGGGTGCTGGGAGGTGATTTTAATATGGTGCTTGATATAGATTTAGACAGATCCCATCCACCGCTGAGAGGTACTAGCTGTAAAAAACTGGCGGATGCGCTCAATGGTTGGGCAGAGGGCTGCAATATTGGCGATGTGTGGCGCACGCGTCACCCCGCGAGCAAGGAGTATTCCTTCTTTTCACCGCCCCATGGTCTACATACTCGCATCAATAGAATTTTCTGCTCATTGCCTCTGCTTGCTAACATAATAGACACCACCTACTTAGGTAAAACATTATCAGACCACAACCCCCTAGAAGTTACCCTGTCCTGGGGTAGGGTCCCCACTCCGGTCCCTACCTGGAGACTGCAACCTACGCTATTAGAAGATCAGGTGTTTTGTGACGCCATTTCCACAGCGATGACTCAATACTTTAGGGAAAATGCGCAAACAGCTAGCACGCGCCAAATGGAATGGGATGCTTTTAAGACAGGGATCCGGGGTACTGCAATTAGCATGAGGGCGGGAGTGCGTTCTAGCCTAGTCAAACGACTGGCGGAAGTTGAGAACAGTATGGGACGCTTAGAGCAGGAAGCAGTCGCTAGTGACGCACATAAAAAAGAGCTACAAGAGGCACATATTACACATGCGGAACTCTTGGAGGAGCTTCGCACCATAGACTATAGGCTATGCATACAGAAGCAACATGCAGAAGCTGACAGGGCTGGGCCGCTCCTAGCTAGAATTGTTAAAGATGCACCAGTGTCGACCCTAATTACTGAAATTAATACCCCAGAAGGTGCAATTGCCCATACCCAATTAGCGATTAACAACGCCTTCAAACAATACTATGCAGAACTATACAAAGCACCGGAGGATTGTAGTGAGGATGCCTACGATTCCTTTTTCGAAGGGTTGCAGTTTCCACAATTGGAAGGGGAGCAGAGGGATGAGCTGGAGAGGCCTATAACTCAAGCGGAGATACGAGCGGCGATTAAGGCGCTCCCACGTAACAAAGCCCCTGGTATAGATGGTCTGCCAATAGAGTTCTATGCAGCGTATCTGGAATTGGTAGTGCCTCACCTACAGACATTGTACCAGGCTTCTATGGACACCGGCTCACTTCCACCCACAACATTGCAGGCATTGGTGGTCTCCCTACCTAAACCAGGGCGAGACAGCAAAGATATAGCGGGTTATCGCCCACTTTCACTGTTAAATACGGATTATAAAATTCTAAGTAAGTTGCTAGCAAATAGAATACTCCAATTTGTACCGAAGCTAATACATGTGGATCAATGTGGGTTTGTGCCGGGTAGGAGCACGGCCCTTAACATTAGGAGATTACATCAGATTATGGCGAGTGCGCCCACGGATGTAAGCCTACAGGGCTGCGTGTCGTTGGACCTACGCCAGGCATTTGATTCTCTGCATTGGAGATATATGCTCCGTACTCTCCCTGGGTTTGGTATACCGGATGGATATGTGAGTTGGATTAAGCACCTGTACACAGACCCAGCGGGCGCGGGCTCGCACGGGTGAGCATATTTCGCAACAATATGCAATCGAAAGAGGTGCAGGGCTGTCCGTTATCTCCATTGCTATTTGTGCTGGCTCTGGAGCCACTCGTCACTGAAATCAGACGCACAGCAGGGCACAGGGGGATACGAGTCAAACACAGTACACACATCGTTTCGGCATATGCAGATGACCTCATATTGTATATTAATAATCTTCGTGGGGACCTAGAACCACTCCCTACAATATTTCAGCAATTTAAATTGCTGTCTGGATTGGATATCAACGACACAAAGTCATATGCGTACTTCTTTACAGATCCATTGCAATTTGGTAGCTGGACGTTTAAAACAGCGGCAGTCACGTTCAGATACCTTGGTATCCATATTTATAGAACAGAAAGCGATATCTTGGATGGGAACCTGACCCGGGCTATTACAGCACTTAGGGCATCATTACGATGGCGGGTGGACAAAGTCCGCCTGCCACCGCAACGGAATGCGGGACCGTCCGCAAGGGGTGCGGCGGTCCCGCACATGAGATTAGGATGCCACTGCCACTGTGGCGTTGGCAAGCCCTATTCCCAGCATTGTGGCGGGCGGTGCACACCCCACCGCCCGCCACAATGCTGGGAATAGACGTCGTGCATTGGCATGCACAAGGTGACAGGCACCGCGCGGTGCCTGCCACTTTGTCCATGCCAATGCAGGAGGTACCATAGGTACCCCCATGTGCACCCCCACCCCCCCAACATCCTGGGGGCCCGCTACGGGCGAAGACCACATGCCTTTCCATGGCGGCAATGCCGCCATGGAAGGGCTGCTTTCCGCCATCATCATAATATGGATGGCGGTGTCTTGCAGACACCGCCACCATATTATGCATGTTTTCCGCCCGGTCAACAAGTCGACCGGCGGAAAAGCGGCGGGCGGTCTTTCCGTCCTCCGCAGACCCCCCAGCCATCATAATATGGCGGGGGGAAATGTTAGGCGGGCGGTGTAGAAATAGCGGGCAGATCGCCACTGCCATACGGGCGGTGGGGATCCGCCCGCTATCATAATGACCCCCTTAGAACTCAGATAAAATTTTGGACATTGCTACCGTTGTCCGTGGCGGGCAGGGTCACCATTGCTAAAATGGTAGTACTCCCTAGACTACTTTATTATTTTACGAATTTGCCAATTGAAGTTCCTGCACGTGTGTTTAAAACACTGGACACGCTACTTGTGGAACTCATATGGGGGGTAGGACGTAGGAGAATAGGACTATCGAAGCTTCAATTGGATACGCGGCAAGGGGGCCTGGGGGCTCCAGATTTTAAGGCATATTGCTATGCAGGCCAGTTGCAATGGTCGGCATACTGGATTGCTGGACGCAATTTGCACGAGATTGCACTGTCCCAATGTGACTGGGAAAGAGGGGTACTCCACACAGTGCTGCTACCTAATAGTAGACCCACAATGCCTCAACCCCCTTTATTGAAAATTGCGCTGTGGTACTGGAGAGGGGTGCTGCGATACACGAAAGTAATGAAACCATATGCCCCAAATATCCCCCTACTTGGACTACCTTTACCGATAGGGAGGGTTACGCTACAAAGCATTTCTGTATGGGTGGGAGCAGGAGTGAACACAGTAGGAATGCTATTCCTGGATAAAACACTGATGACACATGACACCTTTGCAAGGGAACAGGGAGTGCCAAATAATTTATTTCTTCTTCATGCAAATGTTGTTAGATATGTGCGATCCATATGGGCGCCGGATGGTGAGGAACCTCCGACACATGAGTTGGTGCATGCAGTATTTAATGGGGAGAGGTAGTCACTTGACTAGGTGGTTATATAGGGGAATTCGCACTCATGCGGCAGCGTCACTACAGGCGCTGCGTGAAAAATGGAATACTGATTTGGGTTGGGACCTCACTGATAAAGAATGGGCAACTCTCATAGAATACCCGAGGAAGGTGTCGCGGAACCCGAAATTTAAATGTATCAAACTAATGATAGTGCACCGCGCTTATCTGACCCCCCGTAAGCTGCATAAGATGTTCCCGGGCACGACTGATACATGTCCTAGATGTCACGCCCCCAATGCAGATCTACTACACATGTTGTGGAACTGCCCGCGGCTAGCATACTACTGGGCGACAGTACAAACGGTATTAAATGCAGTAGCTCCAGGGAAAAGGGGAGAACGATTAGAATACTGCATGCTGGGACTTAACACTAAGAACAAGAAAGGCAGCCCCACAGCATGCTTTGTGAATCTACTACTAATACTGGCTAAGCGAACACTAACCACGAAAGCCCCTGTGGTGGCAGATTGGTACAATGACGTGGTGAAATGGGGCAAAGCGGAAAGTGAGGAATTAAAGAGAGAGGAGAGAAGGGGACTAAGGAAAAAGCCTATATCGCTGGAATGGAATGTGATGTTAGAAGAATTCATTGCGACAGAGGTTTAATTCTGTAAATTGTATAGCGTGATCCAGCTGCTGGCATAGATATATAACACTGTTGAAAGGTACGGGATGTTGTACAACAAAAACTGTTTAGAGGATTTATCTACTGAGGTTGTGTCTTGCTGCTAACTGACAAATACGAGACTGATGGCCATCATGGGCACATGCATGAATATCTGAGTCTAGGGGAGGGGAGGGAGGGAGTTTTAGGGATGTTGTGTCAGTTATTGTTTTTTTTTGATGAACACAATATGATGCTTAGTCCTTTATTGTACTTACAGCTGGATGTGCGAGCTGAACCAATGCATATTGACTAACAATGACATGTATTGCACTACGAGCATCACAAATACTGAAACAAGCTGATGAATATTTCTATACAATACAATGAGATATTGGATATATATTTCTTGATGTAAAGTTCTGAAGTGCGTGGAGGGCTCGCATATATGTACACTGGAATATGCATAAGCTGTACTGTACAGAAAATTAATAAAAAACTGTGTTAAAAATAAATAAATAAAAAAAATCAAAATAAAAGAGTAAGCTTTGTTAGGGGCATTCTACATGTCCGTTGTTGGTTTGAACACTTGGTGTTCCTGCAAGGGCAGATGTTTTATTCTCAGTACTATTTTCCCCTGTTTTAAGTTGGTATTGCTTTAGATGACCGAGGGAGGTTTCCATTTGTCCCTTGGCCTCTGAGGAGAAGCTTTGTGCTCAAGAGGTTATTGTCAAGAGACGTATCTTGAATGGTAGATTTTCTGACTTCTTTGAGGCAGTTCAGTATGCTAAAATGTGCATGGTTTCGACCTTTCGTTGTCTCTCATGGGACATGTTGGTATGCTCTGGTCTTTATTCGTTAGAGTAATCAGCGTAGTATGTCCTCAGTACTCTAGTTGGGTACGTATTTATTATGGTGCTGATGGATTCAGAGCCTATGCTTTGTATTCTTTGGAATACATGCTTTTGTGGTAAGTCCTTTTGGCTATGCGTTTTATGTGCAGGTTGTTTTCTCTTTCTGAGTGGACTGCATATCTGCGAGTAAATTCATAGTTATGGTGTATTCTTAGGAAAGCACGAGTTGGTGGCCTTCTCCTCTGTGGGAAGGGATAGGTAATTTATTTGTTCAACCTTGGGACATGATGGGGTGAACTCTGTATCTTACGCTGTGTGATAGGCATTGTTGGAAACAATCTGAGAGAGACTCCTAGCTGCAGATTCCATATCTGTTTTCGGTCATACAGTTCATGGTAGGAGTTTTTTAGGCTTTATAGGAAGCTCTTCTTGTTATTCTCCTACACTGCTTTTTGCATCTGTCTGGAGGTTATATATTACTTGTTCTCTTTGGTATGCATCTATTTTCTATGTGTTTCACAAGTCCATGGCTGTTGCTTCTTGCGGCGGACTTGCAATCAAAGTTTGTTTTGTATCACAAGTGTTGTAGCATGTGCTCGTTGCTAACAAGGATTCATTTTGTGTATGATTTCCTTTTAATGTCTTGTTATTTCCTTATGTTATGTTTTGGTACTGCACTAATAGCTGCGTTCCCTTTTGCAATAGACAAATTTGGTCTTTGTATTTAGAAGAAAAAAAAAGAAAAAAGAGAACAGAAATAGGTTTTAATGTGAGATGTGGTTATTTATCTTTTTTCGCTTGCCTTGGTATTTTGAGCATGCCCATGGCTCGGAGTCATAAATGTCATGCGGGGGCAAGCTTTGTAGACATCTGAAGTCCAGCAGTAAATGCTGGCCAGTGAAATTCTATGAGTGGTCGGGCCACTCGGAGTCTATTGTGACATAATTTTTATATATATATTATGTATAGGTCCAGATAATACATCTTTGTGGTAAGAATTTATACAACTGGCATAATTGATGAATATCGATATTAGATTCAAATCTATTTAGTGTCATTTTACTTTCTTTACGGTGCATTATGTAACCTTCGAGTGGTCATTTTGTTCAAACAAAATTCTTTATACCAAGGAGGTATTATTGTTTATCTTTCTTTTGGTGTTCATTCATCTTAGAACTCGTTCCATTATGCCTAGAGTCCTTCTTTGGATTTATCAGGACAGTTTTTCTCTAATATTTCTTTACATGACTTTTGTTTTGCCCTCAGGCCTTTTAACCAACAAGTTCTCTTTCCCTTGGGGGATAGAGGATAATGTCTGATAACTGGCAGATGGTTCTATAGGGCTTTTTTTCCCCTTTTCTTTCAAGGGCCGATCCTCTCGGGCCTGTAAGGTTGTTTTTTATTTATATGTTCTGTGACAGTGATCATGGATTCTATTAAGAGCCAAGCTCTTGTTCTGCTAATCCTACGTACATTTGGTCGGTTGTTAGTTATGACCGGCTGGTTCTCTTTGATGGCTTTTGCAGGATAAGTTCATAGACCCACCTCCAGGGGGGTATAGCTATGGTATTTAATTCAAAAGTTAAGGAATCTGCGGCTAGATGTCTCTATCAGATGTAAAAGCTACAAACCTTCAGTAACGTAATATCTGGTAGAGACACAGTCTAGCTGCAGATTCATTAACTCCCTGCCCATCCTCCCCACTCTGCCAATGACCTAGGAGGTAAAGCTTATACCCTTTTTCAGAACTGGCTTTATATAGAGGTAATCACTATCTCAACTTATGTTGGGACTCAACAAACCACTTGGCCTGGCCACATAGGTTTTGCTTAGAAGTTGGCATACCATCCATTTCCAAATGTGTGTGGTCAGTAGGGTTGGTGTTGTTGTCTCTTTCACACTTGATTAGACACCAGTGGGCAGTATTGATTTATTTGTTCTTCTTTGGAAAGTCTTTGTTTGGTATCTTTATACTATGTATTGGCACTTTCAATATGTCAGGTTATGGTGTGATTCAACAAACAGCTTGGTGTTATTTTTATAGGTTTTGTTTTGCTATTGCAATGTTATTCATTACCATTGAATGGACTATAGAGTGTAAGGTTTTCTTCCCTTACATGAAGGTTATTCACCAGAGCACAGGGTTTCACATAGCCATGTGTTTCGTTGATTCTTTTGGGGTGTTCTTTAAAATCCATATCTGGTATTAACATACCATTTGATGTTTCTTCTTTATTAATGTTTCAAAGATTTTTGATCTTTTTGGCACACTGCTTCCACAACCAGTTTCTATAGTGGCTCTGCATTCTGGCGCGGAAGGTTTTACAGAAAAAACTGACATCCTCGCACCGGAGGGGACTTATATGGCTCCACTGACGTCATGACTGCAGATGACGTCATCACTGAGCCGTACGACGCCGTCCCCCGGCGCGCAGAGGTACTGATGAAAAAATTCTGGATCCAGACTGCTGCCTGGGAAGAATTCAAAAGTTAATGAATCTGCGGCTAGACTGTGTATCTACCAGATATTACATTACCAATGGTATGTAACTTTTACTTCTGTTCCCCTCCAGCATTAGTCTCTGCACAATCCAGCACCGCCCTGCCATGCTGGGGATTCAGGCCCCTCGATACTCCTTAAATGCACGGTGAGCAGAGGCCTCAATCAGTCCGTCCGCAGGCTCCTCACTGCCAAGACAAGTTCTGCTGCCATCGGTGGGAACACCAGAGGATAATAAAAGTAGCATGCATTTCCTTTAACACAATATTAAGGTAGAACACTCTGACTATAGTAGCTGTGGATTACAGCTTATAATAAAACTCTGCAGGCACTGAGAACAAGGTGTGTCCTTTTAGGATGTCCTGTGCCTGTACCCAGGCCCAGAAAGAAAATGGACAGGGCTACAGGCTATGCCCAGCACATACCAAGCTCTGAGCATGACCTTCGTCTACAGCCTATGTCTAGTACCTGAGTCTTAGTAGCTGCCTGGCATGGCCTAGAAATATGTTCAGTACCATTGTCCCTGGTACAAAGAGAGAACTTCTGAGAACTGTGTCTGAGTGACACATGTCACTGGGAAGATGGCTGGGCCATTGGCTGCATCATGTGCCAAATGCACCAATGCCATTACCTATGAGGTATGTCTTGACGCCTGACCAGTATAACCAACCCAGGCCCAATGAACACTGGGCACAGTACCTTACTTTTGGCCACACTACATACCTAGTAACCCTTCCATCAGTATCATAAATGATAATGGTGTGTACTTAAATATCTCAAAGAAAGCCAACATTTATAGAGAAAGCAGAATTGGTTCAGTTGACAGCATATGAGCATATGAGCCTCCAGGTTGGGGTTGCCTAGGGAATTGAAGAGTGGTAGTATCAATGGAGAAAATTAAACAAGTAAATTCTGACCCCGCAGAGATGCATGATTGTGTTGCCCTCTATTATCTGAACAGCATAGAAGAGGGCAAATATAGGGTGTCATTGCAGCCCCAAGTTTTTTTTCCAGCCAATAAGGTACTTGACCCATGAACATCTCCCTCTGCTCATGGAAATTGTTCATTAGGTAATCTCATCTCCTTTGGGGTAGTGTAAAATGTTTATTATGTAAACATAGTACATAAGGAGGGTACCCCTTAATGAGTTTTAGGTCACTTCATTTCACCACTTCACCCTTCCCACACAGTCGCACTCATCATCACAGCTATTTACATACAATCTCTGCCAAAATACCCTCTGTGAGAAGTTGGCCTGGTATATGCTGTTCACTAATTAAAGTGGACACCTTGCACCAGGGCAAATCGACTCTTATGGTAGATAGGTTTAAGACAACCTTTTAAAGAAAGCTATCCTAGTGGTAGCTGTGGAGAGCAGCCTTCAGGCTAAGTCTCGGAGGAATGTAAAGCAGCTTGTTTTACCATATAATCTCTTGAATCACCAAATGAAAAGACACCACACAGGTATATATATCAAATATATATGTATTTATTTCTAAATAACTCTCTACTAATCTCTTTATGAGATTAGAAGACAAACATATGCACAAATCAACGTTTCACAATAAGTTAAGCACAAAATATGGCTGGGGCCCTAGGGGCGTACCAGACCATATACTAAGTAAGAGACTTAGAAACAACGACTTGCAGGGAGACAAGGCCTAGGGCCTTCAGAAGTGCTGGGGCCTCACGAAACCACCCAAGGCAGGTAAGTAAAGGACCCACGGGGGACGCGTGCAGTGTGGATACACAGGCGCGAATCGCCGTTAACTTCAATGGGGCAAGTCGCGGTTGGAAATAAAGAGTTTTAGGATACTTCGGGAGAACCTACAAGCAAGTCACTTACAGGGTAAGTAGTTCTAGGGCCCACACCCACAGGAGCACCGTAGTGCTGGAGTTACCTCACCCAGGGAAGCCGGGTGCACAGGTGTCCTTTGGTGTCGGGTCGCGGCGTCGTTTTCAATGGCGAACAAAGAAGACTTGCTGCTTGCGGGAGCTGAAGAAGTGTCCGGTGGAATCCAAGCCTGGATTCTGAAGAAGGATGACCTGAAAGCAGAGGGGACAGTGTTCAAAGTCACTTGGCAGTGACCCGGGGCAAGGAAGATGGATGCCCACCGTCGTCGGTCGCTTCAGGTCGGTTGCAGGTGCCTTGACTCTTCAGCCACGTGGTCCAGGAGGCGTCGACGACGACCAGGAGCTGGATTCGGTGTGTCCCTCGACGTCTGCAGCTGACTGCGGTGTCGGCAACTCGATCGGAGCCAACAAGCCTTGGCAGCCGCAAGTCTCGGGGAGATGAAGAAAAGTCGATGGCGCAGACCAGCAAGGTCTGTGGAACTCACCCAGCGAGGGTAAGTCAGGGCAGGCCTGGAGCAACCAGGGAGCCCTTCGGTTTCTTTAAGAAGTCTTCTGGGGACCCACAAGCCAGCGGGCAAGGGATCGCGAAGACACCTCGGGCGGAATCACTCAACAGGGGCCCACGGTCACTCGGGACGGTGTAGGCCTCTGATCTTCGGAGGGATTCCTGCTGGAGGTCGGGACCACACGTGGTCCAAAGCACAAGTTCGTAGAACGTTGTGAAGGGGTTGCACTCGACAATAGTGCACGGTACCCAGGGGTCGCGGTTCCTCGTTACTCGTGGGGTCCACTTGCCTCAGCTTCGCTGGGGACTCACGATGGCCTGGGAGAGGTCAGGAAATCCACTTCTTGGGCTGCAGGGACTTCGGACTCCGGCGGGAGCGGCGTAGTTTGCGACCGTCGTTGTCGTTTTTGGTGCCTGCCAAGCAGGGGAGTCACTCCTTGACTCCAAGGGAGATTCTTCTGTCTTCCAAAGGTAGTGGAACGTCGAAGGGCCAGGATTCTTCTGTAGAGCGTCGTCCAGGGGTTATCTGCTTTGCAATGGCAAGGTTCCCCCTCTTAAACTAAAAAGAGGGGATGGACTAGCTCTATGACCCCACCTATGGGAGGGTCAAGGGAGGGGTGGCTACACCCACTTCCCTTTGTCCAGTTTCGTGCCAGAGCAGGGGCAGGTAGCCCCTGAGCTGGTTTGAACTGGCATATGCACAGAGGAGCCTTCTGCTCCCCCAGTGCAGGACTTCAAAGCACTCTAAGAGTGCACCCACCCAGCCCCAATACACTAAACCCTGTCTGGAAGGTGGTTACACCTCCCTGTGACAGGATGCCTATTGTTGGGCTTCCTCCACTGCGAGTTTCGGTCATCAGCAGGAGGGCAGCCCAGTGTCTGTGACTGGTGGCATCCATTTTGTGATGCCAGGGCTCTTTAGGATTCTACCGCGTTTCCACAGCAGGTACATGTCTTATCCCTCTAGAAGGGTGGAATGCTACCCCCGCCGCCAAGATTGGCGGGGGGTAGTATTCCAAGATGTTTGACACCAAACACGACATGTTTTGATGCAGCCATTCCAAAGTTAGCATTTACCGCGAGGATATAATGCACTTAAGAGTATATGGTTTAACCGCATCCACAAACAGCACCAGAGAATGGACTCTGAGAACTGCAGAGGGGCCCTGCTCATGCAGAGGCACCCCCTCACATAGAAGCCAAGCACCCTGCCCTCAGGATTGATAGGGCCTGCCTTAGGGGTGACTGATAGGTTTATATGTGTGTGCAGGAGAGATATAGGAAACCTATATCTCAGTGAGGGGTGCTAGCACCACCTCACCCAGGCTGCAGTAGCAGGCCTGTGGTGTCAGATTTAGACTGCTTCCCAGGGGTGGCATAACATATGCTGCAGCCCCTGGGAGGCCTGTGAAGTACCTATGCCCTTGGCACCTAAGGTACCATATACTAGGGACTCATAAGGCACCACAGTATCCAATCACTAGTGCACCTAGAGTGCACTCCATGTCATTTAGAGAGAGAGCAGATAGACTGGGGCCCTGAATAGCAGGGTCCCAGTCCAACTAAGTCATAAACCAGCAAAACACCATAAAAAAAGTGGGGGCAACCATATAGTCAGATTCCACCTTCCTACATAACCCCCCCAAACGAAAGGAGATAAGGCTAACCTTGACCAGTTGAGCCTATATTGACTAAGTGGCCATATAAGGAAGCACCTGCACTAGCATGGTTGCCCCCTATGTTATGGTCCACTAAGCAATCCCTCGCCCTAAGGGTATGAGAGGGTCTCCACCATGGGGAATCACTACCTCTGGTGTGCTTAGGTAAAGTACAAGGCCGGTGAGGTGTCTGAGTAGGGAAGTGAGGCCCTAGGAATGTTGGCCTCAGCTTCCTCAGATCACTGGTCACCATGTATGCCTGTCTTTCCATGACTGAGTTGCACTTTGCTCTAAGGGTCAACCTTTGGCTGCCTACAGCTGGGGGTTGGGTCCCTTTGGATGGAACACTGGAGGGACATGGCAGGTTTGGAACCTTCTGGTCCCAGGTTTGCCCTTGCCTACCAGAGTCCTTCTGGGGGAGGTCCCTACATAAAGGTATGGGGGATCCCTCAGTGTGTAGAGGAATTTTCACCTGGCTAGGGCTACTAGACTGGGTGCCCCTAATCTGCTGATGGGGGGCTTCCTCTGGACAGGGGGCCCGGGGGGTCCACTGACCTCCCTGACCTCTGCAGCCCTGGGCTGACTGAGGCAGGGTAGAGAGGGGCAGGTTACCTGCTCCAGACTGGGTACCACCTTGGAAGGGTCCTCTGCCATCAGGGGTGTGGCCAGGCCAGGCCTGACTACCTCTGTGGCAGTTCCTTCACTAGGGGTAGGGTCAGTTCCCTGAGGAGGCTGACCCTTACCTACTGTCTGGGGGGAAGAAGACTTTTCTTCAACCCTTGTGCTCTCTTTCGGGGGAGAGTGGGCCATTCTTTCAGGCTCCATCTCTCCAAATTCTTGGGCTGGGGCTGTGGCCATCACAGCCCCACTAACCTTGCAGGGACGCCCAACATCCTAAGATGGGTTTGGTGTTCAACTTCAGCCCAGGCTGAAATTTCCAAATCATTGCCCATCAGGCAATCTACAGGTAGGGTTGGGGACACTGCCACTCTTTTTGGGCCTGTGACCCCCTCCCAGCTGAGATTGACTATGGCCATGGGGTGATCTGTTCTGACACCATCAATGTTGGTCACCTGGTATTTAAACTCAGGTAAAAGCTGGTGAGGGGGGACTAGTTTCCCTGCCACCATGGTGACACTAGCCCCTGTGTCCCTAAATGCCACAGCTTTCTGACCATTAATCATTGGCTCCAGTCTGTACCTGCCCAATGCTATGGGACCCATGGTAAAGGTGGCATATCCTACACCACCATCAGAATCTGAGGAGTCTGTTGAGGGGGTCCTGTCTAAACTAGGGCCCACCTCTGTTCCTCTTGCAAAAGCACCTAACTTTTTGGGTGCACTACTCCCAACTGGAGGATTACTACTGGTAGTACCAGGAGGGGTGGTAGTAGTTGTTGGAGGAACATTTTCTTTATTGCCATTCCTGGGACAACTGGGATCAGATTTCCAGTGCCCAGGCTTTTTACAGACATGGCAATAGGGTTTCTTTTCAGGAGAGGAAGGAGTTTGGGACCCACCCCCAGAAGAGGAATTTTGGGGCCCTGTAGTGGACTTATCCTTGGATTTATCCCCACCTTTCTCTTGGGACTTGGTAGAATCTTTCTTGTGGTCACCACCCTGATTCTTAGGCCTTACTCTGGTTCTGACCCATTTGTCTGCCTTCTTTCCCAATTCTTGGGGAGAGGTCAGATCAGAGTCCACCAGGTACTGGTGTAAAAGCTGGTTTTGACAATTATTAAGGATCTGTTCTCTCATCATTAGATTATAAAATCCTTTGAAATCAGTAACCCTACTGCCAACCAGCCAACCCTCCAGAGCCTTGGATGCACAATCTACAAAGTCTGTCCAGTCCTGAGTCTGTGCCTTCTGGGTATCTCTGAACTTCAACCTGTACTCTTCAGTGGTTAAGCCAAACCCATCTATCAGTGCACTCTTCAGGACCTCATAATTATCAGCATCCTCTTCTCTAACAGTGAGGAGCTTGTCTCTACCTTTATCTGAAAAGGAGAGCCACAAGATTGCTGCCCACTGCTTTTGGGGGACCTGCTGTACTCTACAGGCCCTCTCCATAGCAGTTATCCACTTGTGGATATCATCCCCACTCTGGTAGGGAGGAACAACCTTGCTCAGGTTCCTATGGTCAGGGACATATTCTCTGCCTCTAGGGACACTGTTGCTGCCACCAGGGGGTTCTAAACCCTCCCTTCTGGAAGCTCTCTGGATCTCCAGGGCTTCTCTATCCAGTGCCAACTGCTTGGTTCTGAGGGCCACTTTGGCTTCCTCATACTGGAGCAGTTTGCACCTTCTCTCAGAGGAGGTCTCTCTTAAGTTAAAGTATGAGCTCCTCTCTTGGACAAATTCTCTGCCAGAGTGATAAGAGTGCTCAGATTCCCTGGAAGGGGATCTGTGCCTCTCATCCACTCTGCCAGTTCTCTTAGGGAGAACTCCTCTGTCCTGTTCAGGCTCCTTGAAGCCTGGCCCTTCAACCACAGAGTCTTGGTCATTCGGATTGTCCTCATCTGACCCAGATACTATGATTGACCCACCCACTGATTCAGACCCCTTAGCTCCTAGAGCCAATCTAAGGTCATCTGCTGTCAGCAGATCTATCAGGTGTAGTGTTGAGGGACTCTGTCCTAGTCTCAGGTGTCTGTCAACACACATGGCTCTCAAGTCAGAGAAAGCCATGTCCTTATACTGAGGCTGAGTGGATCCACTGGGTCCACCCTTTAAGGACATTCTAGTGTTGTGCAGTGTTGTACTACCTACACTAGTTTGTGGCCTACTGATCCTAGCTTGAGCTGTGGAAAGGGTGTGCTATCCCTTGGCACACAGCTCTAAGTTCAGTAGAACTTATTGATACTAAGCTTGACTTTATATGTACCTTGAGTACCTATAATGGTTTTCAGTTAGTAATTCAAATAGAGATTTTCTGGTAAAACAATGGCAAGCTGGAATCCCACACGCTGCCCACCAATGTGAGAAGTTGGCCTGGTATATGCTGTTCACTAATTAAAGTGGACACCTTGCACCAGGGCAAATCGACTCTTATGGTAGATAGGTTTAAGACAACCTTTTAAAGAAAGCTATCCTAGTGGTAGCTGTGGAGAGCAGCCTTCAGGCTAAGTCTCGGAGGAATGTAAAGCAGCTTGTTTTACCATATAATCTCTTGAATCACCAAATGAAAAGACACCACACAGGTATATATATCAAATATATATGTATTTATTTCTAAATAACTCTCTACTAATCTCTTTATGAGATTAGAAGACAAACATATGCACAAATCAACGTTTCACAATAAGTTAAGCACAAAATATGGCTGGGGCCCTAGGGGCGTACCAGACCATATACTAAGTAAGAGACTTAGAAACAACGACTTGCAGGGAGACAAGGCCTAGGGCCTTCAGAAGTGCTGGGGCCTCACAAAACCACCCAAGGCAGGTAAGTAAAGGACCCACGGGGGACGCGTGCAGTGTGGATACACAGGCGCGAATCGCCGTTAACTTCAATGGGGCAAGTCGCGGTTGGAAATAAAGAGTTTTAGGATACTTCGGGAGAACCTACAAGCAAGTCACTTACAGGGTAAGTAGTTCTAGGGCCCACACCCACAGGAGCACCGTAGTGCTGGAGTTACCTCACCCAGGGAAGCCGGGTGCACAGGTGTCCTTTGGTGTCGGGTCGCGGCGTCGTTTTCAATGGCGAACAAAGAAGACTTGCTGCTTGCGGGAGCTGAAGAAGTGTCCGGTGGAATCCAAGCCTGGATTCTGAAGAAGGATGACCTGAAAGCAGAGGGGACAGTGTTCAAAGTCACTTGGCAGTGACCCGGGGCAAGGAAGATGGATGCCCACCGTCGTCGGTCGCTTCAGGTCGGTTGCAGGTGCCTTGACTCTTCAGCCACGTGGTCCAGGAGGCGTCGACGACGACCAGGAGCTGGATTCGGTGTGTCCCTCGACGTCTGCAGCTGACTGCGGTGTCGGCAACTCGATCGGAGCCAACAAGCCTTGGCAGCCGCAAGTCTCGGGGAGATGAAGAAAAGTCGATGGCGCAGACCAGCAAGGTCTGTGGAACTCACCCAGCGAGGGTAAGTCAGGGCAGGCCTGGAGCAACCAGGGGAGCCCTTCGGTTTCTTTAAGAAGTCTTCTGGGGACCCACAAGCCAGCGGGCAAGGGATCGCGAAGACACCTCGGGCGGAATCACTCAACAGGGGCCCACGGTCACTCGGGACGGTGTAGGCCTCTGATCTTCGGAGGGATTCCTGCTGGAGGTCGGGACCACACGTGGTCCAAAGCACAAGTTCGTAGAACGTTGTGAAGGGGTTGCACTCGACAATAGTGCACGGTACCCAGGGGTCGCGGTTCCTCGTTACTCGTGGGGTCCACTTGCCTCAGCTTCGCTGGGGACTCACGATGGCCTGGGAGAGGTCAGGAAATCCACTTCTTGGGCTGCAGGGACTTCGGACTCCGGCGGGAGCGGCGTAGTTTGCGACCGTCGTTGTCGTTTTTGGTGCCTGCCAAGCAGGGGAGTCACTCCTTGACTCCAAGGGAGATTCTTCTGTCTTCCAAAGGTAGTGGAACGTCGAAGGGCCAGGATTCTTCTGTAGAGCGTCGTCCAGGGGTTATCTGCTTTGCAATGGCAAGGTTCCCCTCTTAAACTAAAAAGAGGGGATGGACTAGCTCTATGACCCCACCTATGGGAGGGTCAAGGGAGGGGTGGCTACACCCACTTCCCTTTGTCCAGTTTCGTGCCAGAGCAGGGGCAGGTAGCCCCTGAGCTGGTTTGAACTGGCATATGCACAGAGGAGCCTTCTGCTCCCCCAGTGCAGGACTTCAAAGCACTCTAAGAGTGCACCCACCCAGCCCCAATACACTAAACCCTGTCTGGAAGGTGGTTACACCTCCCTGTGACAGGATGCCTATTGTTGGGCTTCCTCCACTGCGAGTTTCGGTCATCAGCAGGAGGGCAGCCCAGTGTCTGTGACTGGTGGCATCCATTTTGTGATGCCAGGGCTCTTTAGGATTCTACCGCGTTTCCACAGCAGGTACATGTCTTATCCCTCTAGAAGGGTGGAATGCTACCCCCGCCGCCAAGATTGGCGGGGGGTAGTATTCCAAGATGTTTGACACCAAACACGACATGTTTTGATGCAGCCATTCCAAAGTTAGCATTTACCGCGAGGATATAATGCACTTAAGAGTATATGGTTTAACCGCATCCACAAACAGCACCAGAGAATGGACTCTGAGAACTGCAGAGGGGCCCTGCTCATGCAGAGGCACCCCCTCACATAGAAGCCAAGCACCCTGCCCTCAGGATTGATAGGGCCTGCCTTAGGGGTGACTGATAGGTTTATATGTGTGTGCAGGAGAGATATAGGAAACCTATATCTCAGTGAGGGGTGCTAGCACCACCTCACCCAGGCTGCAGTAGCAGGCCTGTGGTGTCAGATTTAGACTGCTTCCCAGGGGTGGCATAACATATGCTGCAGCCCCTGGGAGGCCTGTGAAGTACCTATGCCCTTGGCACCTAAGGTACCATATACTAGGGACTCATAAGGCACCACAGTATCCAATCACTAGTGCACCTAGAGTGCACTCCATGTCATTTAGAGAGAGAGCAGATAGACTGGGGCCCTGAATAGCAGGGTCCCAGTCCAACTAAGTCATAAACCAGCAAAACACCATAAAAAAAGTGGGGGCAACCATATAGTCAGATTCCACCTTCCTACACCCTCTCACGGGGCCTGTGGGGCATTGCAGCTCCAGCCCCGCGAGGAGCTGAGCCTGATGATGAATGAAGCATGACACCCACACAGGGGTGTGAGTGCACTACCATTCAGTAAGGACGATTCGCCACAGTCCAATCAGTCACCTCTTTCTTAGGAACAGTCACCCTCCTTGTGCATTAATATTCCTCTTTGGGAGCAGCCTTTTAATAGCTTCCTATCCCCCTTCTTTTGTGTTATTGATATTATGTAAACATAGTCTTATGAAATTCTCAATTATTGACCATCACATAATTTGTGGAGTTGTCTGCTTTTCATATACCTATACACTAGTATAAGTTTTTCTTCTGACTGTTAGTTAGCACTGGCACCTTGCAAGTATTTTGTATACAACTGCATTGCTTGATTAGCTTTTTCCTGCAAGAACTCTGAAAATATGTCACTCCTTAATTCTCAGCGGCAAGAGCAGCATTTTCCACATTTCGAGAGGCCCTCACTGAGCTGACACTGCTTACTAAAATGATCCAAAGGACAGACATGACTTGAACAGTTTTGTTTATCCATCAAGAAGTGTCGGGTGCCACTTGACATATACAGCTAAAAGAGAATGGAAAAAAGATTTGGGAAGACTGATTTGGGACAAGGCCTGGCAATATTGTTGGGCTAAAGTGAAGGACGTCCCCTTCACATACCGGCACAGACTAATTCACCTCTAATTCTTACATCATTTATATTATACGTCTGAACATCTCCACTAATTGCGCCTAGGGGTATAGTCCAATGTACAAAATGCAAAGCAATCAACGCTGCCTTTTTCAATGCAGCTTGGGACTGCCCTGCATTAACCCCCTATTGGGGAATGGTGCTCACTATCCTGGCAGACATTCTGGAGGTCCCTCTGAACTTCACACCTGAACTTGTCCATCTGGGGCCGACAAAACACTTTCCCAAATCAATACGCCGATTTGCAACGATGGCCTTGCCGCTGGCTGAGCGGCAAGTAGCAGTGCGCTGGATGTCTCCTGTGGTTCCCACGGAGGCAGCATGATTAAAGGATATGGCCTACAGTTGTTTGATTATAGAGAAGTACAGCGATCTTATGCACCCCAAGGCGAGACCCAAGGATTTTTAGAAGTCCTATAGAGCATACTTGAGGTCAGGGGACACTAATATACAAGTAATTAATAGCTCAGCACCAGGAGATGATGCAGATTCAGAAACCCAAATCCAATAGGGGGTCATCTACCCAAGGATGACACAGTCGACTGAGTGAATATTGTATATCTTGTAGTTCTGCTAATGACACCTGTTGTTATTGAAGACTGGACTTTATGTATGTACCCTGGATGACCAACCATGTTTTTGCTGAATTGGTGTCGGCTATGAGAGAGAAGACCTAATGTTACATCTTCTTTTGGTTGTTGGCGAAAATTTATAAATAAACTAATAAAAAAATAATAGGAAGAGAAGTTGGGTTCTGCTCTTCTATTTTGCCCACCAGGAATGGAAGGCAAAAATTTCGGGAAATAAGAAGTTCTAACACAACCAATTGCAGTCTCTAGGTCAACAGCCTCCATTTAGGCTGCTTTTTTACTGGTCTGGCCTGTGTTTTTATGTTAAATCCAGGCCAGTAAAAATATTGTGGAAAGTAGAGAAATCCAGTATTTTTCCCTACTGCAACATAAACCTGAAACAGCAAACACATAGAAAAAAGTATGAGACCTGTGTAAATCATTTCAGAATGATGATTAGAGCAAACAGAGGGATATTTACCATGTTAGGGAAAAGTCCTAAATTCTTTTTCACCCCCAAGCTCTTGGATGTTCCAGAACAGAAAACTGTAAACAAACGTCTGTATTTTATTCTAATAAAGATGGAACTCCTACCTCCACTTAATATGCCAACAAGCAGATTGATAGATAAACACAGGTTGCTTATGTCTCTTCCTGAACTCATGGATCTACTGTTTTTCCCTAGGGCAGAGGAAGGTGAAAACTCTTTCAGTTGCAGCTTCATTAATTTACATACTGCATTGCATTTTTACAGGTTCCTTTTGGGCCAAAAAGTAAATTTACCCTGTAATGCTGGATAGAAGAGGACACTGTAGTGACCCAACTCCTTCAATGCGGCTTATCTGTCTGACCTTCATTCTAGGACTGAGATGAGTCACAGGTGAGCATAACCTCGCTCACCTGTCAGATCTAGGGGACACTCACTAGTAAACAGTCCACCTCATTCAAAACATGAACATCAGAAAGTGGGTCTTATTCTTGGTAGTGTCTGCTCTGCCTACCCTCAGCAATGTAATGAAAATATAATAACAGCCACAACACAAAGTTCTGAGGTGTGGCTCGGCACCAAGAGAAAGGGAAATGAGGTTAGAGAGCTGGTCTTTGAACCTACCCTTTTGTTGAACTTCTGGCATTGGATCAGGCAGCAGTTGTGTTAGCCCGCCTATAAATGTTTTCCATTGTTCATAACAGAGAGGGACATGGTTAAGGCAGAGCATGTGCTGAATACAGTAGATAAGGGCATTGCATGGTGTGTCCCCGTGACAAATACTGTCACAAGTGGATTTACACTGGGCATACTTTGTCAATTACCATAGCAAGGGAGTTTATACAGTGGCAAATATAATATGAAGGTGTTTTACATCATGAACTCTTTGAGGAAGAACTCAAAAAGTGGTTTTAAATTGTTTATTGCCTCTCTGGATCTTTAGTTCAGGAGGTGCCTAGGAGATCTGGTTTTCATGATCCCCATTTGTAATTCTATGTTCAGTGTTGTGCAAGGAGTGTATGAATGTGTGATTTTCTTTTTAAAATTTAAAACACTTACCGGACATTGATGTATTAAATGTTACTATGTGCTTTGTGGAGTTCAGAGTTTCTAACTCACATTTCCTCCCTGAGTAAGCCTTAGACCGGTCTGCCTCACTCTCATGAGTGTCAAGAGCTAAAAGAGTGGAGTATAATTGGTACTCCATTTGCATCCAAAAGTGTGTCACAGCTGGAGCCCAATAACCCCTGGTTGCCATGGAACCTCTGTTCCCAACCCAGTTTTCACCTTTCCGTGTTAACTGCTGTGGAGATCTTTTGTTATTGCCCACTGCCCAAGAAGAAATCTACTTTATCTTACATTGAATCACCACACGACACAGGTGAATGTCCAAAGGTTTATTCAGGCTTGAACCCCTTACACCAGTAGTGCTAACTTAGACCGTCAGTGACACTGATCCTCCCCAGTAATCCCCTCACCATATGTCCTGTGAGCTCATAGGTTCTATGAGCTCACTACATTCTACAATCTACAAATGTAATGAGGCATATACAGAACACATCCTTGTGAGACATTTCCATCTTACACTTAACAAATATAGCAGTAAAGCATAACATAAAACACCTCTCCAGTGTCCCTTACAATGAAACTGCAGGCTCAAACCACTATACTGCCTGTTGCTGCTAATAACATCCAGAGTGCTCCATGCTATCCAGGTATGGTGTAGCATGACATGCTGTGTATTCCCTACAGCTACTATTGTTGCTGTGTCCATAAATAATGAAGTTGGGGCATGTGGAGTGGGCTTGTGGGCATTTGTGTTACAGACATAATGAAGTAGAGGCATGTGGAGTGAGCTGGTGGGCGTTCGGATTACAGTAAGCAAAAAAACCACTTAGATGTTGTGGTGTGTTCCCTGCCTCTCCTCCAACAATGATCGTGTTATGTATTGTTTTGAGGGCTTCCAGGCTTCACTTAGAACCTCCTCCCCTTCTTTCTAGTGGGGGATGATAGAGGTGGGTGGTCTCTGCTACACCATGTTGGCTTGTCTAGTGGGCATGTATGGCGTTTCTCTGTGCAAAATCCAGTGCTGTTTATTGAAGACTGGAGGCAGAGACTCAAGCAAAGGATGAGCGTCTACAAGCACTATGTAGTATGGAAGAGCAGGAGGGGAGAGGGCTAAATCTCTTTTCACTGAATGCTTGATGACAACTGTTAGTGCAATGACTTGGGGGGGCAGTGATCAGAGCGAGGTTGTTATTGGGTCGATGTGACTTGCGGATTATCACTGGGCAATGGTTCTCAAAATTAAATAAATGGGCATGTTGGATTATTAATGCTCCCCCCATATTTGGGGACTTTAATAATAAAAGCAGGCAAAAAGGAGCAAACTCCACTCAGGAATGAATGCTGCAGCGCTGTCTTATCAGTAGTGTTTGAAGACATGTTCTGTACTTTTTTATCAACAGGCAGCCATGACCTCAATGAAAATGCAACAGGAATTCTAAAAGTCAGTATGGTGAAAAGCAAAACCCTTTAAACACCAATAGCTATCCCACACCCCTTATAGTACTCTCGTACCCATCTTGGAGTATGAGTCAGACAGTATTAGAAGGATTCTTATACTTGTCAGATACTAGCGGTCTCTCACTACCAAATAGCATTGGCTCACCAATGAGAGTAGCAGTTACTCACTATCTGAAGCACTATCACATCCCTCACAGACAAGAAGTTACACACTACCAGGAGAACTCTTAAATGCCTCAGTAACTAGCAGCCATACACTAACGGAAATACTTTCATCTCCCACTAACTACCATAAAATTCAACAGGGCTGTCTCTTCTTGATAGCTACTTTCTTGTGGCCATTTCAGATGTTGAGACTTCATTGATTCTTGTTACATGGGGATGTCTTTGTGACATAGCAGCATCTTTGGTGTTATCATTGGGTTGCATGGCAACAATAATATCTCTAGAAAAGAGTTTGATAACATCTCCCTCTCACAAGAGGAGCTGTGCCAGGAATTAAGACCATAAACTGTTCTTCATTAAATCTTCTGTTCCTTTTCTCTGTGCCATGTCAGGTAACGGATGCTTCTTTTTCGTCTTGGCAAGCTGATTTATTATCTTGAAGAGGGCTCCTTTAGTCTAATAAATAGGTTATAGATAGAAATCAAATATGATATTTGAAAAACAGAAGTAGGAAGAAACATCCCGAACAATTAGTGAACAGGGCACTCTGCATCAGGGAAGTTTGTAACTACAATTTGATGTATCTCCTTGTCTTTGAGAAAATCTTTCTCATACAAGGAATATTGAGAAAGCTATTTATTGCCACTGGCTCTTTGGGTCTAGTAAATATTGTTCCAAAGGACCTAACAGGTCCTGGAATCTATTTTTGCATTACATCAAGGGTCTGTTTGAATACCTCTTTCATTCCTTATAGTTTCCCAAAACAATGATTTGAGGATCTAATTTACTTCGATGTCTTGTTGACTATAAAGGAGACATATGGTTTTCCGCCCCTAATTTTTTTCCATTTTGGTGAAGGAATCCACTTCTAAACTATCCACGAAGAGACCAAGTGTGCACTAGTGTCAAAAGCTTAAAAAGGTAAGTTGGAAGTCTTTTCGATCAAATCTCTAAGTATGCACTGCCTATTCTGGGCCTTCTAAATCTAGGTTCTGAAAAACAGTGTCCCTGGTCTATCTTCGCACTTACACATCCTCCAATTCCTAATCACAGCAATCATTGAGGGAAGGTCAAAGTATGTTGAAACTCACTCTTGTGGGAGCAAAGGGGTACCCCAAAATTGAGACACCCCAAATTGACCTCAATCAGTCTTCCCAAAATGTATTGGATCGAATAATAGAGTTAACTTCAATTTCATGAGGCAATGTGCCCCCACATTAAGGCACCTCCCAAAACATCAAAATCATTCAAAATACAATTCAATACCTAATTTGAGTTGAATAGAAATTAAGGGAGCCCAATCAAATAACTGAGATCTAGATCAATGAAAAGTTAAGGGGTTTATTACAAAAGTGAAAAATAAGCAATACAAAATCAATGCCATAAAGACACTTAAATGTAGAGTTATACAGAGTATGTAAAATTCAGAAAATATTCTAAGTCATCATGGGCAGTTAAATCAGAAAGGAATCGGACATCATCCCTAGTGAAACAGGAAAGTCTTCTGACTCACCCCAAAATAGAAGGTTTTTATACACAAGTCTTGCATAGAAAATCAAAGCACAAGAAAAATAAATGTTGTTTCCTTACCACCTAAATACTAACCCATTATTTGAATAATTATTCAGCACCTTCTCTGATAAAATCATCTAATTGAAGAAGCAGAGGACATAGCAACATGTTTCCAGTTGCATCCAAGTTAGAGACTATTCAGGCTAAACAGAACAACAGTGGAAATATCCTAACATATTCCTAAGATAGTGCAGCTTGACTGTGTTCTGCGGAGCTTGCAGAGAGAGGATGGGTGCAGGGGGAAGCACAGAGTGAGTGACAGAAATTGTTTCTATCCTTGTACATCGCTCAATAGAGATTCTATCACCATTGTTAGAAATTGGGATTCTGGTTGGCAGAGGTATGCACTCTGTCCAAGCAGGAACCACAATCCTAGTCAGGGTAAGTCAGAAACATTTTATATTAATCTGTGCTCACCTTTTGGTAGCTTGGCACAGAGCAGTCAGGCTTAACTTAAGAGGCAATGTGTAAAGATTTGTGCAACACTTCAAACAGTAACACAATGAAAAAAGAGACCACAAAAGGTTAGAAAAATAAAAAATATTTTTATGACTAGAACAAGATCAAAATAACAAAAATCCAATAATTATAACCGGAGTTATGAATTTCTAGAGAATAAACTGAATTGCAGTGCTTAAAAGCGTAATGCGCCAATCGGATCAATCTGGTCGCACTAGACCGGTGTAAATCCAAAAGTTCAGGCTGACTGCGATGGAGCGTGGGTTGGATACAGGAACAAGCCTTGGCCCGCTGAAATAGTACCATGATTCTTGGGTGCGTCAACCTTGAGGCTGAGGTGCGAGGAGCAGGGAAGGCGATGCGTCGTCTATCCTTCGTCTGTAGGCGATGCGTCGATTCCGAGCCACAGAGTCGAGGATGCATCGGTAATGGCTGCAAGGCATCACGCAGTCAACAAAATGATGTCCTCGACCTGTGCAGCTGCAGCGAAGCGTCGTTGTCGATATGAGTGCGCTGGCTCTGAGTGGCGCAATGACGTCAAACGGTTGTCGAAGCAATGTACTCGATCCTTGCAGTGGCTGAGATGCATCAATGGAGATGCGTTGGTTCCAATCAGCGCAACATGGTTGATGCGTGGATTCTGGTAGGTGAGCACTTTATACCCACTCCCAAGGGCCCAGGACTGGGTTGGCACCACTTGACAGGACAAGACTTGCAGCAAGCAAATTCCAGGTGCTTTTGCAGGTTCGAGAGGAAGTCCTTGATGTCCCTGTGACTTCAGAACAGGAGGCAAGCCAACAAGCCCCTGGAGATCTTTGTGAGAAGGACTGGACCTGCATCTCTACATCCCAGAACCTCCCAGGCAAGAGGGCATCAGGCAGCATGCCAGCACAACAAAGCAGTCCAGCAGAGTGGCAGTCCCTCCAGCAGCACAGCAGACATTCTTCCTGGTAGAATATTCTCTGTTCCAGGAACGTTCTGAGTTAGTGGTGTCAGAGATCCAGTACTTGTACCAAGTGGGCTTTTGAAGTGGGGGAGACTCAGCAAACACAATAAGATGATGGACGGAGTGTGATGTTGCTATGTGCGCCCTAAGTGGCTAAGGGTATGCCCAGACATGGGTCCCTTGCTCACTTTGCCACTGGATTCAAGCTAGCCTGGCTGATGAAGGGTGATACCCCGAATCCGCCCCCCGGATGCTTGTTTCTGGTCCAGGGAGGATCTGGCCTGGCAGTTCGGGCTGGACTGTTCCTATGAGGAGCAGGCTCAAGACTGATTTGCATATAGCTGGATCCAAACTGGGGTGGCTTAGTGAGCAGAAAACGATGATGGATTCAATCCAGATCTGTGGCTGGGGGTGAGTGGCTGAAAGGTTTCAGCACTCCGTCCATCATCTTATTGTGTTTGCTATGTGCCTCATTTGCCATCTAGCTGCTTTCTTGATGAAATATCGCAGTTCATCAAAGTTGTATGACAACAGTCTATTCAAATCAATTGTGCCATGTCTCCAAATTCAATGTTTAAAAGACCACCAAAAGCAGTAGTTCCCTTGGTAGGAATCTTTTTGACTAAAACTACAGTAACAAATGGATCAATTTTAGTTTGAGAAACAGCTGTGGTATTTCTGCTAATGCATTTGTTAGAAACGGGGTTTCTGGTTAGATAGGGTATGCACCTAAACCAGGCAGAACCCACCACTCTAGTAAGGGTAAGGGAGTTACACACATAAGATAATCCCTGCTCACCCCTTTGGTAGCTTGGCAGAGCAGTCAGGCTTATCCCCGAGGAAATGTGTAAAGCTTTTGCCCAACGCACACACACACAAACCAGTGACATACTAGGCACACAGTAGGAAGCTGGCTCTGTATATACTATTCCAAAATGAGGTATTGTGTACACAGAGTCCAGGGAGTCCCCAGAGGTATAGCAGAGGCTAAATTAGGTAAGTACTAGCAGCTCTCTTTTTGGTTGTGTGGGCGAGCAGTTAGGCTTATCCAGAGGGTGTGCTAAGCATTTATTGTATTCACTCAATCAAGGACAGATACACACACTCAGAGACAGAATCCCGACCAATTAGATAATTTAAAAAAGATCTACTTATGTTTTACTTTAGAGCCAAGCAGGACTTGGCACAGGTAAGTAATATATACTTTCAAAATGCAAGACTGTTCAAGGTAATGCAGTTGTGCTTGAAATGACAATTGTTTCAGGTTGGTAAATGCTTTGAAGACAGTTTCAATTACACAGAAATTACTTTTTCATTACTTTTGGATTACTTTGAGTACTAGGGGTGGTATGCCTAGATACCACACCTTAGGATCTCTACATAGAAGATAAGAATGACTTGTTATACTTTGCAATTGAGTTCACTTTTCCACATACATTAACAGTTCCACACAGAACAATTTTAAGCCCAAAAGCTAATAACATGGGTTCCTATGGGAGAAAAATGGTTATCGGTTTTGGAGGTAAGTACTCGACTTACGAGGGTGAGCTTTGGGGGTTCAGACCAAGGTTCCACAAGTTCTAGATGGGGACTCAAGTTGCACCACTTGCGGCACTGGGGCGGCTGGGTGCATGGGCTCAATGTTAGCCAATGGAACTAAAGGGGCCTTCGCTTAGGGACTGCTGACAAGCTGACCACTCAGGCGTGGGAGCAAAACTCCTGGGGTTAAGGTCAACACTGCAGGGGCCAATGACCAGCACAGGAACTGCACCACCAGCGGCAGTGGGGTGGCCGGGTGCAAAACGGACATCAGGTACCCTGTGTTTCCCAATGGAGACTTTTGTTTTCACAAAGATGCTGCAGGCTCAGGCAGGGAGGCTTCCTGAAGGCGACCACCAGTTGGAGAGGTAAGTTGGGATCTGGGAGGATACCTGGACACTGTCAGTTCGGCCACCCAAGGCAGTGGGGCGTCGGGTGCATGGGTGTCTTCTGGCGTTGTTTTTTCTTACCAGCTCCGGTCGCAGTCGGGGGGACTCTTCAGGTTGAGGCTGCAGGCGTCGTCTTGAGGCTTGAGGGAGGTCGGAGATCACCAGATCCCAGGTCAGGATCACTGGGGAGACCTCCTTGGGGTGTTGGGCAACTCGAACTCAGGCCGTGGGCTTCGGGTGCAGAGTGGTTCAGAATCGTGGAGTCACCATATCCGGATTCTGGAGGCGAGTTGTTGGTTGATCAAATCCAGTGCTCACAGAAGACAGAGTCTGTGGGAAAGTCGCAGGGCAGGTACTCTGGGCTCTGGGGGTTGCTGGCTGCTAGACTCGCTGGGGTTCTTGCTGTAGGCAGGTCATAGACTGGACAGGCCGGTAGGGCTGGGGCCAAGGCAGTTGGTGAACTCTTCTCCTTCCTGGGTCAGCACAGCTCTTCAGTCCTTCTTCTTTCTTCCTCGAATCTGAGGAGGCAAGGTTCAGGGTTGCCCCTAAATACAAATTTTAGGGGCGTTAAAAGGGTGTGCAGGTCGGGACCAAGGGGTCCCTTCCCTGGGGTGGGTAAACCCCCAATTATGCCACCCTCCAGTGGGAGGAGGCATGACCCTCTTCCTAATTGGCTGACTCCCCTCATCTTCAAGATGAAGGGGACTGAGATGTGTGCTTCACCTCGCCTTCCCCACCTGAAGGGTAGGGTTGGCAAAGGTGGGCACACCTCTCATCCTAGCTTGGATTTCCCACCGATTCTCCCACCCAAAGTGGGTGCCAGAACAGGTGGGAGCCAGTTGCTGGGGGCAGCATAAGGCAGGGGCAGCGTCCAAAGGCGGCAGGCCTTTGAAGCTTCCCCTTTCGTGGACCCAGCCCATTCTGGGGGAGGAGGCATGACACCTCTGTCCAGAATAGGCTTTGTTTCTGAACCAAGAGACAAATGGCGGGCAGCCATTCAGAAACCACACCAGGGCTGGTCGATTTTCAGGGGGCATCTCTAAGATGCCATTTGAGTGCCTTTCACATTGAATCCCACACTGGCATCAGTGTGGGTTTAATGTGCTGAGAAGTGTTACCAAACTTCCCAGTTTTTAGTAAAGCCATTATGGAGCTGTGGAGTTTGTAATGACCAACTGCCAGACCATATACTCTTTATGGATTTACTACACTTACAATGTCTAAGAATGGACTTAAACACTGAGGGGTACAGGGCTCATGCCTCTGTACTCTCACCATAGGGCTAGTGCACCCTGCTAGAGGGGTGACTTACCTAGGCCTCAGGCAGTGAATTGCAGGCATGGCACACAGCAATGTGTGCCATGTCGACTCTTCACTTTTCTCTGCACCACAACACGCAGCCTGCAGTGGCAGTGTGTGTGTATTAAGGTGCAGGGCCTCTATGGGTGACACAATAGGTGCTGCAGCCCTTGAAGGCCTTCCCTGGTCACAGTGCCCTTGGTACCCATGGTACCTTTTACAAGGGGCTTACCTTTGGCCAGGGATGTGCCAATTGTGGATACAAAAGTACAGTTTTGGGAAAGAACATAGGCTCTGGGAACCTGATTGGCAGGGGACCAGAGCACATCAAGTCAGGTTGCATCGATGTCAGACAAAAAGTAGGGGGTAGCCATGCAAAAAGGGGCACTTTCCTACACACACCACAAAAAGAGACTCCACACAAGGTTATATAAAAAAATCCTTTGTATTATACACAAAACACATTAGACCACAGTCACATAAATCAATAATCACCTTGCCAACTAGGCAATGGTCAGAATAATGCATAGATTGTAAATCACTTTGCAGTGTATGTAACACACATTAGACCACACTGACATAAATCACAATTGGCTTGCCAACCAGGAAAGTGTCATAACATCATATAAATCAGAAATTACTTTGCCACCATGCAATTGTCGCAATTCATGTAGTGCAATAAAGAAATACTGATAAGTGTGCACAAATCATCAATCATCATGGAAACATTAGCATAACATCCCAGTGGGAGCTATAAAGCAGCCACTTGTAGGCTGCACCTGTCATAAACAACATGGCTATATTACTGCACATATTGTGCGCCTCTTGCAGTAAGGCCTGGTTTTAAATGGCTTTCCTCTCCCACTCAGGGATCCTTTAACCAGGGGCCTCCGTCGAGGTCTTCCCGGTAATGCCTGCCAAGCAGTGCCATCAAAAGTGAGTGGCACCTGCTCATGATACGTGGCACAGCCACCGAGACCAACTGCAGCGGGGGGCCCTCGTGGGCTTGCCTTGTAATAGCCAGTGGAGAAAAGCAAGCCCCCAAAATGTGTACAAAACGGCAGCTGCCCGCGATCGCGCGGTGCAGCTGCTGTTAACCAGAACATTTAGAAGACCATGGCCTCGTGCGTCCATCCCCCAACCAGGCCTGCCCCCCTGTGTAGTGAGCACAGTGCCGCAGGTGGAACACAACCGCACTGCTGGAAGCACTCCTTCAGGTCTCCAAGGCGGGAGACTCAATGCGCCAACTCCTGCCAGTGGAGCGTAGCCCGGCGGTCCTGTGCGGCTGGTGTGGCAGGGCTCCGGCTCCTGATCCTCTGGCAGTGCCAGCTCACATTGGGGATTCAATTCTGTACTCTCATGCTTCCTGGCTTTCCCTCCTGGCAGGCGGGACCCCACTGAAGGGGGTCTCTGCCCTGCGGCCGGCGATTTGGTTGCGGCTCCTGCATTGCTACGGCAACCTGCAGAGGCCAGGCCCAGGCTTCGTTCTTCCGTAGAGCCCTCCGGGTGGTGACGTCAGAGACTCCGGGCAGCCCCGGTCGCCTGGCAAAGCGTCCTCTGCCAACTTCCCGCCACTCGTTCCTGGGGGTTGCCTTAAATGGTGCGGCGCCTACCTCTCACCGGTGCTGGTGAGGAAGCGTCAGCACTCGCTGGATTGAGCCCTTGCCTCTCTATCCGAGGAACTGTGTAAAGCACTCCGCATGTGCTATTCCTCGACAGAAATGGGGAAAATGAATGGCCAAGTATGGCGCTCCACACGCTGGGAGGTTGGCAACTGCCCAAAGCGCTCTAACTGTAGGAACAAAGTGCCCCACACGCCTTAGGCTGAGGAACAACCAAAAAAAAGAAATACATTGCTTTTGCTGGTTTTCTTTTTAGATATAGCAATACAGCGCTTACCATGCACTGTTTTGTAAATTGGAAAGAACATTGCAGTTCTTTCTCCCCCGCTCCAGGTAGGAGCAGCAGCTGCAGGCCGGCCCACCTCACACAAAGCAAGGGTAGCGCTCCTCACACAGCTCTCCCCCCAGGCAGGCTCCTCTTAGATCCAGCAAGGATCTTTCTTGAAATCTTTTATGTCTCTAAGATTTTTAACAGGATAGCCAGCACACACAAACCCTTGGAGATTCTTCCCAAGCAGGATACAACAGCAGGGCAAAAAGAGTCAGTCCTTTTCCTCCACCACAGACAGAAGCAGCAACTATAGGCCTATCCACCCCTCACACAGACAAGGCAGCACTCCCCACACAGTCCTTCTGCTCTTCTTCTTGGCAGGGTCCTCTTGTTCCTTGAAGTAATCTAAAGTCCTGGGGTATCTGATAGAGACTTCTAGCCGCAGATTCCTTAATATTTTAATTCTCCCCAGGTGCCAGTCTGGATCCGGAAATTTTTCAGCAGTACCTCTGCATGCCGGGGGACAGCATTGTACTGTTCCGTGATTACGTCGACTCCGGTCATGACATCAGTTGAGCCATATAAGTCCCCTACGGGGGCAGGCGTCAGTTTCTTCTTTTCCACGCTGTAACGCGGATCCGGAGAAGCGGTTCCTCGGGTCGTTTTTTTCTCGACCTGCTTCGACACTTTGTGTTGGTGGAACTGTTTGCCTTTGTCTGATGTCTACAGGTTTCAAACCTTGTGGGTCTTGTAGCCAACATATGTCGGTGACGGGCCTGCATACAATTTGTATGTGGTGTTTAGGTGAGCACCGCAACGCCAAAGATTGTGGCTACTGCCAGAAACTAAAACCGAAGTCGTTAAAAGAGCGACATCTGAAGTTGATGGCAGCACGTGTGTCATGATTCTCGGAGGCTTCCCAGCCTCGGTCTTCGTCATTTCGGGAAAAGCGTGGTCAATCTAGGAGCCGAAGCCGGTCTGGAGGACATCGTTCTCTGGGGAAGTCAAAAGGTAAGGGGTGGTTAAAGTCGCTGCATTCTTGGACTTCACCGCGTGGAGACTCGTTCTTCCATGGCTCCTCCCACTCGACAGTTGAGGAGGCCGTACGCGACTCCGCACTGCGTCTCCCCGTTTTTTCAGGAGCCGGTGCATCGATGGCTCAGATGAAGGAATATTATAATTCCTTGCACCTCATCTTTGGGACCCCCATCTCCCACTCGAGCAACTTTAGGCCCCAAGGAGGTGAGTGGGACGCCGTCGGAGGGTTTGAGCCAGTTGAGCTGTTGGAGTCGAGAAGTCTGCACCGGTCGATGGCTGGTGCCGCTTTGGCTCAGGTCCACAGTCCTTCGGGATCTTGACCTACAACTCCGGACTTCTATCAGCCGACTCCGATACTGACGTTGGCGGTGTTGGTCGAAGTTACTTCTCCTCCACCATGTAGGAGTCGTATGACGTCAGATGCGCTGTTGACTATTCAGATTGAGGGGGATAGGCAGGTTTTGATTCCTTCTCAGGAAGAGGTTGTGGAAAGACAGCCTGTGTTGATTGAGGCAGGGCCCTTTCAGCCCATTTCTGAGATTTGTGTGCCTCAGATGGAGGAGAGCTGGTTGTCTGCTCTGGGAGAGGCTCGTGGCCTGGATTCTCCTCCAGCTTCAGGGTTGCTTTCTCCCCCTGGCCTTGCCACATAGGCAAGTTCCTCCTTTGCAGACCTGCTAAGGAAAGTGGCTACAGTTTTAAACTTGTCACTTCCTATGGTACTAAGGTCCAGAGACCCTTTGATCGAGGTCCTTTTTCAGGGACAGACTGGGGAAGATCCTGTTCTACCATTTGAGGAGGCCCTTTTAGATGTTTTATTAGGTATTTGGGCTAAGCCTGAGTCGCGGGCCTCAGTGGACTGAGATATTGCACGTAGACACCTGCCTGCACCTAAGGACCCAGTTTGTCTTCATTACCATCTCTTCCAGATAATGTCCGCTTGGAGATGGGTGATTTGATTAAAGATGGTCAGCAGGCTTCTCGGCTCACCATAAGGTGTGGTATGGACACTACGGACTCTGTAGGTCGTGCTGTGGCATCAGCAGTGGCATTAAGGCGTCGGGCTTGGTTGGCAACTTCGGGTTTCTCAGAGGCTGTCCAGTCAACTTTGGTCAACATGCCATTTGATGGTGCCCATCTTTTTGGGGGTTAAGCTGATGCCTTGTTAAGATGCTTCTGTGAAAGACAGAGGTCTTCAGAGTCATAGCTTTTCGTTGCTTTTTACTGGTTTAACTTGTCTTTATACTTGAAAGGTAGGCTTTTCCTATCAGAGAGAGTAAGCTTTGTTAGGGCATTTTACATGTCCGTTGCTGTTTTGACCACTTGGTGTCCTGCGAGAGCAGTTGTTTTATTCTCAGTACAATTTTTTCCCTTTTTTAGGCTGGTATTGATTTATATGACCGTGGGAGGTTTCCCTTTGTCCCTTGACCTCTGATGATGAGCTTTGGGCTCAAGAGGCTATTGTCAAGAGACGTGTCATCTTGTGTGGAAGATTTTTTGATGCAAGCGTCTTTGAAGCAGTTCAGTATGCTAAAATGTGCATGGTTTCGACCTTTCGTTGTCTGTCATAGGGACATGTTGGTATGCCAGTGGTAAGTCTGGTATATAGGGACGTTGTTGTCTTTACTTGTTAGAGTAATCAGCGTAGTATGTCCTCACTACTTTTGTGGGGAGCATATTTATTATAGCGATGAAAGGATTCAGGGTCACGTTTTGCATTCTTTGAATACATGTTCTTGTTGTTCATCCTTCATTAAAGTCCTCTTGGACTATATGTTTTTATTCTGTAGGTCGTTTTCTCCTTCTGAGTGGACTGCATATCTACATTTTTATTATATGTGCTTCACATTTTGGAAAATTATGGTGCATTCTTTAGAGGACACAAGTTAGTTGCCTTCTCCTCTGTGGAGGGGATAGGTAGTTAATTTGTTCATTCCTAGAACATATGGGATGAACTCTGTATCTTACACTGTGTGATATGTATTGTAGGAGGCTGGCTTAGTACATGGTGCTCACTTATGTAAGTGTAGCACCCTGCACTAATCCAGACAACCCCTATGGTGATTTAAGTGGTCTTATACAACCTTAGAAAGCTCTCTAAGTGGTAGCTGTGGAGAACTGCCTTCAGGCTTAGTCCAGAAGGAGTGTAAAACAGCTTGTTTTACCAGCACTTAAACCTATGGTATGGGTTAAGTGAAAAAGAACCACACAGTGTAGTTATAAAAAATATGTATTTATTATTAACACTCACTAACACAATACACTATCTACTACCTGGAGATATATGCACAATACACACAATACTTTGTCAATAGAATACGTAAATAGCACAGAATACACAGTGGTCTCCAAGGGGAGATGAAACCATATACTAAAATAGTGAAATGCAAACCACGACTTAAGTCAAGAGTGGACCCAGAAGATGTAGAAGAGTCATGGACCCAAGGAACCACCCAAGGTGAGTAACCAGGAACCCCACGGAGGCCATGTGTAGTGTAGGGACACGACCCCATACTCAATGGAAGTCTATGGGTAGGTCGCGGTTGCAATTTGAATGAAGAAGGACCATTACCAGTGGACCCGGAAGAAACCCTGTGGAAGACGGAAGGTTGGAGAGCCCCTCCACCCGTGGATACCCCAGGAACCAGATTACCTACACCACGGAAGCCATGTGCATAGGTGCGAAGTGGCGTTGGAAAAGGCAGTAGACCCTATTGGAGGACTTCAGGAAGATGCAGCTGGTGCAGAAGGTGAAAGTGTCCAGTGGAACCCAAAGGTGGATTTGAGATGAGAAGTACCTGCAAGCAGAGGGGGCAGAGTCTATGCCACTCAGGAGTGACCAGGTGCACGGAAAACAAATGCCCTCCGATGTCGAAAATGCAGGAGAGTTGACGGTGCCCTTGAAGTTGCAGCTGTACGGACCAGGCAATGCTGGCGCAGACCAGGAGCCGTGCACACGCTGTCCCACATTGGATGTCGAGAGCCAGGGAGTCAGGGGCCGTTAGGGGCACCAACAAGCCTTGGCAGCAGAAAACAACATAGTCAGAGCAGGCCCAGAGCAATCCAGGGCAGTCCACTGAAGCCAAATAAGACCCTCAATAGCACCAACAGGCTGGAGTCACAGGAGTCACAAGAGGACCTCGAGCAGTTCACCAAAGGATGAAGGCCCACGGTGCAAAGGATGCGGTGCAGGCGAGGATCTTGGTTGCAGGAGATGCTTGAGGTTGGAACTTCTTGGAGCCCGAATGGCCTGGTGAAAATAGTCAACAAGCCTTTGCATCGGCAAGTCGACGTGGTGCACAGGGGTGCTGATCCAGCTGTTCCAAAGGGGATACTGGCCTCCAACTTGCTAGTAAGAAAGTGCAGGCCTCGAGGGAGTTGTAGAGCCACCACCTGTGTTTCTGAACCTTTTGGAGTCCGTAGGAGCTCGGGAACAGAAGGCCGGTCAGCTGGGTTGCGGTGCCTGCAGATGCAGGAAGTGACTCCTTCACTTCAAGGGAGATTCCTTCAGGTGTCTTGGATCTCCACAGGCCCGGTGAGGAATATGGAGCACAGGCACAGACGTTGCCTAAAGACTGACAGGACGACGAGACCAGGAGCAGCAGGAGTCTTCCCAGGTGCAGTCTTGAAGTCCAGAGCGAAGTCCAGAGTGCCCAGACTGTCGAAGATGAAGTGGTTTCGGACCTGAATCTTGTCCCATGACAAATCTAGGGACACACCCACAGGTAAGCCCTTAAGTACCCTAAGGAAAGGGTTGGAACGATTCAGGGTTTCCTCCCAGAGGAGGGGCTGGACAGTGGGGAGGATACTCCCATGTCCTTTGTCCAGTTTCGCACCAGAGCGGTAGCCAATGGCTCCCTGAACTGGTTTGAACTGGAGTATGCAAGGAGGGCACCAAATGTGCCCTTCAAGCCGTCTTAGTGGCGCTGGTAAGCACCCCCACCCTGTCCCAATACACTAAGTCCTGTCTGGGAGGCGGTCACGCCTCTCTGTGACAGGATACCTATTGTCCTGCCTTCCTCTGCTCGAGCTTGGCTCAGCAGCAGGAGGGCAGAAACGTGTCTCTGGCCGGCAGTAGCCCTAGTTTGCTGTCTGGGTCTGGAAGACCAAGGGCCTCCAAAAGGAGCTTTACGGTGCATGGAATCATACCTCCCACACCGTTTACGGTGTGGGGGTATGATTCCAACATGGTTGATACCAAACACGACAGGGTTTGTTACAGCCAGTTTAGAGATGGTCATCTCATAACGACGCATGGTCACTCGATATATAGTAAAGGCTGATGCATTTATAACCCAGGAGAATGGACTCCTAAGGTTGTAGGGGTGTTCTGCTCATGTAGGGGCACCCTCACACTTAAAACCGAGCACCCTGCCTTCAGGATAGAAAGGCCTGCCTTAGGGGTGACTGATAGGTTTTAAGTGCAGTGACCTCAGATATAAGGAATCTTATATCTGTCATAGGTGGTGCTAGCATCAGCTTACAAAGGCTGCAATGACAGGCCTGTAGTTACTAATTGAGTGGTCTCCCATGGGTGGCGTAATATATGCTGCAGCTCATGGGAGAGCCCTGGTGTACCTATGCCCTGGGTACCTCAGACCCATATTAGGGACTTACAGAGGTACACCAGTAGCCAATCTGGAGTGTACCTAAGTACTCACCATGTCCAATTTAGGGAGGAAGCACAGAGACTGGGGTCCTGATTAGCAGGATCCCAGTCAGACTAGTCAGTAAAGCATAATGACACAAGCAAAAAGTGGGGGTCACCATGAAAGCAGATCCTAATTTCCTACAGGTAGTGTCGGAAACAGTCTGATGGAGACTTCTAGCTGCAGTTTCCTCACCTGTTTTCGGTCATACAATTTATGGCTGGAGTTTTTAGGCTTTATAAGAAGCTCTTCTTTTTATTCTCCCACAATGCTTTTTGCATCTGTCTGGAAGTTAAATAACACCTGTCTTTTTGGGTATATCTATTTTCACTGTGTTTTACAAGTCCTTGGGAAATCATGGCTGGTACTTCTTGAGGTGGGCTTGTGATCAAATTGTGTTTCGTTTCACAAGATTTATTGCATCTGCTTGTTGTTAACAAGGATTCATATTATTTATTATTTCCTTTTAATGTTTCATTTTTTCCTTATTTAATGTTTTGATACCGCACTAATAGGTGCCCTCCCTTTTCTTCTTTCGCTTGCCTTGGTATTTTGAGGGTGCCCACAGCGCGGAGTTGTGTTCAGACTTTTGGACCATGACACTGAAGACCATGTAGGCGCAGGCTTTGTAGATACCTGCGGTCCTGCGGTAAATGTGGGCCAGCGATGCTCTATGTGTTGTCCAACCATTAGGAGTCTGTTGTGACACAATTTTATATATATTATGTATATGTCCAGGTGATACACCTTTGTGGGGAAAATGTTATCAATATTAAATTCAAACTCATTTATGTCATTTTAGTCTCTTTACAGTGCAGTATGTAACCTTCGAGGTTCTCAATACCATAGAGGTTTTATTGTTCATCTTTATTTTGGTGTTCATTCATCTTGGTATAATTGAATGAGTTCTGAGAGTCCTTCTTTTGGATGTTATCAGGACAGTTCTTTCGCTGATATTTCTTTATTGTTGTGAATGATGCAGATCACATGACTTTTGTCTTGCACTCTGCCCTTTTAGTCGACAAGTTTTCTTTCCCCTTGGGGGATAGAGGTTAATGTCTGATAACTGACAGATGGTTCTTATGGTTTTTTTTTCCCTTTTTCCTTCAAGGGCCGATTCTTTCGGGCCTGTAGGGTAGTTTATTATTTATATGTTCTCTGACAGTGATCATGGACTCTATTAAGAGCCAAGCTCTTGTTCTGCTAATCCTACCACTGTCTGGTCGGTTGTTAGTTATGACCGGCTGTTTCTCTTTGAGAACTTTTGTAGGATTGGTTCGCAGACCCTTCTCCAGATGGGGTATAGCTATGGTATTTAATTCAAAAGTTAAGGAATCTGCGTCTAAATGTCTCTATCAGATGTAAAAGTTTCCTACCTTAGGTAATGTAATATCTGGTAGAGACACAGTCTAGCCGCAGATTCATTAACTCCCTGCCCATCTTCCCCACTCTGCAAATGACCTATGAGGTAAGGTTTATACCCTTTTTCAGTACTGGTTTTATATACCGGTGGTCACTATCTCGACTTATTTTGGGACTCAACAGACACCTTGTCTTGGCCACATAGCTTTGTTTAGATGTTGCCATACCGTCCATTTCCAAATGTGTGTGTTCGGTAAGGTGGAGGGTGTTTTCTGTTTCACACTGTGTTGGACACCAGTGGGCAGTATAGATTTATTTATTTGTTCTTTCTTTGAAAGTCTTCGTTCAGTAACATCATAGCTTCTATTGGCACTACCAATATGTCACGTAATGGTGTGATTCAACAAACAGCTTGGTGTTGTTTTTATAAGGTTTTGTTTTGTTATTATCATGCCACACATTACTACTGATGAATGGGATATAGAGTGTAAGGGTTTCTTCCCTTACATGAGGGTTTTTTACCAAGGTGCAGGGTTTCAAAGATTTTTATGACTGGTCTATAGAGTATAAGGTTTTCTTCCCTTGCATGGTGGTTATTCATCAGGGTGCAGGGTTTCACGTAGCCCTGTGCTACGTTGATTCTTTTGTTTTTTTTTCTTTAAAATCCATGTTGGGTATTAACCTACCATTTGATGTTTTCTCCTTTATTAATATTTCAAAGATTTTTGATCATTTTGGCACACTGTTTCCACAACCAGTTTCTATAGTGGTTCCACATTCTGGCACGGAAGGTTTCACAGAAGAAACTGATGTCTGCGCGGTCCACTGATGTCGTGACCGGAGTCGACGTAATCACAGAGTCGCTGAAAAATTTCCGGATCCAGACTGGCGCCTGGGGAGAATCAAAAGTTAATGAATCTGCGGCTAGACTGAGTCTCTACCAGATATCATGTTACCGAAGGTAAGTAACTTTTACTTTAGGTCCAGTACTTATACCCCAAATTGTCATTGTTCTTTTTGCTGTAAGGGTCTCTAAACCCAGTCCATACCAGTCCTGTCCTCCCTGGTGCAGCATGACGGCAGGGGGCGGAGACAGCATTGTGAAAAAGGAGACATAGCCTATTCAGGTGCAAGCGAAACTCCTCCCACCATCCTAAATGAGGACCAGGTCTATTCAGCCCAGTGATGAGTCACCCAGGCAAGGCAGGACACACCTCAACCCCGCCTAGTGACTGTCTAGAGTGAATGCGCATCCCCAGCTCCTGTCACTCAAACACCAGACGCTGAATACACAAGCAGCCAGAGGCACACAGAATGCTAAAGTAAGAAAATGCCCAATTTCTATAAGTGACATTTTGAAACACAGAAATTTAAAAACCACCTTTACCAAAAGGTGCGTTAATAAATTCTGAGTTCAGAGAGCCTAAACTCCATTTTTATATCTTGTCCCTATAGAAAGCTACAAATGTAAAATGTTACAGCGCAGTCCCAATGATAAGCCTATGGGACAGACAGACTTTCAATAGTGAAAAACGAAATACACAGTATTCCACTATCAGGATATGTCACACACCTGACCTAACCTGACACCCAGGACAACATGGCAGTTCACAACTGCGCACGCAGACACTACAGTGGTAGGTCTGAGACACATTTACAGGGCTACTCCTGTGGGTGGCACAACCAGTGCTGCAAGCCCACTAGTAGCATTTGATCTACAGGCCCTGGCACACACCGTGCACTTTACTAGGGACTTACCAGTAAATCAAATTTGACAATCATATCACAGTTTATACAGAGAGCATATGTACTTTGGCACTGATCAGCAGTGGTAAAGTGCCCAGAATCCTATAGCCATTGAAAACAGGGTCAGAAAAATTAGGAGGCAAAAGGCAAAACATATAGGGATAAACCTGTCAAAAAGGCCAGGTCTAACAGCAATGCTGTCATTGCAGTCTCAGGTGGGAAGCTCACTAGGTGGACACAGACATAGATGTAATGTAATGTAAATGTAATTAATAGAACGCAGCTCATGCCCGGGGGGGATGTAGTTATGCCCTGGGTCTGATCACTTTCACTATCTCCTGCTGCTCTAATTTCCGGTATTACAACAGGATCAGGGCTAGATCCTTACTTCTGTTTCCCATCAGTACATGGACGACGTCTGTAATTCAAAGGGTCATTTATAAAGTTATTCTTTTCATTTAAATCTTGATTCAGCTTTTCTTTCTTACCCTCATTGGTTTTCTTTCTGATGGATACATCTGCCTGTGGATTCCTCACATTTTGAATTACCCTCATGCACATCATTTCACGGAAACCTTTCTTCCCACCTCTCCAACGATCGAGGACATCACAATGGAACGGCTATGCACGCAACTCCGGGTGATGTCATCGGAGCCATAAAAAGACCTCGTCGGCGTGCTGACGTCTGTTCCCTTTTTTCCACGCTGCCGATGTGTAACTTTTTTTTTTCCAGAGCTCTCCATTTCTGGGAGTTTCTTTGTTGCAAGTCTTCGGATCTTTGTAGCAGCGACCATGGCTACTCAGAGGAAATCCGGATTCAATCCATGAAGGGAATGTGGGGGTCAGATGTCTATTACTGACCCTCATGATGACTGTTTGTGGTGTCTCTCGTCGATCATAACTTCAGAGATTGTTCGTCATGCAGGTGCATGAACCCCAAGGCATTGAAGGAGAGGGAGGCCAAATTGTTCACGGCCAAAGTCAAGTAACAAAAAAGGGGCCGAAGAAGGTCAAGGTCCTGATCCAAGTCACCGGCTCCGCATCCCTCAAAGTCGTCAAGGAAGCATAAGAAGAAGCAACGCCATGGGCCTCGGCATTATTCGCCGAAAGATGAGGCGAAGAAGTCGGTGCCTCCGGCTCCACGGCGTCATCGGAAGGATGAAGTATTTCCGTCTCCTTCTCCTGAGGTGTCTCCAGCCCTGTCTCCGGCTCCGAGAGCGGTGCCTTCACTGGCACCAAGAGGAGCAGCACGTCCAGTGTTACCGACCACTCCACCTCTGGATTCAGGGTCTCCGGTGCCACAACCGGAGCCAATTGTGCTGCCATAAGGGGTTTCAGAGCCTGCAGTAACAGATCCAGGGTATCTTGCCTTCCCGACTCTGGGTACGGATCTGTCGCATTTTCTGAATGCAATGTTCGGCTTGTTTGCCAGAGCGGAAAACCCTGCTGGTGCACCGGTTGGCCCCATGGGTCCGCTGGCATACTCTCTGGAAGCTTTGCCACCTCATTTCCCTCAGGCACCTCTCATGCCTTCTATGCCAATGGCTCCAGGGAGTTGGCCTCTCCTGACGCCTAGATTTTCGATGCCTGTACAATCTCTGGAGGGGCGAGTGCCCCTAGGCGGATCTTACCCGGCGCCGTCTGGTTCCGAACCGGCGCCGTCTCGACCTTGACCGGCGTCGACTGCTGTCCCGGTAGATCTCCCTTTGACTCTGATCCCGAAGTAATGTGCGCTGCGTCTTGCGCCTCCGACTCCGGTTCCAAGGATGAAGTCTAGAAGAGAAGCACAGAGGTTGATGGAAGAGGAGGAGTACCAGGAACTACATGAGAAGGCTGAGGAAGGGGAGATTGTGGACCCTGATCAGGATTTCGAAGGTCTGCAGGAAGCTAGAGGCCTGGATACATCTCCTGAATGGGAACTCTCAACTCCAAGAGGTCTCCCAATGCAGGAGGAGACTTCTTATTACTCTGTGAGCAGGAAGGCAGCGGATCTGCTGGAGTTGACTATGCCCATAGCAGAATTGAAGTCTAATATTTTGACGGAGGTGCTCCATTCTTCTGTCTCGGAGCCTTTTCTCCCTTTCAACGAGGCTTTGATTGAGCCCATCCTTGATGTGTGGTAGAAGCTGATGACTGCTCCTGCGGTGTCCAGGTCTGTGACGAGGAGGAAAAAGGTGGCTCCGGGGGATCCTGCTTTCCTGTCCACTCATCCTTCACCAGAAAGTTTGGTCGTCCAGGCTTTGTGCTCCTGGAAGCAGTCTGCAGGGTCATTCTCATCTACACTGGCAGATAGGGAGTCCAAACGTATGGAGCAATCTGCAAAGAAGGTGTTCTCTTCAGGCAGTACGGCCCTCAAGTCAACTAATGCTACTTGCCTTTTGGGTTGCTATATCCATGCGCTTATAGACTCGGCGAGGGAGGTGATCCCTAAACTACCGGAGGACGTTAAGGGTCATTTTTTGGAGATTCTTTCAGATGCTCAAGCTGCGGCCTGCCAGGTCATAAAATCCGGTCTGGACACTGCTGACTTGGTTGCCAGGGTGATGGGTTCATCTGTGGCGACCAGGAGACACGCTTGGTTACGGGGTTCGGGGATCTCCCTGATGTCCAAGCTATCCTGTTAGAACTGCCTTTCGACGGATCTCGTCTATCTGGGGCCAAAGCGGACTCCGCGCTGCAGCAAGATCTTTGGATCTCTAATCTCAATCCAGGGGCTTTGGATATCACAAGTTTCGGGGCTTTTGGCAGGACCTTATCCTTTCGTGCCAAGCAGCAGCTGCAACAGCAGCAACAGCAGACAAACCCCCTGTACAGGTAATACAGGGGAAAGGGCAGAGATCGTTTATGGGATGCCGCATGTGAACAAGTCTCCTCCTCCTCCTCCTCTTCTGCTGTCACGACTCCCAAAGCTCATATTCATGCTAAACCTTCTTAACAGGTTTTAGTCACACAACTGGTTAATTTCCTTCTGTTCCTGATTCCCCATTGCTTGACTTATGAGTAAAGTGTACATTATAATTTATTTCCAATACATGTTGTAATATTGTGAGGTGAGATATAAATGTTAAATATGATTCATTTCATGTGCTTGGCAAAACACGTGGTAATATCATGAGGACTCAATACAAGAGCAACGTGTGAACTCACAAATCAAAAATGCTTGCAAGCGTTAATCCCAGCAGGTGTTTAGAAGCGCTTTCACGTGTTAACTGTCAAAACGTGTTGCACGCGTCTATGGAAATGAACACGAGCGCTACAGCTATTTAAGTCGCTCGCACCTCCATAGACGCGCTTGGTCTCGTCTTCAATCAACAGATCCAGAATTTACCTGATTCTCCACTTCCGAGGCCTCGGCGTCTTCACGCTCGTTTCCTGCCTTCTCTTGGTGCCGTTTGTTGTCCTCTGGCGACCTCCAGTGGCGATCTGAAACTCCGGATTTCCTTTCCTTCTAGAAAGCTGGAATCTTCCTCTCCACGATCTTCTTCCAAAGCTGGATTCTTCCTCTCCACGATCTTCTTCCGGTGAACCCCGCGCTCCTAAGAAAAAGAGGACTAGGTGACAATTATTTATAAATACCGATAGAAGACTTCCATCGGTGAGTACAGCATTTACTTGTCTTAAGAGCACAGCAAGAGGACAAGTATTGGAAACTCTTGAAGGAGTTATTTCAAGAGTAATAACGTTAAACTTTATTTTGATTACACTTTTGACATTTAATTTCAATTGCACATTTAACCCCTTAAGTGCTTCTGTCGGCCAACGGCCGTTGCGAGCACTACCTCGGTAGTGCTGCGCATGTCCGTTGGCCGACGCGGCCCCGCCCGCTTAATAGAACGTTCCGCACTGGCGCGGAACGTTCGAAGCAGTTAAGCAGTTAAGACTATTAAGAGAGACTTTGGTTAGGCCTTCAAATAGGGCTCAAGGAATTCAGTGTCAGACTCTAAAGAACAAGAACCAAAGAGTCATTGATCAGAGCGCATGAGGAACAAACTATCAGAGACACTTTTAAGAGTGCAATAAGAACATTCATCAAACGTTATATATATGTAATAGAATCCTATTTTACAGGTATTTTTGTGGTGAAAAAGAAGAAAAACCAAATACCATTATTATTGTATTATTAGTGTGTGATTACCTGAACTCTGGAATATTGTTATTTTCTGTCTATTTACAGGATAGTAACGCATACCATTTACCAAACCATAATTCCAGAGAGAAGTTCCTTAGGAGTTCTAGAATGTTTTATAGGTATTGAAAAGAACTTAATTTTGTAATCTGTTAAGTGTCAGTATTCACGTGTCAGAGGTTTTTATTGATATCATTGTATATTTCTTATATAGACACAACAGAAATCTTACAGCATCTGAAAGAAGAATCCCTAAAATAAAAGCAATGAGCCAGTAACAATAGAGGCTTCGCGCTAGAACAGAAGATTCTATATTTCTCCTCTCATTCCCATTCCCCCTTTCCCCCTGGGGCTTTTCTGAGTGACAGAGTAATTTACTACTTCTGTGGCTTGGGGAGTTTCCGGGGAGACTGGGGTTTGTTCGTCGTCAACAGAGAGCAGGAGTTTCAGGTGGGTGCTTATCTTGACAGAAGACCAAGCCTCACATTACGCTCCTTTTGGCGACGATCAAACATGGAATTTCCTGAGGAAAAATCCCAACTTTCCCAACTCACAGCGGTTATCAGAGAATTGTAAGTAGAGATGCAACAAGTTAAGCATGAGAATCAAGTTCTCAGAGATGAGTTAGCTAAGAGTAGGTCAGGGTTCACACAATGGAGGGAACCAAAAGATTCAGACACATGACCAGTTTTGACCCCTCCTAAATTTCTTCCACATTCCTTAAATACTGCCCTACCACAGTCAGATCAAAATATACAAGTTACAGTAGTGTCACCTACGCCAGTCCCTTTAGCAAATCCAGAACGATTTACAGGGGATAGTTCCTGGTTTGCGGCTTTCATGAGTCAATGTCAACTCCATTTTCTTTGTAAAACCCAGGTGTTTAATTCTGATAGCGCAAAAACGGCCTTTGTGATCTCCTATTTAGGAGGAGTAGCAGCCAATTGGGCAATTCCTTTAGTAGACACTAATGACCCTCTTTTACGAAATTTTGCTAACTTTAAACAAACCATGACACGTTTATTTGCTCGTCATGTTTTCATACAATCTAGTGATAATGAGCTCTTAAATCTACGTCAGGGATCCAAAGACCTTCTTACATATATAACCACATTCAATCAGCTTCTTACCGAAACACAATGGCCGGAAGAAAAACGTACTTCATTGCTTTATAGAGGTTTAAAAGATGACCTAAAAGATTCTCTGGCACACATCGTTGATTTACCTGATGACTATGGAGAATTCGTTGATCTTGTGGTCAAACTTGATCACAGGTTAAGCCAAAGAAAGGGAGAAAGAACAAAGACAGATTTTAGACCCTTAATATTTAAATCTGACAGAAAAGATAAGGAATTCAAAAGTAGTGAACCCGAACCTATGCAGATAGGTGGTATAAGAGGTCCATTGACTCCAGAGGAGAAAGAAAGAAGACGTAAGGAAAAGTTATGTCTCTATTGTGGTAAGGCCGGACATTTCGCTAAGGAATGTACAGTGAAACCACAGAATAAGAAAATAGCAGTATCACCTAAGTCAGAACAAATTGAGTCGGGAAACTAATTGTCTCGAAGAAAAAAGAGATCGTCTCTTCGAGTAAAGGAAATAAACAGATCTCACAACATGTAATGAGCAATAATAAAAATATCTCAAGACACATGATGCTCTTAATGACTGTAATAATTACTGTTCAACAAAGGCACATTTTTCCCATACTACTAGATTCTGGTGCTACAGGAAACTTTTTTGTTATCCAGTTGGCACAAAAATTAGGTATTTCACAAATACCTAAATCCGAACCAGAGCCAGTAAGAGCCGTGGATGGTTCAGCCCTATCTTCCGGATTGATTCGGTTTCATACAATACCTTTGACTATTGTAAATGAAAATGGTCACACGGAACAAATCATGTTTGATTTAATTGATACACCCACCTTTGGAATTATTCTAGGAATACCATGGTTAGAAAAACATAACCCAAGAATAGATTGGTCTCAAAGAACTGTGAGTTTGGATTCTAGTTTCTGTAGGAATCATTGTTATCAGGAGGCTCAAGATCCAATATATCCTATGCACTGTGCTAGTATACAAGTGAAGCAAGACACCTTACCTGATATCTATAAAGAATATTCTGACGTCTTTGATCCAGTTCAAGCAACCAAACTTCCTCCATATAGAATTTATGACTGCAGGATAGACTTAATACCTGGAATTCCTTTACCCTGCAGTCGCATATACGCCCTCACTGAACCTGAGACCCAGTACTTACAAAGTTATCTTGATGATCTTCTTGAAAAGGGGTTCATTCGACATTCTACCTCTCCTGTGTCGTCACCACTTTTTTTTATAGCTAAAAAATCTGGAGATCTTAGAGCATGCATAGACTACCGCGCGGTCAATAAAGCCACAGTTAAGAACCGCTATCCTCTTCCCTTAATTCCTTTTCTTCTAAATCAGGTAAAAGGTTCAACGATCTATACTAAGTTGGATCTTCGGGGCGCGTATCATTTGATACGCGTCAAAGAGGGTGATGAGTGGAAGACTGCGTTTAGAACAAAGTTTGGATTATTCGAATATACTGTTATGCCGTTTGGTTTATGTAACGCTCCAGCGGCATTCCAGTACTTTATAAATGAAGTCTTCCATGATCTCCTCGACGTCTGTGTTATAGTCTACATAGACAACATACTAATTTTTTCTAAGAATAAAGAAGAGCATGTAGTTCATGTACAAACAGTTTTACAAAGATTAAGGGAAAATTCTCTTTATGCTATACCAGAGAAATGTGTGTTTCATGCTCAAACTGTTGAATTCTTAGGATATATTCTTTCTCCTAATGGAGTGACAATGGACCCCAAGAAGGTAGATGCTATTCTAAAATGGCCTACTCCTACATCGGTAAAAGATATCCAAAAGGTTTTAGGATTTGCCAACTTTTACCGACGTTTTATCGCAAATTTTTCCAAAATAGTGACTCCAATAACTCAATTACTAAAGAAGGGGCAGGTGTTTCATTGGACTGAAGAAGCTAATACAGCTTTTCTTACACTTAAGGAAGCTATTACTACAGCCCCAGTACTTTCACATCCCAACCCAGACCAACCATTCTTTGTAGAGGCAGACGCCTCACAAACTGCGGTAGGGGGAGTTTTGATGCAAAAAGATCCTCAAACTGGTCATCTCCATCCTTTGGCTTATTACTCTCGCAAACTTCTCCCGGCTGAACAAAATTACACAATTGCTGAGCGAGAGTTATTGGCTATTAAAGATGTCTTTTCTGAATGGAGACATCATTTGTTAGGTGCCAAACATACCATAATAATTTATTCAGACCACAAAAATCTACAGTTTTTCACTTCCGTAAAAGCTCTCACTCCAAGACAGATGAGGTGGTTATACTTTTTTAGTGAATTTGACTTCCTTATCACTTATTGTCCAGGGCAAAAGCAGATACTGTCAGACACCTTATCTCGTTTAAACGAAAAAGATTCAAAAGACTTTAGAAGTCAAGCCCAACAAATAATACCAACTGAGCGCATTGTGGCCTTGACTCAATCGGACACCTTTTTAACTGAAATAAAAACTGAATCTCAAAAAATAAATCAAAAGGATTGGATACTCAAAACACATAATACAATTAAAGATGGGTATCTGTTTCATAAAAACAAATTATTTATTCCATCTAAAGAAAAAGAGAACAAATTATTATGTGGAACCATGATTCAAGTTTGGCAGGACATCCTGGTATCCAAAAACTCTGGAACTATGTGAACGAAATTTCTGGTGGGACACTATACGAAAGGACATCCAGGAATATGTTAAAAGATGCCCCACTTGTGCCCGTAACAAGTCTATGCACATTGCCCCTGCCGGTCTTCTGCAACCCCTACCAATTCCTTTGATTCCTTGGCATACTATTAGTGTAGATTTTATAACTGACCTTCCACTCTCAAATACCTTTACAACTATAGCAGTGTTTGTTGATCTATTATCCAAGATGGGTCATTTTGTTCCATTAAAAAAGATACCTACCGCTAAAGAATTCAGCGACATATTCCTTCAACACATAGTTAGGTTGCATGGATTGCCGAGTAAAATTGTTTCAGATAGAGGCCCACAATTCATCTCTAAGTTTTGGAAAAATCTCTGTGAACATATGGGTATTGAAGTAGCTTTATCCTCCGCCTTCCACCCCCAATCAGATGGACAGACCGAAAAGGTAAACCAGTATGTAGAACAAACCCTACGATGCTTAACAACAACTTTAACTTCTCAATGTGATAAAGCTCTTCCCTTAGCTGAATTTTGTTACAATAACAGCATCCATTCAGCTTTAGGCTGTTCCCCGTTCTATTTTGCCACTGGATATCATCCTCGTAGTATTCCCACACAAGTTTCTTTCACCCCGACTCTAGCACCATCAGTATCAGACAAAATAAAAGAGTTACAAGAGGTACAGGACAAAGCCAGAAAGTGTTTAGCTAAAAATAAAATCAACACCAAGATACAGGCTGATAAACATCGCTCTCCTGAACCCTCATATCAAGTAGGGGATTTAGTATGGTTGTCCACTCGCAACATTCAATTAGATGATCCTAGAAAGCTACGACCAAAATTCATAGGACCATTCCCCATACAAAAAATTGTAAACCCAGTTACTATGAAACTAACTTTATCTGATGAGTATGTAATTCACCCAGTATTTCATGTTTTCCTCTTGAAACCTTACCACCCTGGAACTAGAAAAGATAACCCACCCCCTCCAATCATCTTGGGTGATCACCTTGAATACGAAGTCAATCGGATAGTTGATGCGAAAAGAATAAACATAAAATTATACTATCTGATTGATTGGAAAGGTTATGATGAATCCGAACGATCCTGGGAACCAGCTTCACATGTGAATGCCCCTAGATTAGTCAGACGCTTTCACTCTCTTAATCCCACCAAACCACGACCTGTAGGACGGCCTTTGAGGGGGAGAACTGTCACGACTCCCAAAGCTCATATTCATGCTAAACCTTCTTAACAGGTTTTAGTCACACAACTGGTTAATTTCCTTCTGTTCCTGATTCCCCATTGCTTGATTTATGAGTAAAGTGTATATTATAATTTATTTCCAATACATATTGTAATATTGTGAGGTGAGATATAAATGTTAAATATGATTCATTTCATGTGCTTGGCAAAACACGTGCTAATATCATGAGGACTCAATACAAGAGCAACGTGTGAACTCACAAATCAAAAATGCTTGCAAGCGTTAATCCCAGCAGGTGTTTAGAAGCGCTTTCACGTGTTAACTGTCAAAACGTGTTGCACGCGTCTATGGAAATGAACACGAGCGCTACAGCTATTTAACCCCTTCGCTGCTAGGCCTTTTCCCCTCCTGTGCTAAGCCTTTTTTTGGCTATTTGGGGTAGTGCGCGCTTAGGCCCCTGTAACTTTTTGACCACATAAGGTATCCACGCCAAATTTGCGTCCTTTTTTTCTAACATCATGGGGATTGTAAAGGTACCCAGGGTTTGTGGATTCCCCTGGAGGGGACCCAGAAATTAGCCAAAATACAGCAAAATTTTGTTTTATTTGGGAAAAATACGAAAAAGGGCTACAGATGAAAGCGTCTTGTTTTTCCCTGCAAATGGCATCAAAAAAGGGGTTGTGGTGCTGAAATCACCATCTTCCCAGATTTCAGGGACAAGCAGACTTTTGTCAGAAAACCAACTTTTTTACACAGTTTTGGCATTTTTCTGGGACATAGCCTATTTTTGCTATTTTTTGTGCTTTCAACCTCTTTCCAGTTAATGGTAGAAATGGGTATGAAACCAATAATGGATCCTGAAAAGCCATACATTTCTGAAAAGTAGACAAAATTCTGAATTCAGCAAGGGGTCATTTGTGTAGATCCTTAAAGTTTTCCTTATAGAAACTAACAGTTAAATGAAGGAAAAATTGAAAATTAGTTGAAAAAAACAGCCATTTGTGTCAACGTTTTCACCTGTAACTTCTTCTAATTATGACAGCTATTTGAAAGCAATATACCGTTATATCCGCTGACCTTTCTGGTTGTGGGGATATATAGGACTTGTAGGTTCACCAAGAACCCGACGAACCCAGAGCCAATAACTGAGCAGCATCTTGCAATGGTTTTTTATTATGTACCGGGGATATAGCAATTATTTTGGGAAAATGTATACATGGAAAAATTGTTATGAAAGACACCTATGTATTTCTGAAATGGGAACAAAATGTAGATTTTAGAAACAGTAGATATTTGCACATTTCCGAAATTGGGAGTACCCATACTAGCATGAGAATTATAGGTCATTTTTCAAAATGACTTATTTTTTAGACATTGTCTTTCATTTGGAAGGCAGAAATGCATCGAAATTCAATAGGTAATAACAGTTGCTCTACAATTCTGTGTTACCCTAAGTCTCCCGATAAAAATGGTACCTCACTTGTGTGGGTAGGCCTTGTGCCCACAACAGGAAATGGCTCAAAATGCAACATGGACGTACTCACATTTTCACAATGAAAAATTACCCTTTTTTTGCAAAGTGCCTAGCTGTAGTTTTTGAACCCTAGCTCTGCGGGCACTTAGGGAAACCTAGCAAACCTATACATTTTTGAAAACTAGACACCCAGGGGAATTCAGGATGGGGTGACTTGACTGCCTCCCACCAGGTTCTGTTACCCAGAATCGCCCGCAAACCTAAAACATTGTCAAAAAACCCACATTTTCCCCACATTTCTGTGGTGGAAAGTTCTGTAATCTGCGTGGATCCACAAATTCCCACCCACCCCGCGTTCCCCAAAGTCTTAAGAGAAAAATGGTACCTCACTTGTGTGGATCGGCCTAGTGCCTGCGACAGGAAACGGCGCAAAACGCAACGTGGTCACACCTCAATTTTGCAGTGAAAAATGACCCTTTTTTGGCAAAGTGCCTAGCTGTAGTTTTTGAACCCTAGCTCTGCCGGCACCTAGGGAAACCTAGCAAACCTATACATTTTTGAACACTAGACACCCAGGGGAATCCAGGATGGGGTGACTTGACTGCCTCCCACCAGGTTCTGTTACCCAGAATCCCTCGCAAACCTAAACAATTGTCAAAAAAAACACATTTTCCCCACATTTCTGTGGTGGAAAGTTCTGGAATCTGCGTGGATCCACAAATTTCCACCCACCCCGCGTTCCCCAAAGTCTTACGAGAAAAATGGTACCTCACTTGTGTGGGTCGGCCTAGTGCCTGAGACAGGAAACGGCGCAAAACGCAACGTGGTCACACCTCAATTTCGCAGTGAAAAATGACCCTTTTTTGGCAAAGTGCCTAGCTGTAGTTTTTGAACCCTAGCTCTGCCGGCACCTAAAGAAACCTAGCAAACCTATACATTTTGTAAAACTAGACACCCAGGGGAATCCAGGATGGGGTGACTTGACTGCCTCCCACCAGATTCTGTTACCCAGAATCCCTCGCAAACCTAAACAATTGTCCCAAAAAACACCATTTCCCCACATTTCCGTGGTGGAAAGTTCTGGAATCTGCGTGGATCCACAAATTTCCACCCACCCCGCATTCCCCAAAGTCTTACGAGAAAAATGGTACCTCACTTGTGTGGGTCGGCCTAGTGCCTGCGACAGGAAACGGCACAAAACGCAATGTGGTCACACCTCAATTTCGCAGTGAAAAATGACCCTTTTTTGGCAAAGTGCCTAGCTGTAGTTTTTGAACCCTAGCTCTGCCGGCACCTAGGGAAACCTAGCAAACCTATACATTTTTGAAAACTAGACACGCAGGGGAATCCAGAATGGGGTGGCTTGACTGCCTCCCACCAGGTTCTGTTAACCAGAATCCCTAGCAAACCTAACAAATTGTCAAAAAAAACAGATTTTCCCCACATTTCTGTGGTGGAAAGTTCTGGAATCTGCGTGGATCCACAATTTTCCACTCAACCCGCGTTCCCCAAAGGCTTACGAGAAAAATGGTACCTCACTTGTGTGGGTCGGCCTAGTGCCTGCGACAGGAAACGGCGCAAAACGCAACGTGGTCACACCTCAATTTCGCTGTGAAAAATGACCCTTTGTTGGCAAAGTGCCTGGCTGTAGTTTTTGAACCCTAGCTCTGCGGGCACCTAGGGAAACCTAGCAAACCTATACATTTTTGAAAACTAGACATCCAGGGGAATCCAGGATGGGGTGAGTTGACTGCCTCCCACCAGGTTCTGTTACCCAGAATCCCTTGCAAACCTAACAAATTGCCAAAAAACACATTTTCCCCACATTTCTGTGGTGGAAAGTTCTGGAATCTGCGTGGATCCACAAATTTCCACCCACCCCGTGTTCCCCAAAGTCTTATGAGAAAAATGGTACCTCACTTGTGTGGGTCGGCCTAGTGCCTGCGACAGGAAACGACGCAAAACGCAACGTGGTCACACTTCAATTTCGCAGTGAAAAATGACCCTTTTTTGGCAAAGTGCCTAGGTGTTGTTTTTGAACCCTAGCTCTGCCGGCACCTAGGGAAACCTAGCAAACCTATACATTTTTGAAAACTAGACACCCAGGGGAATCCAGGATGGGGTGACTTGACTGCCTCCCACCAGGTTCTGTTACCCAGAATCCCTTGCAAACCTAAACAATTGTAAAAAAAAACACATTTTCCCCACATTTCTGTGGTGGAAAGTTCTGGAATCTGCGTGGATCCACAAATTTGCACCCACCCCGCGTTCCCCAAAGTCTTCAGAGAAAAATGGTACCTCACTTGGGTGGGTCGGCCTAGTGCCCGTGACAGGAAACGGCGCAAAACGCAACGTGGTCACACCTCAATTTCGCAGTGAAAAATGACCCTTTTTTTGCAAAGTGCCTAGCTGTAGTTTTTGAACCCTACCTCTGCCGGCACCTAGGGAAACCTAGCAAACCTATACATTTTTGAAAACTAGACACCCAGGGGAATCCAGGATGGGGTGACTTGACTGCCTCCCACCAGGTTATGTTACCCAGAATCCCTTGCAAACCTAAAAAATTATCCAAAAAAACACATTTTCCCCACATTTCTATGGTGGAAAGTTCTGGAATCTGCGTGGATCCACAAATTTCCACCCACCCCGCGTTCCCCAAAGTCTTCAGAGAAAAATGGTACCTCACTTGGGTGGGTCGGCCTAGTGCCCGTGACAGGAAAGGGCGCAAAACGCAACGTGATCACACCTCAATTTCGCAGTGAAAAATGACCCTTTTTTTGCAAAGTGCCTAGCTCTAGTTTTAGAACCCTACCTCTGCCGGCACCTAGGGAAACCTAGCAAACCTATACATTTTTGAAAACTAGACACCCAGGGGAATCCAGGATGGGGTGACTTGACTGCCTCCCACCAGGTTCTGTTACCCAGAATCCTTTGCAAACCTAAAAAATTATCCAAAAAAAACACATTTTCCCCCACCTTTCTGTGGTGGAAAGATCTGGAATCTGCGTGGATCCACAAATTTCCACCCACCCCGCGTTCCCCAAGGTCTTCCAAGAAAAATGGTACCTCACTTGGGTGGGTCGGCCTAGGGCCCGCGACAGGAAACGGCGCAAAACGCAACGTGGTCACACCTCAATTTCGCCGTGAAAAATGACCCTTTTTTGCAAAGTGCCTAGCTGTAGTTTTTGAACCCTACCTCTGCTGGCACCTATAGAAACCTAGCAAACCTATACATTTTTGAAAACTAGACACCCAGGGGAATCCAGGATGGGGTGACTTGACTGCCTCCCACCAGGTTCTGTTACCCAGAATCCCTTGCAAACCTAAAACATTGTCAAAAAAAACCACATTTGCCCCACATTTCTGTGGTGGAAAGTTCTGGAATCTGCGGGGATCCACAAATTTCCACCCACCCCGCGTTCCCCAAAGTCTTACGAGAAAAATGGTACCTCACTTGTGTGGGTCGGCCTAGTGCCTGCGACAGGAAACGGCACAAAACGCAACGTGGTCACATCTCAATTTCGCAGTGAAAAATGACCCTTTTTTGGCAAAGTGCCTAGCTGTAGTTTTTGAACCCTAGCTCTGCCGGCACCTAGGGAAACCTAGCAAACCTATACATTTTTGAAAACTAGACACCCAGGGGAATCCAAAATGGGATGACTTGACTGCCTCCCACCAGGTTCTGTTACCCAGAATCCCTTGCAAACCTAACAAATATTTTAAAAAAAACATTTTCCCCACATTTCTGTGGTGGAAAGTTCTGGAATCTGCGTGGATCCACAAATTTGCACCCACCGCGCGTTCCCCAAAGTTTTCAGAGAAAAATGGTACCTCACTTGGGTGGGTCGGCCTAGTGCCCGTGACAGGAAACGGCGCAAAACGCAACGTGGTCACACCTCAATTTCGCAGTGAAAAATGACCCTTTTTTTGCAAAGTGCCTAGCTGTAGTTTTTAAACCCTACCTCTGCCGGCACCTAGGGAAACCTAGCAAACCTATACATTTTTGAAAACTAGACACCCAGGGGAATCCAGGATGGGGTGACTTGACTGCCTCCCACCAGGTTATGTTACCCAGAATCCCTTGCAAACCTAACAAATTATCCAAAAAAACACATTTTCCCCACATTTCTATGGTGGAAAGTTCTGGAATCTGCGTGGATCCACAAATTTCCACCCACCCCGCGTTCCCCAAAGTCTTCAGAGAAAAATGGTACCTCACTTGGGTGGGTCGGCCTAGTGCCCGTGACAGGAAACGGCGCAAAACACAACGTGATCACACCTCAATTTCGCAGTGAAAAATGACCCTTTTTTTGCAAAGTGCCTAGCTCTAGTTTTAGAACCCTACCTCTGCCGGCACCTAGGGAAACCTAGCAAACCTATACATTTTTGAAAACTAGACACCCAGGGGAATCCAGGATGGGGTGACTTGACTGCCTCCCACCAGGTTCTGTTACCCAGAATCCTTTGCAAACCTAAAAAAATTATCCAAAAAACCACATTTTCCCCACCTTTCTGTGGTGGAAAGATCTGGAATCTGCGTGGATCCACAAATTTCCACCCACCCCGCGTTCCCCAAGGTCTTCCAAGAAAAATGGTACCTCACTTGGGTGGGTCGGCCTAGGGCCCGCGACAGGAAACGGCGCAAAACGCAACGTGGTCACACCTCAATTTCGCCGTGAAAAATGACCCTTTTTTGCAAAGTGCCTAGCTGTAGTTTTTGAACCCTACCTCTGCTGGCACCTATAGAAACCTAGCAAACCTATACATTTTTGAAAACTAGACACCCAGGGGAATCCAGGATGGGGTGACTTGACTGCCTCCCACCAGGTTCTGTTACCCAAAATCCCTTGCAAACCTAAAACATTGTCAAAAAAAACCACATTTGCCCCACATTTCTGTGGTGGAAAGTTCTGGAATCTGCGGGGATCCACAAATTTCCACCCACCCCGCGTTCCCCAAAGTCTTACGAGAAAAATGGTACCTCACTTGTGTGGGTCGGCCTAGTGCCTGCGACAGGAAACGGCACAAAACGCAACGTGGTCACATCTCAATTTCGCAGTGAAAAATGACCCTTTTTTGGCAAAGTGCCTAGCTGTAGTTTTTGAACCCTAGCTCTGCCGGCACCTAGGGAAACCTAGCAAACCTATACATTTTTGAAAACTAGACATCCAGGGGAATCCAAAATGGGATGACTTGACTGCCTCCCACCAGGTTCTGTTACCCAGAATCCCTTGCAAACCTAACAAATATTTTAAAAAAAACATTTTCCCCACATTTCTGTGGTGGAAAGTTCTGGAATCTGCGTGGATCCACAAATTTGCACCCACCCCGCGTTCCCCAAAGTCTTCCGAGAAAAATGGTACCTCACGTGTGTGGGTCGGCCTAGTGCCCGCGACAGGAAACGGCGCAAAACGCAACGTGGTCACACCTCAATTTCGCAGTGAAAAATGACCCTTTTTTTGCAAAGTGCCTAGCTGTAGTTTTTGAACCCTACCTCTGCCGGCACCTAGGGAAACCTAGCAAACCTATACATTTTTGAAAACTAGACACCCAGGGGAATCCAGGATGGGGTGACTTGACTGCCTCCCACCAGGTTATGTTACCCAGAATCCCTTGCAAACCTAAAAAATTATCAAAAAAAACACATTTTCCCCACATTTCTATGGTGGAAAGTTCTGGAATCTGCGTGGATCCACAAATTTCCACCCACCCCGCGTTCCCCAAAGTCTTCAGAGAAAAATGGTACCTCACTTGGGTGGGTCGGCCTAGTGCCCGTGACAGGAAACGGCGCAAAACGCAACGTGATCACACCTCAATTTCGCAGTGAAAAATGACCCTTTTTTTGCAAAGTGCCTAGCTGTAGTTTTAGAACCCTACCTCTGCCGGCACCTAGGGAAACCTAGCAAACCTATACATTTTTGAAAACTAGACACCCAGGGGAATCCAGGATGGGGTGACTTGACTGCCTCCCACCAGGTTCTGTTACCCAGAATCCTTTGCAAACCTAAAAAATTATCCAAAAAAAACACATTTTCCCCCACCTTTCTGTGGTGGAAAGATCTGGAATCTGCGTGGATCCACAAATTTCCACCCACCCCGCGTTCCCCAAGGTCTTCCGAGAAAAATGGTACCTCACTTGGGTGGGTCGGCCTAGTGCCCGCGACAGGAAACGGCGCAAAACGCAACGTGGTCACACCTCAATTTCGCCGTGAAAAATGACCCTTTTTTTGCAAAGTGCCTAGCTGTAGTTTTTGAACCCTACCTCTGCTGGCACCTATGGAAACCTAGCAAACCTATACATTTTTGAAAACTAGACACCCAGGGGAATCCAGGATGGGGTGACTTGACTGCCTCCCACCAGGTTCTGTTACCCAGAATCCCTTGCAAACCTAAAAAATTGTCAAAAAAACCACATTTGCCCCACATTTCTGTGGTGGAAAGTTCTGGAATCTGCGGGGATCCACAAATTTCCACCCACCCCGCGTTCCCCAAAGTCTTACGAGAAAAATGGTACCTCACTTGTGTGGGTCGGCCTAGTGCCTGCGACAGGAAACGGCACAAAACGCAACGTGGTCACATCTCAATTTCGCAGTGAAAAATGACCCTTTTTTGGCAAAGTGCCTAGCTGTAGTTTTTGAACCCTAGCTCTGCCGGCACCTAGGGAAACCTAGCAAACCTATACATTTTTGAAAACTAGACACCCAGGGGAATCCAAAATGGGATGACTTGACTGCCTCCCACCAGGTTCTGTTACCCAGAATCCCTTGCAAACCTAACAAATATTAAAAAAAACAAATTTTCCCCACATTTCTGTGGTGGAAAGTTCTGGAATCTGCGTGGATCCACAAATTTCCACCCACCCCGCGTTCCCCAAAGTCTTCCGAGAAAAATGGTACCTCACGTGTGTGGGTCGGCCTAGTGCCCGCAACAGGAAACGGCACAAAACGCAACGTGGTCACACCTCAATTTCGCAGTAAAAAATGACCCTTTTTTGGCAAAGTGCCTAGCTGTAGTTTGTGAACCCTAGCTCTGCCGGCACCTAGGGAAACCTACCAAACACACACATTTCTGAAAACTAGACACCCGGGGGCTTCCAGGGAGGTATGGCTTGCGTGGATCCCCCAACGTTTCCTTACCCAGAATCCCCTGCAAACTTCACTACACGAGTGAGGCACCATTTTTATCGGGAGACCTGGGGGAACGCTGGGTGGTAGGAAATTTGTGTGAGCCCGGTGATGCCACACTTTCCCACACAAAAATGTGTGAAAAAAGTGATTTTTTTCAGCTAAAATTGAGGTTTGCAAGGGATTCTGGGTAAGGAAACGTTGGGGGATCCACGCAAGCCATACCTCCTTGGAAGCCCCCGGGTGTCTAGTTTTCAGAAATGTGTGGGTTTGGTAGGTTTCCTAGATGGCCGCCGAGCACGGGGCCAAAAACCCAGGTGACCCCCTTGCAAAACCAGGTGGTTTTGAGATAGGCAATTTTGATGTCGCCTCACTACGTTTTGGGCCCTTGCCTGTCGCGGGTACTTGGGCCTCCCACACGAGTGAGGCACCATTTTTATTGGGAGACCTGGGGGAACGCTGGGTGGTAGGAAATTTGTGTGAGCCCGGTGATGCCACACTTTCCCACACAAAAATGTGTGAAAAAAGTGATTTTTTTCAGCTAAAATTGAGGTTTGCAAGGGATTCTGGGTAAGGAAACGTTGGGGGATCCACGCAAGCCATACCTCCTTGGAAGCCCCCGGGTGTCTAGTTTTCAGAAATGTGTGGGTTTGGTAGGTTTCCCTAGATGGCCGCCGAGCACGGGGCCAAAACCCAGGTGACTCCCCTTGCAAAACCAGGTGGTTTTGAGATAGGCAATTTTGATGTCGCCTCACTACGTTTTGGGCCCTTGCCTGTCGCGGGTACTTGGGCCTCCCACACAGGTGAGGCACCATTTTTATCGGGAGACCTGGGGGAACGCTGGGTGGTAGGAAATTTGTGTGAGCCTGGTGATGACACACTTTCCCACACAAAAATGTGTGAAAAAAGTGATTTTTTTCAGCTAAAATTGAGGTTTGCAAGGGATTCTGGGTAAGGAAACATTGGGGGATCCACGCAAGCCATACCTCCTTGGAAGCCCCAGGGTGTCTAGTTTTCAGAAATGTGTGGGTTTGGTAGGTTTCCCTAGATGGCCGCCGAGCACGGGGCCAAAAACCCAGGTGACCCCCCTTGCAAAACCAGGTGGTTTTGAGATAGGCAATTTTGATGTCGCCTCACTACGTTATGGGCCCTTGCCTGTCGCGGGTACTTGGGCCTCCCACACAAGTGAGGCACCATTTTTATCGGGAGACCTGGGGGAACGCTGGGTGGTAGGAAATTTGTGTGAGCCCGGTGATGCCACACTTTCCCACACAAAAATGTGTGAAAAAGTGATTTTTTCAGCTAAAATTGAGGTTTGCAAGGGATTCTGGGTAAGGAAACGTTGGGGGATCCACGCAAGCCATACCTCCTTGGAAGCCCCCGGGTGTCTAGTTTTCAGAAATGTGTGGGTTTGGTAGGTTTCCCTAGATGGCCGCCGAGCACGGGGCCAAAAACCCAGGTGACCCCCTTGCAAAACCAGGTGGTTTGGAGATAGGCAATTTTGATGTCGCCTCACTACGTTTTGGACCCTTGCCTGTCGCGGGTACTTGGGCCTCCCACACGAGTGAGGCACCATTTTTATCGGGAGACCTGGGGGAACGCTGGGTGGTAGGAAATTTGTGTGATCCCGGTGATGCCACACTTTCCCACACAAAAATGTGTGAAAAAAGTGATTTTTTTCAGCTAAAATTGAGGTTTGCAAGGGATTCTGGGTAAGAAAACGTTTGGGGATCCACGCAAGCCATACCTCCCTGGAATCCCCCGGGTGTCTACTTTACAGAAATGTGTGGGTTTGGTAGGTTTCCCTATGTGGCCGCCGAGCCCCGGGCCAAAAACCCAGGTGACCCCCCCTTGCAAAACCAGGTCGTTTTGAGATAATGTGTTTATTTCTGCAGCATGAAAATGTTGGCACAATATTGCAAGGAAAATGTGACAGACATTTTGAGGTTTGCAGGGCATTTTGGGTAACATAACTTGTTATGATCCACAAGAGAGATATCACCATGTACTCCCATGGGTGTTACGACAATATCTACAGTTGGTAGGTTATTCTTAGACGGAATGTACACCTTGGCAGACAGACTAAAAAGACAAAGATTACTGCACAGCCATCTATTCCTCAAGCACACACACATACTGGTTGGATTTGGCACGAGGGCAAGTGATGGTTCAGTATATACAATTTTATTAACAAGAGATTTCACAAAAATGAAATGCACTGTCAATAATTGAAAGGACAAAAAACTGAACCAGTGACTTGCAGCTCGTGAGCTGTAAAGCCACGTCAAGGCCCCAACCGCTTTACAGGCCATTCACACACCTTTCATACGTGATACACACAAGACCATTCACACCACCAGCCACGAAACAAACACATTACAACATTCACAAAAAGGGACAAGGTACACCCTGCTTGAGAAAGACAAAAAAAATATTACTGCACAGCCATCTAATCCTCAAGCACACACACATACTGGTTGGATTTGGCACGAGGGTGAGTGATGGTTCAGTATATACAATTGTATTAACAAGTGATTTCACAAAAATGAAATGCACTGTTAATAATTGAAAGGACGAGAAACTGAACCATTGACTCACAGCTCGTGAGCTGTAAAGCCACGACAAGGCACCAACCTCTTTACAGGCCATTCATACACCTTTCATACGTGTGACACATACAAAACCATTCACACCACCAGCCGCGGGCCCATCACATTACAACACTCACACCAGCAGACAGCGCCATTCAAGGGCCCATCACTTTCACACGCCCACATTCCTAACACAGCAACCACACAAGCTGATGGATTGCGTGGAGTGTCGCTCGGCTAGCAGTGTGTGTAGTGACCAGCAGCAAGTCACTACTCACACACCGCCAGCCGAGCACCAGTCCACGCACACCGCCAGCCAAGCACCACTCCATGCACACCGCCAGCCAAGCGCCACTCCACGCACACCGCCAGCCAAGTGCCACTCCACGCACACCGCCAGCCAAGCGCCACTCCACGCACACCGCCAGCCAAGCGCCACTCCACGCACACCCCAGCCAAGCGCCACTCCACGCACACCACCAGCCAAGAGCCACTCCACGCACACCACCAGCCAAGCGCCACTCCACGCACACCGCCAGCCAAGAGCCACTCCACGCACACCACCAGCCAAGCGCCACTCCACGCACACCGCCAGCCAAGCACCAGCCTACACACACCACCATCACATTTAGGATTTTTTTATACAAAAAAGAAAACACAAACAAATTGCAAATAGATACAAATCTACTAACACAAAATCAGAAACTAAATACATTGCACTAATGCCAACCTTGAAACAGAACAATTCTTAAACATTACAGACCAGGCAGTTCACTTTACCACTCATAGTTGCTCCCAATAATTCTTTTGCTTGTGGTACGCTCTATAACAAGCAGGCACACACAGCCCAAGGTTAGAAGGACACTCAGGGCAGTACATACGAGTCTCCTTCCGCGTACCTCTTCGCCAACAGACTCTACATCTCCTAGTGGGAAAGTCTTTGGAGGGTGTAGGAGGAATGTGATCAGGAAAGTGGCGATCTTTCAATCGAGCCACATCCTCCACCACTCCAACTCTAGGAACACTTGCCTGTTCCACAACAACAAGGCTGCCTATGACAGACTCCTGAAACTGAACAAAAGTCAAATTTGACGCCGGAGAACACTCCTTGAACACAACAAAAGCATTGAAAGTTGCTCAATTGAAGAGATGGATGGCCAACTTCTTATACCAAATGTAAGCCTTACGAATAGCAGTGTAAGGTTCCAACCTCTGATCTACTCTATCAACACCACCCATGTGCTTATTGTAGTCTAAAATGCACACAGGTTTGCGCACTTCAGCAATCTGACCCCAAACAGCCACAGGTGAAGTACTCTCATCATGGATGGTAGTCAGCATGTACACATCCCTCCTGTCCACAAATTTCACAGCTAGTAGTTCATCACTACGCAAGGAACTGCACTGTCCCCTCTGAAGTTTTTTGCAAACAAGCTCTTTTGGATAACCTTTACGGTTAGAGCGGATTGTGCCACAAGCAAAAGTGTCCACTTTGAACAATTACTTAAACAATTGCACAGCAGTGTAGAAGTTATCAAGGTACAAATGGTGGCCTCTGTTAAACAGTCCTCTAGCAAGATCCCACACAATTTTCTCTGAAACTCCAAAAGTGGACAGACAACCAGGGGGTCAATAGTGGAATCCCTACCAGTGTACACACGCAAATTAAAAACATATCCTGTCCTACTCTCAGACAACATATACAGCTTAATTCCATAGCGTGCCCTCTTGCTAGGAATGTACTGCCTAAAAACCAAACGGCCCTTGAACAGGACCAAAGACTCATCAATAGATATTTCTTTCCCTGGAGTATAGATCTGTGAAAATCGATCTACAAAGTGATCAAGAACAGGCCGAATCTTAAAAAGACGGTCACATTCAGGGTGATCTCGTGGCAACGCCAAACCATTATCAACAAAATGCAGCATCCGAAGCAAAAGTAAATACCGATCACGAGTCATAACTGCAGGAAATATGGCCATTGCCATCAAGGGACTGGTAGACCAATTTGAACCCATGGACGGCTTCCTTATCAAACCCATCAAAAAAGTCAAACCCAAAAACTTCTTCATCTCTTCCAGATTTGTGGGACTCCACCGGGTAGCTCTAGAATGGGGCCTAAGTCTGGCACTGTTGTCCCTCAAAAACTGTTCAGCATACTGTTGGGGTTTGTAGAGCGCAGCCGTCGTAATAGCCCTCCAGGATGAGGTTAGGAAGAAATGTTTGACCAGGTGTTAAACACAGCAAGGTAAGCTTGACCAAACTGTGCTTAAGTGGTCAGGTTTACTCTGTGGTAACACCAACCCTATTATGTGTGCATTGCCTTATGACTAGTCAAGGTTGCCTTTTTGTAAACCCCTGTTAAATAAATAAGCTTCCAATTCTGCTAACACTTATGTTTGCCAGTTTTTACATTTCATTCCAATAAGGCAGTCACTCGACTCGAGCAACAAGGAACAGGTGCACTGCCTTGTGTGCACGTTGCTTTCAGTTAAACTGTCAGACGTGTCTAGCAACGTGCAGAGAAACCCCACCCTTCTGCAGCTATAAAAGACTGCCGCTCCCGCTTACTCGTGCTTGTGTTCGTTACCGCTATCCAGCATCTCCACTTACCTGGAATCTCCCGACGACGCAGCAGCGCTCTGGTCTCGTCTTCGACTTCCGGTTTTTCTTCCTGCTTCCGCTGCACTCCTCTGCATTGGAGACTCATTTCCTGATCCGTCCCCCATCATTCTTCCGGCGCTCATTTCCTGGTCCAGTTTCTTCATCCGACCTGCAACAGAGAGAGAGAAGAAAAGAATCAAGAGACAAGTAAGAACGTTCCGCTTGCGGAGCGCGCTCACATGCATGCATGTAGAACAATTAAAATTGTGAAATAGAAAAAACTTATCTTTGAACTGTCTGGCTGAATCAAGCCTTCCTGCCACGATCTTCTGACAAAAAACTAAGACAATACAAAAGAGAAAAAGAACGCAAAGGTTACAACAGAGTTACTGAAAGAAGACTCTGTGACTCAATCATTGCAAAGAACAATTTTCGTTTTCTTTGTTTATTTTTTGGGCTTTTGTAAAGCGTCACAAGAAACCTGACGTTGAGTAAGTGGCCTAAAATGAGGTGCACATTTATGTAAGGTACAACACGAATGTTTGTAAACTGATGTGTTTATGTTTATTACAGAAAAGAAAGAGAGAGAGAGAAGCATATTTAAATCATCTCTTGAATGTCATTAAGGGACATGCAATAAACGCAAAGGTATTGACAGGGCAAAGAATAGCATTAACGCAAAGCACATATGAATGTTTGTATTCGAAGTAAGCAGTGCTGCACTCATTGTTGTTTGTTGTTTTATAGGCAATGGTCCACGAAAGATGTTGCCGTCAGAAGCACTTTGACTAAGTGAAGCGAGTGGAGAGAGTGTCCTTTTATTTACCTTTTTGGTTCTTTTGTCCCTTTTTTCCCCTTCCCCCAAGGACCTAAGAATCCAAGCTGAATATTGACAAAGGTTTAGGAGGAACTAGGTCTTAGGGGGCATAGGAAAAATATCTTCGCATCTCTCATCTGGAACGCCTGGATTTCAGGTGAGTGAAGGTTAACAGAAACACAAGCCTTCACAACATTAAAGTTCTAGTTGAGAGATGGACCCAAACAGAGATCATATAGATGCCCGTGACAATGCGCAAGCTTTATTTGAGGATACCGAGACTGATAGAACGGTTACAGGACTGTTACAGACTATGCAGTTGGAAATGCAGAAGCTAAAACAAGAAAACTTAGAATTGCGACAAGAAGTCATACGTTATAAACCCAGGGATTCGGCTTGGTCAAGTACGACAGTCCCGCCCTTTACCTCATCTTTTGAGACAGGAACCAAGCCTAAAACGACAAGTCTTTTTAGGACTACCGAAGAGGGTACGACACCAATACAGGTCACAGTTGCAGTTCCGCCTACGGTGCCTTTGTCGGCCCCGGAACGGTTTTTGGGTGACAGTGCAAAGTTTAATATCTTCATTAGTCAATGCCAATTACATTTTATGTGTAAACCTCAGGCTTTTGTGTCTGACGCAGCTAAGGTGGCGTTTGTGCTTTCTTATCTGGGAGGCACTGCTGCAAACTGGTCAATACCTTATATAGATAGAAATGATCCAGTGCTGTATAATTGGCCATTGTTTAAACAGACTATGACTAAATTGTTTGCTAAACATACGTATGTACAAGCTAGCGATAATGAGCTGCTGAACTTGAAACAATCTGGTAAAGACCTTTTGACGTATTTAACTCATTTCAATCGTCTGTTAACAGAGACTCAATGGCCAGAAGAAAAACGCATATCTCTGTTTTATCGTGGATTACGTGATGAGTTGAAAGACGCCCTGGCCCACATAGTGGACCTCCCAGATGAATATTCCGACTTTGTAGATCTGGTGGTTAAATTAGACCATAGGTTGAATGAAAGAAAAGGTGACAAAATCAGAGTTGAAAGTAGATTAACGTGGATAAAGACAGAAAAGAAAGAGGCAGAAGTCAAACAAACCGAGTCAGAACCCATGCAGATAGGTATTATTAAGGGGCCACTCACCCCTGAAGAAAAAGAACGACGTAGAAAATTAAACCTGTGTCTGTATTGTGGTCGGTCCGGGCACTTTGCAAAAGAATGCCCTACTAAACCAAAAACTCCTAAAAAGGTTAGCGTAGCAGCAAAGAACCCTTCTGAGCAGGAAAACTAGGTAACTCGTCAAGGAAGGAGATCACTTGCACGAGGCAGTATCAGACTAAGATCTCCCAATCTCGACTCAAGTTTGTACCCAGAATACCAAAACATTTTATAATTCAAGTCATTCTAATTTTGAATGCTCAAGTAAGACATACTGTGTCAGTCCTATTGGATTCAGGAGCAACCGGAAATTTCGTTGATAATCAACTAGCCCAGAAACTTCAGATGCCCACTAGACTTAAAGAACAACCAGAACCGGTATGCGCTGTAGATGGCACTGCTCTGTCTTCCGGAGAAATAACTCATCAAACAGAGCCTATGGTCATGGTTTGTCAAAATGGACATACGGAGTCCATTAGTTTTGATCTGATTGATACCCCTGCCTTTGGTGTTATATTGGGAGTTCCTTGGCTTATCACACATAATCCGTTAATAAATTGGGAGTCTAGAACAGTAACCCTGAATTCACTATTTTGCAAGGCCCAATGTTACCAAGTAGCCCACCAAGAGTTTGAAACCATTGTTCATTGTGCAAATTCGTTAGTCACTGCAAGTCTCATTCCACCTGAGTATCAGGAGTTTACAGACGTGTTTGATCCTATCAAGGCCACTGTTCTGCCTCCTCACAGACCATATGATTGTCGCATAGACTTGATACCAGGAGCTCCTCTACCAAACAGTAGAGTGTATGCGTTATCTGAGGAAGAAACAAAATATCTAAGATCATATTTGGATGAACTTCTGGAATTAGGTTTCATCCGTCATTCCACATCCCCTGTCTCTTCGCCTTTATTTTTTATCCCGAAGCGGGATGGTGGCTTGAGAGCTTGTCTCGATTATCGTGGATTGAATAAGATCACTATAAAGAATAAATATCCTTTACCATTAATACCCGTATTATTAGACCAGTTGAGAGATTCAACAATCTACACCAAGTTGGACTTGCGAGGGGCATACCATCTTGTACGAGTGAAGGAGCATGACGAGTGGAAGACAGCATTCAGAACCAAATTTGGGTTGTTCGAGTACACCGTCATGCCCTTTGGCCTGTGCAATGCCCCCGCTGCATTTCAGTTTTTTATTAATGAAGTTTTAAACAAATTTTTGGACATAAGTGTTATTGTATATATTGACGATATCTTGATTTATTCCAAGAATGAAGCAGAACATACACAGCAGGTTAAGGCCGTGTTAGCAAAATTGCAAGACAACCACCTTTTTGTAAAACTTGAAAAATGTGTGTTTAACACAAGACAGGTGGAATTTCTTGGTTATTGTCTCTCACCTACTGGTATTATGATGGACAAGAAAAAGGTGAGTGCTATTTTAGATTGGCCAGAGCCCTCTTCGGTTAAAGAGGTTCAACGAGTTTTGGGCTTTGCCAATTTTTACAGACGCTTCATTCCTCAATTCGCAGAAACAGTGGTCCCCATTACGAAGCTGTTAAAGAAAGGACAGCCATTTGACTGGTCTAAAGAGGCCTCGCAGGCTTTTCAAATATTAAAAGAAAAATTTACTTCAGCACCGGTACTCCGACATCCTAATCCAGATTTGCCCTTTTTTGTGGAAGCTGACGCTTCACAGGTGGCTGTGGGGGGGGTTCTCTCTCAACGGGATGAACAGGATGGTCAGTTGCATCCCGTGGCCTTTTATTCAAAAAAGCTGCTTCCAGCAGAGCAAAATTACACAGTCATGGAAAGAGAATTGTTGGCAATCAAATTAGTATTCACTGAATGGCGTCATCATTTGATGGGAGCCAAATTCCCGGTTACAATTTTTAGTGATCATAAGAATTTGCAATTTTTAGTTCAGTAAAAGCTCTCACTCCTCGACAGATGCGTTGGTTGAATTTCTTTAGCTCCTTTGATTTTGTAATCACATTCAGACCAGGTACCAAACAGGTGTTATCGGTTCTGTTGTCTCGGTACGGGCACACAATTGAGTCTAAGAAAGAGACAGATAATCCCTCTATTATTCCACCACAGAAAATAGTAGCACCTTTAAGTTCCCCTGATTTTATGACTCAGATTAGACAACTACAGTTAAAGGAACGAGTGAAAGAGTGGTTACGAGACTCAAAGAATTCCCTTCAAGAAGGTCTGCTTTATCATGAAGATTTGTTATATGTACCTAGTACAGACTTACAACTAAAGGTTATGCAGTGGAATCATGAGTCACCTCTTGCTGGTCATCCTGGAGCTCAGAAAACTTTAGAAAATTGCCGGAAACATTTTTGGTGGCCTACCCTAGTGAAAGATGTTAAAGAATTTGTAGCTACCTGTCCCATTTGTGCCAGTAATAAATCCTCTCACACCGCTCCTACTGGTTTACTCCAACCCTTACCTGTGCCCCCCCAACCCTGGCACACTATAAGTGTGGATTTTATCACTGGACTTCCGTTATCAAATGGTCACACCACGATTTTGGTGGTGGTGGATTATTTGTCCAAAATGGCCCATTTTGTTCCCTTATCAAAACTCCCCTCTGCAATGGAGTTTAGTCATATTTTTCTATCGCAGATTGTGAGATTACATGGCTTGCCAAATAAGATTGTTTCGGACAGAGGTAGTCAATTCGTGTCAAAGTTCTGGAAACACTTTTGTGAATTATTGAAGGTAAAGGTAGCTCTGTCCACGGCTTACCACCCAGAAACCGATGGCCAGACAGAAAGGGCGAACCAGACTTTATTACAAACCTTACAATGCCTAATGGCAGAATTCACTAGTCACTGGGATAAGGCTTTAGCTCTAGCTGAATTCTGTTACAACAATAGTATTCATGTGTCAACGCAATGTTCTCCGTTTTACTTTTTACAAGGTTTTCATCCCAAATCATTACCTCTGTCTGTGGAACAGTCTTGTTTACCAGCCGTAACGGATCGATTACACAATTTATTAGACATACAGGCAAGAGCAGTGAAACACTTAACGAAGTACAAGGAACGAATGAAAACTCAAGCTGATAAACATAGAATTCCAGCCCCTAATTTTAAGGTAGGAGACAAGGTGTGGCTTTCCACAAAGAATTTGCAATTAGCAGGCCCTAGGAAACTGCAGCCTAAATATATTGGGCCCTTTAACATCATTCAAATATTGATCCCCGTATCAGTAAAGCTACTCTTACCCCCAGAATACTCTGTGCATCCTACCTTTCATGTATCATTACTGAAAGCTTATAATCCACTTACTAGACAAGACCCCCTCCTCCTCCTATTGTTATAGATGGGCGTTTAGAGTATGAGGTTCAGAAAATTCTAGATGCAAAACGACTACAAGGAAAGTTGCACTATTTGGTTGCTTGGAAAGGGTATCCAGTAGAAGAAAACTCTTGGGAACCGGCTTTGGCAGTGCATGCCTCTCGGTTGATTAGAGCCTTTTACCTCAGAAATCCACACAAACCACGTCCAGTGGGGAGGCCTTTGAGGGGAGCGACTGTTGGGGTTTGTAGAGCGCAGCCGTCGTAATAGCCCTCCAAGATGAGGTTAGGAAGAAATGTTTGACCAGGTGTTAAACACAGCAAGGTAAGCTTGACCAAACTGTGCTTAAGTGGTCAGGTTTACTCTGTGGTAACACCAACCCTATTATGTGTGCATTGCCTTATGACTAGTCAAGGTTGCCTTTTTGTAAACCCCTGTTAAATAAATAAGCTTCCGATTCTGCTAACACTTATGTTTGCCAGTTTTTACATTTCATTCCAATAAGGCAGTCACTCGACTCGAGCAACAAGGAACAGGTGCACTGCCTTGTGTGCACGTTGCTTTCAGTTAAACTGTCAGACGTGTCTAGTAACGTGCAGAGAAACCCCACCCTTCTGCAGCTATAAAAGGCTGCCGCTCCCGCTTACTCATGCTTGTGTTCGTTACCGCTATCCAGCATCTCCACTTACCTGGAATCTCCCGACGACGCAGCAGCGCTCTGGTCTCGTCTTCGACTTCCGGTTTTTCTTCCTGCTTCCGCTGCACTCCTCTGCATTGGAGACTCATTTCCTGATCCGTCCCCCATCATTCTTCCGGCGCTCATTTCCTGGTCCAGTTTCTTCATTCGACTTGCAACAGAGAGAGAGAAGAAAAGAATCAAGAGACAAGTAAGAACGTTCCGCTTGCGGAGCGCGCTCAAATGCATGCATGTAAAACAATTAAAATTGTGAAATAGAAAAAACTTATCTTTGAACTGTCTGGCTGAATCAAGCCTTCCTGCCACGATCTTCTGACAAAAAACTAAGACAATACAAAAGAGAAAAAGAACGCAAAGGTTACAACAGAGTTACTGAAAGAAGACTCTGTGACTCAATCATTGCAAAGAACAATTTTCGTTTTCTTTGTTTATTTTTTTGGGCTTTTGTAAAGCGTCACAAGAAACCTGACGTTGAGTAAGTGGCCTAAAATGAGGTGCACATTTATGTAAGGTACAACACGAATGTTTGTAAACTGATGTGTTTATGTTTATTACAGAAAAGAAAGAGAGAGAGAGAGAAGCATATTTAAATCATCTCTTGAATGTCATTAAGAGACATGCAATAAACGCAAAGGTATTGACAGGGCAAAGAATAGCATTAACGCAAAGCACATGTGAATGTTTGTATTCGAAGTAAGCAGTGCTGCACTCATTGTTGTTTGTTGTTTTATAGGCAATGGTCCACGAAAGATGTTGCCGTCAGAAGCACTTTGACTGAAGTGAAGCGAGTGGCGAGAGTGTCCTTTTATTTACCTTTTTGGTTCTTTTGTCCCTTTTTCCCCTTCCCCGAGGACCTAAGAATCCAAGCTGAATATTGACAAAGGTTTAGGAGGAACTAGGTCTTAGGGTGCATAGGAAAAATATCTTCGCATCTCTCATCTGGAACGCCTGGATTTCAGGTGAGTGAAGGTTAACACATACAAATTAGTCTGCTCAACAATCTCACCCAAAAATACATCATCCATAAACAACTGAAAATACTGTATAGGCAAATAATGTTCACAATCCACTCTACACCCTGCATAACCACTAAAGGCAGGCAACACCGGCTGCACCATGTTTGGATCAACCCAGAGTCCAGCACTTCCAGTAGGAAGCCTAGCAGCCCCACGCTGCAATCCAGATGCCTCTTGCACCATCGGCACAGTAGTATCCTCCTCTAAAACAGGCACTTCATCCGCACTGAGAGTAGATTCATCCACACCGAGAGTACCTTCATCTGCACTGAGAGTACCTTCATCATCCGATGATTCCATGTGGAGAGAAAACTCACTGCCTGAATCTTCCCCTCCCTCCTCTCCCTCAGACGCACTGTCAGTCTCATAATCCTGCTCAGAGGAAGATTCAAGAAGCAAACCAACCACCTGCTGAGCAGTCATTCTACGGCTAGCCATAATGCTTACTAATAAAGGTTACTTGTCAAACAAGTCAACAACAACAAACCCTTTGTAAAAAAAGAAATAAACAAAATGTAGCTTTATCACAAAGACCTATATACTCCAGCACTATACCACTCACGTGACAGAAGCAGCTAGACTCACCACCACCTACTCTGCACAGACACAGTGAAGATCAACAATATCCCACTAAAAAAGAAGAAACAAAAAATTACACATAAGACAATGCAAAACATCGCAAAGAATTTCATGCTCTGAACACTAACAAATATGCTGCCATTATGACACCACTTACAAAAAAATTCATTCATGCATGACAATAATACTCATTTGGAGTACACACAACAAAAATATTTTTCTTACCAAATAAATGCAATTACGCAAAACTGCAGAACAACCACTGCCGAAACCGCAAACAGGAATCAAAAGCTTTACACTAGAATAAAAAGGAGAAAAAAAACATTACAAACATAAAATGCAAATAATGCACCAGTCCACACACAATCCACCAGCCAAGCTAAGGGGTAGGTGGGCCAAAGAGTATAAATACAATATTCACCCTCGTAAAAGGGGAGCAACCCTTGCCATTTTGGCCACTCCCCAACACAAAAATTAAAAAAACCCTGGTGACTACTGGCTTCTGCCCTCCTTGGGGGCAGATGGGCCTAAAAACATACTGCTATTCTGCCACCCAAAGAGGGCAGAAATGGCCACAATCATCCTCCCATAAAGGGGAGCGACCCTTGCCCAAGGGGCCGCTCCCCAACATAAAAAAACCATGGTGGCCTAGTGGACCTACAAAAAAACAAATCAGCCAATCTGCTCCTCAGGATGGCAGAAACGGCAAAATTAATGCTCCCCAAAGGGGAGCAACCCTTGCCCAAGGGGCCATTCCCCTCAAACAAATCCCTGGTGGTCTAGTGGGCCCAATTTTTTAAAAAAACATGGCGATCTGCCCTCCTGGGGGCAGACACAGCCACAAATATTGCCCTCAAAGGAGAGTGACCCTTGCCCAAGGGGTCACTCTCCACAAATAAATGCCTGGTGGACTAGTGGGAAGATACCTTAAGGTATCTTCTGCACACGATCTCTCACTACTCAACTCTACTCTCAACTCTATTCACAATTGGATGTTAGATCACCAACTCATTCTGAATCCCGCCAAAACTGAATTCCTCCTCCTCTCTACCTCTCTCTCACCTCCTCCTGTTCAATCTTGGATGGATCAGCTGAACCTACTCAACAACAAACCCATCATTGTCGACAGCGCTAAATCCCTAGGTGTCATTCTTGACAAAAGACTCAACCTAATCTCCCACATCAACTCTATTGCTAAGAACGCACGTTACCAGTTGCGCCTTCTACGGGGGATCCGTCGGTTCTTCCCGGAGAAAGACTTAAAAACCTTGGTACAATCTCTGGTTCTCTCAAGACTGGATTATTGCAATTCTCTTCTGACGGGCCTACCCAAATCCCACCTCTCCCCTCTCAAATCCATCCTCCATTCAGCAGCTCACTTCATTTCAGGGTCTAAACGAAGCGACCACGTCACTCCTATCCTCTCTTCGATGGCTTCCGATCGAGGCAAGATCTATTTACAAAACTGCCTGCATCACACACAAAGCCTTACACACCTCCTCCCCTCGTTACCTGGCAAATAAATTGAAATTGTCCGGTGGCTCTCGCCCTTCTCGCAATGCGGAAAAGCTTCTGCTTGAGCCCCCCCCCGTGTTCAAAAAGGGAAAGATCGACGGCGCAATCCTTCTCAGGAAATGCGGTGAGAATCTGGAACTCGCTTCCCCCATTGCTCCGTGCCACCTCCTCTACCCGGATCTTCAAAGCTGACCTCAAATCTCTTCTCTTCCAAAGACACTTTCAGAACTAATACTTTCACTCTCAGCCCCTCTAGGAAGTTCGCTCTTCATTGTAAATTTGTACTTTTTCCTGTACATTTCTCACCCTTGCATGCTGTGTTGGATTTTATGTTTGTGTACCCTTCATTTTAAGTCTCCTGTTTAATTCACGCCCTCTCTACTCCCTCAAAGAAGTTCTTCCACTATAGGAAAATCTGTACTCCATGCCTATAGAAGTGCCTTCCCAGTGTGTTCTGAGTGACTGACACTTATTGCAGTATTATACCTCTATTTGTATTTTCTATCTCATGTATGCACACGTGTCACTTTTTCCTCTTGTAACGCATACCTCTTTTTGTATCTTGGTTGTTTTGTTATTTGCACAATTGTCACTTTTTCCTCATGTAATGTAACGTTTCCTTTTGTATTATGCTCACTTGTAACCTTCTCCTCATGTAATGTTACTGTCCTACTGTGAAGCGCTCTGACACCTTCGGGTACAGTCCACGCAGGCATTAATTAAAATAAATAAATAAAATAAATAAATAAAGGGCACTATCCTTTGGCAGATCGGCCACAAACAAAGCCCCCAAAGGGGAGTGACCCTTGCCCAAGGGGCCACTCCCCACCGTTTCTCCCTGGTGGTCTAGTGGGCACAATACGAAAAACTGCCCCCCAGGGGGCAAAGCACAAAAATATATGGCCCCCAAAAGGGAGCGACCCTTGCCCAAGGGGCCGCTCCCCAAACAGTATTTTGATGCGCATTTAAAAAAAAAAATCCCTGGTGCCTAGTGGGCATTCCTGCTGCACGATCGCATGATCGTGCAGCAGGAATGCACAAAAGAGGCATCGGGGGAAAGGAAAACCCTTTCCTTTCCCTCGATGCCTCTTTTGATTCAAACCCCCCCTCCCCGGAGCCAAAACTCACCTGATTTCCCCGACGCGCTGGAAGCAAATGGCTTCCAGCGCGTCGGGGAAGAAAGGGAAACCCTCAATGACGTCAGCGCGCCTCGCGCGCTGACGTCATTGATGGGGGGCGGGGGCGGGGAGGCAGGGGAAGCCCTTCCCCTGCCTCCCCCCCAAAAAAAACAACTATCGGATTCCCACGGGGGGAGCGCCAGCGCTTCCCCCGTGGGTGGTCTTATGACGAACTGGACTCGTCATGAGCACACGACCACTGTGTGCCATGACGAGTCCAGCTCGTCATAAGCATCGAAGGGGTTAAGTCGCTCGCACCTCCATAGACGCGCTTGGTCTCGTCTTCAATCAACAGATCCAGAACTTACCTGATTCTCCACTTCCGAGGCCTCGGCGTCTTCGCGCTCGTTTCCTGCCTTCTCTTGGTGCCGTTTGTTGTCCTCTGGCGACTTCCAGTGGCGATCTGAAACTCCGGATTTCCTTTCCTTCTAGAAAGTTGGAATCTTCCTCTCCACCATCTTCTTCCAAAGCTGGATTCTTCCTCTCCACGATCTTCTTCCGGTGAACCCCGCGCTCCTAAGAAAAAGAAAGAGGACAAGGTGACAATTATTTATAAATACCGATAGAAGACTTCCATCGGTGAGTACAGCATTTACTTGTCTTAAGAGCACAGCAAGAGGAACAAGTATTGGAAACTCTTGAAGGAGTTATTTCAAGAGTAATAACGTTAAACTTTATTTTGATTACACTTTTGACATTTAATTTCAATTGCACATTCAAGACTATTAAGAGAGACTTTGGTTAGGCCTTCAAATAGGGCTCAAGGAGTTCAGCGTCAGACTCTAAAGAACAAGAACCAAAGAGTCATTGATCAGAGCGCATGAGGAACAAACTATCAGAGACACTTTTAAGAGTGCAATAAGAACATTCATCAAACGTTATATATATGTAATAGAATCCTATTTTACAGGTATTTTTGTGGTGAAAAAGAAGAAAAACCAAATACCATTATTATTGTATTATTAGTGTGTGATTACCTGAACTCTGGAATATTGTTATTTTCTGTCTATTTACAGGATAGTAACGCAGACCATTTACCAAACCATAATTCCAGAGAGACGTTCCTTAGGAGTTCTAGAATGTTTTATAGGTATTGAAAAGAACTTAATTTTGTAATCTGTTAAGTGTCAGTATTCACGTGTCAGAGGTTTTTATTGATATCATTGTATATTTCTTATATAGACACAACAGAAATCTTCCAGCATCTGAAAGAAGAATCCCTAGAATAAAAGCAATCAGCCAGTAACGATAGAGGCTTCGCGCTAGAACGGAAGATTCTATATTTCTCTTCTCTCATTCCCATTCCCCCTTTCCACCTGGGGCCTTTCTGAGTGACAGAGTAATTTACTATTTCTGTGGCTTGGGGAGTTTCCGGGGAGACTGGGGTTTGTTCGTCGTCAACAGAGAGCAGGAGTTTCAGGTGGGTGCTTATCTTGACATCTGCCCCTCTAGCTGGTACGGCAGGGAAGCAGCTCTAGCTCCGCCATCCTAGAGCATGCTTGTCCTGTAGGAGGACGGGTGTCCCATTTTCTACAACATTGGAGGTCTGTTACTACAGATCTCTGGGTGTTGAACATCGTAGAGAATGGGTACACCCTACGCTTCCGGGAGTTCCCCCCTCCTTTCCCTCCCCATTAGGGTTTGTGCTCAGAAGAGCACCTTCTGCTTCTCCAGCAGGAAGTTCTGTCTTTACTGCAAAAAGCGTGATTGAGGTGGTTCCAGAGCAGGAAAGAGGTCAGGGATGCTACTCCCGGTATTTCCTGATTCCCAAAAAGGACGGTCGCTTGAAGCCAATCCTAGACTTCAAGGTTTTGAATTTTTACCTCAAACATGAGAAATTCAAGAAGTTGACCCTGATTTTTAGGATGCGTATTTTCACATTACCATCCTGAAGTCGCATCAGAAGTATCTTCGTTTTACAGTGGGGTCTCAACACTACCAGTTTGCTGTCCTTCCGTTCGGTCTTACTTCCGCACCTCGGGTCATCACAAAGGTGATGGAGTAGCAACACATCTCAGAAGATTGGAGGTCCCTGTTTTCCCTTATCTGGACGATTGGCATCTCAAAGCGAAGTCGACAGAGATGGTGTTGCATTATTTGCTAGTAACAACACAAATGTTGTTCAACTTGGGGTTTTCGATAAATGTACACAAATCTCACCTGGTGCCCTATCACTGCAACCTGTTCATAGGAGCAGTACAGGACATTACTGTGAGTCATGCCTTCCTGCCTCTACAGAGGATTCAAGACATCCAGGCTATGATTCCACTTTTTCAGAATGGAGCAGCTATTCCAGTCCTGAAGGTCTTGTGCCTGCTTGGTCTGTTTTCTTCCTGCATACTGTTGGTCAACCATGCACGCTGGCATATGAGGGCCCTACAGTGATGTCTCTGCAGGCAGTGGTTCAACACAAATAAGATCTCGAAGAGGTGGTCAGGATCTCCAGAGACACTGCAGCGGATCTGTTGTGGTGGAGTGTTCCAGGCAACCTGTCTCAAGGAAAGTTGTTTCAAACTCCTTCTCCGGTGGCCACAGTGATAACAGATGCCTCCACCCTAGGGTGGGGAGCTCACCTGGGGGGTCTGGAGGTCAAAGGCCTTTGGTCTACAGAGGAAAGATTGTTTCACATCAATCTTCTGGAATTGTGGGCGATATGTTTGGCTCTCAAGGCCTTCCTTCCCCCCCTTCGCGTTCAGTTGATTCAGGTCCTGTAGGACAACATTACCGCAATGTGGTACATCAATAGTCAGGGAGGAGTAGGGTCGTAGCTTCTTTGCAGAGAAGCTCTGTGACTCTGGTCCTGCGCTCAGGACCATCAGAATTTGCATGATCGCAAATGATCTGGCCGCGGAACTGAATGTGCGTGCGGACAGTCTCAGTCGGCAGTATTCTGCCGATCACGAGTGGCATCTCCATCCAGAGGGTCCTTCACATATTCAGGATGTGGGGGTTTCCTCAGTTTGACCTGTTTGCCGCTCACAAGAACTCGCACTGCCCGTCATTTTGCAGTCTCCAGTATCCGATGCGGGGAGCATTGGGGGACGCATTTCAATTAGATTGGGGCTCACAACTTCTTTAGGTGTTTCCGCCCATACCCTTGATTCCTAGAGTTCTGAGGAAGATTCGCTAAGACCGGGTTCAAGTCATACTGATCGCCCTGCATTGGCCCCGAAGGGTGTGGTAAACAGACCTCCTTTACCTCTCATCGCACCCTCCGCTCCATATCCCTCTCAGGGCAGACCTCCTCTTGCAGTCACAGGTGCAGATTCTAAACCCCCTCCTCCAGAGCCTGCACCTTCATGCCTGGAGATTGAACGGGGCAACCTGAGTTCTTTCTCTCTCCCACTGGATGTGATGGATGCTATTTTATTATCCAGGAGACACTCCACCAAATCTGTTTATTCTAGTAGGTAGGCAAAGTTTGTTAAATGGTGTGGAGAGAGATCGATTGATCCTTTGCAGGCCCATTTGTCTGATATTCTGAGTTTCTCTCTTTCCCTATCGCAACAGGGTTGTGCAATAGTTACTGTTAAGGGCTACTTGTCTGCCTTGTCTGCTTTTCTTTGTTTACTAGATCAACCCTCGTTGTTTAAATCTCCCATAGTTATGAGATTCATTAAGGGTCTCACAAATAGGTTTGCTCCCACTCCCTTTATCATGCTTCAGTGGGATTTGCATTTGGTTCTCACTTTCTTGACGGGTTCTCCCTTCGCGCCTTTACACAGCTGTCCTTTAAGGTTCCTAGTCTTTAAGATGATAATTCTGGTTGTGATCACGTCTGCTAGGAGGGTGAGTGATTTGCAAGCTCTTAGCTCCAAGCCTCCTTTTTCATCATTCCATGTGGATAAGATGGTTCTTAGGATCAGAGCTGCTTTCCTGCCTAAGGTGGTAACTCTTTTCCACCTAGGGCAATCCATCACTTTACCCACTTTTTACCCTCCCCCTCATCCTTCTAAGGAGGAGGAGGGACTTCATCGCCTGAACCCTAAGAGGGCGGTCAGCTTCTTCCTGAACAGGACCAAGGACTTCAGGTTGGACGACTGACTCTTCATCGGATATATGGGCAAGATGAAGGGCAAGGCTGTCCACAAGAGAACACAGTCCAGGTAGATCCTCCTCTGTATCAAGATCTGCTACGCCTTGGCCAAGAAGGAGCCTCCTGAAGGTATTCCAGCTCATTCTACCAGAGCTAAGTCTTCTTCGGCTTTAGCTAGAGGTGTCCCTATGGTAGGCATCTGCAAGGAGGCAACTTGGGCCTTCCTCCAAACTTTTGCGAAGCGCTATTGCTTAGATTCGGAGGTGAGGAGGGACGGCCATTTTGTAAGTTCAGTCCTGCTGGATTTTTTGGTATAGGTAGGCAGGCACCCTTTACCAGGAGCGGGACTGCTTGGGGATTCAATTCAAAAGGTCAAGAATCCACAGGCAGATGTATCCATCAGAAGAACAAGTTACTTACCTTCGGTAATGCTTTTTCTGGTCGATGCAGTATCTGCCTGTGGATTCCTCACTGACCCGACCGCCTCTCCATTGCCTGCCTGTTTATACCGAAAAATAATTGATGTGTATTTTATGTATTTCACTGTTGAAATAATGTGATGCTTGGCACTAGGAAATGTCTATGATTTAGAATTTTCAGATTTGGTTGTGTTTTGTATACTATATATACTTGTGAAAATGTTGTCGGTTAACCCGTTCGCCTCGAAGCCACAGAAATAATGGGTGAAACTGATGTCAGCATGCCGACGAGGTCTTCTTATGGCTCCTATGATGTCACGCTGAGTCGCGTGCGGAGCCGTTCTATTGTGATGTCCTCGTCGACGTGAGAGAGCTGAGAAGAAACGTTTCAGTGGAATGCTGCGCATGGGGGTAATTCAAAAGGTGAGAAATCCAGAGGCAGATCCACCAGAAAAAGCATTACCGAAGGTGTGTAACTTGTTATTTTGGCTGTTTCTTTGACTATTACAGGAAAACCTCTCACTCCCTCCATCATATCCTCCCTCCAACATCTTCCCTGTCGGTCCCACTTACTCTCCAGCCATTGCTGAAAAGAACCCTTCACTTGTTTTTATATTTTCTTTCTCTCCTCCTCTGTGACTGCGCGATCCCATTTGTTCAATACTTCAAACTATGTCAGTGTAGGCAACGGCTTTCTGGCATTCATGATTTGTCTCAGGAAATCTAGCTTTCTAATGTTAAATGTACCCTCTGGAAGAAACTGCAGGTCTTTATCAGAAGCAGTATTTTCATGCCATTAAGAAATTCACATAAACATGTAAAACCCCATGTCCGTCATCAATTCGTATGCAGTCATTCCCTCTGCAGATCATTTCTGACCCTCAGCAGAAGGTACAAAAGTAACTTTAGCATTTTTCAACACAGCACCCATTATTTTTTCCTAAAATTGATTTAAAAGTAGTCTGGTGAGGGCGTGTGTGATAGTTACTTCAGTTCACCATAACTGGTGAATTTCAGTGTTTTTTTTAGTTTAAAATGTAACACTTTAGCCTTTGTTTTTTCAATATATATATATATATATATATATATATATATACTTGAAGATGGAGGATCACAAGAAAACAACAGCCAGCCAGGGCAAAAATCTGGATCCCAAAGGATACAATGAGTCACAAAGAAATAAAATATCCAAGAAAGAAGTGACTCAAACAGATAGATTCACCAAAGAACAAAAATATATTTCAACTACAACGTTTCAGCTTCCGCCTTCCTCAGGTAGTACAAGATGGTTTGCTCAGTGGCTGCACAGATGACACAGCTGAATTTTCAAAAAGCATCATGAGTGAAGATTCTATTTGGAATGTGGAATCAATGCAGTCCTGAGAGCTCTTGAGATATGCAGTAATCAGGTTGTATTATCAGTAATGTTCAGTCCATCTGGATGCAGTGATTTTAAACGGTACATCCAGAAGTTTTCTCTGGAGTCCAGTAGTTCTTCCTTTGAGACATGTTCCACGGGGAAAATCTTCAAATCTGATAGTAAATGATCCACAAGGTTAAAATGATTGGCTACAGGCTGGTCAATTTTCTTATTAATTATTGCCGATTTGTGGTTCCTGAATCGTGTACGGAGGTCATTCACTGTTTGGCCTACATATTGTTTTTTACAGCTTTGCCGTTGGCACTGAATCACATAAATAATGCATGTTGAGCGACATGTAAGATGCTGTCTTATTCCATAGGTCCTTCTTGTAACAGAACTAGTTACTGATGATGTTTGTAAAAGGTATTCACACGTGATGCACCTTTTAGAGTCACAGCAATGAACCCCTGCATTTGTTACAACTTGCTTGAGTTCAGCTCTCACAATAAGAGATCGTAAATTTGGAGCTCTGCGGTAAGCAATGACTGGCGGTTTTGGAAAAACCTTTTGCAATTTTTCACAAGTAGACAGTAAGGGAAATGTTTTTGCATTATATTTCTGTAGTTGGGAGCTGATGGATGATAGTCAACCACAAATGGAGTTCTGTCACTTTTGTTTCTGCCGTTGGTATTCCAAATAAGTGCTTCTCTGGGTAACTGCAAAGACTTGTCAATTTGTTGCTGTATGATATGCAGAGGATAGCCTCGTCTTTTAAATAATGTAGCAAGCTCCTGTAGATGGTCTTTACAGGTTTCCTCATTGCTGCAGATGCGTCTTATTCTGAGTGCTTGGCTGTAGATGATGCTCAGTTTAGTGTGGTGTGGGTGACATGAAGTCCAGTTTAGATACAAATGAGCATCTGTAGGCTTGTGGTACAGATCAGTTGTAATTTTTTGTTCTTGAATGGTGAGTAGCACATCCAGAAAAGGGAGATGATGCTTCTGTTTAGTATTGCTGCTGGTAAATTTGATGGTAGGATGGATATTGTTGATATAAGCTGTAAATTGTTCCAATGCTCTACTTCCTGCATTCCATATTATAAATATGTCATCAATGTATCTTAGCCATACCAGTGGTTTGATGCTATAAGTAGCAAGTATACAGTTCTCTAGTTTGCCCATGAAGATATTTGCATAGGATGGAGCCATCCGAGTGCCCATGGAAGTCCCTTGTATCTGCAGATAGTGTTTACCATTGAATGTAAAATTGTTGGATTTAAGGATAACTCTTGCAAAGTTGGTAAGCACATTTGTTGATGGCTTTTTCACAGTTCTTTTATTAAGAGCTTCAGATAATGCCATAAGCCCATCCTCATGTGGTATATTGGTGTATAATGATGTAACATCAAATGTAGCCAGAAGAGTATCATCATCAAATGTGTAGGTTTGGTTTAATTTTTCAATAATCTGAAGGAAGTGACTGGTATCTTTAACAAATGATGGAAGTTCCTGTACAATGGGCTGGAGGTGCAGGTCGACAAATAAAGATAGTCTCTCAGTAGCTGTGTCATTGCCAGAGATGATGGGACGGCCAGGATTGTTCATTTTGTGAATTTTGGGAAGCATATAAAATCTCCCAGGTCTTGGTTTGGGATGAACAAGTATATCTGCTGTTGTTTCATCAATGAGGTTTAAGCTCTTGTACCTTACAACCATGTTCTTAATTTCTTTGTTTAAGTCTTCTGTGGGATCAGTTTCTAAAGGTTTGTAAGTGTTGGTATCCATTAGTTGTCTCATTCCTTCCTCAATATAATCACTTACTTTCAAGGCAACCACTGCACCACCTTTGTCTGCCGGTTTTATAATGACATCCATTCTCTGTTGAAGGAGGTGGAGAGCTTTTCTCTCTTCTCGGGTAATGTTATCAAAAATCCTCTTAGGTGTTGATTCCTTGATGAGTTTGTTGATGGATAAAATGTATGTATCAAGAACAGGATTTCTACCACATTGAGGAGTCCATGATTTGGGATGGCGGAACTTCTTAAATGGATCTGGAAGGTAGCTTGGCAGACCAACATTAGAATTATTGTAAAAGTATTCTGCAAGTCTGCATCTTCTCTCGAAGGTTTTTAGGTCTCTCATCATGTTGGCCATATTATGGTCCTTCGGTACAGGACAGAAATAGAGGCCTTTGCTCAAGAGGTTCAATTCACCTGGTGATAGGAGCCCTCCAGTCAAGTCAATAACTGGGTCGGATGTCTGGAAGGGTTGTAGCTGGCTGATGCTATGCAGCTTTTTTTGTCTTATAAATCTTCTGTTTTTTTATGCTGTTTACTCACAGGGCTTACACTGACAAGAAAATCTCCAAAAACAGAATGATTTAGAAAGTGGTGAGTTGGAAGAGGAGGTATATGAAATCTTAACATATCTCTTTTAGTTTTGCAGATTTAATTTCAATAGCATTCCTGGCAGTCATCTTTTTACTACTGCAACCCTCTGTAGTATGTGTGCCACTTCAGAGTCACTTTTTGTGTTCTTTAAAAGTTCCAGTTCTTTTTGTAGCTTGGCTTTAAGCATTTGCATTTTTTGAATGGTTACTTTAATAGATGCCAATAGTAGGGCCATTGATGAGTTATGCAGTAAAATATTCCATGTAGCTGACCATTCACAACTAGTTAGTTTAAAAGGTGGCTTAGACTTAACCTCCAACCCCATAGGATAGATGTTAAGTTTTTTATAGATTTGTAAATGTGCTATTGTAAATTGGCACTTACTGATTTTCTCCTGGATGAACAGCGCATATCTAGGATGTAGATTTGTTCTTGACATGGTGGTTGCTTCTGGCTTGAGTGTCGGATCCGGGGAGGATACAGGTTTGTAATCCCAAAAGAGTATACTTGAAGATGGAGGATCACAAGAAAACAACAGCCAGCCAGGGCAAAAATCTGGATCCCAAAGGATACAATGAGTCACAAAGAAATAAAATATCCAAGAAAGAAGTGACTCAAACAGATAGATTCACCAAAGAACAAAAATATATTTCAACTACAACGTTTCAGCTTCCGCCTTCCTCAGGTAGTACAAGATGGTTTGCTCAGTGGCTGCACAGATGACACAGCTGAATTTTCAAAAAGCATCATGAGTGAAGATTCTATTTGGAATGTGGAATCAATGCAGTCCTGAGAGCTCTTGAGATATGCAGTAATCAGGTTGTATTATCAGTAATGTTCAGTCCATCTGGATGCAGTGATTTTAAACGGTACATCCAGAAGTTTTCTCTGGAGTCCAGTAGTTCTTCCTTTGAGACATGTTCCACGGGGAAAATCTTCAAATCTGATAGTAAATGATCCACAAGGTTAAAATGATTGGCTACAGGCTGGTCAATTTTCTTATTAATTATTGCCGATTTGTGGTTCCTGAATCGTGTACGGAGGTCATTCACTGTTTGGCCTACATATTGTTTTTTACAGCTTTGCCGTTGGCACTCAATCACATAAATAATGCATGTTGAGCGACATGTAAGATGCTGTCTTATTCCATAGGTCCTTCTTGTAACAGAACTAGTTACTGATGATGTTTGTAAAAGGTATTCACACGTGATGCACCTTTTAGAGTCACAGCAATGAACCCCTGCATTTGTTACAACTTGCTTGAGTTCAGCTCTCACAATAAGAGATCGTAAATTTGGAGCTCTGCGGTAAGCAATGACTGGCGGTTTTGGAAAAACCTTTTGCAATTTTTCACAAGTAGACAGTAAGGGAAATGTTTTTTGCATTATATTTCTGTAGTTGGGAGCTGATGGATGATAGTCAACCACAAATGGAGTTCTGTCACTTTTGTTTCTGCCGTTGGTATTCCAAATAAGTGCTTCTCTGGGTAACTGCAAAGACTTGTCAATTTGTTGCTGTATGATATGCAGAGGATAGCCTCGTCTTTTAAATAATGTAGCAAGCTCCTGTAGATGGTCTTTACAGGTTTCCTCATTGCTGCAGATGCGTCTTATTCTGAGTGCTTGGCTGTAGATGATGCTCAGTTTAGTGTGGTGTGGGTGACATGAAGTCCAGTTTAGATACAAATGAGCATCTGTAGGCTTGTGGTACAGATCAGTTGTAATTTTTGTTCTTGAATGGTGAGTAGCACATCCAGAAAAGGGAGATGATGCTTCTGTTTAGTATTGCTGCTGGTAAATTTGATGGTAGGATGGATATTGTTGATATAAGCTCATATAAATGATGCTCATTTGTATCTAAACTGGACTTCATGTCACCCACACCACACTAAACTGAGCATCATCTACAGCCAAGCACTCAGAATAAGACGCATCTGCAGCAATGAGGAAACCTGTAAAGACCATCTACAGGAGCTTGCTACATTATTTAAAAGACGAGGCTATCCTCTGCATATCATACAGCAACAAATTGACAAGTCTTTGCAGTTACCCAGAGAAGCACTTATTTGGAATACCAACGGCAGAAACAAAAGTGACAGAACTCCATTTGTGGTTGACTATCATCCATCAGCTCCCAACTACAGAAATATAATGCAAAAAACATTTCCCTTACTGTCTACTTGTGAAAAATTGCAAAAGGTTTTTCCAAAACCGCCAGTCATTGCTTACCGCAGAGCTCCAAATTTACGATCTCTTATTGTGAGAGCTGAACTCAAGCAAGTTGTAACAAATGCAGGGGTTCATTGCTGTGACTCTAAAAGGTGCATCACGTGTGAATACCTTTTACAAACATCATCAGTAACTAGTTCTGTTACAAGAAGGACCTATGGAATAAGACAGCATCTTACATGTCGCTCAACATGCATTATTTATGTGATTCAGTGCCAACGGCAAAGCTGTAAAAAACAATATGTAGGCCAAACAGTGAATGACCTCCGTACACGATTCAGGAACCACAAATCGGCAATAATTAATAAGAAAATTGACCAGCCTGTAGCCAATCATTTTAACCTTGTGGATCATTTACTATCAGATTTGAAGATTTTCCCCGTGGAACATGTCTCAAAGGAAGAACTACTGGACTCCAGAGAAAACTTCTGGATGTACCGTTTAAAATCACTGCATCCAGATGGACTGAACATTACTGATAATACAACCTGATTACTGCATATCTCAAGAGCTCTCAGGACTGCATTGATTCCACATTCCAAATAGAATCTTCACTCATGATGCTTTTTGAAAATTCAGCTGTGTCATCTGTGCAGCCACTGAGCAAACCATCTTGTACTACCTGAGGAAGGCGGAAGCTGAAACGTTGTAGTTGAAATATATTTTTGTTCTTTGGTGAATCTATCTGTTTGAGTCACTTCTTTCTTGGATATATATATATATATATATATATATATATACATACATTTCCTCCAAATGCCTATTCTCTCAATGCTCAGACAGACACCGACTCTTACTGGATTATTGGCGTGGTACAACCGTTACTCGTTTTGGCCAGGTTAACTGCCTTTCTCTCTCTCTCTCTCTCTCTCTCTGTCTCTCTCTCTGTCGGTCTCTCTCTCTCTCTCTATATATATATATATATATATATATATATATATATATATATATATATATCACTGCTTTCCGCGTTGAACTTTGAGGTTCTTCTCTGCAACAACGGACACGGACCAAATAGTTAGTGCAAATTAATTATTTATTCCTCAATGCCGCCATAACGTTTCGGCTCGTCCGAGCCTTGTTCACATGTATATATATATATATATATATATATATATATATATAGTCACGATACAGAGATATGGAGGTAAGTACAGTATATCTCTGCTTATCTTCAGTATATTTTGATAGGGGTTATTTAGGGCACTATATGTGAGAAACTGGGTTGTTGGTTGAGGGAGTGTGAGCCCTTTTCAAGCAACAGCCACAATCCCTGTCAGGGTGAACAACACAATTGGCATATTAATAAGAAGTTTGGGTGCAATATGGTTATGAACATTCAAATGACAGCACTTCTAACCTTTAAAAGCGGAATTAATGTTCCCTGTGCGCACTCTGTGTGAAAATACGGCCCGCGCTGATAAAAGGAAACCACGTGGGCTGTTTGAAAATCAGAGAGACTGCCTCCCGTGATCAAGGCTCCTAGAGCAGAAACGTTGGGATTAGGAAGCCTCTTGCCTTCGTGTCTTTTCACCATTAAAGCGTTTGACTGGCAACCCAACCAGTGTCGGTGTACCTTCTTTAAATGAAGAGGAGGAATGGTTGGAATTTTTACTGCAAGCCTCGCAGCAGATGCACTGGCCGCCCTTTGAAGGTCCGGGTTTTTTGCGTGGCAATTGTGATGGATATATATATATATATATATATATATATATATATATATATATATATATATATATATATACATTTCCTCCAAATGCCTATTCTCTCAATGCTCAGACAGACACCGACTCTTACTGGATTATTGGCGTGGTACAACCGTTACTCGTTTTGGCCAGGTTAACTGCCTTTCTCTCTGTCTCTCTCTCTCTCTGTCTCTCTCTCTGTCGGTCTCTCTCTCTCTCTCTCTCTATATATATATATATATATATATATATATATATATATATATTATCTACTGGCGGTCGCCAGTAGATAGTTATAGTTAGGACCTATTTTCCATAGGAAATCCGCGACATTCTATTTGAAATAACTCTTGCGTCGGTTGACGAATCTTCGCGAAATTTTCAAACTTTATGGCCCGCTCTGGTCCGCTCCTACCCTGAAAGTCTCAGGGTGATTCGTCAAGCGGGGGCCGAGAAAAAGGTGGGTCCCAAAACGTGTTTTCCCCATTCATTTTCCCATAGGAAACTTTAGACACGGTTACAGCCCGAACTGCTGAACGGAATTACACCAAATTTGGCAAAGAGGTAGTTCTTGGTTCAGAAAGAACCCTTTTTGTTAAATGGTGTAAATCCGTTCAGTAGTTGCGGAGAAATTAAAAAATAAGAGTCAAAAATCAATTTCCCATAGGAAACTTTATGCAAGGCTACAGCCCGAACTGCTGAACGGAATTACACCAAATTTGGCAAAGAGGTAGTTCTTGGTTCAAAAAGAACCCTTTTTGTTAAATGGTGTAAATCCGTTCAGTAGTTGCTGAGAAAATCAAAAGTAGAAAGACATATATATCTGGGCGGAGCCTAACCACACATGTCATCGTGAGATCTGATTGGCTGTCAGCACTTCATCCTGGAATTGCTGGCAGCCATCTTGGGACCAATATAAATGATAGTACCCCATTGAAATGCATTGTAGTGAATCGAAGATTTTGAGGGTTACCAAAAGGAGAACTATAAAGGGTGATAACAGACTTTAGTTACATTAGAATTCATTTGTTGATGGTACCATACTAATTTCAGGAATTGTGGTGTGTTCTAAGGTGATTTTACCCTGTGAAAAACCTTCTGCTGGGATATCATGAATCATGTTTGAGAGAAAACTATTTTCACATGCTTGTCCCATACAGTTTTGGAAGGTGCCCCAGAAGCTAAAATGAGAGCATATTTTCTGTAAATTCACATTATCTTTCTCAGTCATGTGAGAATGAAGTCTGACATTCTCAGTAAAACATGTACATCCAACAAGGGCAGAGACTGTCAGTTGATTCCTTTGTGTTCTACTGCAGCTTCCCAGAGTGTTCTAAAGAACAACCAGAGTGCTAACAGCCTTACTTATGACAAAAGTATGGCACACCTGAAGCCATCTTGATTGGAATAAACTGGTAACACTTAAAACATTTAATTTAAAAAGGAACAAAATGATGGGGTTCATCTTGTCATAGAAATTATGGTTAGTGCTCTGGAAAGAAAAATTAGGACATGTTTCAAGTGTGATCTCAAATATCTTCCTGTTATATTTCAACAGGAGCAGCCTGTCAGTTGATGCCTTTGTGTTCTACTGCAGCTTCCCAGAGTGTTCTAAAGAACAACTAGAGCGCTAACAGTCTTACTTATGACAAAAGTATGGCACACCTGAAGCCATCTTGATTGGAATAAACTGGTAACACTTAAAACATTTAATTTAAAAAGGAACAAAATGATGGGGTTCATTTTGTCATAGAAATTATGGTTAGTGCTGTAGAAAGAAAAATTAGGACATGTTTCAAGTGTGATCTCAAATATCTTCCTGTTATATTTCAACAGGAGCAGCCTGTCAGTTGATGCCTTTGTGTTCTACTGCAGCTTCCCAGAGTGTTCTAAAGAACAACTAGAGCGCTAACAGTCTTACTTATGACAAAAGTATGGCACACCTGAAGCCATCTTGATTGGAATAAACTGGTAACACTTAAAACATTTAATTTAAAAAGGAACAAAATGATGGGGTTCATTTTGCCATAGAAATTATGGTTAGCGCTGTAGAAAGAAAAATTAGGACATGTTTTAAGTGAGATCTCAAATATCTTCCTGTTATATTTCAACAGGAGCAGCCTGTCAGTTGATGCCTTTGTGTTCTACTGCAGCTTCCCAGAGTGTTCTAAAGAACAACTAGAGTGCTAACAGCCTTACTTATGACAAAAGTATGGCACACCTGAAGCCATCTTGATTGGAATAAACTGGTAACACTTAAAACATTTAATTTAAAAAGGAACAAAATGAGGGGGTTCATTTTGCCATAGAAATTATGGTTAGTGCTGCAAAAAGAAAATTTAGTGCATGTTTTAAGTGAGATCTCAAATCCTCTTCTATTTCATTAGAAAATTCTGACATGCAGACTGAAACAATCACTTTCAATACCAGCAGTAGACTTCCAGTTAACTCCTTGGTGAGCAGTAGCTTTACTACAGTGATCTAATGAACAACTAGAGTAATAACATTCTGAATTTATGGCAAATGTGTGACACATCTGAATGCCTTCTTGATGGAATCAAAGTAAAAAACTGAAAGCATTTCCTACTGAGGAGACTGCAGTAAATGAGGAAATTAGGAAACTTCATAACAAAGAAGTCTTCCAAGATGGCCACCAGTGAAAAAAGAGCCCAAATGTAGCACAAATATTACCCAGATGTAGCCCACATATAGCCCAATGACAAAAGTGTGCAAAACACTTTTTATTTTTAGTTTTTTGCAGTTTTATGTAGTGCAGACTGGTCAGGTATTGGAGCGTTGCATCTTAAAACATGACCCCCTACACTACAAAAACACCACTGCACTACCCTAAACCCTAAAACACTACCCCAGCACGACCCCCTACACTACACAAGCACCACTGCACTATCCTAAACCCTAAAACACTACCCCCAGCATGACCCCTACACTACACAAACACCACTGCACTACCCTAAACCCTAAAACACTACCCCAACACCACTGCACTAACCTAAATCCTAAAACACTACCCGCAGCACGACCTCCTACACTACCCAAACACCACTGCACTACCCTAAAACATGACCCCCTACACTACACAAACACCACTGCACTACCCTAAACCCTAAAACACTACCCCCAGCACGACCCCCTACACTACACAAGCACCACTGCACTACCCTAAACCCTAAAACACTACCCCCAGCACGACCCCCTACACTACCCAAACACCACTGCACTACCCTAAAACATGACCCCTACACTACACAAGCACCACTGCACTACCCTAAACCCTAAAACACTGCCCCCAGCACGACCCCCTACACTACACAAACACCACTGCACTACCTTAAACCCTAAAACACTACCCCCAGCACGACCCCCTACACTGCCCGAACACCACTGCACTGCCCTAATCCCTGAAACACATACCCTAGCACGACCCCCTACACTGCCTGAACACCACTGCACTGCCCTAAACCCTGAAACACCACCCCCTTCACGACCCCCTACACTGCCCGAACACCACTGCACTGCCCTAAACCGTGAAACACCACCCCCAGCATGACCCCTACACTGCCCGAACACCACTGCACTGCCCTAAACCCTGAAACACTACCCCCAGCAAGACCTCCTACACTGCCCGAACACCACTGCACTGCCCTAAACCCTGAAACATCACCCCCAGCAAGACCCCCTACACTGCCCGAACACCACTGCCCTAAACCCTGAAACACCACCCCCAGCACGACCCCCTACACTGCCCGAACACCACTGCACTGCCCTAAACCCTGAAACACCACCCCCAGCACGACCCCCTACACTGCCCAAACACCACTGCACTGCCCTAAACCCTGAAACACCACCCCTGCACGACCCCCTACACTGGCTGAACACTACTGCACTGCCCTAAACCCTGAAACACCATCCCCAGCATGACCCCCTACACTGCACGAACACCACTGCACTGCCCTAAACCCTGAAACACTACCCCCAGCAAGACCCCCTACACTGCCCGAACACCACTGCACTGCCCTAAACCCTGAAACACCACACCCAGCAAGACCCCCTACACTGCCCGAACACCACTGCCCTAAACCCTGAAACACCACCCCCAGCAAGACCCCCTACACTGCCCGAACACCACTGCACTGCCCTAAACCCTGAAACACCAGCCCCAGCACGACCCCTACACTGCCCGAACACCACTGCACTGCCCTAAACCCTGAAACACCACCCCCTGCACGACCCCCTACACTGCCCAAACACCACTGCACTGCCCTAAACCCTGAAACACCACCCCCAGCACGACCCCTACACTGCCCGAACACCACTGCACTGCCCTAAACCCTGAAAGACCACCCCCTGCACGATCCCCTACACTGCCCGAACACTACTGCACTGCCCTAAACCCTGAAACACCACCCCCATCACGACCCCCTACACTGCACGAACACCACTGCACTGCCCTAAACCCCGAAACACTACCCACAGCAAGACCCCCTACACTGCCCGAACACCACTGCCCTAAACCCTGAAACACCACCCCCAGCAAGAACCCCTACACTGCCCGTACACCACTGCACTGCCCTAAACCCTGAAACACCACCCCCAGCATGACCCCCTACACTGCCCGAACACCACTGCACTGCCCTAAACCCTGAAACACCACCCCCAGCACGACCCCCTACACTGCCTGAATACCACTGCACTGCCCTAAACCATGAAACACCAGCCCCAGCACGACCCCCTACACTGCCCGAACACCACTGCACTGCCCTAAACCCTGAAACACCACCCCCAGCACGACCCCCTACACTGCCCGAACACTACTGCACTGCCCTAAACCCTGAAACACCAGCCCCAGCACAACCCCGTACACTGCCCGAACACCACTGCACTGCCCTAAACCCTGAAACACCAGCCCCAGCACGACCGCCTACACTGCCCGAAAACCACTGCACTGCCCTAAACCCTGAAACACCAGCCCCAGCAAGACCCCCTACACTGCCCGAACACCACTGCACTGCCCTAAACCCTGAAACACCACCCCCAGCAAGACCCCCTACACTGCCCGAACACCACTGCACTAAAGCCTGAAACACCACCCCCAGCAAGACCACCTACACTGGCCGAACACCACTGCACTGCCCTAAACCCTGAAACACCACCCCCTGCACGACCCCCTACACTGCCCAAACACCACTGCACTGCCCTAAACCCTGAAACACCACTCCCTGCACGACCCCTACACTGCCCGAACACCACTGCACTACCCTAAACCCTGAAACACCACCCCTCAGCACGACACCCTACACTGCCCGAACACCACTGCACTGCCCTAAACCCTGAAACACCACCCCCAGCACGACCCCCTACACTGCCCGAACACCACTGCACTGCCCTAAAGCCTGAAACACCACCCCCTGCACGACCTCCTACACTGCCCGAACACCACTGCACTGCCCTAAACCCTGAAACACCACCCCAAGCACGACCCCCTACACTGCCCGAACACCACTGCACTGCCCTAAACCCTGAAACATCAACCCCAGCAAGACCCCCTACACTGCCTGAACACTACTGCCCTAAACCCTGAAACACCACCCCCTACACTGCACGAACACAACTGCACTGCCCTAAACCCTGAAACACCACCTCCAGCAAAACCCCCTACACTGCCTGAACACCATTGCTCTGCCCTAAATCCTGAAACACTAGCCCCAGCATGACCCCCTACACTGCCCAAACACCACTGCACTGCCCTAAGCCCTGAAACACCACCCCCAGCACGACCCCCTACACTGCCCGAACACCACTGCACTGCCCTAAACCCTGAAACACCAGCCCCAGCAAGACCCCTACACTGCCCGAACACCACTGCACTGCCCTAGACTCTGAAACACCAGCCCCAGCAAGACCCCTACACTGCCCGAACACCACTGCACTGCCCTAAACCCTGAAACACCAGCCCCAGCATGACCCCCTACACTGCCCGAACACCACTGCACTGCCCTAAACCCTGAAACACATACCCTAGCACGACCCCCTACACTGCCTGAACACCACTGCACTGCCCTAAACCCTGAAACACCACCCCCTGCATGACCCCCTACACTGCCCGAACACCACTGCACTGCCCTAAACCCTGAAACACCACCCCCTGCAGCGCCCCCTACACTGCCCGAACACCACTGCACTGCCCTAAACCCTGAAACACCACCCCCAGCACGACCCACTTTACTGCTCGAACACCACTGCACTGCCCCAAACCCTGAAACACCACCCCCAGCACGACCCCCTACACTGCCCGAACACCACTGCCCTAAACCCTGAAACACCACCCCCTGCACGACCCCCTACACTGCCCAAACACCACTGCACTGTCCTAAACCCCGAAACACCACCCCCTACACTGCCCGAACACCACTGCACTGCCCTAAACCCTGAAACACCACCCCCAGCACGACCCCCTACACTGCCCGAACACCACTGCACTGCCCTAAACCCTAAAACACCACCCCCAGCATTACCCCCTACACTGCTCAAACACCACTGTACTGCCCTAAACCCTAGAACACTACCCCCAGCACGACCCCCTACACTTCCCGAACACCACTGCACTACCCTAAACCCTAAAATACTACCCCCAGCACAACCCCCTACACTACCCGAACACGACTGCACTGCCCTAAACCCTCAAACACTCCCCCAGCACGACCCCCTACACTACCCGAACACCACTGCACTGCCCTAAACCCTAAAACACTCCCCCAGCATGACCCCCTACACTACCCGAACACCACTGCACTGCCCTAAACCCTAAAACACTCCCCCAGCACGACCCCCTACACTACCCAAACACCACTGCACTGCCCTAAACCCTAAAACACTACCCCCGCATGACCCCCTACACTACCCAAACACCAATGCACTACCCTAATCCCCAAAACACTACCCCCCGCATGACCCCCAACACTACCCTAAACCCTAAAACACTACCCCCGCATGACTCCCTACACTACCCAAAGACCACTGCACTACCCTAAACCCTAAAACACGACCTCCTACACTACACAAACACCACTGCACTACCCTAAACCCTAAAACACTACCCACTACACTACACAAACACCACTGCACTACCCTAAACCCTAAAACACTACCCCCAGCAGTACCCCTACACTACCCAAACACCACTGCACTAACCTAAACCCTAAAACACTACCCCCAGCAGTACCCCTACACTACCCAAACACCACTGCACTACCCTAAATCACTACCCCCAGCACGACCCCCTACACTACCCAAACACCACTGCACTACCCTAAACCCTAAAACACTACCCCCAGCACGACCCCCTACACTACCCAAACACCACTGCACTACCCTAAACCCTAAAACACTCCCCCAGCACGACTCCCTACACTACCCAAACACCACTGCACTACCCTAAACCCTAAAACACTCCCCCAGCACGACTCCCTACACTACCCAAACACCACTGCACTACCCTAAACCCTAAAACACTACCCCCAGCACGACCCTCTTCACTACCTAAACACAACTGCACAATTTGTTACAGGCGTTGCAACGCAGGCCTGTGGTGCTTACTGGAAGTACCTAGTGGGCTAGTTGGGCCCCAGGGACCCTCAGGATTCAAGGTGACCTAATCCCCCAACTTAAAACGCACCACGGGGCGCGTTTGCACAGTGGTGAAAGGAGGGGGCGGGGCCTCAGGTGACATGTGCGCAAACACGCCCTGTGGTGCGTTTTAAGTTGGGGAATTAATTCCCTTTGAATCCTGAGGGACCCTGGGGGCCAACTAGCCCACCAGGTACCTTCAGTAAGCACAACAGAGTTGCGTTGCAGAGAGGTGAAAAAAGGTGCGTGGCCTCGGAACGCCTCTCTGCAACTCAGCTCTGTGGTCCTAACTGTAGGTACCTGGGGGGCTAGTTGGGCCCCAGGGACCCTCAGAATTCAAGGGGACTTAATCCCGCAACTTAAAACGCGCCACGGGGTGCGTTTGCACACATGTCACCTCAGGCCCCCCTCCCTTCACCACTGTGCAAACGCGCCCTGTAGCGCGTTTTAAGAGGTAGTTTTAATCCCCTGCCCTATTATGTACTAGGGACTTGCAGAGGAGGTCATGCTAATCACAGGGGTACCCCAACGCATAGTGTTCCCTAGTGTATGTAGGTGTTTTCACTGTATTCTAAGTGTCTTTTAGCATAGCACTGGCTCTGGTTAGTCAGAGTCAGTTACCACCAGTACCCGTCTGAAAAAGTTGTGGGCACAGGATGATTTTGCAACAAGGCCTCTTTCTGCTCCTCTGTTGGTTCTTTCTGCACATCTTTTGCTTCTTTCTGTGCGTTTTTTCTTCTTTCTTCACATGTCCTACCTCTGTAGGCATAGTTAGAAACTAGCATTTAAAAAAACCTTTGAAATTCACTTAAAAATCATAGGTTTCAGGCACGTTATAGTTAGAAATTAGCATTTAAAAAACCTTTGAAATTCACTGAAAAAACCATAGGTTTCAGACACGTTATAGTTAGAAATTAGCATTAAAAAAACCTTTGAAATTCACTGAAAAAACCATAGGTTTTAGGGACAGTTATAGTTAGTTGGACATTTCCCTCGTACAAAACCATAGAAATTCCCCCGTTATAGTTAGTTCAGCTAACTATAACTCACGCCCCGCAATGCACTGCTGATGACGTCACATATTACATCACTCATGACATGGTCAGTGACATCACTGATGACATCATCCATGTGATAATTTCATGCATCTTCTCACACCATAATATAACTTTTGATACACCCACTCTAAATTACAGACTGCCATTCTCAAAACCATAGACACTCCAACACCAAAAACTACATACCCACTCACTGATTCTTAGGTCTACACACACATCCACTCACTCACCCGTACAGTCACTCATACTTAGTCACTCAGTACAGGACTATCATATGCACTCATACACCTATATAAACACTCACACACTGCCACTCATCCATAGAGGTACTCACACACCTAGTCAGTCATGCAAAAAACTTAATCACATACCCATTTACTCACCTATACAGTTATACACACACCAGCTCACTTACTCATACAAATACTAGCACATTCTTACACTCTTATACAATCACTGATACAAGTACACACTCATCCATACAGCCACTCTCACAATCACACACTCTCACTTATAGCCATTTATATACTCCAACACACATATATACTGCCTTTCACATATGTAGTTACTCACACATGTACCACTGAGATATACATTCAATCACTAACACACCCATACACACACTCACCCACCCATACAGTCCATCACAGATGCACTCTTGAAACCATGCACCCAGTGAATCACCAACTCACACATCTATGCACAGAGTCACACACACCCCACCCACACAAACACTCAGGCACCCATACAGATACTCAGACAATCAATCAATAACCCATGTAGACACTCATGTAGCTATTCAGAAAGCCATGCAGCCGCTTACAAACCAACAGACAGACGGATACAGACATTCACACAGTTTAGTCACTAACCCATGCATTCAGTAAGATACATTTAATCACTCACTTGTAGAGTCAGTCACTCACGTACTAAATCATCCATTCAGACACTTATACACCCACTCATTCTTCAATACGCCTTTCCCTATATATATTAAACATATTTAAACTTTACAGAAACACACAGTCACTGGATGATGTCATCAGTGATGTCATTTGAGATGTCATCAGTGATGTCATCAGTGATGTCACTGACCATGTCATGAGTGATGTAATATGTGACGTCATCAGCAATGCATTGCGGGCGTGAGTTATAGTTAGCTGAACTAACTATAACGGGGGAATTTCTATGGTTTTGTACGAGTGAAATGTCCAACTAACTATAACTGTCCCTAAAACCTATGGTTTTTTCAGTGAATATATATATATATATCACTGCTTTCCGCGTTGATCTTTGAGGTTCTTCTCTTCAACAACGGACACGGACCAAATAGTTAGTGCAAATTAATTATTTATTCCTCAATGCCGCCATAACGTTTCGGCTCGTCCGAGCCTTGTTCACATGTATATATATATTATCTACTGGCGGTCGCCAGTAGATAGTTATAGTTAGGACCTATTTTCCATAGGAAATCCGCAACATTCTATTTGAAATAACGTTGGCGCCAGTTGATGAATCTTCGCGAAAGTTTCCAACTTGTTGGGGCGCTCCGGTCCGCTCCTATCCTGAAAGTCTCGGGGTGATTCGTCAAGCGGGGGCCGAGAAAAAAGGGGGGTCCCAAAACGTGTTTTCCCCATTCATTTTTCCATAGGAACCTTTAGTCGCAGCTACAGCCCGAACTGCTGAACGGAATTACACCAAATTTGGCAAAGAGGTAGCCCTTGGTTCAGTGTCGTGCCTTTTGCTTAAATGGTGTAAATCCGTTCAGTAGTTCCTGAGAAAATCAAAAGTAAAATCACATATATATCTGGGCGGAGCCTAACCACACATGTCATCGTGAGATCTGATTGGCTGTCAGCACTTCATCTTGGAATTGCTGGCAGCCATCTTGGGACCAATATACATGATAGTACCCCATTGAAATGGATTGTAGTGAATCAAAGATTTTGAGGGTTACCAAAAGGAGAACTATAAAGGGTGATAACAGACTTTAGTTACATTAAAATTCATTTGTTGATGGTACCATACTAATTTCATGAATTGTGGTGTGATCTAAGGTGATTGTACCCTGTGAAAAACCTTCTGCTGGGATATCATGAATCATGTTTGAGAGAAAACTATTTTCACATGCTTGTCCCATAGAGTTTTGGAAGGTACTCCAGAAGCTAAAATGAGAGCATATTTTCTGTAAATTCACATTATCTTTCTCAGTCATGTGAGAATGAAGTCAGGCATTCTCAGTAAAACATGTACATCCAACAAGGGCAGAGACTGTCAGTTGATTCCTTTGTGTTCTACTGCAGCTTCCCAGAGTGTTCTAAAGAACAACTAGAGTGCTAACAGCCTTACTTATGACAAAAGTATGGCACACCTGAAGCCATCTTGATTGGAATAAACTGGTAACACTTAAAACATTTAATTTACAAAGGAACAAAATGATGGGGTTCATTTTGTCATAGAAATTATGGTTAGTGCTGTAGAAAGAAAAATTAGGACATGTTTCAAGTGTGATCTCAAATATCTTCCTGTTATATTTCAACAGGAGCAGCCTGCCAGTTGATGCCTTTGTGTTCTACTGCAGCTTCCCAGAGTGTTCTAAAGAACAACAAGAGCGCTAACAGCCTTACTTATGACAAAAGTATGGCACACCTGAAGCCATCTTGATTGGAATAAACCGGTAACACTTAAAACATTTAATTTAAAATGGAACAAAATGAGGGGGTTCTTTTTGAAATAGAAATTATGGTTAGTGCTGCAGAAAGAAAAATTAGGGCATGTTTTAAGTGAGATCTCAAATCCTCTTCTATTTCATTAGAAAATTCTGACATGCAGACTGAAACAATCACTTTCAATACCAGCAGCAGACTTCCAGTTAACTCCCTGGTGAGCAGTAGCTGTACTACAGTGATCTAATGAGCAACTAGAGTGCTAACATTCTGAATTTATGGCAAATGTGAGACACATCTGAATGCCTTCTTGATGGAATCAAAGTAAAAACTGAAAGCATTTCCTACTGAGGAGACTGCAGTAAATGAGGAAATTAGGAAACTTCATAACAAAGAAGTCTTCCAAGATGGCCACCAGTGAAAAAAGAGCCCAAATGTAGCACAAATATTACCCAGATGTAGCCCACATATAGCCCAATGACAAAAGTGTTCAAAACACTTTTTATTTTTAGTTTTTTTGCAGTTTTATGTAGTGCAGACTGGTCAGGTATTGGAGCGTTGCATCTTAAAACATGACCTCCCTACACTACAAAAACACCACTGCACTACCCTAAACCCTAAAACACTACCCCCAGCACGACCCCCTACACTACACAAGCACCACTGCACTATCCTAAACCCTAAAACACTACCCCCAGCATGACCCCCTACACTACACAAACACCACTACACTACGCTAAACCCTAAAACACTACCCCCAGCACGACCCCCTACACTACCCAAACATCACTGCACTAACCTAAATCCTAAAACACTACCCCCAGCACGACCCCCTACACTACCCAAACACCACTGCACTACCCTAAAACATGACCCCCTACACTACACAAACACCACTGCACTACCCTAAACCCTAAAACACTACCTCCAGCACGACCCCCTCACTACACAAGCACCACTGCGCTACCCTAAACCCTAAAACACTACCCCCAGCACGACCCCCTACACTACACAAACACCCCTGCACTACCCTAAACCCTAAAACACTACCCCCAGCATGACCCCCTACACTACCCAAACACCACTGCACTAACTTAAATCCTAAAACACTTGACCACCAGCACGACCCCCTACACTACCCAAACACCACTGCACTACCCTAAAACATGACCCCCTACAGTACACAAATACCACTGCACTACCCTAAACCCTAAAACACTACCCCCAGCACGACCCCCTACACTACACAAGCTCCACTGCACTACCCTAAACCCTAAAACACTACCCCCAGCACGACCCCCTACACTGCCCGAACATCACTGCACTGTCCTAAACCCTGAAACACCTGCCCTTGCACGACCCCCTACACTGCCCGAACACCACTGCACTGCCCTAAACCCTGAAACACCACCCCTAGCATGACCACCTACACTGCCCGAACACCACTGCACTGCCCTAAACCCTGAAACACCACCCCCTTCATGACCCTCTATCAATCAATCAATCAATCAATCAATCATTTGTATAGCGCGCTACTCACCCGGAGGGTCTCAAGGCGCTTGGGGGAGGGGGGTCCGCTACTGTTCGAACAGCCAGGTCTTGAGTTGCTTCCTGAAGGAGAGGTGGTCTTGAGTAAGGCGGAGGTGGATGGGTAGGGAGTTCCACGTCTTGGCAGCCAGGTAGGAGAAGGATCTTCCTCCCGTTGTGGCTCTTCGGATGCGGGGGACGGCGGCGAGGGCGTGGTTGGTCGATCGTAGCTGGCGGGTGGGAGTGTAGAAGGTCAGACGGTCGTTGAGGTATCTGGGGCCTTGGTTGTGGAGGGCTTTGTGTGCGTGGGTGAGGAGTCGGAACGTGATTCTCTTGCTGACGGGGAGCCAGTGCAGGTCTCTCAGGTGTCTGGCGATGTGGCTGTGTCGGGGGATGTCCAGGATGAGTCGAGCTGCAGCGTTCTGGATGCGTTGGAGTCTTTTATGAAGTTTGGCTGTGGTTCCGGCGTAGAGGGAGTTGCCGTAGTCCAGTCGGCTGGTGACGAGGGCCTGGGTGACCGTCTTCCTGGTTTCGGTGGGGATCCACCGGAAGATCTTGCGCAGCATGCGTAGGATGTTGAAGCAAGACGAGGAGACGGCGTTGACTTGTCGGGTCATTGAGAGGGAGGAGTCCAGGATGAAGCCCAGGTTGCGTGCATGGTCCGTTGGTTTGGGTGCGTTGCCCAGGGCAGGGGGCCACCAGGAGTCGTCCCAGGCGGAGGGTGATGATCCTAGGATGAGGACTTCCGTCTTATCTGAGTTCAGTTTCAGGCGGCTGTTCCTCATCCACTCGGCTACGTCCTTCATCCCTTCATGTAGGTTGGTTCTGGCGGTTGTGGGGTCGTTGGTGAGGGAGAGGATCAGCTGGGTGTCGTCGGCGTAGGAGATGATGTTGAGGTTGTGTTGGCGTGCGATGGCTGCGAGGGGGCTCATTTAGACGTTGAAGAGGGTGGGGCTGAGTGATGATCCTTGTGGTACGCCGCAGATGACTTCGGTGGCCTCGGAACTGAACGGGGGAGGCGGACTCTCTGGGTTCTTCCGGCGAGGAAGGAGATGATCCACTCCAGTGCCTTCTCTTGGATTCCGACGTTGTTCAGGCGTTGCACTAGGGTGCGGTGGCAGACTGTGTCGAACGCTGCGGAGAGGTCCAGGAGGATGAGGGCCGCTGTTTCCCGTTGTCGAGCAGGGCTCGGATGTCGTCGGTGGCTGCGATGAGGGCGGTCTCGGTGCTGTGGTTGGCCCGGAAGCCGGACTGCGAGTGGTCGAGGGATCCATTCGTCTCGAGGAAGGCGGCCAGTTGTCTGTTGACGGTCTTCTCGATGACTTTGGCAGGAAAAGGAAGGAGCGAGATGGGGCGGTAGTTTTTGAGGTCGGTGGGGTCCGCTGACGGTTTCTTCAGTAGGGCGCTGAGTTCGGCGTGCTTCCAGCTCTCTGGGAAGGTGGCGGTGTCGAAGGAGGTGTTGATGATGTCCCGGAGGTGGGGTGCGATGACGGCGTCGGCCTTGTTGAAGACGTGGTGAGGGCAGGGGTCGGTAAGTGATCCGGAGTGGATGGAGTTCATCGTGCGGATAGTGTCTTCTGTGTTGATCGGGGTCCAGGCTCGGAGGGTGGAGGTGGGGGACGTTGGAACGGTCGTAGGGTACGTCGGCTGTGTGCTGAAACTGTTGTGTATGTCTGCGATCTTGCTGTGGAAGAACGAGGCGAGCGAGTTGCAGAGGTCTTGCGAGGGAGTGATGTCGTTGTTTCCGGCGCTGGGGTTCGAGAGCTCTTTGACGATGATGAAGAGTTCCTTGCTGTTGTGGGCGTTGTTGTCCAGTCGTTCCTTGAATGCGGTTTTCTTGGTGGAGTGGATCAGCTGGTGGTGTTTTCGGGTGGCGTGCTCGGGTACACTGCCCGAACACCACTGCACTGCCCTAAACCCTGAAACACAACCCCCAGCACGACCCCTACACTGCCCGAACACCACTGCACTGCCCTAAACCCTGAAACACTGCCCCCAGCAAGACCCCCTACACTGCCCGAACACCACTGCACTGCCCTAAACCCTGAAACATCACCCCCAGCAAGACCCCCTACACTGCCCGAACACCACTGCCCTAAACCCTGAAACACCACCCCCAGCACGACCACCTACACTGCCCGAACACCACTGCACTGCCCTAAACCCTGAAACACCACCCCCAGCACGACCCCTACACTGCCTGAACACCACTGCACTGCCCTAAACCTTGACACCAGCCCCAGCACGACCCCCTACACTGCCCAAACACCACTCCACTACCCTAAACCCTGAAACACCACCCCCAGCACGACCCCTACACTGCCCGAGCACCACTGCACTGCCCTAAACCCTGAAACACCAGCCCCAGCACGACCCCCTACACTGCCCGAACACCACTGCACTGCCCTAAACCCTGAAACACCACCCCCTGCACGATCCCCTACACTGCCCGAACACTACTGCACTGCCCTAAACCCTGAAACACCATCCCCAGCACGACCCCCTACACTGCACGAACACCAGTGCACTGCCCTAAACCCTGAAACACTACCCCTCCAAGACCCCCTACACTGCCCGAACACCACTGCACTGCCCTAAACCCTGAAACATCACCCCCAGCAAGACCCCCTACACTGCCCGAACACCACTGCCCTAAACCCTGAAACACCATCCCCAGCAAGACCCCCTACACTGCCCGAACACCACTGCACTGACCTGAACCCTGAAACACCAGCCCCAGCACGATCCCCTACACTGCCCGAACACCACTGCACTGCCCTAAACCCTGAAACACCACCCCCTGCACGACCCCCTACACTGCCCGAACACCACTGCACTGCCATAAACCCTGAAACACCACCCCCAGCACGACCCCCTACACTGCCCGAACACCACTGCACTGCCCTAAACCCTGAAACACCACCCCCTGCACGATCCCCTACACTGCCCGAACACTACTGCACTGTCCTAAACCCTGAAACACCACCCCCAGCACGACCCCTACACTGCACGAACACCACTGCACTGCCCTAAACCCTGAAACACTACCCCCAGCACGACCCCCTACACTGCCCGAACACCACTGCACTGCCCTAAACCCTGAAACACCAGCCACAGCACGACCCCCTACACTGCCCGAATACCACTGCACTGCCCTAAACCCTGAAACATCACCCCCAGCAAGACACCCTACACTGCCCGAACACCACTGCCCTAAACCCTGAAACACCACCCCCAGCACGACCCCCTACACTGCCCGAACACCACTGCTCTGCTCAAAACCCTGAAACACCAGCCCCAGCACGACCCCTACACTGCCCGAACACCACTGCACTGCCCTAAACCCTGAAACACCAGCCCCAGCACGACCCCCTACACTGCCCAAACACCACTGCACTGCCCTAAACCCTGAAACACCTCCCCCAGCACGACCCCCTACACTGCCCGAACACCACTGCACTGCCCTAAACCCTGAAACACCAGCCCCAGCACGACCCCGTACACTGCCTGAACACCACTGCACTGCCCTAAACCCTGAAACACCAGCCCCAGCACGACCACCTACACTGCCCGAAAACCACTGCACTGCCCTAAACCCTGAAACACCAGCCCCAGCACGACCCCCTACACTGCCCGAACACCACTGCACTGCCCTAAACCCTCAAACACCAGCCCCAGCACGACCCCCTACACTGCCCGAACACCACTGCACTGCCCTAAACCCTGAAACACCACCCCCAGCAAGACCCCCTACACTGCCCAAACACCACTGCACTAACCCCTGAAACACCACCCCCAGCAAGACCACCTACACTGGCCGAACACCACTGCACTGCCCTAAACCCTGAAACACCACCCCCTGCACGGCCCCCTACACCGCCCAAACACCACTGCACTGCCCTAAACCCTGAAACACCTCCCCCTGCACGACCCCCTACACTGCCCGAACACCACTGCACTGCCCTAAACCCTGAAACACCACCCCCAGCACGACCCCCTACACTGCCCAAACACCACTGCACTGCCCTAAACCCTGAAACACCACCCCCTGCACGACCCCCTACACTGCCCAAACACCACTGCACTGCCCTAAACCCTGAAACACCACCCCCTGCATGACCCCCTACACTGCCCGAACACCACTGCACTGCCCTAAACCCTGAAACACCACCCCCTGCACGACCCCCTACACTGCCGGAACACCACTGCACTGCCCTAAATCCTGAAACACCACCCCCAGCACGACCCCATACACTGCCTGAACACCACTGCACTAAACCCTGAAACACCACCCCCAGCAAGACCACCTACACTGGCCGAACACCACTGCACTGCCCTAAACCCTGAAACACCACCCCCTGCACGACCCCCTACACTGCCCAAACACCACTGCACTGCCCTAAACCCTGAAACACCACCCCCTGCATGACCCCCTACACTGCCCGAACACCACTGCACTGCCCTAAACCCTGAAACACCACCCCTCAGCATGACACCCTACACTGCCCGAACACCACTGCACTGCCCTAAACCCTGAAACACCACCCCCAGCACGACCCCCTACACTGCCCAAACACCACTGCACTGCCCTAAACCCTGAAACACTAGCCCCAGCATGACCCCCTACACTGCCCGAACACCACTGCACTGCCCTAAACCCTGAAACACCACCCCCAGCACGACCCCTACACTGCCCGAACACTACTGCACTGCCCTAAACCCTGAAACACCATCCCCAGCACGACCCCTACACTGCCACGAACACCAGTGCACTGCCCTAAACCCTGAAACACTACCCCTCCAAGACCCCCTACACTGCCCGAACACCACTGCACTGCCCTAAACCCTGAAACATCACCCCCAGCAAGACCCCTACACTGCCCGAACACCACTGCCCTAAACCCTGAAACACCATCCCCAGCAAGACCCCCTACACTGCCCGAACACCACTGCACTGACCTGAACCCTGAAACACCAGCCCCAGCACGACCCCTACACTGCCCGAACACCACTGCACTGCCCTAAACCCTGAAACACCACCCCCTGCACGACCCCCTACACTGCCTGAACACCACTGCACTGCCATAAACCCTGAAACACCACCCCCAGCACGACCCCCTACACTGCCCGAACACCACTGCACTGCCCTAAACCCTGAAACACCACCCCCTGCACGATCCCCTACACTGCCCGAACACTACTGCACTGTCCTAAACCCTGAAACACCACCCCCAGCACGACCCCTACACTGCACGAACACCACTGCACTGCCCTAAACCCTGAAACACTACCCCCAGCACGACCCCCTACACTGCCCGAACACCACTGCACTGCCCTAAACCCTGAAACACCAGCCACAGCACGACCCCGTACACTGCCCGAATACCACTGCACTGCCCTAAACCCTGAAACATCACCCCCAGCAAGACACCCTACACTGCCCGAACACCACTGCCCTAAACCCTGAAACACCACCCCCAGCAAGACCCCCTACACTGCCCGAACACCACTGCACTGCCCTAAACCCTGAAACACCACCCCCAGCAAGACCCCCTACACTGCCCAAACACCACTGCACTAACCCCTGAAACACCACCCCCAGCAAGACCACCTACACTGGCCGAACACCACTGCACTGCCCTAAACCCTGAAACACCACCCCTGCACGACCCCCTACACTGCCCAAACACCACTGCACTGCCCTAAACCCTGAAACACCTCCCCCTGCACGACCCCCTACACTGCCCGAACACCACTGCACTGCCCTAAACCCTGAAACACCACCCCCAGCACGACCCCCTACACTGCCCGAACACCACTGCACTGCCCTAAACCCTGAAACACCACCCCCTGCACGACCCCCTACACTGCCCAAACACCACTGCACTGCCCTAAACCCTGAAACACCACCCCCTGCATGACCCCCTACACTGCCCGAACACCACTGCACTGCCCTAAACCCTGAAACACCACCCCCTGCACGACCCCCTACACTGCCCGAACACCACTGCACTGCCCTAAACCCTGAAACACCACCCCTGCACGACCCCCTACACTGCCGGAACACCACTGCACTGCCCTAAACCCTGAAACACCACCCCCAGCACGACCCCATACACTGCCCGAACACCACTGCACTAAACCCTGAAACACCACCCCCAGCAAGACCACCTACACTGGCCGAACACCACTGCACTGCCCTAAACCCTGAAACACCACCCCTGCACGACCCCCTACACTGCCCAAACACCACTGCACTGCCCTAAACCCTGAAACACCACCCCTGCATGACCCCCTACACTGTCCGAACACCACTGCACTGCCCTAAACCCTGAAACACCACCCCTCAGCATGACACCCTACACTGCCCGAACACCACTGCACTGCCCTAAACCCTGAAACACCACCCCCAGCACGACCCCCTACACTGCCCAAACACCACTGCACTGCCCTAAACCCTGAAACACCACCCCCTGCATGACCCCCTACACTGCCGGAACACCACTGCACTGCCCTAAACCCTGAAACACCACCCCCAGCACGACCCCCTACACTGCCCGAACACCACTGCACTGCCCTAAACCCTGAAACATCACCCCCAGCAAGACCCCCTACACTGCCTGAACACCACTGCCCTAAACCCTGAAACACCACCCCCAGCAAGACCCGCTACGCTGCCCGAACACCACTGCACTGCCCTAAACCCTGAAACACCACCTCCAGCACAACCCCCTACACTGCCTGAACACCATTGCTCTGCCCTAAACCCTGAAACACTAGCCCCAGCATGACCCCCTACACTGCCCGAACACCACTGCACTGCCCTAAACCCTGAAACACCACCCCCAGCACAACCCCCTACACTGCCCGAACACCACTGCACTGCCCTAAACCCTGAAACACCAGCCCCAGCAAGACCCCCTACACTGCCCGAACACCACTGCACTGCCCTAGACTCTGAAACACCAGCCCCAGCAAGACGCCCTACACTGCCCGAACACCACTGCACTGCCCTACACCCTGAAACACCAGCCCCAGCATGACCCCCTACACTGCCCGAACACCACTGCACTGCCCTAAACCCTGAAACACCAGCCCCAGCACCACCACCTACACTGCCCGAACACCACTGCACTGCCCTAAACCCTGAAACACCAGCCCCAGCACAACCCCCTACACTGCCCAAACACCACTGCACTGCCCTAAACCCTGAAACACCACCCCCTGCACGACCCCCTACAATGCCCGAACACCACTGCACTGCCCCAAACCCTGAAACACCACCCTCTGCACCACCCCTACACTGCCCGAACACCACTGCACTGCACTGCCCTAAACCCTGAAACACCACCCCCTGCACCGCCCCCTACACTGCCCGAACACCACTGCACTGCCCTAAACCCTGACACACCACCCCCAGCACGACCCCCTTTACTGCTCGAACACCACTGCACTGCCCCAAACCCTGAAACACCACCCCCAGCACGACCCCCTACACTGCCCGAACACCACTGCGCTGCCCTAAACCCTGAAACACCACCCCCTGCACGACCCCCTACACTGCCCGAACACCACTGCACTGCCCTAAACCCTGAAACACCACCCCCAGCACGACCCCCTACACTGCCCGAACACCACTGCACTGCCCTAAACCCTAGAACACTACCCCCAGCATGACCCCCTACACTACCCGAACACCACTGCACTACCCTAAACCCTAAAAAAATACCCCAGCACGAAACCCTACACTACCCAAACACCACTGCACTACCCTAAACCCTAAAACACTACCCCCAGCAGTACCCCCTACACTACCCAAACACCACTGCACTACCCTAAACCCTAAAACACTACCCCCAGCAGTACCCCTACACTACCCAAACACCATTGCACTACCCTAAACCCTAAAACACTACTCCCAGCAGTACCCCTACACTACCCAAACACCACTGCACTACCCTAAATCACTACCCCCAGCACGACCCCCTACAGTACCCAAACACCACTGCACTACCCTAAACCCTAAAACACTACCCCCAGCACGACCCCCTACACTACCCAAACACCACTGCACTACCCTAAACCCTAAAACACTCCCCCAGCACGACTCCCTATACTACCCAAACACCAATGCACTACCCTAAACCCTAAATCTACCCCAAGCATGACCCCCTACACTACACAAACACCACTGCACTACCCTAAACCCTAAAACACTACCCCCAGCACGACCCTCTTCACTACCTAAACACAACTGCACAATTTGTTACAGGCGTTGCAACGCAGGCCTGTGGTGCTTACTGGAAGTACCTGGTGGGCTAGTTGGGCCCCAGGGACCCTCAGGATTCAAGGTGACCTAATCCCCCAACTTAAAACGCTCCACGGGGCGCATTTGCACAGTGGTGAAGGGAGGGGGCGGGGCCTCAGGTGACATGTGCGCAAACACGCCCTGTATTGCGTTTTAAGTTGGGGAATTAATTCCCTTTGAATCCTGAGGGACCCTGGGGTCAACTAGCCCACCAGGTACCTTCAGTAAGCACAACAGAGTTGCGTTGCAGAGAGGTGAAAAAGGTGCGTGGCCTCGGAACGCCTCTCTGCAACTCAGCTCTGTGGTCCTAACTGTAGGTACCTGGGGGCTTGTTGGGCCCCAGGGACCCTCAGGATTCAAGGGGACTTAATCCGCAACTTAAAACACGCCACGGGGCGCGTTTGCACACATGTCACCTCAGGCCCCCCTCCCTTCACCACTGTGCAAACGCGCCCTGTAGCACGTTTTAAGAGGTAGTTTTAATCCCCCTGCCCTATTATGTACTAGGGACTTGCAGAGGAGGTCATGCTAATCACAGGGGTACCCCAACGCATAGTGTTCCCTAGTGTATGTAGGTGTTTTCACTGTATTCTAAGTGTCTTTTAGCATAGCACTGGCTCTGGTTAGTCAGAGTCAGTTACCACCAGTACCCGTCTGAAAAAGTTGTGGGCACAGGATGATTTTGCAACAAGGCCTCTTTCTGCTCCTCTGTTGGTTCTTTCTGCACATGTCTTGCTTCTTCCTACACTTTTCTTCGTCTTTGTGGACTTCTGTTGCTTCTTTCTGCATTTCTTTTGCTTCTTTCTGTGCGTTTTTTCTTCTTTCTTCACATGTCCTACCTCTGTAGGCATAGTCAGAAACTAGCATTTAAAAAACCTTTGAAATTCACTGAAAAAATCATAGGTTTCAGGCACGTTATAGTTAGAAATTAGCATTTTAAAAACCTTTGAAATTCACTGAAAAAACCATAGGTTTCAGACACGTTATAGTTAGAAATTAGCATTTAAAAACCTTTGAAATTCACTGAAAAAACCATAGGTTTTAGGGACAGTTATAGTTAGTTGGACATTTCACTTGTACAAAACCATAGAAATTCCCCCGTTATAGTTAGTTCAGCTAACTATAACTCGCACTCCCGCAATGCACTGCTGATGACGTCACATATTACATCACTCATGACATGGTCAGTGACATCACTGATGACATCTCAAATTACATCACTGATGACATCATCCATGTGATAATTTCATGCATCTTCTCACACCCTAATATAACTTTTGATACACCCACTCTAAATTACAGACTGCCATTCTCAAAACCATAGACACTCTAACACCAAAAACTACATACCCACTCACTGATTCTTAGGTCTACACTCACATCCACTCACTCACCCGTACAGTCACTCATACTTACAGTCACTCAGTACAGGACTATCATATGCACTCATACACCTATATAAACACTCACACACCGCCACTCATCCATAGAGGTACTCACACACCTAGTCAGTCATGCAAAAAATTAATCACACACCCATTTACTCACCTATACAGTTATACACACACCTGCTCACTTGCTCATACAAATACTAGCACATTCTTACGCTCTTATACAATAACTGATACAAGCACACACGCATCCATACAGCCACTCTCACTATCACACACTCTCACTTATAGCCATTTAAATACTCTAACACACATATAAACTGCCTTTTACATATGTAGTTACTCGCACATGTACCACTGAGATATACATTCACTCACTAACACACCCATACACACACTCACCCACCCAAGCAGTCCATCACAGATGCACTCTTGAAATTATGCACCCAGTGAATCACCCACTCACACATCTATGTACAGAGTCACACACACCCCACCCACACAAACACTCAGGCAGCCATACAGATACTCAGAGAACCAATCAATAACCCATATAGACACTCATGTAGCTATTCGCAAATCCATGCATCCACTTACACACCAACAAACAGATGGATACAGACATTCACACAGTTTAGTCACTAACCCATGCATTCAGTAAGATACGTTTAATCACTCACTTGTAGAGTCAGTCACTCACGTACTAAATCATCCATTCAGACACTTATACACCCACTCATTCTTCAATACGCCTTTCCCTATATATATTAAACATATTTAAACTTTACAGAAACACACAGTCACTGGATGATGTCATCAGTGATGTCATCAGTGATGTCATTTGAGATGTCATCAGTGATGTCATCAGTGATGTCACTGACCATGTCATGAGTGATGTAATATGTGACGTCATCAGCAGTGCATTGCGGGCGCGAGTTATAGTTAGCTGAACTAACTATAACGGGGAATTTCTATGGTTTTGTACGAGTGAAATGTCCAACTAACTATAACTGTCCCTAAAACCTATGGTTTTTTCAGTGAATATATATATAGTCACGATACAGAGATATGGAGGTAAGTACAGTATATCTCTGCTTATCTTCAGTATATTTTGATAGGGGTTATTTAGGGCACTATATGTGAGAAACTGGGTTGTTGGTTGAGGGAGTGTGAGCCCTTTTCAAGCAACAGCCACAATCCCTGTCAGGGTGAACAACACAATTTCACTAAATTAACCTGAGCTTAACCCTCTAGTACCTTGGCACAAAAGCTGTAAGGCTTAATTTAGAGGCAATGTATAAAGTATTTATGCAACACTTAAACAGTAATAAAGTGAAAAAACAACACAAGACTAATCCCATGCCAATTATTTGACACCAAAATGACAAAAAATCCAATCAGTAAAACTGGAGATTCGGGCCAGATACAGGGACCAGGTTAATCCTACTGAAAAAGTTATTTTCTAAATTCCAGCAGAAAAAGCTTTGTTTTTGGTAAAGGACACCGCAGGGAGAGTGTTGCAGATGGTCATTGCTGTAGCATGAAGATTGTACTGGGCGTTGCGTACGAGCATTGCAGGAGCTTTGCGTTGGCAGTCAGTGCTGGCAGTTGCTGTTGCGTGAAGAATCGGGTTCACCAGAGCTTTGCGTTTGCGGTCGGCATAGGCGGCAAGATTTTTGTTTGACCTGTCCTGTTCATGGCCTTGAAGAACCCAAAACTTCTGGATTTTGCCTTTTCTTTTAGGAGAAGCTCAACTGATGCCACACCATGGGTCAAGTACCTGAGGGGCACCTCTTGGGGATCAGGAACTCACTCCAGTAGAGGCCAGCAGGGCTCAGGTAGGTCCAGTTGCAGGTCTAGGCAAGTCCAGTATAGCAGGTCAGCTGGGCAGTTGCAGGGGAGGCCTCTGGAGTTTCTTGTGTCTCTGTAGTTCAGTACAGGAGGTCAGTGAGGTGACCCTTGGAATCACTTCAACCTCGGATGAAGGATGCAGGTCCAGTCTTCCTTTTCAGACAGCAGGGCAGGTGTCAAGGAGCAGGGTAGTCCACTGGAGCAGGGCAGTCTTCCTCCTTCTGTAGTATCCACAGGTCTAGGAGTGTATTAAAGAGAGGTCTGATGGTTCCCTTTTTAGGGTGAGCCTAGGCAGCGCGCATGCGCTGTTTGCAAGAGCTGATGAATCCACAATATAGACTTTAACCACACCCATCGATTGCCATTGGTTCTTTCTTGTGCCAATCAGAAATGCTGCCTTTTCATTGGTGCTTTGCCCTACTTTGGGTGATTGGTTTCCTCCTAGACAATTTCACTAATTGATCCTTTTGGTTGGCCATCGCATCGCCGGCCGTTATCAAATATCCCAAATGACCACCTCCACCACCACCATCATTCCCCACTACAGATTTACCCTCTTGGCTGCTTCCGCCCGCCTGGGCATCCAGTGGTTTTCTCTTGTCCTTCATGTTACAGTGCTTGAATGGGCGATGGGCAGGGAGAGGTCGAGGGTCTCTTCACCCGCCAAGTGAAACATTAACACTGTTGCACGCTTGTTGTTATTATTTACATGGAGCACTTTTTTAGAAGTGCCTGTGCCTTTAAATCCTGGCTGGAAACTTTGGGTGTGCGCGCACGCACACTGTGGCTTGTGTGTGGATGAGCTGCGCTTCTGTGTGTTTCTGTCACTTTACTACTTAAATGCAGAGACGGTGCACTGTTGTTTTAATTAGCGACGAGCTACGCATCTGATATGGGGCGCCAAGCAGCTGGTTCAAGTCTTACCTAGCTCTTAATCAAATTTGTGCACAGCTGCTCGGCAGGATGACACCCCTCGTGTCAGCCCTTCTCTTGTCGCAACTTTATCCTTTGCATAAAAACATCACATTCACTTTTTAAGTGAGGCAGAGTGTTCATGAAACTTTAAACAGCTGCTCCAGTGGCATCCCTCACGGCACCATGGTTACTAGGTAAAAGTTAAGCAAAACATTACTGTCTAATGAGCAAGAAACTTGTATTTTAGCAACTCTCTGCTTCCACTGAACGTTTCTGCAGAGGCTGTCTTTAGAAGACTTTCTACCCTACCAGGTTTCACAGTGAGCAATCCTTTATGCTACCTGGTGTGAGGCATATGTACAGTGGACATTCTGCCAATGGGCCAGCATCGTAACGCTATCAGATCTTAGGATTAACTCTAGACTTGAGTCTGAGGGTTCCATCCAGGCCATGTCTGGCTCAGTTGGTGATGTGATGCCAGCCATGTGTCTACGGCCGCCCAAGGACCAAAGTCTGGACTGTGAGTCAGTCGGGGGGGGGGCTGACTTCTTGGCCCCAGGCAAGGGAGTAGCCAGAACATTAAAATGCTCCCCACTTCCAAGCGAGGGATCCCGACCATTTCTCTGCAGACCTGTGAGAACTGCCCACCCCTCCTCCCCGTCAGGAAAAATCTATCCTGACCCCATTTTCATTCAATTTTTATTAGTAAATTTAATAGAGCCTTAAACCGAGGAGACGTTTTGAATGTGCCAACGCTTGTATTTGTTTGCATTATGCTCCCTGCCAGCAAGTCATTACTGTTGCCCCCTACACATAACACCCCTCGCCTGACCCTATCACTGCTTTCCCTGTTTCCCACACCTCCTCCCTCCCGTCGCTGCTCGAGGTGTATGTGAGGGGTGACCTCGGGTGAGGGAGAGCAACCCAGACCAGACCCTGTGTGAGAGGGCAATCAGCGCTCTCCTTCGACACCTCTAGTGCGCTCCACGAGACCCTCATGTAGTCAGTCAGCAAATGTATGTGAACGATGCCCCCGATCTCCTCTTCTTCCCCTTCCCCCATAGAGCGGCTCAAGGCGACAGTTTAGACTCCTGGGCTGAAATGATCAGTAAGAAAACATGTATTATGTGTTTTGAAAATTAGCATATTCATATCATAGTGAATGGAGCAAGGGATCTGTGAAGGTTTCTCTACATGTCTTCACTTGTGGCATTGCCCACCATGGAGGCCCAGGCATAATATCCGCTGCCGCAGCAGGTGCTCAACCCCGGTCTCTTGCCTGGCTCCAGTCTGAGGTGCAGGGGCGGGTTTTCCATGCAGTCCTCTGATGGTCTCTGGAGGGGGTCCCTGAGCACCCCTGCAGCCTCATTTCCGTCCCCGCAGTGCTTTTCACACCCCTCACACCCTGCTGGCCCCTCATCCGCTCCTCGTGCCTCTGGGTACCATCCACTTTTGAGGAGCAGGACATGTGCAACGAAACTATTCTGTTTTGTTGCCCCCTTCCTTTGGCTGTAATCACACAATTGCTTTATCTTGGGGCTACACACCTGTCATTTAAGTAAGACAGCAGAGGCGAGACTGCTGCTCATTCTGATCTGGGCAAGAATGTATTCCATCTCCTCCACCCTGCTGTTCATCCACCCATTCATCCATCAGTTTGCCTATTTACATAAGCACAGTGTGTAAAATGCACATGCCCCCTCCAAATGTTGCCTTTTTGTATTGTGACATTACGCTTCAAAGCAGGAGCTCTTCTGAAAGTGGTACTTCATCTAAAGCATCGGCGTTTTAATAAATCATTCATTCATTTCACATGCATTCTTGCGCCAAGTAGGGCAGGGTGCCTTCCTGAACAAAAGCCACCCCCTGCTTGAGATTTGGGACTGCTGAGGGCTACGTTCAGTCAAATGGCCAGTATAGCGCTGTCATATTTTGTGGGCATGTGAGTGAAAGTGATGGAGTTTGTAGGCGTCAATATTATGATTTTGCATTTTTTTTGCAACAGTTGCCAATCTGATGGTAGTAGAGCAGCCTTATTTGTATATACACACGTAGAAGCTGCTTGGGAATCTAATCATAGTTACACCCCCTGTGGTTATCGCTGGCCTCGCACAGACACTTCCACTGGGTTTATATTAGTAGTTCACCAGACCGGTAAACAGACATAATATCGAATTGTAAATATCGAATTGCCAAAATATCGAGTTGTAAATATAGAATGGACAGAATATCGAATTGCCAAAATATAGTTGTTAAGAATATCGAAATTCGGATCACTGACAGAATATCGAATACAAGAATATCGACCTACAACAATATCGAAGTAAAAATATAGAATGACAAAATATCGACAGTCATAATATAGTTGTTAAAAATATCTAATTTTTTTATAGTGTTTTAAGTGTTAGTATATGTGTTAAAAGTATGTATTATTTTTGTAATGTATGTTTTAATTTTTATAAAGTAATGAATTTTATGTTATTTAATTTTTGTGTAATTTAATTCTGTAGCGGGTTGTGGGTTTATAGGGGAATAGGGTGGGAAGTAATTTAATTATAGTAAATTAAATATTAATTTTTAGGAATTATTAATTATATTTAATTTAATTGTGCGTTTTAGTTTTGTAGTGGGTTGTGGGTTTATAGGGGAATAGGGTGGGAAGTAATTTAAATTAAATTAAGTAATTATTAAATTTTATTTATTGGTATTGATAAATAATTCATTGTTAATTAATTATTAATTGGTAATTAATTTTTATTAATTGGTAATTAATTTTTATTAATTGGTAATTAATTTTTATTAATTTTTTAATTGATAATTATATAAATTGTATTCATTTATTATTCAGAGCGGGTTGTGGGTTTATAGGGGAATAGGGTGGGAAGTAATTTAATTGTAAATCAGTAATTATTTATTATTATTTATTGGTATTAAGTATTAATTTATTGTTAATTCTTATTTGGTAATTAAATGTTATTAATTGGTAATTAATTTTTATTAATTGGTAATTAATTTTTATAATTGGTAACTAATTTTTATTAATTGGTAATTAAATTTTATTAATTGGTAATTAATTTTTATTAATTGGTAATTAATTTTTAATAATTGGTAATTAATTTTTATTAATGGGTAATTAATTTTTATTAATTGGTAATTAGTTTTTAATAATTGGTAATGAATTTTTATTAATAGGTAATTAATTTTTGAGAAATAATATTTATTGGTATTTAGAATTAATTATTAAATATTTTGTAATTGGTAAGTCATTTTAATTAATTTGTTATTGGTATTGATAATTATTTTATTTTTATTAAAATATTAAATCATTATTTTCCCTACTGTTGCACTCTTTGGAGTGGGAATAGTAATTTTTACCCCTACGCTATCCAACGCTTTCCCTACTGTTGCACTCACTGGAGTGGGAATAGTAATTTTTACCCCTACGCTATCCAACGCTTTCCCTACTGTTGCACTCTCTGGAGTGGGAATAGTAATTTTTACCCTCCCGCTATCCAACGCTTTCCCTACTGTTGCACTCACTGGAGTGGGAATAGTAACTTTTACCCCTACGCTATCCAACGCTTTCCCTACTGTTGCACTCACTGGAGTGGGAATAGTAATTTTTACCCCTACGCTATCCAACGCTTTCCCTACTGTTGCACTCTCTGGAGTGGGAATAGTAATTTTTACCCTCCCGCTATCCAATGCTTTCCCTACTGTTGCACTCACTGGAGTGGGAATAGTAATTTTTACCCTCCCGCTATCCAATGCTTTCCCTACTGTTGCACTCACTGGAGTGGGAATAGTAATTTTTACCCTCCCGCTATCCAACGCTTTCCCTACTGTTGCACTCACTGGAGTGGGAATAGTAATTTTTACCCTCCCGCTATCCAACGCTTTCCCTACTGTTGCACTCTCTGGAGTGGGAATAGTAATTTTTACCCTCCCGCTATCCAACGTTTTCCCTACTGTTGCATTCTCTGAAGTGGGAATAGTAATTTATACCCCTACGCTATCCAACGTTTTCCCTACTGTTGCACTCTCTGGAGTGGGAATAGTAATTTTTACCCTCCCGCTATCCAACGCTTTCCCTACTGTTGCACTCACTGTAGTGGGAATAGTAATTTTTACCCTCCCGCTATCCAATGCTTTCCCTACTGTTGCACTCACTGGAGTGGTAATAGTCAATTTTACCCTCCCGCTATCCTACGCTAAAAATATTGAATATTTTTTATAAATATTACGTTAATATATATATGTATTAAAAAATAAAAATGTATGTTTATTTTTTTTAACTTAAATTAATTATTTATTAATTTTAAAGTTATTTAAGTATTTTTAAGTATGTTTTAGTTAATTATATATATTATTTCATTAATTTTACATTACTTTTAAGATATTTAAAAAATTCGATATTTTGACTAACTATATTTTTTACAACTATATTTTGGATTCGATATTTTTGTACTTACCTGTTTGTAGATAGGGATTCGATATTTTGTCATTCTATATTTTTACTTCGATATTGTTGTAGGTCGATATTCTTGTATTCGATATTCTGTCAGTGATCCGACCAGACCACCAACTTCCACAGACTCAGCAGCCAATCACATGGTCTATTTAATAACCATGTCTCTTATAGGACCTTTACCAGCCCCTCCCCTACCCTTTTAGTGCCAATGTTTGATTATTTCAGACTTGACTGCCTGTTACCGGGTGCTGTTTTTGCTCTCTGCAAGAGTTCAGTAAACAAAAGCGTGTTAATAGATGGGGGGTCGTCTTGATAATTTATCTTTATGCGAATCAGTTATGGATAACTCACGGAATTGGTCACTGCTTCAGTCGAAGACATTTGCTTCATTTCTGAGGTTTGCCTAGATTGACCGAATATTTTCATGGGAAATGTGGCATGTTTAGGGAAATGTTAATAGTAGTTTGTGGTTATATTTTTTCGTCGCTTGTAACACATTTTCTTTCTTGTGTTGTATGGGTTGCTTAACTGGTTGAGGGGTGGCACTGAGCAGCGGGGGGCATCAAATAGCGAATGCAGCTGTGAGTGTTGTTTCACATTTGTAGTGTGTACACACATGGAACTGGGTTTATGCTTAAAATGGCATGTGCACTTGTAAATATTCATTTGTGTTGTTTCAAACAGTATGTGAGCAGATAAACATGGGTGTATTTTAGACACAAAACTGTTAAAGTGTTAAATTGCTGGTACCACATCACACCTTAAACGTTTTTTAGCCCGAGCAAAGAAATCCGTAAGTTGTGGCTGCAGACACACACAGTTGTGAGGTGCTGCCACGGGGTACGCTGCCTCCCCAGGATGCACAATTGTCCCTGAAGATGAATCTTAGAGTGCCTGGATACTTTTTAACGTGTGTTTCTGTAGTGGTAATGTTCCAATTCAATTACTAATTTCACCTGAGCAGGGGACGCCACTGCCTGCATCAAAGCCTTCTCTTTTTTTGTTAGTTAATCCTCACTCCCTTTCTGTATTTATGAATGGTTATTTAGCTGTTTAATAAATATTATTTGTTGGACTTGGCCCTTTTTGGCTAAAGTTCCCTAAACCTTTTGCTTTCCCCCTAGACCTTCTTTTTCTGACATGGTGTTGCCAACTTAGATGCTTTGGGCACTTTGCCACTGCTAATCAGTGTCAAAGTGCAAGTGCTCCCTGTATAAAGTGTAATGGTAATTGGTTGTCCATGATTGGTATGTTTGCCTTACTAGTAAAGTCCCTAGTAAAGTGCACTATGTGTGCCGGGGCTAGTAATGCAAATGCTACTAGTGGGCCTGCAGCACTAATTGTGCCACCCACACAAGTAGCCTTAAAGAGGGAACTCAGGCCTGCCACTGCAGTGCCTGCGCGCAGCTTGTTAAGCTGCCTTGTTGTCCTGACAAGTGCACCCACTTGCCAGACCTTACCCTTCCCTTTCTATGCACATCAGACACCCCTATGGTAGGCCCAAGGTACCCCCTGGGCAGGGTGCAGTGCATGTGAAAGGTAGGACATGTACTAAGGTATGTACCATGTCCTGACAGTGAAATAATCTCCATTTCGTTTTTCACTGTGGAAAGGCCATCTTGCCCATAGGATAAAATGGGGAGGCTGTGTAATATGTTTTCCAGCCTATCTTCCCAAAGGCTTAAGATGGAAAGGTGAAGTTTAGTGTGCCTGAACTCACTGACTGTCTGGATTTGAAAGTGATAGGATCTGGGGAATGTCTTGACCCAGGGGAGGAGGTGAGACAGCAACAGGCTGACCTGCATCTGGAGTGTAGGGGGGAGGAGTAGCCCCTAGAGGTGAAGAGGCCTGGGTTGCTGCCATAAAACAATGGTCCCATCTCCTGCTGAGTGATTGAGAATCCAGACCCCCACTAATCAAAGGAAGAAGGTGTCACTGGCAGGGAGGCACCCAGAACTGGTTTGAACAGGGGTCAGTGCCCCCCTGAACACAAAGACTTCAAAGACATTTAGGGGTATAACTATGAGAGCTGAAGCCCCTGAACTTTGGAGAAATGGATTGATCAATATTGAACAAGACTGAAGCTACTTCGTGGTCAAGAGGAACCTTTGCCAAGGAAGAAACAGCTGAAGAGACTGAAGGAAAGGACTGACCCTTGCTGTGTGTTCTGGGGCTGGCCTGCAGTTTGCTGCTTAAACCAAGGAGAGTCTAAAGGGACTTTGCTGTGTGCTGTGTCCCCCTGCTTGAAAGGACTTTGCTGTGTGCTGTGTCCGGAAGTAACTTATCCCCAAGGGCCCGAGGTGAGCTGGCTCCCTGTTGCGGAAATTCAGGAACACAAAAGTTTCCAGGAGAGTCTCAGCGATGCTGTGTGCGTGTGCTTTTTGCAGCCTGAGACCCTCGTAAGAATTGCCCTGTGATCGTGGGCATCAGGAGTCCAAGCGAGTCTCAGCGACGCTGTGTGCGTGTGCTTTTTGCAGCCTGAGCCCTTCGTAAGGATTGTCCTGTGATCGTGTGCACCGGAGTCCAAGTGAGTCTCAGCGACGCTGTGTGCGTGTGCTTTGTGCAGCCTGAGACCTTCGTGAGGATTGCCCTGTTATCGTGCACACCCGGAGTCCAAGTGAGGCTCAGCGACGCTGTGTGCGTGTGCTTTGTGCAGCCTGAGACCTTCGTGAGGATTGCCCTGTTATCGTGCACCGGAGTCCAAGTAAGTCTCAGCGATGCTGTGTGCTTGTGCTTTGTGCAGCCTGAGACCTTCGTGAGGATTGCCTTGTTATCGTGCACCGGAGTGCAAGTGAGTCTCAGCGATGCTGTGTGCGTGTGCTTCGTGCAGCCTGAGACCTTCGTGAGGAGTGCCCTGTGATCGTGCACCCGAAGCTCAAGTGAGTCTCAGCGACGCTGTGTGCATGTGCCCTGTTGCAGCCTGAGATCTTCGTAGCATCAGCGGCCCGGACCGGCAGCCCTGGAGGAGCTGAGCCGCCGGCCCGAGCCCGCTGTTGCCAGAGCGGGACCTCAAACCAACCTCGTCGAGGGAGGGCCCTAGTCCCACTGCCCGGAATTCACAAAGATTGCATCGGAGGCCCAAGTCGCGGGAAGAGGAGAGGAGAGCGAGGTCGCACCCCCAGGTAACGTGTGTCGATGCCTGGGGCGGGGTGTGGGCTCGGAGGGAGACGCTCTCGGCCTCTCCCATTCCTGCAGCTCGAGCCTCTGCTTCGGCTCGTATCGCGGCCCGTACTTGCCAACGGAGTGGCAGTACCGGGGCCGGAGTGCAGAGCTGCACTTTTTGTTTACACCATACCCGTGTGGGGGCAACTGTTGACAGAGGCTGACTGCGAGTCAGTACGAGTGGCGGAGAGACCGCCTGAGGCACCGTGATCGGTGCTGGAGTGTATTACGCATTGCATTGTTTCTGCATAACGAACTACCTGATTGTCGTATTACACATTGCATTATTTCTGCATAACGAACTACCTGATTGTCGTATTACGCATTGCACTGTTTCTGCATAACGAACTACCTGATTAGTGTATTACGCATTGCATTATTCCTGCATAACGAACTACCTGATTAGTGTATTACGCATTGCATTATTTCTGCATAACGAAATACCTGATTGCTGCGTTACGCATTGCATTATGTTTACATTGCAAAGTGCCTGATGCTAGCATTACGAACTGCATTATTTCTACATTGCAAAGTGCCTGATTCGAGCATTACAAACTGCATTATTTCTACATTGCAAAGTGCCTGATTCTAGCATTACGAACTGCATAGCATTGCATTAGGACTGCAGTAGAACGTTTAGAAGTGCTCATTAATATCGCCAGAACTTACAAGGGCTGGTTGGCCTAACAACCGGCCAGGAAGAATATTACAAATACGCATATGTTGGATTTATATCGTGTGGTCTTATCGTATATCTTTTTATATAAATTTATACTCGTTTTTATGAAACTCGTGTGGAGTCCATTTGTGGTGTCATCATTGGGTTGCTGTGAGCGTGATTGCAAAAACTTTACACATTTGCCTTGAAGATAAGCCTGGCTGCTCGTGCCAAGCTACCAAGGGGGTGAGCGGGGGCTATCTGAGAAGGTGTCCTTCCTTTCCCTGACGTAGAAGCGAGGGTCCCTATTTGGCCTAAGGTACCTACCTCAGCCAACCAGGGATCCCGGGTCTAACATTATTCAATATTGAGTTTAAACGTGCTAGAGAGGTCTTACTTGCACATTAATTTTATTTCTTCCCAATAAGCGAAACCCTTTCTCTTTTTAAATTGTGTGCTTGTTTTGGACAGTGCTGCTTGTCCTTCTCTGAAAACAGCACAATTGTTTACTGTGCTTGTCAAAATGATTTTCCTAGGGTAGTGTATTTGAGTTGTGTATGTTTTGCATACTTGTCTTGCCTTGAAACATTTTTCCTACCCAGGATAATGTGCTGCATAGCTACACTCTTATAAGGTCCAAAAGGCGAGACCTATTGGCTATGCCAATGCTTGATATATCTGGTACCCACTTTGAAGTGAAAGAAACTTTGGGAGTCTTCCCTCTACAGAAGTGTCTGGAATTTTCTGCTTCCCTGTCCTTGTCTCAGTGTGTCTGCAGGCACAATAGGCTAGTGTCAAGTCCTTTGTGTGTGAGCTGAGGGCATTGTCTCTGAAGTGCAAGTGACAGCTCTGCACCCTCATCAAACCGGATCGCTCATCCTGCCAACACCCAGATCCTCTATTGCGTGGCTATCTGGGAAGAATCCACAAAGGTCACGTGACCCAGGAAACAGACTGTAGACAAGAAAATGCCAACTTGCTAAAAGTGGCATTTTCAGAATTGCAACTTAAAATCCGACTTTACCAATTAAGAGTGTTTTAAATTACACATCCTCAGGCACCAACCATGGCTCTGCTGCCTGCCCCCAAATAAAAGTTATCACGTAATAAATGTAATAATGTAACCAAGTGTTTTCCGATGAGTGAGGTAGGTCTTACCATAGTAAAAAACGAATTTGAGAGTTTTTCACAACCAGAACATATAAAACGTATAAGTATATGCCCAACTTTTAAAATGCAATGCACCCTGCCCTAGGGGCTATTTAGGGTCTACCCTCGGGGTGACTTATAAAAGGTTTACTTTGCCAGATCTAAATGGCAGTTTTAAACGGCATATGCAGGCTGCAATGGCAGACCCAAGACATGTTTAAAAAGGCTACTTAATGGGTGGCACAATAGGTGCTAAGGCCCCACTAGTAGCATTTAATTTACAGGCCCTTGGTACATTTAGTATCACTTTACTGGGGACTTACAAGGAAATTAAATGTGCCAATTGGCTGTAAGCCAGTTTTACCATGCCGAAAAGAGGGAGTACAAGTACTTCAGCACTGGTTAGTAAGTGTACAGAGCTCTAAAGCAAAATAAAACAGCAAAACTGAAGGGGTGGAGGCAAAAGGTCTGGGGCAACCCTGCAGAGAGGGCTAGGCCCAACACAATACCTTTGCACATCAATATTTTTTTGCTATTTTGTCAGTATACCTGAATATTTTCCAATCTCTAACTTCACCACTCCTTGTTTTGTACCTGTTATCCTACCTGGCCTAGTTCCTCTGTCCCCTGTGGGATCTCAAGGCCCTTCATGACATTTACCATCTACATCTAACCTACAATTTCTAACAACACGAATTAAATCTAAGCAGTAACTGCACTCTAATAGCAAGTATTTTGATCTACTGTACCACTGAATGAGGAGAGCAAGATGGTGGCAAATAAAAGTACCAATTCTCTGGCACTTTACAATGTACAACAATCGATCCATGCACACTGATTCTGTGACTTAGCACATTACTATAATGGTTCTAGTACACTTGACAATGGTGTATCTAACCATTTGTTTCACCTTGTTTCTCTAAGCTGTTGCATTCACAAGGAGCCTGCATATCACGCATGAGATGAACTCTTACCCACATCAGGCCTCAATAGCCAAGAGTCATGTGTGAGGCGTTTCCGTCAAAGGTTTGGCACACAAAACATAGCATCACTACTCTGTCCTCCCATTAAGATCTTGTTTGTGTAGCCCACATTGAATTGCAAATAGACATGTAGGCTCTCTCCGTCACCTTAATAATATGGCAGACCAGTGGCTGAAGATATCTCAACTCCAATATCATATGTGAGTCTGTATTGATCAGATCAATTTGCTGATTTAAGCATTAGTATCCTTTTAGGACCCTATCTCTTTCAAAGGAGAAATAAAATGTGTAGTTTTCTGAAGAACGCAGCAACAAAGATCACGAAGAAACACTGAGTTGTAGTTGGTTGCTAATTGATTCCAAGTAACGTGCTTTGTAATATACTTGGTGTTGAGTGTTTATTGGCCATATCATCATAAATCAAATGTGACCAAACCAACTATGAATCTATATGACTCAACTGATTTTAAATTGCTATAATGTGACTCAACCAATTTTAAATGACTCCAGTTATAAGAACTATACGAGTGTGCCTTTTTCCCCATCTGTTCACATGGGTTTGCTCTTTGACATTACGCTTTAAAGTCAACTAAATAACTTCTCTTTTCCATCTATGAAAATCAAGCGACCATTTCAGTCTTAACCCCTTCGGTGCTTATGACGAGACCAGCTCGTCTTGAGTCACAGTGGAGCTGTGCTCATGACGAGCTGGTCTCGTCATAACAGGTGCGCACCGCCCACGCGTGATTAATTCCCCGCCTGTGCGGGAGAATTAATGAGTGGGCGGGTTTGTGACGAGACCAGCTCGTCATGAGCACAGCTCCACTGTGACTCATGACGAGCTGGTCTCGTCTCGAGCACCACGGCGCCGCATTCACCCCCCCGCCCCCCCGCACCCGATGGGGAATTACCCCTGCAGCGAAGTGGTTAATAGAATACTGTTTATCCAGATTAGATCATTATTCATGTGGACAGTAAAGACATATGGTAGACCTCAAAAAGCTACTTTTCTCTTTAGCATTGCCTTGCTACCCTGATAGACAGCTGTGGGTGGTGGACCACAAGTAGGTTGGTCTTTGGTTTTGTATTTTGTGTGTTGTGAAACAGTACAAATTAAGTATCTTGATTGTTTCCATTTTTTCTAGATCCAATGGAAAAAGCTTCACCACACAGTCTCTTGTCTTCAGCAGAAGGCAAGCCATCATTTATGATTCCACCAAGGAGCTATTTTCTTCATTCCATCCCAGGGAGTGATGCTGGCTATGTGTACAGGCCTGAACACATTCATCAGACCCCTAGCAGCATGCTGTATTTGGAACAGACCCCTGGAACATCTTCTTGTTACCCAGCAGCGCATGAATGGATGGCACCAGGTAGCCAAAACCATGTTACCAACAGGAAGCTTAAGTCACTTGAACAGCAACTTCCAGAAGGAAGGATGCACCATGAAGTTGTGTATCCACTTCTATCCGCACTACAGAGCACTATCTCGAAGCAGAGCAAAGACAGTACAGCCAATCTGAAGACCAACACACCCAAGCAGTTTCAGCCCCCTTCCAGCAGGCAAACGTTAAGGATACAGCCTCCAGATTTGATTCATGCCTGGGACCATCACACCCAGCAGCAAAAAATTCCTTTCCATAGTGGAAATGCCGTCTACATTTACAACCAACCAGTGCTAGGGCAGCTGATACCAAGAGAGCTTAGTCCCATAATACAGTCCTGTAGTGTTATTCCCCCAGCAATGGACATGAGTGCATGCAGTGCTGGTGAGCATCCTCCTCCTTATAGTGGAGTGGTATTTGTATTGAAGGAGATTCAGGAGATGAGGAGCCAGAAAACTTTAGCACATCACATGACCTACTATCCTACGGCCACCTCATCAGACAACCTCAGAAAAGAGGGCCAAGGAGTAACTGGGTTCTCAAGTAAGTGTTATGCATGGAAAGATGTCAAAAAGGGAGAAGTGAAGAAGCCTGCAACATCACAGGCAGGAAATCAAGAGAGTGATATAATGTTCATCTAGAGTATTCAATCAATAAATATAAGCTTTATTCGGTATGTACAGACAACCATAAAAGCAGTTGCAAATTTAAAATACATTAGTTAAAACAGTCATTAATTACATAAACGAGTCCTTATCAAGAACATGCTAGTTTTTAGAGAACAATGCTTTTCCTTACATTTAGAGCTTTTAGAATAAATAAGGCAACATTAAAACAGACCCCAGGATCATTAAGATCAGCTAATAATTTAATTGCAGCTTTGTACGTTCTCACAGTTTGTTTTAAAAATAACGGTTTTAGATAATGATGCCTAAAATTCAAGTAAAGATCACAAAAGAGCATAAAGTGGACTGTGCTTTGCTAAGACTGCCTGTCACATGAGCCAGGGGTTCTGGGGGGCAGGATTTCATTGCAGGGAAAGCGACTAGATGGTGTACAATTCCTAGTCTGAATCTGGTCAATACAAAGCGATGTGTTGGCTTCGTGACTTGAGTTAAATAGTTTTGGAAACCCATCTTAAGCTCGATTGATTGGTAGAATATAAAAGTCGATTTTTCCCCTGCCACTCTTATACGAGTTTCTGTTTTATAGTTAAAAAAAACATCCTTGATTACCTGTTTGGTTAAGGTAGTCACCTGTACAGAGTTCAACTGAATTGGTAGATTGAACAGCTTGCTGTATGTATTACTGATATATCTTAGCCAAGGGATACACATTATTTTATCCAGAAGTAGACAGTCCATGATAATTGACTTGGTAAAATTAGTTTTATCTTTGGCCCAAATGGACCTCCATAGCAGCAACGGTCGCAGTGAGATCAAATCTGCTAGGTATTGTAATCCTACTTCCCGGTGTATTATCTCAGTGGATGCTGAAGAAGGTAAACTTAAAAGACGCTTTAAAAAATAATTTTCTTCACGCTGCAAAACCTGACTAAAATGGTAGCCCCACACCCCTGCACCATACAAGGCGGTGGCAACAGATCTAGCCTTATAGATTGCTAGCATATCCTTAATTGGGATATTACCTAATTTTGTTGCAAATCTAAAGACCCTGTGTACACTCCTGTTCATCTTAGATTAAACATTGGTTAATTCATATGACCAATTTCTACTACCTGAAAAAGTTACTCCCAGGTAGCAAAATGTGTTGACAGTATCTGCAGGAGTATTATCAGTGTAAAAGGTTTTGCATTTCTTTAATTTAGCCCCGCTTACCATAGTGTATGTCTTTGTTTTGTTGATTACCAGTTTCCTTGCGTTGATAAAATCCCTAAAACTGTTGATTAATCGTTGTAAGCCTACCGGGGTCCTAGATAGTAAAACAGCATCGTCTGCATACAGCAGCGCTGGGATAGGGCTCCCAGAGATTTTCGGGGCATCAGCTTGTACCAGTTGCAGGACCTTGTCCACCTCATTGATAAACAAAGAGAAGAGGAGTGGGGCGAGGACACAGCCCTGACGAATGCCTCGTTTCACATCAGAATTTGACGTGCATTCGCCCCCCTGCCTGTATCGTACTTTACTCAATAGCATCTCATAGAGCCTCGCAAGAAAACAAATAATTGGTTTGGGTGCACCAAGGCCAAGCAGAGTTGGCCAAAGAATTGAGTGGTTGACGAGATCAAATGTGAGTACTCATTTGGGCTTCATTTATCACCAGGGCACTAAAATTTGAGATGCCTTAAATGTGTATGTGCAGCACCGGCCAGCAATATTAAAAATCTTAACCATTCCATATTGTGATTTCCTGATCCTAATGTGTCTGCCCCTGACACCCTGGCTGCCTCCACATATCTCCGACTAGAGCAGCTCACTGATCGATTTAGTAATCAGCTGAGATCAGGATTACTGCTTTGTTTAGTAATCAGCTGAGATCAGGATTACTGCTTTGCTCAGTGAAAGATCAAGATCATCCTGATTTAATTTAAAAATCAGCAATTAGCAGTGCTTTGGCTACTGTTAAGTGTAAACTATGAATAACAGCAGTAAACTATTTTATGCATATTCAAATATAATGTTAGAGTAATTTAGTGATACATCTTTAAATACCTTTGGCATCACTTTTTATTCAGACATATGGTTCATAAAAACCTTTGCTGTTCCTATAAAGAAATGCAAAATGTATGCCTGCCTGATTGATCAATGTGAAACATAACGGTGGTTCTTACTCTGTGTTTATGCACTTATTAAATAACACTATGGCCCTCATCACAAGTGGCCTCCTAGTTTAGATTTGAAATTAAGAATCATGTAGTATTACTGCATGCACTGTTACAGCATGTGGCAGTACTGCATGTGCTACAAGGGGCAAATCTAGCAGTCAAACCTGGTCGACACGAACCTGAAAAAAAGGACGAATTTGGGAATTTCATGTAGAATTCGATGGCATAACACTGATAATGCAGTCCAGATGTGGAACTTGCTATGTCACTTAAACAGGGAGGTAATACCCTATGCTATTACTGCACTCTTTTACTGAGCCACAATAATAGACCAAGTATTTCAGCACAAGTGTACATATATTCCACTTTTTAAATGGTTTCTACAGGTTGTTCCACTGCTCCATGCTTAGCAATTTTCGTTGCAAGTGTCAGAGTGTGGGAACGTGCCGTTTCCTGTGCTTTGCTGATCTGAATACCATATTTTTCAAGGTTTACAAGTGCTTTACAGCTCTCTAAATATACGTACTACACAATCAGAGTTTAGCCAGAGAAAGAAGCCATTTTGCTCTACTGTCACTCGCTAATACTACGTGAGCCAAAACAATTCACCCAAAAATTTAACTTCAATAATTACACCTCGCTTTCATGTATCACAACTGATCTATAACAAGATGGCAGCGGAGCAGGACGCGTAACTCCCGAGCTCCACCCTGCCCCATGCAAAATCATGTCTACATCCTGATCATCATGCCTTCTGCTTATATTTAATGACATGCTGGCATGTACGGCCACCAGGTGACGCCCCTAGCAGACATCAAGGCCCACCAGTGAGATCCTTGCTGCTCCGAGAGGCCTAGACGGAGGCCAGGGCTGACGAATCCATGAGAGAGGCCTGGATCCCGGGCTGGGGCTGCAGGCGAGAGCTCCAGAGGCCTTACTTTTTTTCTTTCCCTGCCCTCATCCTCCCCCCCCACTCTGGAGCGACCTGCTGGGATCAAGGCAGTGCGGTGAGGCCCCAACCGGAGGAGGGCCCAGCCCTCTCCCACTCGGAGGCCCGGAGCGGCATGCTGCATGGGGACCACCCTGCTGTTTGTCAGCTTTGGAGTCGTTTAGTCAACAGTGGCCACGGCGGTGGTCGAGGAGCCCGGGCCGTTGCCTCCCATAGGACCATAATGCCCGCAGTCTCTGAAGTTGAGGAGACAAGGCTGGGGGGAGTAGAGATATTGCCGAGGGGTATTGCGGTGGGCTGCATGCTTGGCCCTGATCTCTCCCCGGCTTGGAGGCAGCAGAGATGCGGACCTGCCGCGGCTCACGGAGGCCTCATCGCTAGCCCACCGATGCAACAGGAGTGGCCCAGGGCTGCTGAATCGGCCTTGGGCCGTGAGTGCCTGATGTCCAGAGGCTGCTGGGATCTGTGTGGCCGGTGGTAAGTGGGGCTGCAGACAGAGGGCTAAGAGAGCCGCCTCAGGGGTGTGATGCTGAGGGGGCCCGATGGGCGACCTGAGTCACAGCGGCAGGGCAGGGCCGGACGGTGCTCTAGGAGCTGAATCCCCCCCTGGTCCCAGGCACAGGCGGCTGGCATTAGACCGGTGCGGTGTGCTTGGGGCACGGGGAGCAATTACACACCTTCAGACCATCCGGACCTGTTGGGGGTGCTCCCCCCTCTTTCCCTCCTCTCTTGGCAGACACCTGCTGATTGAAAGGCCCTCCACTGGCGTGCTCGTGTCCCCCTTTTCCTGTGGTGCAGAGGGCCGCCATGCTGTGGTCAGGGAAGTGGCGGCGTCAGGGGGAGACTTTGAACACGCTCCTGGAATATTGTGACGAACGGTGCTTCGAAACCAACGGAAACACCTCCTGGTGAGTGATATCCCTCCAAACAGGCATACCCAGATGATAAGCGTGACCTGCTACTTCCTGATGGGTCGGCCCCTCCCCGCCAGCTGGTGGTGACACCATAACAGTGAAGAGGAATATTTGGGGCATCAGAGAACAGACCAGGATGGTGGATTTGTGTGATGCTCCAGCAGCCAGCGATTCTCCCCAATAACAATAAAAATGGCCAAAGCTAAGGATCCCAGGTCTCCCCACTAGGGGCGCCTGGACTGCTTTGCGCTGGTGGTGAGCCCGCCTACTCTAATGGAGCCAGCGGCGCAGTCCATGCCGTACCACACTGCCCTCCTCCAAGCTATACAGTCTTCCCGAGAGATCCTGGAAGGGAGGGTTGGTGAGATGCAGTCTGAGATTACCCTGCTCCGCCAAGACCTCCACAATGTGGCGGTGAGAGCACAGAGGCTGAATCTCGGATATCAGAACTAGAGGACACGGTTACCACCCACCGCAAGGATGTTGCACCCTCCCAGGCCTCTACTAAGGAATATTGTGGCGGTTGGAAGATACGGAAAATTGAGCCAGTCGCAACAATCTCTGATTTGTGGGGTTTCCCAAAGGGGTGAAGGGCTCCAGTATGGTGCAATTTCTAAACACTTGGCTTCACTCTCTCCTTCTACACGATAACATTTCCTCTTGCTTTGTTATTGAGAGGGCCCCGCGCCCTAGGAGCCCCCCCCGGGTCCTCCCCCAGAACAGTCATCACATGTTTACTGAACTTCAGAGATAGAGACATGATCCTCACTGAGGGGTGCAAACTTGGGTAGATGTGATGCAACAACTCTCTAAAATCCTGGTATTCCCTGACTATACAAGGGAGGTACTGAAACAGAGATCTACCTTCGATGAGGTAAAGGCTAGGCTATGAGATCTGGAGATGCGATATATGCTTATTTTCCCAGCTAAGCTAAAATACTCTACCAAGGGAAATCCCAGTTCTTTCTAACGCCAGAGGAGGCCTGGACCTAGCTTGAAGAACGTCTCAATCTAAGGCGTCCATGCGAGAGACTCCTTGACACCCGAGGGGGCTATGCCCAAGGTCCAACGCCGCTCCAAGTGTAAGAAATCGAAACAGGTATGGACTATGACCGGCTCAGCATGGAGACGACGAGATGACCCTGCGCACTCATCGCCCTTGTCAGACATGGAGAGGGACCAACAGTTGGCTGTGAGACAAAATACGGACTCATACATGGAATGAGCACCCCCTTATAGAACACCTGGGGATGAACGAGAGAATGGATTTGGAGAACCCTTGGCTAACGTCATTGTGGCCCTTGAGGGAGACACAGGGGTCCCTCCCTCCGACACGGCAAACAGGGATCTGCCGGTAACGTCTTGAAGGCCCTTTGACTTTCTATCTAGGGCCGGTGAGGGACACCTGGAAGTCTGCCACAGAGTTCCCCCCCCCCTTTGCAGTCAATCCAGGAGGCAAGGGATGAATTGCATCAGTTAAACCTATTGAATCACTGTAACCAGGGACAGTTGATTTGCTTATTGTTCTCATTGTTGGGTTTGTGGGATTGATCTAGTGGGTGGGGGAGGGGTGGGCTACAGTCCTCGCAGACTCCCCTGTTGAGTTTTTGAAGTTTAACAATGAGGGGTTTTACTCTTGGGGTCTTTTTGGGGTGGAGGGGGGATAATGGGTCTGACTTCAGAGCTCCAAGTTACGAATGTAGTTACAATTGTTTAGAGGTAATGTTTTTCTACAGCTGATTAGACCTTTTCAGAGACTAAGCCTCACACCGGATTGGAAGACATGCTTTTTGAGCCCCGCCCACAGACTCGCATTCCTTCACGATACGACAAGGCCATGGGCCCTGCACCCGGCCTATGACATTTCCCATCCACTAACACACAGGCAGTTCCACCGTAATTCCCCCAGAAGAGCACACCATCTTAATCATGACATGGAACGTCAATGGCTTTGGGATAAGGTCAAGAGTGGGCTAGTCTCACAATATATAAAGAGGCTTCAGCCACCTGTGGTTTTCTTACAGGAAACGCACCTTAAGGGGTCGCAATGTAAATTTTTAGGTCGAGGGGCATACACTACTTTAGTACATTGAGGGTACACCTCTGGATCTAGGGGAGTTGCTATATTGGTTCGCAAAAACCCACCTTTCATAGTTCTAAAGCGCTGGATTGACCCTTTGGGTCGATATGCTGGGGTAAAGGGGATATGGGGACACCGGGACATCACACTGAGTCACAGTGTCTATGCGCCCCCCGGCTGCAGTCGCCTATACTTGGGAAGGTGGCAGACATACTTTTAGATGCGGGGTCCACACTCCACCTTGTGGGTGGGGATTTTAAGGACGTCATGGCGCCAGATCAAGATAGGACCAGTTTGGCCTTGCATGTCCACCCGACCCTTCTTGCAAATGTCACTATCACCTTGGGACTAACTGACCTATGTAGGCAAGCACACCCACATCCTAGAAACTACTCTTATTTTTCTGGAGCCAATCAGTTCTTCTCCCATTTAGACTACATCCTAGCACCGGCAGGGGGGGTGAGCGCAATCAATGGGCTGATTACTTGGCCCGGGGTCTATCTGACCACTCATCTCTATTGCCTTCAGCTTAACGCCAACAAGTCTGAAGTGCTGTTGGTGGGGAACGACAAGGGGCTTTGGAGTACGCAGTGGTGGCCAGCATCCTTGGGCTGTGCCCCAACCCCTAAGTTGGTGGTAAAGAATCTAGGGATCTGGCTCGACTCCACTCTTGGATTTCAGGATCACACCAAGAAGATCGCCGGCACCTGCTTTGGTCTCCTACGGGGTCTGAGGCCTATATTGGGGTTCTTCGACTCAGCCACACGTCAGCTGATAGTTCAGGCGACTATTTTGTCGAGACTTGACTATGCCAACTCTCTATTGTTAGGTGCCAATAAGGCGGAAGTGAATCGTCTTCAACGAGTCCAGAACGCAGCCACTCGAGTTCTGCTCAGGCTCCCTAGAACATGTTGTACGTCGGGCGCTTTGCGCCGCCTCCACTGGCTTCCCATCTCCAAGAGGATCGAATTTAAGACATTGTGTCTGGCCTTCAAAATTCTAAAACTTTCTTCCCCTGAGATTCTATCCAATTTGCTGGTCCCCTATGTCCCCGCTCGCCAGCTACGTTCCGCTGATCAATTTCTGGCCACTGTCCCCCGAGTGAAACGCATCAGGGCGGGGGGCAGGTCCTTCCGCTGTCTGGCCGCTAAGCTGTGGAACTCCCTCCATGTGCAGACTCGCCGCATAGACTACCTGTTATCCTTCCGTAAGGCCATCAAAACCTACCTGTTTCCTACAGTCTAGCCCTCGCCCTCTTTGACACTGCTATCAGCGCCGGGACGCCCCTTCGCTGGGACAGCCGCGCGCTATACAAGATTACTTAACAATAACAATAACGATACAGGCAGGCAAGAACTCAAAGCCAGCAACGGGATGGAAGCTCAATGCCTGGGATCTGTTTGATCGTGAGGTAGCAATTAGCCTGAGAGAAGACACCGAGCTCTATTTTACAGAAAACGAGAATTCAGTCAAGTTCAAGATCACATTGTGGGAGGCCTAGAAAGCAGTCCTTCAAGATAAAGCACAAAACCTGGTGGCCCAGAAGAAGAAGAGGGCCTTCCACTCATTGGAGCAGTTAGAAGCTCAGTCGTGTGAGCTCGAAAGAGACCTGGGCCCGAAGTCAGTCCCCTCAATCCTTCAACGACTAAAGCTCCTTAAGGAGGAGTACTGCGCCCTAGCGCAGGAACATGCCAAAAACCAAATGCTAGCCACCCTCCATAAATTATACGACACTGGAGATAAGGCTGGTAGACTATTGGCCTGGCTGGCGAAGAAAGAATTAGAGGCCAGATGGGTGCATAAGGTGGTGGGATCAGGTGGAAGGGCAATATACTCAGATAGGGACATAGCTGAGTCCTTCCCACATTACTACAAAGATCTTTACACTGCTAGAGCACTACAATCAACACATCATTTCACAACCTACTTAGACACAATCGCCACTCCAGAATTAGATGCTGAGTCCCGGAACATACTAGAGGCTGAGATTTAACTAATAGACATCAGGAATGCCATAACCCAACTCAAACCCAGCAAAACCCCAGGGCCCAATTGGATTCCTGTGGAATTCTGTAGGAAGTATGTGGACCTCTTTGCCTCTGTCTCCTGGACATGTTTTTAGAGGTGAGCTAGACCGGTGCTCTCTCTCCCGATCGGCAATGGGCAACTATAGGTGTTATCCATAAAGATGGTAGGCCTAGGGAACAGTGTGGCTCCTATCGGGCAATTTTTCTCCTGAACACTGAATTCAAAATTCTGGCCATGATCCTAGCCACCAGACTGGTACAGGTCATCACTCTGCTTAGTCATCAGGACCAATCAGGCTTTGTGCCCGGAAGATCCACCCTCTACAACCTAAGACAAACACATAATTGGATCAATGAAATCCAAGGCCATCAGGAGCCAAATGTTTTACTGGCGCTCGACGTTGAAAAAGCGTTCAATGCTGTGAATTGGCCTTTCCTTGAACACGTTGATAAAGTTTGCCTTTGGTCCTAGCTTTAGAAAATGGGTTCAACTGCTATACCAGAAGTCGATGGCCTCAGTGAGAGTCATGGGAGTAGTGGTGTCTGAATTTCAGATAGGCCGGGGAACCCGACAGGGCTGCCCCCTCTCTCCCCTTCTATTTGCCCTTACAATAAAATCACTGGCATGCAAGATCTGTGATTTCCCGGAGGTCTGTGGCTTTAGCGCCCAGGGCGAGGAAACCCCAGAGGAAAAAAATCTCCCAGTACGCGAAATGAAACTTTGTTATCAAACCCTCCCAGTCCCTCCTGCTAGTTTTCCAGATATTGGATGAATACGGAAGCTATTCTGGATATCGCATCAACTGGGATAAATCACTTCTCTACCTCCCACAGAAGAACATTGTGACTCCCCTGCTTCCCCATAGCCTGATGCTTACATCTCTGGGCTTCAAATACCTGGGTATATTTCTGACTCCCCACCAGAAGTTATGTCATGAATGCAATTTAGGGAGGATTATGCGTAACTGCTGAGAGGACATGGTCAGATGACGTGGACTGCCCCTCACACTGCTGGGAAAAGCGGCAGTCTTTAAAGTGATAGCATTCCCTAAACTACTTTACGCCCTCCAACACACATATTATCCCATTCCCTCTGAGATATTCACAGCAATAGAGGGAGAGATGCGCACATTACTGTGGGATGGCAAACACCCCAGAATAGCCTTAGCCACGCTCCAGCGTAACCAATACAATGGTGGAATTGCCCTATCCCGACATCCGTGCATACAACTGGGCTTCCCATCTTATCAACATCAACGTTTGGCTCCCCCTCCGCCCCCCGGCCCTTTCCACGTTTAGGCTGGAACGGTCCCAATGGACATCGAAGTCCTGCCTTCACTACTTGTACGGGGATCGAGGAGCCCATATTCTCCTGCCAGCTACTGTAGTGGCAATTGAGGCCTGGGCTGATGCCATGAGATCCAGAGGATGGAGGGACAAACCCACGAGGGAAGCGCAGTTGTGGACGGGGAAGTGGCTTCCTGAACTTAGTAAACTTAAGGTCTTCAGGGCCTGGGACCTGATAGGAATCTCAAAAATAGGGGATCTCCTTGAGAGTGGCGACATTATGCCATTCTCCTCGCTCCAGCGAGAGTACAATTTGCACGATAACCAATTCCTCAAATATGCTCAATTGCGACACGCATGGAGAGCTGAGTGACTCCCAGAAGAGGGAATCCCAGAATATGCACCTCTCGAAGGGAGGCTTTTGATGGAGGAGCTAGAGAGGGCACGATTTCCGCTACATACAGGACTCTTATTAACAATAAACCAGACACCTTGAAGGGCCAGCGAGAGACATGGGTGGGCGACATGGGAGACATGGAAGATATCGATTGGGAGACGGCTCCAATGCACCCCCGGGAAGCAGCAATAAAGGCACGGCTGAGGCTGATCCAGTTTAAAATCTTACACCGAGTCTACAATGATAGGCGACGACTCCATACCATGGGGAGAGCCTCAGACCTGTGTTGCCTGAGATGAAAAGGCACAACAGGTTCCTTTTTCCATACGGTGTGGAGCCGCCCTAAAATACAGGTCTACTGGGGAGTCAATCTAGGGAAACTTATGGAAGTGTTTTCACTAGCCCTCCCAAAGGACCCTAATTTATCCTGGTGAGTATCCCCAACGATATAGATCTACCACGAGCACAGTTGTTGTTCTGCAATGTTGCCCTGGTGGTGGCCAAAAGGGACGTGGCCCATCACTGGGGCTGTGAGGAGGGCCCCAAGTTGATGTATTGAGGAAATGCCATGGACATGTACATGATTGCTGAGAAAGCTACCTATGTCAGCAGGGGCTGTCCCAGGAAATTTCATAAGGTCTGGGATAGTTGGATATTGTATTATGCCCTGGAAGATTTGGTGGATGACGGGGAGGGGGAACGAGAGGGCGTTGGGTGAGATGTCCCGTGTATCTTGTCAAACGTGTGGCTGCCCATCGGGTGATGGTTTTTTTTTCATTCCAGTGTGACTGACTGCTGCAATCGGCTATTGGTGGGGGGGTGGGTACAATTGTGGGGGTTGAAAAAGACACTGCATACTCTATGCAGCATCCTGTATAACTGCAAATGCCTGTTGATATATGCTATGTTATCATTGGATGTTTTACTAAAACAAAAATATATTTAAAAAAAAAACTAAAACTGAAAAATTGATGTTCCAGAACAGACTTAAAACTTGGCTGTTTAGTTCACCTTAGCTTGTTGGGGTGAACATCTGCTCTCCATAGTAGTTCTGCTACAGCTTATGTAGGTCAGGCACTAGCGCAGGGACCGTATGGTGTAACCAAGCGCATTGGAAATCACTTTATTATTATTATTCATATTATCCAAAACATAATTAGGAGGGAGTAATGAAGGGAAGAATAGAGATAGGTAGAGAGAGAGAAAAAGGTAGAGCTGAATATGAAGGAGGGTGCGTGAGGGACATATATTTTGCAGAGTTTGCAATGGAGACTGTGCTCATGGTCTAGTTGCACTTTCTATTGAAAAGTGTTTTTTATTTTGATTATAACTTTAGTGTTTGACAAATCTGAACGAATTTGGCATATGCTATGTGTATTCAGGTGTTTTGTATGCCACGTTTAGTACATATCCACCCAGCAGAAAAAAATCTTAAAGAGGAGGTCAATGAAGTAGCGTTTCCAACTAAAACTGCATTCGGAAAGTTTGCTCTTTACTGCCTTTTACCAAGTTTGTGTCTTTGCTTAACTACAGCAACAGCTAAAACTGCTAAACACAAATCCGAACTAAAACTTGTCATAAAATTAGAAATCCACTCAGAAAGTGTGCTTTTTGTTTATTGGTGTAAATCTGTTCAGTGTTTTTTAGGAAATCAGCATGTGCAAAAGGTGCTAGTCGAGGTTGAAAGGGTTAACACTTGTGGGAATCTTGTTTGGTTGAATTAGCAAGCGCAAAACTGAAAACCTTTTTCAATCACATTTGATTAGTTGACGAAATTTTATTAGCTGACGAAGGACATACATTTTTCTGGGAGTTCGCAAATTTTGCCAGACTAATTGTAGAAAGCAAATTTGCCGAGAAAAAGGAGTCATTAACCTGTCCTGGGCTGTAAAGGGAGGTAGACAGATTCATAGAAGTGTGTTATAATTGAACAAAAAATTGAAAAACCCATTCATTTGGATGATAAATTCACAAATTGCAACAAACAAAAAGAGCATGCGACCACCATTTTGTATTTGGAATCTGGCACCGATTTCCCAACCTTGTGACTTTGTAAATTTGAAATTTCATGACTGCGGCAGACCTTAAATGAAAACACATATAAGGCACCAGAGTAAACAAAATTGAAGGACGGAGTCAATGGGGTTGGAGGATGCAAGGACCAACTCAATCATTCGATGACCATAAAAAACGGTTTTCAGAGAAATAGGTCACTAACACATGAAATGTGGTAGGTTTTCAACTCAAGAATGTATGGACATTGTTGTGACTTTCAAAAAAAGGGGGCTCAACCTTATCCACACGCAGACACACCCAAAAACACACTCATACATGCAAGCATGCACCCTAATGCACACACAAGCATACACACAAACACACATATAGTCCCACACATGAACGTGTATGCACATACAAACACTCATAAAAATGCCAGCAAACAAGCATGCACCCACATACACATGTGCACTAACACACACACACTCTTAAAAATTAATACAATTGCACACATGCTCATACACACACCCACACAAGCATATGCACAAACCGACACACATTGCCATGCATATATATACACACTCACATACATGCATATCCACCTAGACATACCAATAGACACACCTACACACACAGGCATGCACAAACCAACACTTATGCAAATAGACAATTTCCACCCACAAATGGACTCCTGCATGCACCCCACAAACTCACACACCCTCACACATACACACATGATCATCAACACATACTAATTTACATGCAAACACACACAGAACCACACATGAACGCACGAGCATGTGCCCACACTCACAGCTACACACACACACACACGTATTCACGCATATTCATGCACACTCAACCACATGCATGCACACACATGCATTCACACCTGTCCAAAAAGGAACAGGAAAGGATTTTTTCTCTGTGGAAGGAGGCAACTCAAATTGTATCCCTGAAAACATATTTATTTGAGTGTACTTACCCCATGTCTGCTCTGCGTGAAACATGTGAGACTTTTGATTCTGATGGCATTAGTCTGAAGAGGAAATAGCAATGCTGGAGTGACTCAGACTGTCCGCGTTACAAATGAGAGCTGATTTGAACTGGAGGATTTTTTCAAACCTCATGATGTGGCTACCTGATTCGTTCCTGTATGTCTGTTTCTTAACTGTGATTAAATATTCTCTTGGGAATCTTTAAAGAAATTACAAATGTGGAGTACATTTTTAGGTCATGGTGAACAAATGACCCTGAAAGCTACTCCATTTTTGTGAATGCATTTCATTCATACTGGGTAGTTTCAAGGGTCCTTGCTTCCTAATGGAGATTAGTTGCAAGAGATCATCTATGTTGTGCTCTAGGCCATTTGATATTGGGTTGTCATAGCAACCCTCCATTTGATATTGGTCGGTAGTATCTGTAAGGGGCAATATATTATGATGCCTTACCTTCGTGGTGCTGCTATTGCCTACAATATAGTGCTAACATGAGAAAGATTTTTCAATTGGCATGAAAATAAAATGACTAAACAAAGCATTTGCTTAGAGTCAAGGGATCTCTAGCAATGGCGTATGGTTGTGCAGCTTGCTACAACAGAGACGTGTCTGACGCAAGGCACTGCTAGAAAAGCTTAAGACACTACAGACTGCCACAGCAAGCACTTGTGCATCACTACTGGGATCTCAATTAAATGCCTATGGTACTGCAGCCCGCATTGGCTGCTTTTTAAGACCATGTGATTGTGCTCTTTAAAAATAGCTAGACTTTTTGGTTTTGTCAATGCTTGTTTATTTTTTCCGTCTGTTTTAGGTTATAGCATCATGTATTTTGTGTGTTGCAGGTCTTCTCTCCTCCAGCCAGCCCCACTCTCACCATTTCTGAGTGCTCAGCAGGTTCCAACATTCTGTCTCACTCTACCCTCCCTGCCATGCCACTCACTCTTCACTGTCTCTGTGCGCCCCAGTGGACCCTCTCCTGCTGCCCCTCTATTTCCGCCAGGCTAATGATTTTCTATTCAGAGCACCTGGCTGACCTCCACTTGTTAGTGCCATGCCGCCCCATAATCCTGCCTCATAGCCATTCAGCATCTATAAGGTCCATTCATTCTGAAATTGCTGCTCTTCCTTCGTCCCACTGGGCCACTCTTCAATGGGTCTGCATTGTTGGTGGCCTCTTCTGCTCCTCCCCTGCTACTCAGGCTGGGCTGCTCATCATTTGTTTAGAGTGTCCAGCAGACCCACTTCTGTTGCCACCATGCAGCCCTACTGATTCCTCTGCTGGGTCGCTCATTCACTAGCCAGCCAGCTCTCTGGACTCCTTTCTCTTTATGATTGTGTGGTACCCCTGGACCTATTTTTGGGCAGCTTATTACCTATTGAGAGTACCCTTTTGGTGCTGCCATGCAGCCCTCCTTAAAAACAAGCATTTGCTAATCTAGTAGCTCTTGCGTTTATGAGCTAACACATGCCAGACATATTCATGCTCGATCCTGCACAGTACGGCTTTAGAGCAAATCACTGCACTGAATCTGCCTTGGTAGCAGCCTCTGAGGAAATTAGAATGGCAATCGATAAAGGTGGAAAAGCGGCACTGATTTTATTGGACCACTCTGCCGCTTTTGACACGGTTCACTACTCACTACTCTTAAAACGTCTCCATCTGCTTGGTTTTAGAAGCTCGGCTCTGATCTTGCTAAGCTCATTTTTGAGCAATAGGCAGCAACGGGTGGAGCTGGGGGAAGCGAGGTCATCACCTTTCTGCCTACCATGTGGCGTTCCTCAGGGGTCCTCCCTCAGCCCCACTCTGTTTAATGTCTATGTTAGCCCCCTCATTAGGCTCATTCAAAGCCAGGGTTTAGCTGTGTTCTCTTACGCCGATGATACACAGATAGTGGTTTCTATCTCATCAGACGTAAATAAGGAGGCCAGAAATTTCTGTAACTGCATGTCTCAAGTGGCACTGTGGATGAAGAATAATTGCCTGAAATTGAATACAGACAAGATGGAGGTGCTGCTTTTTGGAAAGGAGACATCATTTTGGAACGATTCATGGTGGCCGCTGAGCCTAGGTATTTTACCAACTCCTGCCCAAAAAAATCTTTCCATTTATTCCCTTATGACCTCCAGAAGATGGTTATATCAGCTCTTATTTTCACTAAGCTGGACTACTGTAATGCTCTGTATCTGGGTGCTCAGAAATCTGTGATAAAAAAACTGCAGGCTCTGCAAAAACGCAGCAGCACGACTGCTGCTAAAAATTCCTAAATTTAGTCCTATATCTGAATCATTGCAGAGTCTTCACTGGCTCCCAGTGAGAAAAAGGTTTATCTTTAAGGCCATGTGCATGGTTCACAAGGCCCTACATCGGATCGGCCCAAAGTATTTGCAAGATCGTTTCTCCTGGTATAAGCCATGTAGGAGCCTTAGATCCAGTTCCTTACGCTTCGTCATCATTCCTAGATCAAACAAAGCAAGATGGGGTGTTAGGGCCTTTTCTATCTGTACAGGTTAATGGTGGAACTTACTCCCTCTCACGCTGCGATGCCAATCCTCTCTGATGCAATTTAGGAAGCAGCTGAAAACATGGCTGTTCACCACAGTAGTGTAATAAGCTGCTGCTGCAGTCACGCTGCGTCCTTACGACTTACTTGCTCTCTGTCCGCCCCTCCTATTATCTTCTCTTTTCACTTTTTTTTCCTCAAGCGCTACGACACCCTCGGGTACGTGCGCGCTTTATAAAACTAATTTCATTCATTCATTCATTCACTTACCAAAAACTGCTCATTAGGGAATCTGCTATTAGATTGCTTACAATTAAGTACCAGTTTTGGCCTATCTTTAGCCCTATCAATACTTCAGTGCACACATGGACACCCACCATCAGACAGCCATAAACACACTTCATGTACCTGGGCACCCACCATTACAAGGTCTCATATACGGGCAAAGCAGTCTTTCCACACTCGCACCACCATATACCAAATACCATTTTATGCGACCATACAAGCAACAAGATACTCCACACACCTAACACACAACCATATGATGGTAGTTATTTGGATTTATGATTGTTGGTGTATTGATGCATGATGAAAAATAGCACATTACTGATGTCATCAGTGATGCCTTCAATGATGTAATTTGGGGTATCATCAGTGATTTCACATGTAAAGTCATGAGTAGTGCATGGCAGTGGTACATGGTCAGGGGTTTTGAGATTTTTGAAACTGAACCATTACTTTGACTGCTTTTTTTTCCAATGAATTTCTTTGTTTTTTCAAAGTGTTTGGTGTACTTAGTTCCTAAACCATAATGTACCTTTCACCTGTGTTCTCTGTAGCCTGAAAACAGGCAGCCCAGTTGTGACAGAACTTTGCTTGACTGCAGCACGGCTATACTGTGGGGGGCGCCGCAAATTGGTTCACTTTAGCCTTGTGGTCAGAGTTGGAACTTGGAGCACTGATGTTTCTCCAGCAGGGAATGCTCGGAATGAAGTGTGACTTTGAAGTGGTGAGGGGCGCCTGCAGATCCTGGGCGAGACTATACTAAACCTCAGTGTTTGGGGTATGTTGACCCACCTAGGGGAGCATATAGGGAAACTTTGGCTAAATAAAACTTGACAGTGACATGGGACATTTGATTTGGGGGTCTTTCGATGCCCAGACGGGGGCTGATTGCCAATTATGCTGTTAGATACACCTGGGCCATGATTAGGCAAATGCCCCTGACTATGATTGAGTATTGGTCCCTAATTGGATTGCAGAATCATCCTGCTGAAGGCTAGTTTTGAGTGTGGGTTACCCTGCTACTGCCCCGATTGAGCGGAATCAGCCCTTCTGGTGGGGTTATATTTGGCATATTGGATAGAACCAGAACCAGAAACAAAAAGACGAGGTCCAGACTGATGTTGCAGCTGAAACAAACAAAAGACCGACTACTGCTAAAGGGTCCGACCCGATAAACGAGGTGCCGGCGATTGGATCCACTAGAGACTTGCTGGAAAGCAAAACTGACACGCTGGCTGTTGGGGCTATTATCCAATTACCATAGGAAAATGAGAGCATGTATACATGGAATAAAAGCAGCAATATTAGAGCTGGCCCTGTCTACAGATGATCTTAAGAAGTTATTGTCCTACTGTCTGGACCAGGTACAAGGACTGGAGGGCGCAAGTTTAAGATCTGGAAAGAAAAGCCCAGCGGAACAATATAAAGGCAGTGGACCTATCCCAAAAAATAGAAGGGGAAGCTATGATCTTATTTCTTGAGGACTGGCTACAGGAAGTAGTGGCACTGGCTTGCCTCTCTAAATTTTCCGCACTTGAGAGGACTCACAGGGTGCAAATGCACCCCCTAGATCTGGAGGGCCACCACGACCGGTGGTAGACTACTGTATTATAGAGATTGAGACTTAATTCTTTGACTAGCACGGCCCACGGGCCCTTTTATTGTTGAATTTGCGAAAGTGTCATTCTTCCTGGATTTTACCGTAGTAGTCCAGAAGTAGAGAGTATCATACATGCCGGTTAAGAAAAAACTGAGAGATGCTGGCCTCCAATATGTGCTACTGTACCTGGAAAAATTGAGAGTACAAGCGGATGGAAAATTCTTTCCTACCCCAAAGGAGGCAGGGGACTGGCTAGATGGATATGAAGGTATGGCGCCTGTGTTGGGATATCCCTCCAATCCCCAGAATGCTACCAGCATCGAACAAGATGTACGACTGGAAGTCACCCATCAACCTAACAGGCTAGGGTCGGAAAGGAACAGGTGGTTGTGGTGGTACCACTGAGGGGTGATGTTAAATATCTGGAGTCATTGGAGGTCATTGGAACCTTGGGGGAAGACTCTGGATCAGGAGACACTGGCACTGAAGTAACGGAGGACAACAATGTTATCCCTAAAATAACGCCTGGCAGTGGACGAAATAATTTGACTTACATTCATTTGCTAAAATATATCTTGTTTATATGAGACCCAGTCATGACCTGAGTGGATTTGTATCCTTTTCTGATCTATATATTCCTGTAGCGCGGTCGGGTGCTGATTGCTGATCTGTTTGTGTTCCTTCTATTTTCTCTCCCGCCATCCCAATAGCAGGAACCGCAGGAACGCCAATAGCCCAGGAACCGGGCTCTGCCAGTGTTATGATAAAGAAATGCTCAACCACAGTTTTGATTGGGTGCTTTGGCTGCTCTGTCCTTGGAGAGGATTGTTGGAGGTTTTGGGAACTGTTGTTCTAGTTAAGTGTACTACGATTTCTTTCTGCTGGAGTAGAGTTTCCTTTGCTGCCATGCTGAGGGGGTACTGTGCTATAGTAACTGATGCCTAGTACAACTACACATGAGGGCTGTTTGAATCTGTTAACATGGAATGTCAAGGACCTTAATTCCACCAGTAAAAGATACAATATACAGTTGTGTATATTTTTTTTGTTTTTGTTTTTAATTTCAAGTCATAAAACACATAGAAATGTGCAATGAGGATAAGCATAGGCATTACAACATTTTTCACAAATAACTCATCAGGACTGTGACCGCCCGCCCACCCACCTTCTACATTGTAATAGTTCTTTATATTCATATTTATGCAATTCTTGGAGGCGGTGTGCTGGATATAGTCCAGGGCATCTTTCTTCCTGTTTCCTGACTGCCACAGACAGTGGTGAGCACAGACTTACTTTTTTGTGTGTTTTCCATCGGGTCCCTTAGGTCTTGATTTTTTGGCCTAACTAGGAATAACTGATATGGGCTTGTCTGTTGAGCTGTTCCTCCCGGTGTCAGGCAGTCTGTCCCTGTCCTGTGTGTTTGTTGGATCTTCTAGTGTTGTACTGTTATTATGCGGGGCTACAACTTCCTGCAACAGTTCGCCCCAGTTTGAGCAGTCCTCTTCCACTCTGTTGTCATGTGCACCTTTCTTGCGTCTTTCCTCGGCTAATGCCCACTTTTCTGTGTCTTGAACCTAGGACAAGGAGGAGGGTCCCTTATTTGACATCCATTTAATGGCTATCCTTTTCACTAACACTAATCTAAGAAGCACAAATCTGTTTTGCATCTTGTTTTTGGGATAAGGGATAATGCTTAGTAGGCGGTGTTTGAGGGATACTTCTAAGCGGGTCGCCAGGTAATACAGCTCAAGGTCTGGGAGGCCTAGCCCTCCTTTCGGTGTGTCCAATTTCATACATTTAGTCCAACTTGCCTCCTCTTCCCTGCCCAGATGAGTAAAATTAACAGGCTGATGAGTTGCTTGAATGTGTGTTATGGTATCAGGCATTGTGTTTTTTGAAGGGGGAGTACCACCATTTTCACTATTGTGACCTTGCCCGCTACTGACATTAGTAATTTGTTCCAGAAAGTGACAGAGGCCTGTAGGCCTGACAGGATCCCACCCATATTGTATTCATATTGGTTTTCAACTGTTAGGGTTACCTGTATCCCCAAGTATCTGAACTTGTCAAGCTCCTGTCTAAATCCCACCCAGGGTAATTGGCTGCCAGCTGTCCCTTAAGGCTCACTAGCGGGAATATCAAAGATTTCCCTAGGTTGATGTTCAGCCCTGAAATCCTACCGAATCCTCTCAGTTCGTCCAGCAACAGAGGGACAGACAGTTCTGGCTGTCTCAGATACACTAGTGCATCGTCGCATATAGAGAGATTATGTGCACCGAGGCATCTACCCGGATGCCCCACTTGTGCACAACCTTTTGCAAGTGCACGCCCAGAGTTTCCATTGCTAGAGCAAACAATAATGACAGAGAGGGCAACTTTGCCGGGTTCTCCTCTCAACGTCCGCTTCCTCTGAGATGTATTTTCCCAACCGTACTCAGGCTGTGAGGTTGGTATGGTGCAAGGATATACAGTTCTGGAATTTTAGGCCAAAGCCCTCTTTTCAAAGTACAACCAGCATGTATTCCCACCAACCATATCAAATGCTTTTTCGATGTCTAGTGCCATCAGCACAGGCGGCAAGTCCGTTCCTTGTACCTAGTTCATGCTGTGAGTGAGCCTGTGTATATTCATCAACATGCTCCTGTTTGGAGTAAAGCCACACTGGTCTTGTACCAGCGAGCTAATCACATTCTGCAATCTGTTCACAAGCAGTTTCAACAACACCTCACCATCCACGTTTATCATGGACAGTGGGCGGTATGAGCCGAGCTTTTCAGCGTCCTGCTCTGGCTAAGGGATCATTGTATGATCACCTCTTGCATAGATCTTTGGAGTTCCGTCCACTCTGCGGCCTCTGTAAAGACCTCTAGTAGTGTCTCTGCAAAGAGATTGGCATGTGCCTGGTAGAATTTCGTTGGTAAGCCATCCGTGCCCGCTGCTTTTTTTTCATGTTCCTCATGACTTCTAGGATCTCTTCCTTGGTTAAGCCCCTCTCCAATTCAGCTGCTTGACCTCTACCTGAGGAACACAAAACTCATCAAGGAAGTGTTGGCGCTCTGGGCCCTATAAACAAATCTTTTCTGAGTTAACAAATCTTTTAGAGCTTGAGAGGTAAGAGGTTCTTCCGTCTAGGCATCGTATGATGTCAGATACGGAGTCAACTATTCAGACTGAGGGGAATATGCAGGTTTTGATTCCTTCTAAGGAAGAGGTTGTGGAAAGACAGCCAGTGTCGATTGAGGCAGGGTCCTTTCAGCCCATTTCTGACATTAATGTGCCTCAGATGGAGGCGAGCTGGCAGTCTGCTCTGGGAAAGGCTAGTGGCCTGGATTCTTCACCAGCTTCAGGGTTGCTCTCTTCTCCTGGCCTTGCTACGGAGGGCAGCTCCTCTTTTGCAGACATGCTAAGAAAAGTGGTTACAGTTTTAGACTTGTCACTTCCTACAGTGCAAAGGTCCACAGACCCTTAGATTGAGGTCCTTTTTCAGGGACAGACAGGGGAAGAACCTGTTCTTCCATTTGGGGAGACCCTGTTTGATATTTTATTAGGTACTTCGGCAAAGCCTGAGTGGGGGCCTTGGTGGACCGACATATTGCACATAGACACCTGCCTGCCCCTGGAGACCCAGTTTGTCTTCATTGACACCCTTCTACCTGTAGCTTGGTGACTCAGGTTGCGGCTTCTTCACGGGATGTAGATTCTGTTCCTAAGACTCCAGTGGGTGAGGAGTCTAGGAGTCGTGATGCATGTGGTAAACACATCTTTGCTTCGGCAAGCTCAGCCTTGAGATCCATAAATACATCTTGTATGCTGGGGCGATATTCTCAAGCTTTGTGGGATTCGCTACAGAATGTGTTACCATCTCTTCTGGATAACCTCCGCTCGGAGATTGGTGATTTGATTAAAGATGGTCAGCAGGCTACTAGGCTTACCATAAGGTGTGTTATGAACACTACGGACTCTGTAGGTTGCGCTATGGCATTGGCAGTGGCATTAAGGCGTCTGGCTTGGTTGGCAACTTCGGGTTTCCCGGAGGCTGTCCAGTCGACTTTGGTCGTCATGCCATTTGATGGTGCCCATCTTTTTGGGAGTCAAGCTGATGCAGTGTTAAGACACTTCCGTGAAAGACAGAGGTCTTCAGAATCATAGCTTTTTGTTGTTTGCTACTGGGTAGCTTGTCTTTATACTTGAGATATAGGCTATTTCTTTATAAGCCCATAAGCTTTGTTAGGGCATTTTACATCTTGTCCGTTGTTGGTTTGACCACTTGGTGTCCTGCGAGAGCAGATGTTTTATTCTCAGTACCATTTTTTTCCTTGTTTAGGCTGGTATTGGTTTAGATGACCGAGAGAGGTTTCCCTTTGTCCCTTGGCCTCTGAGGACGAGCTTTGTGCTCAAGGGGTGATTGTCAAGAGACATGTCTTCTTGTATGGAAGATTTTCTGATGCAAACTTCTTTGAAGCAGTTTAGCAAACTAAACTGCTTCAGTTTCGACCTTTGTTGTCTCTCATAGGGACATGTTGGTATGCCAGTGGTAAGTCTGGTATATAGGGACGTTCTGGTCTTTACTCGTTAGAGTAATCAGCGTAGTATGTCCTCACTACTCGTGTGGTGTGCATATTTATTATAGTGCTGATGGATTCAGGGCCTACCTTTTGCATTCTTTTGAATACATGCTCTTGTGGTTCATCCTTCATTAAAGTCCTCTTGAACTATGTGTTATGGTGCAGGTTGTTTTCTCCTTCTGAGTGGACTGCATATCTACATTTTTATGATATGTGCTTCACTTTTTGGAAAATTGTGTGAGTAAACTCAGAGTTTATGGTGTATTCTTTGGAAGACAAGCGTTAGTTGCCTTCTCCTCTGTGGAGGGGATAGGTAATTCATTTCTTCATTCCTAGAACATAATGGGGTGAACTTTGTATCTTACGCTGTGTGATAGGTAGTGTCGGAAACAATCTGATGGAGACTTCTAGCTGCGGTTTCCTTACCTGCTTTCAGTCATACAATTTATGGTTGGAGTTTTTAAGCTTAATAGGAAGCTGCACTTGTTATTCTCCCACAATGCGTTTTGCATCTGTCTGGAGGATATATATTACCTGTCTTTTTGGGTATGTATCTATTTTCTCTGTGTTTTACAAGTCCTTGGGAATTCATGGCTGTTACTTCTTGAGGCGGTCTTGTGATCAAATTGTGTTTCGTTTCACGTGTTGCTGCATGCACTTGTTGCTAACAAGGATTCATAGTATATATTATTTCCTTTTAATGTTTCATTTTTTCCTTATTTAATGTTTTGATACCGCATTAATAGGTGTGCTCCCTTTTTCTCTTTCGCTTGCCTTGATATTTTGAGCATGCCCACGGCGCGGAGTAGTGTTCAGACTTTCGGACCATGACACTGAAGACCATGTAGGTGCAGACTTTGTAGATACTTGCGGTCCTGCGGTAAATATGGGCCAGCAATGCTCTATGTGTTGTCCAACCACTAGGAGTCTGTTGTGACACAATTTTATATATATTATGTATATGTCCAGGTGATACACCTTTGTGGGAAACATTTTATCAATATTAAATTCAAACTCATTAGTGTAATTTTAGTCTCTTTACAGTGCATTATGTAACCTTCGAGTAGTCATTTTGTTCAAACAAATTCTCAATACCATGGAGGTTTTATTGTTCATCTTTATTTTGGTGTTCATTCATCTTGGTATAATGGAATGAGTTCTGAGAGTCCTTCTTTTGGATTTTATCAGGACATTTCTTTCTCTGATATTTCTTTAGTGTTGTGAAGAATGCGGATTACATGACTTTTGTCTTGCACTCTGCCCTTTTGGTCAACAAGTTCTCTTTCCCCTTGGGGGATAGAGGATAATGTCCTTTTTTATTTATATGTTCTGTGACAGTGATCATGGATTCTATTAAGAGCCAAGCTCTTGTTCTGCTCTTCCTACGCACATTTGATCGGTTGTTAGTTATGACCGGCTGGTTCTCTTTGAGAACTTTTGTAGGATTAGTTCGCAGACCCTGCTCCAGGGTGGTATAGCTATGGTAGTTAATTCAAAAGTTAAGGAACTTCAGCAAGATGTCTCTATCAGATGTAAAAATTACTTACCTTCGGTAACGTAATATCTGGTAGAGACAGTCTAGCCGCAGATTCATTAACTCCCTGCCTATCCTCCCCACTCTGCGAATGACCTATTAGGTAAGGGTTATACCCTTTTTCAGTACTGGTTTTATATACCGGTGATCACTATCTCAACTTATGTTGGGACTCAACAGACCACTTGGCTTGGCCACATAGGTTTTGTTTAGATGTAGCCATAAAATCCATTTCCAAATGTGGGTGGTCTGTAGAGTAGGGGGTGTTTTCTTTTCCACACTGGATTGCACACCAGTGGGCAGTATTGATTTATTTGTTCTTTCTTTGGAAGTCTTTGTTTGGTATCTTCATATGTTGTATTGGCACTATCAATATGTCACGTAATGGTGTGATTCAACAAACAGCTTGGTGTTGTTTTTATAGGTTTAGTTTGTTGTTACCATTCAAAGTAATTTAATTTAAAACAGCATTTATTGAGCGCATAGCTGCCCTGTGGCATCCCAGCGCTAGCAGCAAGACAGGGAAGAACTAGATGGTTTATAGAGAGGCATTTTGGACCATGCCATTCATTACCATTGATGAATGGTCTTTAGAGTGTAAGATTTTCTTCCTTTACATGATGGTTATTCAACAGGGTGCAGGGTTTCACATAAGCCTGTGCTTTGTTGGTTCTTTTGGGGTTTTCTTTAAAATCCATGTCTGGTATTAACATACCATTTGATGTTTCTTCTTTATTAATGTTTCAAAGATTTTTGATCTTTTGGCACACTGTTTCCGCAACCAGTTTCTATTGTGGCTGTGCGTTCTGGCGCGGGAGGTTTAACAGAAGAAACTGACTTCTGCGCGCCAGAGGGGACTTATATGGCTCCACTGACGTCATGAACGGAGTCGACGTCATCGCGGAGCTGTACAACGCCGTCCCCTGACGCGCGGAGGGACTGCTGAAAAATTTCCAGCTCCAGACTGGCGCCTGGGGAGAATTCAAACGTTGATGAATCTGTGGCAAGACTGTGTAACTACCAGATATTACGTTACCGAAGGTAAGTAACTTTTACGATTTATTGTGTCAAGCCTTAGTCCAGGGCTAAAGGTCCATCTGTTCCACAGATAGAGGGCAGCTGGACGACGATGATTGGAGGGATGCGTTGCAATTCCCACAAGATGTAGCAATTAAGCATGCTTTTTCCTAATTCAATTACAAATATTAGACAGAGTATATTATACCAGGGTACTCTTGCACAACATAGGAAGGGAGGGAGAGAAAGAGTGCTTATGGTCAGAAGGGCACTTTTTTGCGTACGTTTTGGGACTGCCCCAAACGTTGATCATTCTGGGAGGGGGTACAGAACAGATTAGAAGGAACAGCGGGTGCATGAATAGACGGGCAGGCACCTTTCATGCTGCTGGGAATATGGGAGAATGCAGACATAGCATTGTACAATAAATTCCTTATTAACCTGGGTTTCCTACTGGCAAAAAGAGTAATTTGGAAACAAATGGAGGAGAGCAGCACATCCATGAATACAAGATTGGGTGAGGGAAATGAATGTGTGCTATGTTAGAGAAAAACTGGCGGGCAAAGGACGCCCCAAAAAGTTCTGGAAAATATGGAATGGATGGTTGTTGGAAACGGCCTTTTTTTGGGGTTACCCCAAACATTTTGTCTTCTTTGTCCTCTGTGTTTGACTTTTGTTTTTGCTGGCTTTAAGACTCTAGCACTGGTCAGCAGTGAAAAAGTGCACAAAGTGCATGTGCTCTGTGTCTAAAATGTAATGGCATTTGGTTTCTCCATGATTGGCATACTTGATTTACTGATAAGTTCCTAGTACAGTGCAGAACATGTGCCCAGGGCATGTCAATCAAATGCTACTAGTGGGTCTGCAGCACTGATTGTGCCACCCACATGAGTAGCCCTTCAAACCTGCCTCAGGCCTGCCACTGCAGAACCTGTGAGTGCAGGTTTAAACTGCCATTTCGACCTGGCAAGTTCACTTACTTGCCAGGCCCAAACCTTCCCTTTTATTACATATACGTCCCCCCTAAGATAGACCCTAGGTAGCCCCATGGGTAGTGTGCAGTGTATTTACAAGGTAGGACATGTACTTTTTAGTTTTACATGTCCTGGTAGTGAAAAAATGCTAAATTCATTTTTCACTGTAGAAAGTCCTATCTTTCTCATAGGTTATCATTGACGCTGCCTTGTAACACTTTACAAGTGTAACTTCCAATTGGAAAAAGATAGGAAGAGTAAGTTTGGTGTCTCTGGACTCACAATTTAAAAACCCATCTTTTAGTGAAGTTGGTTTTAGAAAGTTGGCATTTTCTTACTTTAGCCATTCTGTCGACCTGCCTGTTGCTAGACTGCACGTCTGGGTTGGGTGACAGCTGGGCTTTGTGCAGTCCCTCTAGACGGTCACACACAAAGGGAGATAAGGCCTGCCCTGCATATCCTGATGGCCCATCACCAGGCTGATGGGTCCTCCTGAGCTAGAGTGAGAGGGAGGAGCTGACACTTGCACCTGAATAGGGATGTGCCTGTCCTGGAGTCAGGGCAGGATCCTGTGCACTACAAAGGCCTGTTTTTGAAGTCTTCCCACTTCAGAGGTTGAAATGGGTTTAAGCACTGGACCTCTGACACCATATACTCAGTACACTTCTGGACTTAGGACATTCTGCCAGGAAGAAGAGCTGGAGGGACTGCCACTTTGCTGCTTGCTTAGCTGTGTTGGCATGAGGCCAGCTGCTTCTGGCCTCGGAGTGAGAGGACTGGACTTTACTTGCTACATCCTGCTTTTCTAAAGGTTCTCCAAGGGCTTATTTGGACTTGCCTCCTGTTGCTGAAGTCTCGGGGATATGAAAGACTTCACCTGCATCTTGCTACCAGCACCTGGGCTCCTCTGCTGTGAATCCTGCTCTGCCAAGTGGTGCCAAATCCAGTCCTGGACCCTTGGAAGTGAGTGTTTGGTGCTGCAATCCAAGAAACCAACGCATCAACGCCCCGGCTCATTCCCCGCGAAATTCATGCATTACCGCTGCCTGCACCTAAGCAGTGGACATTGCTCGCGGAGTGCGTAACGTAATGACCTCGACTTACAAACGCAGCCCCGACTTTGCTGACGCAGCGCCTCCAAATCAGTGCTGCTGTGTGAGTCTCGGACAATGCATCACCGACGTCTGCGGCGCCCCGTCCCCGACGCATTCCTGGACCGGCGTGGCTTATAACCGTTGAGTCGCCTTTAGCCCTGCGGTTCAACATTGACTCCTCAGAACCGACGCACAGCACTCTTGACATCGATGCATCAACGACTTAGCCCAACTTCAGAACTGGCGCATCACCTCCATATTTCAATGCATCGTCCCGAGCATCAATGCATCCAAGGTACTATTAGTGGGTCTGCGTGACTCCTGTATCCGGCCTCCACTCCATCGAAGTCAGACTGAACTTTTGGATTTGCCCCAGTCAAGCACGCCCAGATACCCCCAGTTGGAGCTATTGATTTCTAAGCACAGCATTTTGATTTAATATTGCAAAATTCATATCTTGATTTGTGTATATTGGATTTTTGTCATTTTGGTCTTGTTTTACTCAGATAAATATTGGCTATTTTGCTAAACTGGTGTGGAGTACTTTTGTGGTGTTTTCATCTGTGCTTCTGTGTGTGTGTGCACAAATACTTTACACATTGCCTCCTTAGATTAGCCTGACTGCTCTGTGCCAAGCTACCAGAGGGTGAGCACAGGTAAACTTTTAGTGTGCACTACACTTACCCTGATCAGGATTGTGGTTCCTGCTTGGACAGAGTGCATACCTCTGCCAACCAGAAACCTAATTTCTAACAATGGTCTACTGAAGACTAAAGAGGTGGAATTCAAAGAAAGGGGTATATAGATAGTAGATTGAACAAAGAAACTTCAACTAACCCAAGGTTCAACAGAGACATACTAAAAGAACTAGGATGTCCGGAATGGATACTCAAAGATGACATGACCTCACCCTAATGGGACAGATACATGAAAACCATATACTCATCCAGGACGGCGGGAGGGAAGTTGGGACAGAACACGTTGGTATTGTAATATAAGCTTATGATTTGTTTCTTGTTGATGTATACTTCAAACTCAAATAAAATGCTCATAAAAAAGGGTCCATCCACTTGAGTGCAGAGCCAATCAAGATCAAACATTCTTCGGTAAGGCAGTTTCAGCCTTATTCCCAGCCATAGTAGAGTGGAAGTCTCTGATGCATGACCTTCAAAAGATATTTCATAGCAGGATCATAGTTGCCACGTTTTCAGATTGCATGTGACATGCCCATGGTTTCAATGGCATATGAGTGACATTCTACTGTCAAATGTGTGATACTTCGAGTGACACTTTCTTACTAGTAAATAAAAGCATTTACCAATATTTAATTACCTCCTTGTGAGATTTTGTAATCATATTCAGACCTACCTACATGCACTAAATGCACAGTCTTGTGGCTGTCTGAGCTGAGCTTTGCTAGGCTGAAAATTTCACAGCCCTGGGAGCATGACATTCTGCAAAACGGTGGAAATTACTTCCCCTCATGACGAGGGGGTGCGTCACTGATGGACAGTCAGCCCTGGGTCCTTCAGGGCTTAAAACTGAAGTACCCAGGCCTGACTCTATCAGTGATGCATCATCAAAGTGTGGGGAAGGGTCCGAAAGTCTCACTTACCACATCCCACTCTGTGACAAGTAAGGGAAGCCCCCCCCACTGGCTGACCGATGACAAGGTTAGCCAAAGAGAGGAGGTGGTGGGATCTTCCAGAAGTCCCTTTTCTGAAGCCTCCAGGAAGCACCCAGGCTTCCCTCCCGCCATCCAATATCACTGCTGCTGCCCTGTAAATTGTTTTTTCTTTTTTAATGTTGGGTTCGTGTGTGTATGTATGAATGTGTATTTGTGCATGCGTTCTATGAATGGGTGTGCGCTTGTGTATATGCCTGTGAATGGTGCGTGTATGTGTGCGAGCTTGTGAATGGATGGGTGTGTGCCAGTGTGCATGTAGATGCAAGTGTGTTGGTATGTGTGTGCATGAGTGTGGCCTGCTCAACTGCTCAGGCACATTACGGACACCACTGGTTTGATGAATGCAGTATACAAGAATCCCATGGTGCATGAAATAAAGCCTAGACAATACATATACTCGTAGACAATGTAAATGAAGTACAATGGAAATGAAAAACAGAGACAACATCACTAACATGGATTACCTTGAGGGAAGAGTTTACCATTGTGCTGTGCACTCTGTAGAAAGGCTAATAGTTAGATGAGCATGTTATGTGGGCCACCAATAGGACTGTGAAAAGCTCTCACTGCTGCCTTAATCCTCAACTCCAAAGCTCTCAATTGTGCTCAGTCATGCACTCCCACTCATAACCTGAATTTACCCAGACATGTAAAAAAGGCTCAGTTCACAGTTTATGCACTGTAGGAAAGTAGGATCTGCTTCTTATGATTACCCCCACTTTTTGCTTGATGTGATGCTGTTTTTGACTAGTCTGACTGGGATCCTGCTAATCAGGACCCCAGTCTATCTGCTTTCTCCCTAAATTGGTAAGTTCACTACTTAGGTACACCACAGATTGGATACTGGGGTAACCTTGTCAGTCCCTAGTATATGGTACCCATGTACCCAGGTCATAGGTATCCCAGAGGTCCCCCATGGGCTGAAGCATGTATTATGCCACCCATGGGAGACCATTCAGATTGGAACTACAGGCCTGCCAATGCAGCCTGTGTAAGTTGGTGCTTGCACCCCTTACTTAAGATATAGGTTTTCTATATCTTGGGTCACTGCACTTAAAACCTATAAGTCACCCCTAAAGCGGGCCTTTACAATCCTGAGGGCAGGGTGCCTCGTTCTAAGTGAGAGAGTGCCCCTGCATGAGCAGGACACCCCTGCAGCCTACGGAGTCCATTCTCCCCGGTTGTCAGTGAAGCAGCCATATACTATATAGAGGGGCACCGCGTAATTGCACGATGACAATCTCGAAAACGGCTGCAACGAATCCTATCATGTTTGGTATCAAACATGTTGAAATCATACCCCCCCACCGTAAACGGTGTGGGAAGTATAATTTCAAGCACTGGAAGAGCCATCCGTTAGGCTCTCAGTGTTCCCAGTACCAGCCTTCTTGACCCGGACAGCACAAAATGGTTGCTGCCGACCAGAGACACATTTCTGCCCTCCTGCTGCTGAGCCAAGCTCGAGCAGAGGAAGGTGGAACAATGGGCATCCTGTCACAGGGAGGTGTGACCACGTCCCAGAAAGGATTTAGTGTATTAGGGCTGGGTGGGTGCGCTAGCCAGAGCCAGAAAGTCTGCATGAGGGGCACATTTGGTGTCCCTGTGCATAGTCCAGTTCAAACCAGTCCCGGGAGCCATTAGCTCCTGCTCTGGCGCGAAACTGGACAAAGGACATGGGAGCAACCTCCCCCTGTCCAGACCCTCCCCTGCGAGGGTCCCCTGAATCTTCCCAACCCTTTCCCTAGGGTATTTAAGGGCTTACCTCGGTGTATGCCTTTAGATTCGCCATGGGATAAGATTGAGATCAGACACCATTGCACTTCTACCGCCTGGGCACTCTGGACTTCGCTGGACTTCGATTGGGCCTAACTTCGTCTCCCTTCCAGTCTGCTGCATCGTCTGTGCCTGGGCATCATACAGGAACCTTCCAAGGCCTGTGAAGCATCAAGGAGAACCAAAGTAATCTCCCTTGGAGAGAAGAAGTCACTCCCCTGCATTCGCAGGCACCGCAACTAAGTCGACCGGTCTGCAGATCCTGAGTTCCTCCGGACTCCGTGGGCTCTGCATCACAGGTGGTGGTTTTCCACAGCTTCCGAGGCCTGCTCTACCCTCTCACCAAGTTTGAGGCCAGTTGTCCTTGTGGGGGTTGTAATAACCGAACCCCTGAGTACTGCGTCCACTTCGCAGTTGAAAAGGCTTGTTGTCGTCTTTGCAAGAAGATCTTCGGGCTCCAAGTACCCCAACCTCGAGCACCTCCAGTGACCAGACTCTTTGGCCACACCGCATTGTGTGCATCGTGGCCTGCATCTTTTGGTGACCCGACATCGGAGGGCATTCGTCTTCCAAGTCTCTTGGTCACCCCTGAGTGACATAGACTCTGTCCCCTCTGCTTTCAGGTACTCCTCTTCAAGAATCCACATTTGGATTCCTCCGGACACTTTCTCCTCTTCCAGCAGCAGCACTTTCCTGAAGTCCTCCATTGGGTTCGACAGCGGTTTCCGACGCCACTTCACACCAATGCACCCGGCTTCCCTGGGATAGGTAACTTGGGTACAACGGTATCCATGAGTGGGGTGGCTCTCCAACCTTCTGCTTCCACGGGGTTTCTTCAGGGTCCACTGGGAAGGGTCCCTAATCTTTGAAATTCCAACCGCGACTTGCACATAGACTTGTACGGAGCACGCGGTCGTGTTCACACACTGCACACGCTCTCCGTGGGGTCCCTATCTACTTACCTTGGGTGGTTCTGTGGGTGCCCAGCAATTGTACGTCCTCTCGACATTGTCCTGACTCCAGTCGTGGTTCTTATACCACTTTCTTAGTATATGGTTTGGTCCCCCCCTGGGGTCCCCTGTGTATTAGTGCTATTTACTGTGATTTCTTTGCTAAAGTATTGTGTTCTTTGTGTCTATCTCCGTGTTAGAGATACTGTAAAGTATTAGATAGTGTTATATAATAAATACATATTTTTATAAATACTTTGTGTGGTTCTTTTTCATTTAATCGATACTATAAGATTGCATACTGGTAAAACAAGCTGCTTTACACTCCTTCAAGACTAAGCCCGAAGGCTTCTCCCCACAGCTACCACTCAGAGACCTCTCTAAGGTTGTCTAAGACCTCTTAAATCACCATAAGGGTTGTCTGGACTGGTGCAAGGTGCCCACTTACATTAGTGGACATCATATACCAGGCTAGCTTCTCACATGCACTCAGAGGTTGCTTGTAAATAAATTAAAGGCACATATCCAGGAAAAACATGTACACTTAGGAGATGCAAGAAGAAGTAAAACATGGAATTTAATCCTTTCCGTGCTCATGACGAGCTCAGCTCGTCATGCTGCGCGGTAGCGCTGTGCGCATGACGAGCTGAGCTCGTCACGACCCCACCCGCGATCGGAATGTCCAGCATACGAGCGGAATTCCGATCGCGGTCAAGGGGTTAAACGGGTCTAAATTACTCACATAAATTGCCTGGTTTAGGGGTTGAGAAGGAACATGGCTAACAGTCCCAGATGCAGTCTGTGTGCACTGGCCGGGTTGCTGCAATCAAGGCTGGACTGGCCGTACCAGGAATCGGGTGTTTCCCGGGAGGCTGGAAGGGTGGGGGGCAGGTTTTGTTACTGGAGGCCAGTTTTTTAGCAGTGCAGCAGTTTTAAAAGTACCCCCTGCAGACTTCCTTTTATATCCAGCAATTTTCATGCAACAATAAAGTGTCATGATGTCTATGGTGATTAATCTTACTGCTGGAGAGAGATCTGAGTTTTGTCTAGTGGCAGTTTTGACTGCTCTAATGTAGCACAGAGGGCTAATATGCCTGCTGCACAGAACGTGTATGATAATGATCACAAATCTGTATTTTATGTACAAAGCTCAGCTGGTTTTTACTTCTGTCACAGAGATCCTTTTTACTGTATAGTTCACAAGTTACAATTGTAATCTAGCACAGTGAGCTATAAACTGCCATCAAAGAGCTGTCTGCAAACTGCATGCTACAGGTTAGAAAGATGTGTTTTTCTCAGTCTTTTATTGGCCTAAAGTTGCTAAAAAGTGTTTGTTTGGGTAGAAATATATTTCTTATTAGTTAAGCCTACCCTAACCACTGTGTTATGTTCTGAATCCTGAGTTTGTGCTTCTCCAGAGCAAGCACTCATAAACAAATGCCTCCTAGAATGGATGACATGCGAATCCTACACCTTTTAGTCTGCTTTGTCTTATGTAACATTTTCTATACACTGATTTACACAAATATGATTAATTGTTTCAGTATGTGTGTGTGATGTAAAGTGCTCTGGGACCCTACACTGGTAAGAGAGGTGCTATAAAATAAATGAAATGCATGAGGGGCTATGCAAATATGAGAGACACTTTTGGAGGGTGATAGTGAGGGAATCATTGAAGAGCACCAACAAAGATTGCTGTATCCTGGTGCACTGGAAGGTCATATTTTATTATGCATTAAAAGCTAATACAATTGATATATAATGAAAAATAAGTTGTAGAATGCATAATTTTTGCAATTTTTTCCCAAATTGTCTTAGGGGAGAACACAGTGGACACTTCTTGTAGTGGTCAGACTCGCTCACTTCGCTCGCTCACTATGCACCATATGGGGGCTGGTCTGACGAAATTTACAAGGGCTGCTTTGGGTTCCCAGTCTGGCCTTGTAATGTGACTTCTCCATACATTCCAACACTCCCGATTCAGACGGGAGACTACCGATTTCAACGCTAGTATCCCACCTCTCGTTTCCTGCATGCAAAAACCCGATTCCTCTGCGGGCTTCTGCCGACAGGGACTTGTCTTTTGTGACTCGGATTATGCACTGCCAATAACCTACTCCTGCAGGGCAGTGCACAGCATTTTTGTCACGCTCTCCCTGCCTGACATATCGCTTTCATATATTTGCATTTCTGATATGCGATCCTGCAGCAGCACACTTGCAAGACCCACTGCAAGGCCCGATGCAGGCCGCAATAGAAATCAATGGGAAAAATACATTCTCCCAATTCTTTTTTTAAGATCTCCCACTTTCCTCTTCTAAAATGTTGGCATGTATGCTTCTCTGTCAGACAAAAAGCCTCAGACTGTGGGTCTGAGCAGAGCACTGAGGGCCTTAAACTTGCTGCCTCGTGGTGCAGAGTTTTTGGATGGGTATTGTTCACAGAGTGCAGATGCATACACGTTTAAAACGTGCTCTCAAGAGCTGCTGCTCAATTTGTGTGCCTCAAGTGAGAAGCTGCGAGGGTTCCGGACGTGCTGATCAATTTTAACATGGGGGCCCAATGCAGGTTTCTGTGGAAACCAGAGTCTCCTCTTCTCTGGGCTTGGCTCTCACTGCCTGGGGCACTGCAGAAACAGTAAAACCAATGAGCCAGGCTGAAATGAAAGCATCCCGAGCAATGCTCAGAGGAGCTATGAATGCGTGAGAATGCATTTTAGACAGGCAATGAGTGGACCCCCTACTAAAATGCATTATAATAACCCCGATGTGTGGGACTTGGCAGGGTTGCAGATCATACAACGTGGTGAGCGTGTTTTTTGTGCAGGTGCAGCGGTTCATTATTCAGCCCTCCATGGAACATATACAGATAAACATTCAAACACAAACTAAAACAAGAGGGATACAGTTTTAATTAGCAAATGCTGTTGTAGCTTGACTCCTGAAACGACACAATAAAGAATTAAATACCCAGTAAACAGAGAGCATTTCATGATAGCATGAGCCATTTAAACTCAGGCCTACATTAACTATGATCAACCTTAAAGTGGTGTATACTGTTTTGTATGAAGGCATGGGACTATTTATGAAAATATTTATATTGTTATAATTGTGGACATATTACATGTTTCAAGTAAATAGGATGCTATTTCATCAACCAAATAATATCACAAGCATTTATGCGAGTATTAATGAGCAGTCGCAAGTATTTTGTTTATGTCCATGAATTTATGTGGCACTAGCACTTTAAATAGCGGGACACTTTTGTGAGAGCTGTCATGTGATCAAGGCCGCTTGCACGGCCGAAACACGTAATGGCAGAAGACTACAACATTAAATAATCTATGCACTATTGGAGGTCTGCACTCGTCTTTGTTCGGAAGCGATTTCACGAGGTGTAGTGATATTTACCGGCATTCGGGCTGTTGCCGGTTTGCAGACCCCCTCCCAGGAAGAAGGCTCCGTAGCAGACAGTCTGTCTGCCCCGTCAAGGTTGCCTGCGTGCAGCGCCGCGGGCTCGTGGCATTGCACTGGCGGGGACCCCTGGGGCACTAAACGGAGTTTCGGAAGGAAAACGGACAGAGCCCCCCATGTGCAGCACAACAATCTGAATTTGCTTTGCTATTGGAATCGGAGGTACGAGGTAGCGTTGAGTAAGGGAGCCGCACGTCGGAGATATCGCTCGGCTGAGCAGATGCCAGACGGGGATTGCTGCCGAATATTCAGCGCTTCAAACCCGGAAAGGTACCCCATTCATTTCAGTGCTGCACGGGTTGGGAGGTGTGCTTGCCTCCTTGCAACCTAGGGCAGTGTTTGGGCAGTGCTCGACATCGTCATTGGGATTGTTTTAAGGAGTGATAACGTTCAAAGTATATGTCAGAATGTCTGCCGACGCTCTTTTATTTCTATTATCGGCACGCAGGTGGTTTCATCTGTTTTGGTTCTCTAAGGAACTTCAGTGTCCCTTCAAAGGAACTCCAGTTCCCAGCATGCAACAGAAACTTTGCATTAAGCATACACCCACTTAGGGTAGATGAAACCACCTGCGTGCCGATAATAGAAATAAAAGAGGGCCGATTCCAATGCCAATGTGACAAGCAAGCCTCTGATGAGATGCGCCATGCATCGAAACGCGTCAGGCACAATAGGTAACTGAGGGACACTGTGGGGAGCCAGAAATGCAGACCGGATGGTGGACTTCGAGTCGTGTGCCCTCCCGAATGCTCCAGGGCACCTTGTTGATTTGTATTTCTAGCGGCGGCCTCGTTGTGGGAGGAGCACCATCTCTACGATGGGTTAAAGAGAGGCTGTGCCATCGAACTGGTCTTTGGCATGACAGCGGTTGAAGTCCGGATTATACAACTCTCCACGGTGTCCTGAATCCTACTAAGGACAACTGAAAGCTTTTTAATGACATTTTCAGTGGAAACCCACTTAGGGAATATTGTTTTGGTTCTCTAAGGAACTTCAGTGTCCCTTCAAAGGGACTCCAGTTCCCAGCATGCAACAGAAACTTTGCATTAAGCATACACCCACTTAGGGTAGATGAAACCACCTGCGTGCCGATAATAGAAATAAAAGAGGGCCGATTCCACTGCCAATGTGACAAGCAAGCCTCTGATGAGATGCGCCATGCATCGAAACGCGTCAGGCACAATAGGTAGCTGAGGGACACTGTGGGGAGCCAGAAATGCAGACCGGATGGTGGACTTCGAGTCGTGTGCCCTCCCGAATGCTCCAGGGCTCCTTGTTGATTTGTATTTCTAGCGGCGGCCTCGTCATGGGAGGAGCACCATCTCTACGATGGGTTAAAGTGAGGCTGTGGCATCGAACTGGTCTTTGGCATGACAGCGGTTGAAGTCCGGATTATACAACTCTCCACGGTGTCCCGAATCCTACTAAGGACAACTGAAAGCTTTTTAATGACATTTTCAGTGGAAACCCACTTAGGGAATATTGTTTTGGTTCTCTAAGGAACTTCAGTGTCCCTTCAAAGGAACTCCAGTTCCCAGCATGCAACAGAAACTTTGCATTAAGCATACACCCACTTAGGGTAGATGAAACCACCTGCGTGCCGATAATAGAAATAAAAGAGGGCCGATTCCACTGCCAATGTGACAAGCACGCCTCTGTTGAGATGCGCCATGCATCGAAACACGTCAGGCACAATAGGTAACTGAGGGACACTGTGGGGAGCCAGAAATGCAGACCGGATGGTGGACTTCGAGTCGTGTGCCCTCCCGAATGCTCCATGGCACCTTGTTGATATATATATATATATATATATATATTCACTGAAAAAACCATAGGTTTCAGGGGCATTATAGTTAGTTGGACATTTCACTCGTACAAAACCATAGAAATTCCCCGTTATAGTTAGTTCAGCTAACTATAACTCGCACGCCCGCAATGCACTGCTGATGACGTCACATATTACATCACTCATGACATGGTCAGTGACATCACTCATGACATCACTGATGACATCTCAAATGACATCACTGATGACATCATCCTTGTGATAGAGTGGCAGACCTCCTCTCACCCTAATATAACCTTTGATACACACACTCAAAAATACAAACTAACATTTTCAAAACAATGGACATACCAATACCAGTTACAACACACCTATTCAGTAATTCCAAGATCTACACACACATCCACTCATTCACCAACAGTCCCTATACAGTCACTCATACAAGTACTCACTCATCATATGTACTCATACACCTATACATCCTGTTACACACCGCCACTCATCCATAGAGTTACTCACACACATAGTCACACATGCAAACAAAGTATCAAACATCCATTTACTTGCATATACAGTTATACACACACTACCACACTTACTTCTACAGAAACTTACACATACTTACTCTCTTAAACAATCACTTATAGAAACACCTACTTATTTGTACAGGAACTCTTCCAATCTCTCACTCTCACATATACTCACTTATATACACCAATACTCACATATACTAGTTTAAAACATATGTAGTTACTCATAAAGACACTATTGAGACAGTCATTCACTCACTAACACACCCATACACATACTCATCCACCTATACAGTCCTGCACACATGCTGTCTTCAACACATACAAACAGTGAGTCACTCATTCATGCATCTATGCACTAAGTAATACCCCCCACCGAACCATACAGACACTCAGACACTCATACTGATACTCAAAAAACCAACTAATAACCCATATAGACATTCATGTAGCTACTCACCAACCCATGCAGCCACTTATACACAAAGTGAGAGACTGATACAGATATTTTCATATTTAAACATTACTCACTAACCCATGTATTCACTAAGATACACTTAGTCAGTTATACAATCAATTTTACAAAAAAATCATCCATTTAGACACTTATATACCCATTTATTCTTCCATCGACCTTGAGATATACATATATAAAACATTTAATTTTCAGAAAAACCCACATTCACTGGATGATGTCATCAGTGTTGTCATTTGAGATGTCATCAGTGATGTCATGAGTGATGTCACTGACCATGTCATGAGTGATGTAATATGTGACGTCATCAGCAGTGCATTGCGGGCGCGCATAGTTATAGTTAGCTGAACTAACTATAACGGGGAATTTCTATGGTTTTGTACGAGTGAAATGTCCAACTAACTATAACGCCCCTGAAACCTATGGTTTTTTCAGTGAATTTCTAAGGTTTTTTAAATGCTAATTTCTAACTATAACGTGCCTGAAACCTATGGTTTTTCAGTGAATTTCTAAGGTTTTTTAAATGCTAATTTCTAACTATAACGTGCCTGAAACCTATGGTTTTTTCAGTGAATATATATATATTTATTATACTATGTATACATGTGAAAATGTCTCGGTCCCCTGTTTGCCTCGGTGGCACGGAAAAATGGGTGGAACTGACGTCAGCACGCCGACGAGGTCCTCTTATGGCTCCGATGACGTCATACGGTGTCGCGAGCGGAGCCGTGCTCGTTGGACGTGGGAGAGCTAGGAAAGAATTTCTGTGGAATGCTGGTGCAGGGGATATTCACCTAAGTGTTCAGGCTAGTCCTTTGGGAGCAACTGTTTATGTTGCTAATCCAGAAACCGAAACCAGTGATCCGAGGGCAGAGGCCCTGCAGATGGCACACGAGGTGGGGTGCCCAGTCGTGTGCACCGGCGGGGCAGCGAAGTGACAAGCACCACAACCCACAAAAAAGGTAACGAGGGCACTGAATAACACAGGATCTTCTCTTTGTATCTGGCAGGAACAACGAAGTTAAAATGCCCTAGTACCAAAATGTAGAATTAGTGCTACAACGGTCTTCAAGAGGACCTGCGATGCCGCTTCTGCCTCCCGTACCCTGGAGGCGGCACATGGGTCACGCGGTACGGTCATACTGCGGTGGGACACACACTCGTTGACCTCTCATGGCACTGCTCCACACTTCAGGGAGGACGCTTTCCATTAGCTATGTTTTCTGATGACATGTCACGCCGGCCCCGTCCAACAACAGAACTCCTTTAGATCCAAACAGACTCTTCCACTCTCTCACCGGAAGTGAAACCAGGCCACGCGGACACTTTCACAATACAACAGCCGGGAATGCACTTTTCGGTAAAAAACCACATTCCTTCCTCCTAATTAATCAAATAAACATCTCACTGAAGAACAGGGGCCAGCTTCGATCGGTAAACAGCCGTTACAACGACTTTTTACTTTGCGATACCATTACAACGCATGCATTACCACGCATGCGTTGTACATCACGAAGTCATTACTACGCATTTTTAGAACGCATGGTCATTTACCACGCATGCCTTTACAACGAATTTTGTTGTAAAGGTATGTATGGTAAATGACCATGCATTCTAAAAAACATGTAGACGATCCATGTCGTTGTAAGGAAACAGAGGCTGTTCCGTTTCCTCACAACGTCGTGCACCGCCCCTCACAGATGACGTGAAGCAGGAACCACGAAGAGAGAGGAACCATGAGGAGTGAGAGGTAAGGGGGATTGGGCATGGGGTGGGGGTTTCTTTTCTAAGGTTTAGGGTAGTGCAGTGGTGTTTGGGTGGTGTAGGGGGTCGTGCTGGGGGTAGTTGTTAGACCTGTCAGCCCTAGGGTGGTCTTGCCCTGTTTTTTTCCCTTTTGCGCCTCATTTTTGCCACCATATTTTTACTGGACCTAGGTCTCCGGGCGCCTTGCCACTGCCGGTCAGTGCTGAGGTGCAGGTGCTCTCTCACTAAAGATGGCTGCCACAGGCCCCTGCTACTGCAGAAGGGCCTTACACACATACACGCTAGTAGCCAGAGTCAGGCTGGGACATAGGGATACAGTATCCATCCCGTCCCCGCCTCTGGGCCACATAGCTAGGTAGGTGGAAGGTTCCAGAACCTTCCGGGCTGTGGGAGGAGTTAAGTTTTGCCGCCTTTAGGAGGGTCACCTGACCTAGGGGTATAAGAGGCTTGGAGGGAAAACCTTTTAGTCAGTTAGGTTGAGGCACCGCTGATCCTGGGAGAACCTGCGCCGGAGTATAGGCTTTAGGGCCTAGGGGGAGACCTACACTACTGCTGCTGACAGGGCTGAGGCCCTGCTGAAGTAAGATAGCTGAGGAACGCCCACCACCCACTGACCTTGCCCAGTGTGAGGGGACCCAGGGAACCACCTTCAGCGTGCTGGGAGGAACATCAAGCACTCCCAGAACCACCAACTCACAACCCCCCTCAGAAGCAGGAACTTTCTGACAAGAAACGTTTGTCACGGACATTACCCTAAGCCACCTCTGACAAGAAGCTCCTCGCAGGAGCCTGAAACCAAGAGTAACAGGAACCCAAGCTGAATCGTCGAATGGGGATCACGAGGCGAAGCGCTGTGTCCTAAGCGCTAGACCTTCACCCCCCTATCCACCCAGACCGGCAGCTGGACTGTCCCCACGAACCCTTCCCACACAGCCCTGTGTATAGGCTGTCAGCGCGCCCCGCGCTTCAACTCCACGTGGGAGAAATTGTCACCCCAGTCACTGACCTTGTGACTGAATCGCCGCCGCGGCCGCGTGAAGAAGAGGTGGTGAGGGAGACCTCCCCCCCTTGAGTGCGTGTGGTGAGGTGCGCCGTCCGCGCCCTCACCGAAGCCCCCAGAGATCACCGCCGGGCCCGGGAACCCTACCGCTGAAGTCGCGGCCAAGAAAGACACCGCCGCAGCCCAGGAGGGCCGCGTGAAGAGAACTGAGGCCCACCGCGGCCTCCAGGCCCGCGGACGCCGTTGCCGTGGGGCCGGGGACGCCGACCGCGTCATAGGTCGCGCCCCGAAAAGGCCGCGACGTGATTGGCCCCGCCGGAGCCAGCAGCAGAGGAGCAGGAGGCGGGAGGCGTTGCCCGGCAACGAGAGAAGGCCGCGACGGGATTGGTCCCTGCCAGGGGCCGAGAAGGAAGACGCCGGAGGGGCTCCACTGCCAGCGGGAGCCCCCAGAAGAACTCCAGGACCGCGCTGGGATTGGGCGGCGTCCTCAGCCCGCCCCCCAGCACGTACGGAGGAAGGAGAACTCCGTGTGCATCAGAGGGAAGCGGGGAGCCGTCTGCGAAGGACTGCCGGCTCCCGCTCCCTTTCCCCTCACTCACCGCTGACTCCACGGGGGCCGGAGGAGTGCGATACCGGCCCCCCAACGACCCGCGACCGGAGAAAGAGGCTCCACAGCCTCGGCGGGACTCTGCAAATCACCGCGAGGGCTGAATCGCAACGAGACCAGCAACGACACAGCAGGTGAGCCCTGGAGGCCCCTAGGGCTCCAGAACAAGCCACTGGGGGCCGGGGGCCAGCATTGCCAGGGGGTTAACGAGGGAAGAGCCCTCACTAACATTTTGTGCCAAGCCTGATTTAACCCTCACCTCTCCTGAGAGATATAGGAAGCCTACATCATAGGGAGGCCCCAGTTACTGGACATGTTGAGGGGTTCCCTCTAGGATTTCATCACGCATATTGTCCCGCATGCTGTAATGATTATCTAGGCCTGATGTATGTGCCTATTTACAAGGGATTTTAAGATGCCTGAAGTGTTTTGCATGTTCTAGGCCCTGAATTATTAGTGCACCCGGTAATCATTATTGGTGCTGTGTTTTTTAGGAGCTGATTCCTTTGGCCTTTTAGTGGCCTACACTGTTGAGGGTCCTTTTAGAAGAATGTGCACCAGTTAAAGAAATGCAATGTAAAATTGAAATAATCTGCCTAATCGGATGCAACCTTGATTGACATAAAAGAACTTGATTTTTAATTACGCAAGCCTGGTGTGGTGTCTGGTTATTGCTCCGCATTTCTGAGTCAAAGTAAGAGTGTGCTGCACAACTGCCTTACACATTGCCTTCGCGTGCCTTCCCCGCTTTGCGCCATGCTACCATAACGGACTCGGTAACCCCGTTTCCAACATTGGTGTTCAGCGGTGGGATAAGGACTGGTGTTTGTGCAGCACCCTACAGTGACTCAGTGTGCGCCGCAATTAGACACCTAGTGAAATGTAATTACCAGGAGTTCTATTGTGATTGCCGATTGTATTAGTCCTGCGTTAGACCTGCTACCTACCATTTAGAACCCCTTCCTTAAATTGTCTGGGACCCCACCTAGGAGGATGGAGTTTGAGTTAGCCGACCTGGAGAGGTACACGGTGACACAGCTCAAGGAGTTCTGCCTAGAGAGGGGGTGGCCGTCAAGCGAGGTGCCAGGAAGGAGGTGCTTCAGAAAGCTTTGAGGGCATGGGTAATGGCCCACCCGGGGGAAGAGGGGATGAGGAGCAGAGGGAGGCAGACGACCCAGGAGAACTGAGCCTACTGAACATTGACGTCAGCGAGAATGTGTTGCCAGGAAGACGTTCCAGGGCAGGCAGTAGTGCGTCAGGGGGAGTTTGTCGGCAGAGGAATTCAAGGACAGGAGGGAGCAGAGGCAATTGACATTAGAGTTGGCTAGGATGGAAAGGGAGGGAGAGCAGGCAAGGCTAGCCATGGAGGAAAGGAGGCTTGCACATGAGCTTAGCCTGAAAGAACTAGAGCTCCGAACCTTGCAGATGGAGATGGAAGGCAAAGGAAATGGTGGCAGCGTACCTGCTGGGGTTCCACAGGAGCCCACATTTTATCTACCCAGGGAGGTGATAGCCAGCTTTAGTGTGGGTGATGACATCGACAAGTGGTTGGCGGCGTACGAGGTAGCTTTGGTGGCCCATAGAGTTCCTGAGAGCTACTGGGGAGGAGGTCTCTACAGGTACATACCTCCACCAGTAAGGGACACACTTTTAACTTTAGATAAGGGGGAGCAGACCAACTACCCTATCATGAAGGACGCCCTGCTCAGGAAGTTCGGCCTCACCCCAGAGAAGTACCGCCAAAAGTTCCGCAACAGCCACAAGCTCAACACACAAAACTGGGTGGATTTTTATGATTATGCCCGGAAGGCATTGGAGGGGTGGGTACGTGGCAGCAACATTGACAATTACACTGGGCTGTACGACCTGTTTTTGAGAGAGCACCTCCTCGAGAAATGTTTTCCGGAGCTGTGCCAGTACTTGGTGGACCGCAAGCTGACCAATCCTAGGGAGCTTGCAGAGGAGGCAGACACGTGGGTCAGCACTCGGGTGTCCCACAAGGGAGCCGGGGCGGATCCCCCGAAAGGTGGACAGGGGTTCCCCCAGAAGAAAGAGGGGGAGATAAAAAGAGGGAGTTCTTTAAAGGTCCCCAAAATAGACCGCCTGGGAGAGGGGTAGGTTCCCCATCCCAATCTGGATACCAGAAACCCACTTACCCTGACAGGAGTCAGCAGCCCAGAACTGTCCGGTGCTACGAGTGCGGGGAGGTTGGACACTACAAGGGGGATCCCCAGTGTCGCAAGAGAACCCCAGCCCCCACAGGAGGTAAGAGCCCCGGGGTGGCCAGTGTAGCGCTTGGGGAGGAGTTGTCCCTAGGTAGGGGAGGTGAGTGGACAGGCTTGACCTTAGTTTCCCTGGGGGATAGAGAGATCATCCCAAGGGTTCAGGTACCCGAGAACACTGCCAAGTATCGGCAGAGGGTCCTGGTGAACGGGGAGGAGGTGGAGGCTCTGAGGGACACAGGTGCCAGCATGACGATGGTGAGACGTCAGCTGGTGTCCCCAGAGCAGGTGATTCCTGAGGAGTTCCACCCGGTTGTGATGGCTGATAATAGCCTGGGTCATTACCCCGTGGCCCAAGTTCCCTTTGAGTGGGGAGGAGTGTCAGGTCTGATGAAGGTTGCGGTGAGCCCTGCCATGCCAGTTGACTGTCTGCTGGGCAACGACTTGGAACATACTGCCTGGAGAGAGGTAGAGTTCAATGCCCATGCTGAGATGTTGGGGTTACTAGGATGGACTTGCGTTATCACGCGGTCCATGGCTGCCCGACAAGGAACTCAGCCCGGGTTGGAGCCTGAAATAATGGCCCAGCCCACTGCTGGACGAGGAGATGTCCGGGAGGAGACACCCGGTGAGATGGATGGGGAGCCCGCGGAGGTGACCCCGGAGTACGCTGAGGTGGTTGGTTTTCCCGTGGGGGACCTGCCGACCCCTGCAGAGTGGCAGGTGGAAGGAGGGCCTACCCGGGAAGAATTTTGCCGGGCACAGAGGGAGTGCCCTACGCTTGAAGGCATACGGCAACAGGCCGAAGCCCAAGCAGCTGGAACAGAGACTGGTAACTACCATGTCTACTGGGAGGATGGTCTCCTCTACAGTGAGCCTAAGGCTCCGGTGCATGGGTCCTCAAGGGCCGTGGTGGTCCCCCAATGCTACCGAGCCTTTCTGCTAGAGTTGGCACATGAGATACCACTAGCAGGACACCTGGGCCAGGACAAGACGTTTGCACGTTTGGTCCCACATTTTTACTGGCCCAGGATGCGCGTCACTTCTGACACGTTTTGCAAGACCTGCACCACTTGCCAAGCGAGCGGCAAGACAGGGACTAAGGTGAAGGTCCCTCTAGAACCTCTCCCAGTGGTCAATACCCCTTTTGAGCGAGTAGGGATTGACATTGTCGGGCCGTTGGATCCGCCGACTTCTGCTGGGCATAGGTTCATTTTGGTGCTAGTAGACCACGCCACCCGGTACCCAGAGGCAATCCCTCTGAGGACCATCACAGCACCGGTGGTGGCGCGGGCCCTCATGGGGATTTTTACCCGAGTGGGATTCCCCAAGGTCGTGGTGTCAGATAGGGGCACGAATTTCATGTCGGCCTACATGCAGGCCATGTGGAAGGAGTGTGGAGTGACCTACCGGTTCTCCACTCCTTACCACCCCCAGACGAACGGGCTCGTGGAGCGTTTCAACAAAACCTTGAAGGGGATGATCAGGAGCCTACCCGAGGACTTGAGAAGAAAGTGGGACGTCCTCTTACCCTGTCTGCTCTTCTCCTACCGAGAGGTGCCGCAGAAGGGGGTCGGTTTCAGCCCCTTTGAGCTGTTCTATGGCCACCCCGTTCGGGGGCCCCTCAGTCTTGTCAAAGAGGGGTGGGAGAAGTCTTCCTCGAAGCTTCCCGTGATGTGGTCAGCTATATGCTGGCGTTCCGCAGCCAAGTGGCCAAGCTGTGGAAGGAGGCCTCGGACAACTTAGAGGCGAGTCAGGCCGTCATGAAGCAATGGTATGACCGGAACGCGCGGACGGTAGAGTTAGACGCTGGACAGAAGGTGTGGGTCATGGAGCCAGGAGAGCTTAGCGCCCTCCAGGACCGGTGGACTGGGCCGTTTGAGATCTTGGAAAGGAAAGGCCAGACCACGTATGTCGTCGACATGAAGACCCCCCGTCAACCCCACAGGGTGCTCCACGTCAACCGCCTGAAGCCACACCAGGAGCGTTCCGAGCTCACTCTCTTGATGATAACGGATGGAAGTGAGGAGGAGGAGAGTGAGCCTCTGCCAGACCTTCTGGCGGCCCATGAGAAGGATGGTTCGGTAGAGGGAGTAGTCCTCGCCCCATCCTTGACCCCAGAGCAACAGAGGGACTGCCGCCAGGTCTTGGGGCAGTACGCCTCGTTGTTTTCCCTCACGCCTGGAATCACGCACCTGTGTACCCATGATGTGGACACAGGGGACAGTCCGCCAGTAAAGAACAAGTCTTACCGGCTGTCCGATAAGGTCAAGGCTAGTATCCAGGGTGAGGTTGTCAAGATGCTAGAACTGGGGGTGATTGAGCCTTCCAGTAGCCCTTGGGCTAGTCCGGTAGTGTTGGTGCCGAAAGCGGCCCCCGGGCACCACACCAGAACTTCGGTTCTGTGTGGATTATCGTGGACTCAACTCAGTCACCAAGACCGACGCTCACCCGATCCCTCGGGCGGATGAGCTCATTGACCGGCTGGGAGCAGCCCGGTATCTGAGTACCATTGATCTAACGTCAGGCTATTGGCAGATCGCCATGGCGGAAGGAGCAAGAGAGAAGACTGCGTTCTCCACCCCCGAGGGCCACTTTCAATTTCGTGTGATGCCCTTCGGGTTGAAAAATGCTCCAGCCACTTTCCAGCGGTTGGTGAACCAGGTGCTGTCTGGCCTAGAGGCCTTCTCTGCTGCCTACCTGGATGACATAGCTGTCTTCAGTAGCAGCTGGGAGGACCATCTGCAGCATCTCCAGGAGGTGCTGCAGGCTTTGCAACGGGCTGGTCTAACCATCAAGGCCAGCAAGTGCCAGATTGGACAGGGATCTGTCGTGTACCTGGGAAATCTGGTGGGCGGAGGTAAGGTGCAACCCCTCCAAGCCAAGATTGAGACCATCATGGCCTGGGAGCCCCCAAGACCCAAACAGAGGTCCGAGCTTTTCTCGGCCTCACGGGATACTACCGCCGGTTCGTCAAGGGATATGGAACCATCGTGGGCCCATTGACGGAATTGACTTCGAAGAAGCAGCCACGCAGAGTCATCTGGACGGCTGCCTGCCAGGATGCCTTTGAGACCCTTAAACGTGCCATGTGCACCGCACCGGTGCTCAGGACTCCAGATTTTGGACGGGAGTTTATCGTGCAGACAGACGCTTCTGAGCATGGCATAGGAGCTGTGCTCTCGCAGCTGAATGACGATGGCCAAGACCAGCCAGTGGCCTTCATCTCCCGAAGACTACTCCCCCGGGAACAGCGGTGGAGTACCATCGAACGGGAAGCCTTTGCTGTGGTTTGGGCTGTGAAGAAGTTGAGGCCATACCTTTTTGGTTGTCACTTCTTGATCCAGACCGACCACAGACCCCTTCGCTGGCTCATGCAGATGAGAGGCGAAAACCCCAAATTGTTGAGGTGGTCCATTTCCCTCCAGGGGATGGACTTTCGGGTGGAACATCGACCCGGTGTAGACCACGCCAACGCTGACGGTCTCTCCCGGTTTTTCCGCCTTAGTGAAGAGAACTCCCTAGAGGTTGGGAAGCTCTCCCCTCTTTCGGCTGGGGGGACGCGTGTTAGACCTGTCAGCCCTAGGGTGGTCTTGCCCTGTTTTTTTCCCTTTTGCGCCTCATTTTTGCCACCATATTTTTACTGGACCTAGGTCTCCGGGCGCCTTGCCACTGCCGGTCAGTGCTGAGGTGCAGGTGCTCTCTCACTAAAGATGGCTGCCACAGGCCCCTGCTACTGCAGAAGGGCCTTACACACATACACGCTAGTAGCCAGAGTCAGGCTGGGACATAGGGATACAGTATCCATCCCGTCCCCGCCTCTGGGCCACATAGCTAGGTAGGTGGAAGGTTCCAGAACCTTCTGGGCTGTGGGAGGAGTTAAGTTTTGCCGCCTTTAGGAGGGTCACCTGACCTAGGGGTATAAGAGGCTTGGAGGGAAAACCTTTTAGTCAGTTAGGTTGAGGCACCGCTGATCCTGGGAGAACCTGCGCCGGAGTATAGGCTTTAGGGCCTAGGGGGGAGACCTACACTACTGCTGCTGACAGGGCTGAGGCCCTGCTGAAGTAAGATAGCTGAGGAACGCCCACCACCCACTGACCTTGCCCAGTGTGAGGGGACCCAGGGAACCACCTTCAGCGTGCTGGGAGGAACATCAAGCACTCCCAGAACCACCAACTCACAACCCCCCCCTCAGAAGCAGGAACTTTCTGACAAGAAACGTTTGTCACGGACATTACCCTAAGCCACTTCTGACAAGAAGCTCCTCGCAGGAGCCTGAAACCAAGAGTAACAGGAACCCAAGCTGAATCGTCGAATGGGGATCACGAGGCGAAGCGCTGTGTCCTAAGCGCCAGACCTTCACCCCCCTATTCACCCAGACCGGCAGCTGGACTGTCCCCACGAACCCTTCCCACACAGCCCTGTGTATAGGCTGTCAGCGCGCCCCGCGCTTCAACTCCACGTGGGAGAAATTGTCACCCCAGTCACTGACCTTGTGACTGAATCGCCGCCGCGGCCACGTGAAGAAGAGGTGGTGAGGGAGACCTCCCCCCCTTGAGTGCGTGTGGTGAGGTGCGCCGTCCGCGCCCTCACCGAAGCCCCCAGAGATCACCGCCGGGCCCGGGAACCCTACCGCTGAAGTCGCGGCCAAGAAAGACACCGCCGCAGCCCAGGAGGGTCGCGTGAAGAGAACTGAGGCCCACCGCGGCCTCCAGGCCCGCGTGCGCCGTTGCCGTGGGGCCGGGGACGCCGACCGCGTCATAGGTCGCGCCCCCGAAAAGGCCGCGACGTGATTGGCCCCGCCGGAGCCAGCAGCAGAGGAGCAGGAGGCGGGAGGCGTTGCCCGGCAACGAGAGAAGGCCGCGACGGGATTGGTCCCTGCCAGGGGCCGAGAAGGAAGACGCCGGAGGGGCTCCACTGCCAGCGGGAGCCCCCAGAAGAACTCCAGGACCGCGCTGGGATTGGGCGGCGTCCTCAGCCCGCCCCCCAGCACGTACGGAGGAAGGAGAACTCCGTGTGCATCAGAGGGAAGCGGGGAGCTGTCTGCGAAGGACTGCCGGCTCCCGCTCCCTTTCCCCTCACTCACCGCTGACTCCACGGGGGCCGGAGGAGTGCGATACCGGCCCCCAACGACCCGCGACCGGAGAAAGAGGCTCCACAGCCTCGGCGGGACTCTGCAAATCACCGCGAGGGCCGAATCGCAACGAGACCAGCCACGACACAGCAGGTGAGCCCTGGAGGCCCCTAGGGCTCCAGAACAAGCCACTGGGGGCCGGGGGCCAGCATTGCCAGGGGGTTAACGAGGGAAGAGCCCTCACTAACATTTTGTGCCAAGCCTGATTTAACCCTCACCTCCCCTGAGAGATATAGGAAGCCTACAGCATAGGGAGGCCCCAGTTACTGGACATGTTGAGGGGTTCCCTCTAGGATTTCATCCCGCATATTGTCCCGCATGCTGTAATGATTATCTAGGCCTGATGTATGTGCCTATTTACAAGGGATTTTAAGATGCCTGAAGTGTTTTGCATGTTCTAGGCCCTGAATTATTAGTGCACCCGGTAATCATTATTGGTGCTGTGTTTTTAGGAGCTGATTCCTTTGGCCTTTTAGTGGCCTACACTGTTGAGGGTCCTTTTAGAAGAATGTGCACCAGTTAAAGAAATGCAATGTAAAATTGAAATAATCTGCCTAATCGGATGCAACCTTGATTGACATAAAAGAACTTGATTTTTAATTACGCAAGCCTGGTGTGGTGTCTGGTTATTGCTCCGCATTTCTGAGTCAAAGTAAGAGTGTGCTGCACAACTGCCTTACACATTGCCTTCGCGTGCCTTCCCCGCTTTGCGCCATGCTACCATAACGGACTCGGTAACCCCGTTTCCAACAGTAGTGTTTTAGGGTTTAGGGTAGTGCAGTGGTGTTTGGGTAGTGTAGGGGGTCGTGCTGGGGGTAGTGTTTTAGGGTTTAGGGTAGTGCAGTAATGTAGGCGGTCGTGCTGGGGGTAGTGTTTTAGGGTTTAGGGTAGTGCAGTGGTGTATGGGTAGTGTAGGGGTCGTGCTGGGGTAGTGTTTTAGGGTTTAGGGTAGTGCAGTGGTGTTTGAGTAGTGTAGGGGGTCATGCTGGTGGTAGTGTTTTAGGGTTTAGGGTAGTGCAGTGGTGTTTGTGTAGTGTAGGGGGTCATGCTGGGGGTAGTGTTTTATGGTTTAGGGTAGTGCAGTGGTGTTTGGGTAGTGTAGGGGTCGTGCTGGGGGTAGATTTAGGGTTTAGGGTAGTGCAGTGGTGTTTGGGTAGTGTAGGGAGTCGTGCTGGGGGTAGTGTTTTAGGGTTTAGGGTAGTGCAGTGGTGTTTGTGTAGTATAGGGGGTTGTGCTGGGGGTAGTGTTTTAGGGTTTATGTTAGTGCAGTGGTGTTTGGGTAGTGTAGGGGTAGTGCTGGGGTAGTGTTTTAGGGTTTAGGGCAGTGCGGTGGTGTTTGTGTAGTGAAGGGGGTCATGCTGTGGGTAGTGTTTTAGGGTTTAGGGTAGTGCAGTCGTGTTTGTGTAGTGTAGGGGGTCGTGTTTTAGGGTATAGGGTAGTGCAGTGGTGTTTGGGTAGTGTAGGGGGTCATGCTGGGGTTAGTGTTTTAAGGTTTAGGGTAGTGCAGTGGTATTTGGGTAGTGTAGAAGGTTGTGCTGGGGGTAGTGTTTTAGGGTTTAGGGTAGTGCAGTGGTGTTTGTGTAGTGTGGGAGGTCATGCTGGGGGTATATTTAGGGTTTAGTGTAGTGCAGTGGGGTTTGGGTAGTGTAGGGAGTCGTGCTGGGGGTAGTGTTTTAGGGTTTAGGGTAGTGCAGTGGTGTTTGGGTAGTGTAGGGAGTCGTGCTGGTGGTAGTGTTTTAGGGTTTAGGGTAGTGCAGTTATGTTTGGGTAGTGTAGGGTGTCGTGCTGGGGGTAGTGTTTTAGGGTTTAGGGTAGTGCAGTGGTGTTTGGGTAGTGGAGGGGGTAGTGTTTTAGGGTTTAGGGTAGTGCGCCCAATCAGCCACAATATCCATGGACAAAGGGGATCCTGACTCTTTGGAACGCTCCGTCAATTGAATAATTTGGGTCAAGGGCCCTACCACGTCCAAGACCTATCAATTCCTTTCTTGGGATCCCTCATATACTTGGAGAAAAAGGTACATAGTTTCTCATCAATTTCAGGCGTGTGTGCCACCTTCCCCTTCAGTGAGGGCCTGGGGCTTTCTCCCCTCATCCTATTCCTGACCTCCCTTTCAAGGGGTTGATGGATTTTCCCCACCACATACTCTGCCACTTTGGCGTCAGGTGTCCACTCTGCCGACCTAGGATGGTAAATTTGGGTAGGCTCGAACATGTCCGAGTGGACCCCGTCCCCACCCGGGGACTGAGAGGAGTGGGACTCTGGATGCCAGGGACGCCCCAAGTCCTTATCCTCGTCGGAGGAGAAATCGTCCTCTGATACACCCTCTCCCTCTAAGGGAAACCCGCCGTCGGGGTCTACAATAGTGGTGACAGTGTCGCAATTTTCTCCGGGCCCCTCCTCCTCCCGGCAGGGTGCATGTTTTAGCGTTCGCGCACTCTTGAGGAAGGTCTCCGTAAGTTTATCAAATCCTTCCAAGTGCCCCGCGTTATGCTTAACGGCCCTTTTATTCCCCATCTGGGAGCTACTTGGACCCGCCACCACCAGATCTGGGTCACTGAACACCCCAGGGATGCTTTTCGCCAGCTTATCAACCTGATCCCTAAGAGGAGCCAGCGCCCTAGAAATAGCCAGAGAGAGAGCTTGGTCCACTGCTGGAGGGAGAAGTTGGGGGCCATTCCTCCTCCACTTCCTGGTAGGAGGAGTAAAAGTGGTCTTCTGGAGAAGACATGATAGCAGAGGGTGTGAGCACAGAACAAATGCCCTTAAAATCCTTAAGACAGCACCCTCGCCGGTGCTCCAACAGCTGGGCTTTCCCGAAGCTGTTATAAGAATAGACTGAGGCGCAATACCAATTACCACCACCAGGTGGCACTGGTCACTAACGTGGCCGTGTGGGGGAAATCACCGCGTAGCGGTGTCAAAATTAGGCGAGGTTGGTCGGGAATCAAGCGGACACTAAAGGAGTGACCGGATTCCCAAACGCGCGTAAAGACCAGCGGGAGCGCTCGACGGAGCTGCCTCGCTCAGACCAGACGCGCCTGACAGGATCTCACCGCGCGCAGAGCACACAGCGGGAGAAACTGCGTGGGGGAGAACGCGCTCGGGCAAGAGCCTGCTGCGCAGGGAATATGAAACAATACCAAGGCAATAATGCTAATAACGTGCACAAGAAACCGCTATACAAACAGCAACAACGTCAGATTAAGCCAAGAATGTAAGGAATGCACTTAACTGACGAGCAGTGAAGAAAGAGGAAGCGGAAGGGACGTCTCAATATTATATACGATGGACTGTGATATGATTGGACTATAGTTGCCTTGGAGACTACCCCCTAATGGTTCATGGGTTGTGTAGTCTTTTGTTTAATGATTGTTGTGTTACGTTTTCTTTGAACTGCTATGCAAATAAAGTGAGGAAACATATGCATAATCCTCGCCTCCGTCCTGCCATAGAATTCATTAAACTTTATTTGATCTGATTTAGAAACATAGATCATAAAAGTGTTCATAAAAACAGTAAATCCTCTTTCCTAATTCAATACAGTGAGAATTAATTAAAACCAGTAGGTAAAAACGGGTGTTACAAACCCCGGTTCAGAGCAACTTCAGGTTAACAGAATCGTAAAGTTCAATGTTTCGCAAGATCAATCTCATGTACTTCGTGCAAAATACGCAATAAGGGGTCCAAGTAAGATGTAACGCTCCAATACCTGACCAGTTTGCACTATATAAAACTGCAGAAAAACTAAAAATAAAAAGTGTTTTGCACACTTCTGTCATTGGGCTATATGTGGGCTACATCTGGGTGATATTTGTGCTACATTTGGGCTCTTTTTTCTCTGGTGGCCATCTTGGGAGACTTATTTGTTATGAAGTTTCCTAATTTCGTCATTTACTGCGGTCTCCTCAGTAGGAAATGCTTTCAGTTTTTTACTTTGATTCCATCAAGAAGGCATTCAGATGTGTCACACATTTGCCATAAATTCAGAATGTTAGCACTCTAGTTGTTCATTAGATCACTGTAGTAAAGCTACTGCTCACCAGGGAGTTAACTGGAAGTCTACTGCTGGTATTGAAAGTGATTGTTTCAGTCTGCATGTCAGAATTTTCTAATGAAATAGAAGAGGATTTGAGATCTCACTTAAAACATGCCCTACATTTTCTTTCTGCAGCACTAACCATAATTTCTATGGCAAAATGAACCCCCTCATTTTGTTCCTTTTTAAATTAAATGTTTTAAGTGTTACCAGTTTATTCCAATCAAGATGGCTTCAGGTGTGCCATACTTTTGTCATAAGTAAGGCTGTTAGCACTCTAGTTGTTCTTTAGAACACTCTGGGAAGCTGCAGTAGAACACAAAGGCATCAACTGACAGGCTGCTCCTGTTGAAATATAACAGGAAGATATTTGAGATCTCACTTAAAACATGTCCTAATTTTTCTTTCTACAGCACTTACCATAATTTCTATGGCAAAATGAACCCCCTCATTTTCTTCCTTTTTAAATTAAATGTTTTAAGTGTTACCAGTTTATTCCAATCAAGATGGCTTCAGGTGTGCCATACTTTTGTCATAAGTAAGACTGTTAGCTCTCTAGTTGTTCTTTAGAACACTCTGGGAAGCTGCAGTAGAACACAAAGGCATCAACTGACAGGCTGCTCCTGTTGAAATATTACAGGAAGATATTTGAGATCTCACTTAAAACATGTCCTAATTTTTCTTTCTACAGCACTAACCATAATTTCTATGACAAAATGAACCCCCTCATTTTGTTCCTTTTTAAATGAAATGTTTTAAGAGTTACCAGTTTATTCCAATCAAGATGGCTTCAGGTGTGCCATAATTTTGTCACAAGTAAGACTGTTAGCGCTCTAGTTGTTCTTTAGAACACTCTGGGAAGCTGCAGTAGAACACAAAGGCATCAACTGACAGGCTGCTCCTGTTGAAATATAACAGGAAGATATTTGAGATCACACTTGAAACATGTCCTAATTTTTCTTTCTACAGCACTAACCATAATTTCTATGACAAAATGAACCCCATCATTTTGTTCCTTTTTAAATTAAATGTTTTAAGGGTTACCAGTTTATTCCAATCAAGATGGCTTCAGGTGTGCCATACTTTTGACATAAGTAAGACTGTTAGCTCTCTAGTTGTTCTTTAGAACACGCTGGGAAGCTGCAGTAGAACACAAAGGCATCAACTGACAGGCTGCTCCTGTTGAAATATAACAGGAAGATATTTGAGATCTCACTTAAAACATGTCCTAATTTTTCTTTCTACAGCACTAACCATAATTTCTATGACAAAATGAACCCCATCATTTTGTTCCTTTTTAAATTAAATGTTTTAAGTGTTACCAGTTTATTCCAATCAAGATGGCTTCAGGTGTGCCATACTTTTGTCATAAGTAAGGCTGTTAGCACTCTAGTTGTTCTTTAGAACACTCTGGGAAGCTGCAGTAGAACACAAAGGAATCAACTGACAGTCTCTGCCCTTGTTGGATGTACATGTTTTACTGAGAATGTCAGACTTCATTCTCACATGACTGAGAAAGATACGCATGGTCATTTACCATACATACCTTTACAACAAAATTCGTTGTAAAGGCATGCGTGGTAAATGACCATGCGTTCTAAAAAATGCGTAGTAATGACTTCGTGATGTACAACGCATGCGTGGTAATGCATGCGTTGTAATGGTATCGCAAAGTAAAAAGTCGTTGTAACGGCTGTTTACCGATCGAAGCTGGCCCCTGTTCTTCAGTGAGACGTTTATTTGATTAATTAGGAGGAAGGAATGTGGTTTTTTACCGAAAAGTGCATTCCCGGCTGTTGTATTGTGAAAGTGTCTGCGTGGCCTGGTTTCACTTCCGGTGAGAGAGTGGAAGAGTCTGTTTGGATCTAAAGGAGTTCTGTTGTTGGACGGGGCCGGCGCGACATGTCATCAGAAAACATAGCTAATGGAAAGTGTCCTCCCTGAAGTGTGGAGCAGTGCCATGAGAGGTCAACGAGTGTGCGTCCCACCGCAGTATGACCGTACCGCGTGACCCATGTGCCGCCTCCAGGGTACGGGAGGCAGAAGCGGCATCGCAGGTCCTCTTGAAGACCGTTGTAGCACTAATTCTACATTTTGGTACTAGGGCATTTTAACTTCGTTGTTCCTGCCAGATACAAAGAGAAGTTCCTGTGTTATTCAGTGCCCTCGTTACCTTTTTTGTGGGTTGTGGTGCTTGTCACTTCGCTGCCCCGCCGGTGCACACGACTGGGCACCCCACCTCGTGTGCCATCTGCAGGGCCTCTGCCCTTGGATCACTGGTTTCGGTTTCTGGAGTGGCAACATAAACAGTTGCTCCCAAAGGACTAGCCTGAACACTTAGGTGAATATCCCCTGCACCAGCATTCCATGGAAATTCTTTCCTAGCTCTCCCACGTCAACGAGCACGGCTCCGCTCGCGACACCGTATGACGTCATCGGAGCCATAAGAGGACCTCGTCGGCGGGCTGACGTCAGTTCCACCCATTTTTTCCGTGCCACCGAGGCAAACAGGGGACCGAGACATTTTCACATGTATACATAGTATAATAAATATATATATATTCACTGAAAAAACCATAGGTTTCAGGCAGGTTATAGTTAGAAATTAGCATTTAAAAAACCATAGAAATTTACTGAAAAAACCATAGGTTTCAGGCACATTATAGTTAGAAATTAGCATTTAAAAAACCTTAGAAATTCACTGAAAAAACCATAGGTTTCAGGGGCGTTATAGTTAGTTGGACATTTCACTCATACAAAACCATAGAAATTCCCCCGTTATAGTTAGTTCAGCTAACTATAACTTGCGCGCCCGCAATGCACTGCTGATGATGTCACATATTACATCACTCATGGCATGGTCAGTGACATCACTCATGACATCACTCATGACATATCAAATGACATCACAGATGACATCACTGATGACATCATCCAGTGAATGTGGATTTTTCTGAAAATTAAATATGTTTTATATATGTATATCTCAAGGTCGATGGAAGAATAAATGGGTATATAAGTGTCTAAATGGATGATTTTTTTTGTAAAATTGATTGTATAACTGACTAAGTGTATCTTAGTGAATACATGGGTTAGTGAGTAATGTTTAAATATGAAAATATCTGTATCAGTCTCTCACTTTGTGTATAAGTGGCTGCATGGGTTGGTGAGTAACTACATGAGTGTCTATATGGGTTATTAGTTGGTTTTTAAGTATCAGTATGAGTGTCTGAGTGTCTGTATGGTTCGGTGGGGGGTATTACTTAGTGCATAGATGCCTGAATGAGTGACTCACTGTTTGTATGTGTTGAAGACAGCATGTGTGCAGGACTGTATAGGTGGATGAGTATGTGTATGGGTGTGTTAGTGAGTGAATGACTGTCTCAATAGTGTCTTTATGAGTAACTACATATGTTTTAAACTAGTATATGTGAGTATTAGTGTATATAAGTGAGTATATGTGAGAGTGAGAGATTGGAAGAGTTCCTGTACAAATAAGTAGGTGTTTCTATAAGTGATTGTTTAAGAGAGTAAGTATGTGTAAGTTTCTGTAGAAGTAAGTGTGGTAGTGTGTGTATAACTGTATATGCAAGTAAATGGATGTTTTATACTTTGTTTGCATGTGTGACTATGTGTGTGAGTAACTCTATGGATGAGTGGCGGTGTGTAACAGGATGTATAGGTGTAGGAGTACATATGATGAGTGAGTACATGTATGAGTGATTGTATAGGGACTGTTGGTGAATGAGTGGATGTGTGTGTAGATCTTGGAATTACTGAATAGGTGTGTTGTAACTGGTATTGGTATGTCCATTGTTTTGAAAATGTTAGTTTGTATTTTTGAGCGTGTGTATCAAAGGTTATATTAGGGTGAGAGGAGGTCTGCCACTCTATCACAAGGATGATGTCATCAGTGATGTCATCAGTGATGTCATTTGAGATGTCATCAGTGATGTCATGAGTGATGTCACTGACCATGTCATGAGTGATGTAATATGTGGCGTCATCAGCAGTGCATTGCGGGCGCGCGAGTTATAGTTAGCTGAACTAACTATAACAGGGGAATTTCTATGGTTTTGTACGAGTGAAATGTCCAACTAACTATAACGCCCCTGAAACCTATGGTTTTTTCAGTAAATATATATATATATATATATATATATATATATATATATTCACTGAAAAACCGTAGGTTTCAGGCACGTTATAGTTACAAATTAGCATTTTAAAAACCTTTGAAATTCACTGAAAAACCATAGGTTTCAGACACGTTATAGTTAGAAATTAGCATTTAAAAACCTTTGAAATTCACTGAAAAAACCAGAGGTTTTAGGGACAGTTATAGTTAGTTGGACATTGCACTCGTACAAAACCCGTGAAATTCCCCCGTTATAGTTAGTTCAGCTAACTATAACTCGCGCCCCGCAATGCACTGCTGATGACGTCACATATTACATCACTCATGACATGGTCAGTGACATCACTGATGACATCACTGATGACATCTCAAATGACATCACTGATGACATCATCCAGTGACTGTGTGTTTCTGTAAAGTTTAAATATGTTTAATATATATAGGGAAAGGCGTATTGAAGAATGAGTGGGTGTATAAGTGTCTGAATGGATGATTTAGTACGTGCGTGACTGACTCTACAAGTGAGTGATTAAACGTATCTTACTGAATGCATGGGATAGTGACTAAACTGTGTGAATGTCTGTATCCGTCTGTTGGTGTGTAAGTGGATGCATGGATTTGCGAATAGCTACATGAGTGTCTATATGGGTTATTTATTGGTTCTATGAGTATCTGTATGGGTGCCTGAGTGTTTGTGTGGATGGGGTGTGTGCGACTGTGCATAGATGTGTGAGTGGGTGATTCACTGGGTGGATGGTTTCAAGAGTGCATCTGTGATAGACTGTATGGGTGGGTAAGTGTGTGTAAGAGTGTGTTAGTGAGTGAATGTATGTCCCAGTGGTACATGTGTGAGTAACTAAATATGTGAAAGGCAGTATATATGTGTATTGGAGTATATAAATAGCTATAAGCGAGAGTGAGTGATTGTGATAGTGGCTGTATGGATGAGTGTGTGCTTGTATCAGTGATTGTATAAGAGCGTAACAATGTGCTAGTATTTGTATGATTAAGTGAGCTGGTGTGTGTATAACTGTATAGGTGAGTAAATGGCAGTGTGTTTAATTATTTGCATGACTGACTAGGTGTGTGAGTACCTCTATGGATGAGTGGCGGTGTTTGAGTGTCTATATAGGAGTAAGAGTGCATATGATAGTCCTGTACTGAGTGACCATAAGTATGAGTGACTGTACGGGTGAGTGAGTGGATGTGTGTGTGTAGACCTAAGAATCAGTGAGTGGGTATGTAGTTATTGGTGTTGGAGTGTCTATGGTTTTGCGAATGGCACTCTGTAATTTAGATTGGGTGTATCAAAGGTTATATTAGGGTGTGAGGAGCTGCATCAGATTATCACGTGGATGATGTCATCAGTGATGTCATTTGAGATGTCATCAGTGATGTCATCAGTGATGTCACTGACCATGTCATGAGTGATGTAATATGTGACGTCATCAGCAGTGCATTGCGGGGCGCGAGTTATAGTTAGCTGAACTAACTATAACGGGGAATTTCACGGGTTTTGTACGAGTGCAATGTCCAACTAACTATAACTGTCCCTAAAACCTCTGGTTTTTTCAGTGAATTTCAAAGGTTTTTTAAATGCTAATTTCTAACTATAACGTGTCTGAAACCTATGGTTTTTTCAGTGAATTTCAAAGGTTTTTAAAATGCTAATTTGTAACTATAACGTGCCTGAAACCTACGGTTTTTTCAGTGAATTTCAAAGGTTTTTTAAATGACAATTTTTAAATGTATTAATTTTTATATTAATTTTTTTCATACTGATTTACTACATTTTTAGAAACAATTTCTTTTACATATTTTATTTTTTAAATTACATTGTAATTACATTATACATTACATTACAAAAAATACTTTCTCAGAATGAATTACTTTAGTTTAAATACTTTGCACATAGGCAATAGACTTTTAAGTACAGTAGTTACAGTTGTTGCAATGGGCAACACATTTTCAAACACAATGCAACATTCAGCTCAATGTGAATTTCTAGTTAAATGCAATTAGTTACTTTATGGATTACTTTTCTAACCACATGACTGGATCCTAGATTCAGTCCTGGTACATCTCCTGTAAACAGTTGAGTAAAAGCGTTTTGGTTACAGTCGTGATTTTTAAGGAATATTATTGTATTTTAAAAGTTGACACTTAGAAACTTTTTCTCATAGAATCACCAATGTTATCCTATGGAAGGAAATTCACTTAGCAGGTAAAAACTGTTATCGTTACTTTTTCTTACTCAGTGTTGGATCCTGGATCCAGCACTGGTGCATCTCCTGTAAACAGTTGAAAGAATGCGTTTAAGTCATACAGGCGATTTTTAAGGAATATTTGTAGTTTGTGAAAATCGACACTTTGAAACTTTTCTGCTGAAAACCAGACAATGGATTCTTATGGAAGAAAATATAAGTTACTGGTAAGTACGGTTAAAATTACTTTTCAGGACCAGTACTGGGCTGAAAGATACAGCACTGAGGTCTCTCCTTATAACAGGTGAGTAAATCGGAATTCGTATTTCGGCTGATTTTAGAGGAATATTTTAAAGTTCCAAAACTCCACACTTAGAAGAATTTCCAAGTGAAACCAGTCAATGTTAGCCTATGAAGGAAATTCAAGTTACCGGTAAGTACGGTTAAAATTACTTTTCAGGACCAGTACTGGGCTGAAAGATGCAGCACTGAGGTCTCTCCTGATAACAGGTGAGTAAATCGGAATTCGTATTTCGGCTGATTTTAGAGGAATATTTTAAAGTTCCAAAACTCCACACTTAGAAGAATTTCCAAGTGAAACCAGTCAATGTTAGCCTATGAAGGAAATTCAAGTTACCGGTAAGTACGGTTAAAATTACTTTTCAGGACCAGTACTGGGCTGAAAGATGCAGCACTGAGGTCTCTCCTGATAACAGGTGAGTAAATCGGAATTCGTATTTCGGCTGATTTTAGAGGAATATTTTAAAGTTCCAAAACTCCACACTTAGAAGAATTTCCAAGTGAAACCAGTCAATGTTAGCCTATGAAGGAAATTCAAGTTACCGGTAAGTACAGTTAAAATTACTTTTGAGGATCAGTACTGGGCTGAAAGATGCAGCACTGAGGTCTCTCCTGATAACAGGTGAGTAAATCGGAATTCGTATTTCGGCTGATTTTAGAGGAATATTTTAAAGTTCCAAAACTCCACACTTAGAAGAATTTCCAAGTGAAACCAGTCAATGTTAGCCTATGTAAGGAAATTCAAGTTACTGGTAAGTACGGTTAAAATTACTTTTCAGGACCAGTACTGGGCTGAAAGATGCAGCACTGAGGTCTCTCCTGATAACAGGTGAGTAAATCGGAATTCGTATTTCGGCTGATTTTAGAGGAATATTTTAAAGTTCCAAAATTCCACACTTAGAAGAATTTCCAAGTGAAACCAGTCAATGTTAGCCTATGAAGGAAATTCAAGTTACCGGTAAGTACGGTTAAAATTACTTTTCAGGACCAGTACTGGGCTGAAAGATGCAGCACTGAGGTCTCTCCTGATAACAGGTGAGTAAATCGGAATTCGTATTTCGGCTGATTTTAGAGGAATATTTTAAAGTTCCAAAACTCCACACTTAGAAGAATTTCCAAGTGAAACCAGTCAATGTTAGCCTATGAAGGAAATTCAAGTTACCGGTAAGTACGGTTAAAATTACTTTTGAGGATCAGTACTGGGCTGAAAGATGCAGCACTGAGGTCTCTCCTGATAACAGGTGAGTAAATCGGAATTCGGATTTCGGCTGATTTTAGAGGAATATTTGCACAATGGTGAAGGGAGGGGCGGGGCCTGAGGTGACATCTGTGCAAACGCGCCCCATGGTGCGTTTTAAGTTGGGGGATTAAGTCCCCTTGAATCATGAGGGTCCCTACGGGCCAACTAGCCCACCAGGAACCTCCAGTATGCGCCAGGGGCTGCGTTGCAGAGACATGTACAGAGGCCACACCCCTTTACACCTCTCTGCAACGCAGCTCTGTGGCGCTTTCTGGACGTACCTGTTGGCTAGTTGGCCCCCAGGGACCCTCAGGATTGAAGAGGATTTAATTCCCCATCTTAAAACGCGCCACGGGGCCTGTTTGCACACATGTCACCTGAAGCCCCGCCCCTCCCTTCACCACTGTGCAAACGCGCCCCGTGGCGCGTTTTAAGTCGGGGGATTAACTCCCTTGAATCCTGAGGGTCCCTGGGGTGCAACTAGCCCACCATATACCTCCAAAAGCGCCATAGAGCTGTGTTGCAGAGAGGTGTAAAAAGGGGCGTGGCCTCTGTACACCTCTCTGCAAGGCAGCCCTCTGGCGCATACTGGAGGTTCCTGGTGGGCTAGTTGGCCCTCAGGGACCCCCAGTATTCAAGGGGAATTGCTTCCTCTGCAAACGCGCCAGGGGCGCGTTTGCAGAGTGGTGAAGGAAGGGGCGGGCCTGCGGGCCCGATCGTTTTTTTGTTTTTTTGGGGGAGGGGGGCCGCGTGGCCCCCTCCCGGGCCACTACTTGCCCCGGGGACCCCATCCCCCGGGGCTGGCCCTCTCGTTGGGGACTGTGGGGGTCCCCAATCCCCCACAGTCCCGCCGGCTCCCCGTGTCCTACGGGAGCCGGCATTGCTTACACATGGGGAGCAGCTAACATGCTGCTCCCCATGTGGAAAGCTATCGGCTTTGGATATTGGAAGAGAGAGCAGGTTTCCTGCTCTCTCTTCCAATATCCAAGCAGTTTGCAATGACAGGACGGGAGCCGCGAGGCTCCCGTCCTGTCATTGCAAACAGCAGTGTCCCGGGGTAGGCACCCAGGGACACTGCAGGAGCCGGCCCTGGGGGTGGTGGTCCCCAGGGCCATCAAGGGCTCCAGGAGGGGGCCGCGCGGCCCCTCCCATTCAGTGCACAGCCCCGGGAGGTGGTGGTCCCTGGGCTCTGGGGGTCCAAAACGGACCCCCATTGTAATTTTTCTTAGTGCCCTGGGGAGGTGGTGGTCCTCGGGCGTGTGGGGGCTGGAGCCCCCCACACAGGTTTTTAATTTAAAAAGAAGCCCCGGGAGGTGGTGGTCCCGGGCTGCGGGAGGGCTCAGAGCCCTCCCGCACCATTCTACATAAAGCCCCGGGGGTGGTGGTCCCGGGCTTGGGAGCCCTTAGAGGCCCCCACACATAAAATTAACCCCCCAGCATGCCCCCGGGACTTGGCCCACCCGGGGCCAATTAACATCGAGCGCGGGAGACCGCGCTTTCATTTTTTTTTTCGGCAGGGTTCGCGCTCCCTGAGCGCATCCTGCCGATTTTTTTAAAAAAATATATATATTTTTTGCCCAGGGGGTCCTTGTGGGACCCTCTGAGCAGACCTAGGGGGTCAGGGTGTTTCTACCCTGCTCCCTTTGTGCGCTTTGCGCACTTGTTTCTGTCCCTCGGTTCTACCGAGGGATAAAATGGCTGCCAACACTTCCTGATTTGGAGTGTTGACAGCCAATTAACATAAAGCTCTGCTCGGGAGGATCCGCGGCCCTAGATATATCTATCTTTTTACTTTTCATTTTCTCAGCAACTACTGAACGGATTTACACCATTTAACAAAAGGGTTCTTTCTGAACCAAGAACTACCTCTTTGCCAAATTTGGTGTAATTCCGTTCAGCAGTTCAGGCTGTAGCCGTGTCTAAAGTTTCCTATGGAAAATTGCATGGGGAAAACGCGTTTGGGACCCCCTTTTTCTCGGCCCCCGCTTGACGAATCCCCCGAGACTTTCAGGGTAGGAGCGGACCGGAGCGGGCCACAAAGTTTGAAAATTTTGCGAAGATACGTCAACCGGCAAGAGAGTTATTTCAAATAGAATGTCGCGGATTTCCTATGGATAATAGGTTGTAACTATAACTATCTACTGGCGACCGCCAGTAGATAATATATATATATATACGATGCAGATTGATTTCAATGTTGTTCAAAGAACAAAATAGTGACAAGGCGTCAACACTGATGTCACTGTAGACATTCCTGTGAAATCACTTTCTGTGCTGTCATCAGAAATGCTAATTAGTTGTCGCTTGTAGGACTTGGCCTTTTTGGTTAAAGTTCCCTAAACTTTTTGCTTTCCCCCTAGACCGTTTTCCTGACCTAGAGATGCCAATTTAGATGCTTTGGGTACTTTGCCACTGCTGATCAGTGTCAAAGTACAGGAGTTCCCTATGTAAAATGTAATGGTGATTGGTTGGCCATGATTGGTATGTTTGCCATACTAGTAAAAGTCCCTAGTGATGTGCACTGTGTGTGCGAAGGCTAGTAATGCAAGGGCATGCAGAGAAGGGAACTCAGGCCTTCAGTGTAGGGCCTGCGCGCAGAATGCTAAGTTAGCATGTTGTCCTGACAAGTGTAACCACTTGTCAGGCCTGACCTTCCCTTTTACATACACATGGGCACCCCTGTGGTAGGTCCCAGGTAACCCCTGGGCAGGGTGCAGTGCAGGTAAAAGGCAGAACATAAACTGAGGTGTGTGTTATGTTCTGACAGTGAAAAACTCTCCATTTCGCTTTGCACTGCTAAGAGGCCATTCTGCCCATAGGACATAATGGGGGAGGCTGGGTGTTGTGTTTGTTAGCCTAGTTTCCTGTCAGTTTATAATGGAGAGGTGAAGTTTGGTATGTATGAACTCACAGTGACATAATGCATCTTTCTGTGAAGGTGGTTTTGTCACTGTGTGTTTATAAGCCACTCTTTTAGAAAGGGGCTGAGTTTTGAGCTCTGAGCATTTCTGTGTGTCTCTGAAATGTGGATTGTCTGTCTGGAACTGAAAGGTGAGAGGAGCTGGGAGAGTTCTTGACCCAGGGAGGGGTTGAGATGGCACCAGGCTGCCCTGCACCTGGAGAGTAGGGGGAGGAGAAGCCCGGGAGGTGAAAAGGCCTGGGCTGGTGCTATAAACCAATTGACCCATCTCCTGCTGAGTGACTAAGGATCCAGACCCCCAGTATCAAAGGGAGAGAGGTGACACTGGGAGGGAGACACCCAGAGTTGAATTAGGGAGGGGTCAGGGACCCCTGAGCACATACAAACTTCAAAGACATTAAGGGGTATAACTATGAGAGCTGAAGCCCCTGAACGTTGGAATGAAACAGATATGGATTGAGACTGAAAAGGCTTGGACCTATGCAGTGGTCAAGAGAAACCTCTGCTAAAGAAGGAACAACTGAAGAGACTGCTGTGGATAGATCAATCCTTGCTTCTTGATCTGGGGCTGGTCTGCAGTTTGCTGTTCTAACTAAGGAAGAGGCTGTTGGGACTGTGCTTGGAGGCGCTGGGTCCCCCTGCTTGAAGAAGATGTGCTTTGTGCTGTGTCTTGTAACCCCAAGGGCCCGAGGTGAGCTGGCTCCCTGTTTGGAAATACAGGATCATAAAAGTTTCCGGAGAAGTCCCAAGCAACGCGGTATGCGCGTGCTTTTTGGCCGCTTGAGACCCTCAGAAGTTGTGCCTTGTGATCGTCGGCACACAGGAGTAAGCTAAGTCTCAGACGCGCAGAGTGCGTGTCATGGTGCAGGCCAAGGCGTTGGTGAGGAGTGTCTGGTCGTGATGTGCACGGGGAGACGAGGCGAAGCTCGGACGCGCAAGGGTGCGTGTCGTGGTGCAGCCCGGGTGTTGGTGAGGAGCGCCTGGGCCTCGTGTGCACCAAAGGAAGGAGCGAGACTCAGACGCGCAGTGTGCGTGTCGTGGTGCAGCCAGGGCGTTGGTGAGGAGCGCCTGGACATCGTGTGCACCAACGGAAGAAGTGAGCCTCAGACGTGCAAGGGTGCGAGTCGTGGTGCAGCCCGGGTGTTGGTGAAGAGCGCCTGATCCTCGTAGGCACCAAAAGAAGAAGTGAGTCTCCGACGTTCAAGAGTGCGTGTCGTGGTGCAGCCAGGGCGTTAGGGAAGAGCGCCTGGACATTGTGTGCACCGCGAGAAGAGGTGAGACTCGGACGCGCAAGAGTGCGTGTCGTGGTGCAGCCAGGGCGTTGGTGAAGAGAGCCTGGACATCGTGTGCACCGGGAGAAGAGGCGAGTCTTGAACGCGCAGGGTGCGTGTTGAGTCCGGGTCTGGTGGCTCAGTGGACTAATGCGTCCATTTCAGGGGCCTGTGTTCGACCTCATGGTCACAGGTTCAAATCCCGGCGGGTCCACTCAGCCTTTCATCCATCTGAGGTCGATAAAATGAGTACCATTGAGTTGGGTAACAATGAACATCTGTTATTCAGCGCCAAGAGACCTCTGGCTGAACGTGCGCTTTACAAATACACATGTTATGTTATGTTATGTTATGAGGTGCAAGCGGAGAGTTGGTGAAGAGCGCCGGATCGTCGTGAGCACCGGAGAAGAGGCGAGTCTCGGACGCGTGGTGTGCGTGTCGAAGTGCAACCTGAGGTGCTGGTGAGGAGTGCCTGGTGAGGGTGTGCACCGAATTGAAGTGAAGTCTCCACAGTGCTGAGGGCGGGTCTCGGTGTGGACTGAGACCGCCGGAGTGAGGTCCAAGTCATTGGGGCCCTCGGAGTCAATCAGCAGCGGCCCGGACCGGCAGCCACAGAAGAGCTGAACCGCCGGCCCGAGTCCGCCGCAACCCGTGACGGAGTTCTGGATCAAGGCTCAAGTCGCTGACGTCGGGGAGGAGAGTGGGATCGCGCCCCCCCCAGGTTAAGTGGATTAACACCTGGGGTGGGGTGCGGTGCCGGAGGGACACTCTCTCTGCCTCCCGCTTCAGTCAGCTGCGCGAACCGTTGCTTCGGCTCGGATCCCGGCCCGTGCTGACACAAGACGGGGCAGTACTGGGGCCGGAGTGGGAAGCAGCACTTTTTGTGTCATCATTTGATCCATAATGGGGGCACTGTTAACAGAGCACGTAAAACTGTCGTATTACACTTTGCATCATTGCTGCTAACGAACTATCGAACTGTCGTATGACGCCTGACCTCATTTGTGCCTGACAAACTTTATGCTTGGTGCGCTACGCACTGCGTTATTTCTCCCTTGCATATTACCTGATTGTAACGTGGCGCATTGCATGATTTCTTCAGTGCACAGTATCTGAGTATAACGTGGCACAGTGTATTATTTCTTCATTGCACTGCACAGGATTGTAGCGTGACGCATTGCTTTGTTTCTTCCTGGTACAGAGCATGCTGGTGGTGATACGCATTCCATTATTCCTTCAATTGCAAAGTACATGATTGTGGCGCTACGTATGGCATTGTTTCTCTGTTGCACAGTATAAGAGAATATCGTTATGCATTGCAGTATTGTTTCCTTTTGCAACGTGTGTTATTCTAGCAATACGACTTGCCTAACCTTTTGGGAAACGGTTAGAAAAGAGCTTAACTGTTGGTTAGAAGCGGTGGTTGGGTTAAGAACCTACCAACCCACCGGAAAGAATACTACCCATTCTTATATATGTTGATTTTGTATCGTGTGGTCTTATCGTATAATTTCTTATATAAAAATTATACTCATTTTATCAATACTCGTGTGGAGTCTATTTGTGATGACATCATGGGGTTACTGTGAGCGTGGTTGCACATACTGAACACTCGTGCCTTGGAGATAAGCCTGGCTGCTCGTGCCAAGCTACTAAGGGGGTTAACAGGGCTATCTCAGACAGTGTCCTTACTTAGCCTAACGTTGAAGTGAGGGGTCGGGGACGCACGCCTCCAGCATTTTGTGGCGGCGGTAAGCGATTAGGACCTCCACTTCCAACATTTGGCGGCAGAGCGGTGGGATTCGATCCTAATAGAAAGTAAACGCGTATGTGCAAAATCACTCACAGTAATTGGTGTTCATCATAAACTGATTGTAGACCGCGACACAACAACATATTGTTTTTGATTTGGTGGTTCTAGTGTTGAGTAACCTTTAATCCACACATCATGTCTCAGGGGGAGAGCCAGATAGCCGGTGAGGCTGAGATTGCAGAATTGGAGTTTGACATTGAGGCACTGTTTACCTACAAGGTTGATCAGTTGAGGAAATTCTGCAGGGCTTTGGGATGTCCCATGAAGAGTAGCGCCAAGAAGGACGAGCTGCAGGTGGCCTTGAGGGCCTGGTGGGAAGCCAAAGAGGCTCAGGAGACAGGTGACGGTGAGGTGGATGAGGATGACCCAGGGAATGGATTTGGTCCACAGGATTTGCCAGTGGAGGGACCAGCCGGAGGGGCTGGTAGTAGCCATTCAGGGAGGAGTTTTTCTCCAGAGGAGTTGGAGGAAAACCAAAGGGTCAGGCTGCATGAGTTGGAGGTGTTAAAACTTAAAACTCAAGCAGAGGAGAGCAGGAACGCTCTCGCGTTGGAAGAGAAACGGCTTCTCTTCGTTCATGAGTTAAGCATGAGGGAACTGGACATTAAGGGTAGACAAGCAGAGTCCAGTGTGATTGGTGGCAGCGCACAGCTAGTGCCAAGTGTGGATGAGTACAAGAGTGCACTGGAAGATTGGGTAGTGGTCAGCATGGTAAATAATTTGGAGGGGTTATCAGATTTGGCCCCAGGGGAGCCTAGGCTCAGAAATTATTTTCCAGGATTGCGCCACTCCGGGTTAGGGTGTGGGCTCCTTGATTACCGGGAGCTTGCAGGAGACCCGGACCCCTGATCATAGGTCCAGTGGCCTGAAGGGGCCCCAGAGAGGGAAAAAGGGCCAGATGGCGCGAGGAGATCCCAGAGTAGGGAGGAGGGGTTGCTGGCTAGCCCCTGGTCTCCAAAGAAGGGGAGGCAGAGTGAACGCCTTGGCGTAAATTGAAGCTCGAGGTTTTTCATGCCCTTCTTTCTGTACACCCTCCTAAACTGCATAGTGACCCTGATCTGTCATATAGATCTCTCTGTAATTGGATTCTTCATGCTCTTGATTCCCTCATTCCAGCTAAATGGTCTAAAGGCCGTAACTCTGACTCTAACCCATGGTTTAACGATTCTATGGCCGCAATACGTAAATCTTGTAAAAAGCTGGAGCGTGCCTGGAGAAAGGACTATGACTCCGTGGCAAAAATATGCTATCAGGCCGCTATCAAGAGCTACCATAGGACTATACACTCTGTCCGGGCGGCTTACTTTGCCAATGAAATCAAGTTAAGCCGCAACCCGGCCAAGTGTATTTTTAAAATACTTAAGGATCTCAAAGTTAGGAAAAACTCTACTGCCTCCGTGATTATGTCTGAACAACATTGTGAGGACCTTGCCACTTTCTTTGTTAATAAAGTGGAAACTATCTATAGGTCTTTTCCTTCGGCGCCTCCCTCTCCTTTTGCTCCTCACGGACCCCCTCCTACTCATTTTTTGGAGGTTATTCCTTCCATCTCGCAGGATGAGTTTTTATTACTGAGTGGTAAAGTTAAATCTGGCTCTCCGGTAGACCCTCTGAAACCTGCCCAGTTCAGGGACTCCCTATCTGTGCTCCTAGCACCTTTGTGCCAGGTTGTTAATACATCTTTTTCCACAGCTGTGGACCCTGAGCTATGGAAGCAGGCTAAGGTAGTTCCTCTACTCAAAAAACCTTCACTGGATCCGGCTAAGCTGGAAAACTTTCGTCCAATATCCCTCTTACCATGGGTAGCCAAGATTGCTGAGGCTCACACGAATAACATCTTAACGGGGTTCCTGAATATTAATGGCACCTTGGACCCTTCCCAGAATGGCTTCCGCCCTGGTCACAGTACGGAGACTGCTCTCTTGGCTGTGACCGAACATCTGCGGACCATTCTCGATGCAGGCCACACTGCGGCACTGATACTGCTTGACCTCAGTGCCGCATTCGACACGGTCTCCCACAAGATTCTTTTACATCGTCTGGAGGAGGCCGGTGTCGTTGGCCTAGCTCTAGATTGGTTCAGATCTTTCCTTTCAGAGAGAACATTCCAAGTGACTGCCCCCCCTTTTCTCTCCAGTGTCCAGGCCATCGGGCAGGGTGTGCCTCAGGGCTCTGCTCTGAGCCCTGTACTATTTAATCTGTACGTTCAACCTCTTGCTACGGTGGCTAGGGACAATCGCCTTACCATGGTCTCGTATGCTGACGACACGCAGTTGGTGGTGGCCCTCTCCGACGACTCCATGCAGGACGCCTCCAAATTTAGGAGAGTCCTGGCGGCAGTCGCGGAGTGGATGACCACCAACTGTCTCCAGCTTAACGCCAATAAATCTGAGGTGTTGCTGGTGGGGAGAGACAAGGGATTATTGAGTGAGCATTGGTGGCCCATCACCCTTGGTAGTGCACCCACCCCTAAGGCGGTGGTAAAAAACCTAGGGGTATGGATGGACTCTACACTCAGCTTCCAGGATCACACCAAGAAAGTGGCTGGCACTTGTTTCGGCCTCCTTCGGGCACTTAGGCCCCTGATGGGGTTTTTTGATCCACCCACCCGTCAGTTGATCGTTCAAGCAGCTATCTTATCTAGATTGGATTATGCCAGCTCGCTCCTTTTAGGGGCTAATCAGACAGAGGTAGTTCGCCTGCAGCGAGTTCAAAATGCAGCAGCCAGAGCCCTGTTGGGGCTCCCGCGAAGCTGCTCAACAGCCAGTGCCATCCGGCGGTTATACTGGTTGACTATGGCCAAGCGGATCGAATTCAAGGCTCTCTGCTTGTCCTTTAAAATTCTGAAGCTTGCGTCTCCCGGGCTTTTGGCCAACTTGCTGGTACCTTATGTTCCTATGCGCCAGCTACGCTCTTTGGGGCAACACTTGGTTGTTGTCCCTCGAGTGAACTGTCTCCGTGCCGGGGGTCGGTCCTTCCGTTGTTTGGCAGCCAAATTGTGGAACTCCCTGCCCTTTCAGATTCGCAGTCTGGATAGCCTGCTGGCCTTTCGAAAAGCCATTAAGACATACCTTTTCCCCGTGGCCTAGTCTCTACCCTCTGTTCACTTCTTTCAGCGCCGAGACGCCTAGTTCCTAGCCTCTATGTTACACTGCTCTCAGCGCCGGGACGCCTCATTGCTGAGGCAGCTGTGCGCTATATAAGTCTAGTTAACATTAACATTAACAGCACCCCCAGGGATCAGCAGCACCACCCACGAAACTGGGGGGGGTGGAGGAGAGCCCCCGGGTGGAGGCCTCGTGCCTGGTTGCCAGCAGTGTGGGGAAGAACACCTAGCGTCAGGAGGGCGTGGGGAGTCTGTAGCCAGGGCTCCTGCCGTTCTGAAGTTTGTGGGTGCCATTCCTAAGTGGCAGGCCCAGAAAACTAAATGGAAGATTAAGAAAGGGTTGTGTTCCCCGGTGGGGACACCAAGGGGACATGGTCCAGCCAGTAGGGCTGGGTCCCCTAGGAGTGACCAAGGTAGACCCACTCTTAATCTAGAGGACAGGATAATTGGAGGTAGTATCCTGACCAATGGGTCTCCCAAGGGTACCACTCCAGGGAGGGGTTGGCATGGGTCCAGCACCCCTGGAGGGGTCCCCCTAGCAGGGAGGGATCCATGGACCAGCATTGTTGGCTCAGGGGGTGGTGATCAAGAAGTCCCCCTGGGGGTAGGAAGGCGAGGAACAGGAGGGTGTCCCTGTGGTAGAGGGCCTGCGTCCTGGTTCTATCGACCGAAGCTGGGAAGTCCATCAAAGTAATGATTGGTCTCCCCTGGCTTTTGGCTGGAAGGGGGTTGTGTAGGACTTGGCCTTTTTGGTTAAAGTTCCCTAAGCTTTTTGCTTTCCCCCTAGACCGTTTTCCTGACCTAGAGATGCCAATTTAGATGCTTTGGGTACTTTGCCACTGCTGATCAGTGTCAAAGTACAGGAGTTCCCGGGGCGTGGCCTAGGAGCCGAACATGGCGGACGCGTCTCCGTAGAGCTCCGCTGTTCGCTCCTTCCAGGGACAGCATCCGCCATTATCCTGGTCCCCGACACTCGGGCTTGTGCGAGCGGGCTGCTCACGGGCCCGCGGCGATCACGCCGAGACACCTTGGTGGCGGCAGGAAGCTCAATTCGGCCGCTGCGGCCGCGGCTTGCCGGACCGGCGGAGACCACGCACGCATCGGCGGGCGGCTGCGGCTGAGCTGCGGCGGCCGCGATTCACTGGTGGCGCGGCTGGGGACGCTATTATCCTGCCCGGCGGCCCCCGGAAAGCTGCTGATCGGGCCCCGGCCCTGAGGGGCAGCAGGGAGTGCACTACGATCACGGTGCCCCTCTGCCGGCTGCGCCTACCTCCGGTCCCCTGCAGGAGGGGCTCTGGATTTGTGGGGCCTACCCTGGGCCTGGATTTTGCCGGTGGGGCCTGGCGGGCCCCTGGACGGCCGTTGACTGCAGCCCTGCCTGAAGACTCCGGTGCCATATGGTATTGCGGTGAGCTGGGCGGGGGACCTGTGGGGCTGGACTCTGCTGCTGCCCACGCGCCTGACCCCCTGGCGGGGGGCTCCGCCGGCCCCTCCCCCCGGCCATACGGACAGTCCTGACGGCCCCGTGGCTGGGAGACCCCGGAGGCTCTTGACGGAGATACCTGTCGGCGCCGCCTGGGATCGGGCGCCTGCGCTGGGGACGCGGTCGTGGTGATCCGCCCCGCCCCGGGGTGGGTGGTGAACTCTACCGATCCCCCCTTCCATCATTCTCTCTGGCTGCGGCACTGACTGCTCTGGAGCGGACCCTCCACGCCATCATGGGTAAGAGCAACCCCGGTGCGGCGGCACCCAAACAACCTACCATGGACCAATACACCACGGCCACCCCAGCGAATAAAGGTGCCGCAGAGGGCGTCTCCTCAGATACGGCGATACTCCTGGAGGCCATCAATCAGTCACGAACCGCCCTCGAGGCCCAGATCGGTGCGGTGGGGTCCGAAGTGTCGTTCCTCCGTCAGGACCTCCGGAAGGCGGTCGACCGAATCACCGAGGCCGAGACGAGGGTCTCCGCGGTTGAGGATACTGTCTCCACCCTCCAGAAGAAGGTTGACAAGCTGGCCATGGTATCTAAAGAGCTGGAGGCAAGGGCCGAAGACGCGGAGGGCGGGCCCGCCGCAACAACATCCGCCTGGTGGGTTTTCCAGAAGGTTGCGAGGGATCCTCGATGGGTGGCTTCCTCTCAGAATGGCTCAAGGCGCGGCTACCCGCAGATGACATTTCTTCCTGCTTCATGATCGAGAGGGCCCATCGCGCCCTGACCAAGAAGCCGCCGCCGGGGAGCGCCCACGCCCGGTTATTGCTCGCCTTCTAAATTATGCTGACCGCGATGCCATTCTTCGCTTTGCCAGGACGCATAAGGATGAAATGATCTTTGAGTCCCATCCCATCATGGCCTTCCCGGACTACACCCGGACGGTTCAGCAGCAACGCCAATCCTTTGTTGCGGCCAAGCGGCGGCTGCGGGATATGAACTTATCCTATGCGCTCATGTTCCCGGCCCGTCTGAAGGTCATTTATGATTCAAAAACATATTTCTTTGATACTCCAGAGGAAGTATTTGCGTGGACAGATGAGCGCCGCCACCTGAAGCCGCATTCCCCACCCCCTTTAGACTCTGACTCTTCTCAAAGCTCGCATCGGGGTGGACGGCAGGGAGGCGACGCTACTCATCGACGACATCGATCCCGCTCAAACTGGCGCTCCCAGAACAAGAAGGACCCTGCGGACTGAGGCAGCCCGAGGCTGGGACATACGCTGGTGTATTGACTCTTCCCGGTCTCTTGCGACGGCGGAGCCCGTTGGCTGCTGCTACTGGCCGGGATATCCTGCCACTAAGAGCCAGGGACTGTTGCTCTTTCCCTGGAGGGAGTGGGTTCTCCACGCCTTCCCTGTTTTGAGTTTTTATGGGTAATGTTGGGTGGGGGGGGATCCTTTGGAGGGTCCGCCGGGGCCTCCACGTTTGGGGGCCAGGACGAGATTCCGCCGCGACAGGTACTCCGTGTTCCAGGAAGTATAGGGGTTGGGGGGCGGGGGAGGGGTTGGGAGGGCGATTCGTTGTTAGTTATACAGTTGTTTTTTAAGATATACGCACCACGATGTCCCATATGTCCACAATGTCCGCTGCTCTACACCTTACCGATAGCACATGACACATACAGCTAATGGCACTCCCTAGGAGATCTCAATATCGTGTCTTGGAATGTACGGGGCCTGTTGAATAAGATTAAAAGAGGGGCTGTACTACACCTGGCAAAACGCTACTCAGCAGATGTCTTGCTGCTGCAAGAAACTCACATGCTAGGCAACAAGGCCCCGTGTCTGTCTCGCTATGGCTATGCCACGGTGTACCATTCTGGCTTCTCAAGGGGGGCACGAGGTACGGCCATCCTTATTCACCGCAGGGTCCCATTTCAAGTTACACAGCATTGGTTCGACCCGGGTGGCCGTTTTACGGCCGTTTCCGGCACCCTGGCTGGGGAACAGATTACAATTGGGAGCATATACGCACCACCTCCTCTAGGTCGGACGTTCATTGACAGACTGACGCAACTCTGGGGGAATTCCCCGACGGCCTGACTATCCTGGGTGGGGACTGGAACGACGTAATGGCTCCCCGGATAGGTGGCGGGCACGACCGCCGACCACCCCTCCTCCTAGGTCTAAACTCAACATCTTGGCCCATACATTGGGTTGGGTGGACACATGGCGGGCTTATCATCCTTCTGAAAATGGATTTACATACGCATCATCCGTCCACCCCACCCTCTCACGTCTGGATTACATGTTCCTCCCAGGCAGCTACCTGCATCGGGTGTCACATACCTCTATCTTCCCATGTGGCCTGTCTGATCACTCACCCATTCAGCTCAAACTCCGTCTGCAGACCAGTCGTCCCCCTATCACTGGCGCATGTCTCCCTGGTTGCTTAGAGATCCCGGGTATCGGGAGATGCTCCATCGAGCCACGGCAGATTATTTTGCTTTCAACACCGGGTCCACTCAATCCCTGATAATATTGTGGGAGGCCTTTAAGCCGACAATTCGGGGGGCGGATATTAGCTATCGCACTGGGGAAAAGCGGAGCCGCCTGGCACAGATCCAAGATCTAGAAGATAGACAGCTCGCTCTCCAGGCCTCGTTAGTGGAAAGCTCCGATGCCGGTGCCCACCGTAACCTGCTCCATGTCCAACAGCAGCTGCGCCAGCTGCTCACGGACAATGCAAGGGATGCCTGGCTGGCGACCCAGCACCGGATATATCACTGGGGCGATAAGTCTAGCCAGATGCTCCACCGACTATGTCAGGCGAGGGCCTCCCCGACGCAAGTCCCTCTATTGAGGTCCCCTGCCGGTGACATGTGCGTCACCCCGGGGGCGGTGGTGCAGGCCTTTGCCGATTTTTATACGGCCCTGTACTGTGAGCGTGAGGAACTCGCTGTACCGCTTATTGATGCCTTCCTTGTAGATATCCCTCCAAAACGCCTCTCTGATGTGCAGCGAGCGGTTCTTGGCGAGCCTATCTCGGTGGAGGAGCTGCAGGCAGCCCTCACCAATACCCACCCAGGCCGTGCACCAGGCCCCAACGGGTTCCCCTGCGACTTTTGCGCTCCCAAATGGGGACCGTTGGTCCCCACCTTCTTGGCGCGCTGCACCAGGCGTTGGAGCAGAAGATCTTGCCCCTGGACTGGCGCCATGCCGAAATTGTGGTTTTTCTCAAACCGGGCCGCCCTCCGGAGGCCCCGGGCTCATACCGTCCCATATCCCTATTAAACTTCGAGCCGAAACTACTGGGGAAGGTGTTGGCTGAACGCCTCCGCACCTGTATTCTGGACCTCGTCCACCCGGACCAGTCAGGCTTTATGCCCCAACGCTCCACTAGGCATAACATACGGCGAGCGCACAACGCTGTTGCCGAGGCCCACCGTCTGGGACGCCCTGCGGCGGTCCTGCTAGCTGACATCGACAAGGCGTTCGACTCCTTGAGCTGGACCTACCTTTTTAAACTTTTGGAAGCTGTCAACCTGGGGCCCCGGTTCCGCGCGTATGTTAAATTGCTGTACACAGATCTTACGGCCTCGATCCGTGTGGCTGGCCACTGTTCTCCCTCCTTCCCCATCTGCAGAGGGACCAGACAGGGTTGCCCCCTCTCTCCGCTTCTGTTCGCTTTAGCGATAGAGCCACTGGCTGAGTGGGTACGCAGGGATGCGGTTTACCGGGGACTGGTCTGGTCGCCCGAGTGTTCGGACAGGATAGCACTATATGCTGATGACGCGCTATTTTTCTTTTCTGACCCTTGGGTCACCGGACCGAGGGTGCTCCAGATCTTGCGGGTGTTCGGTGAGACGACAGGACTACATGCCAACCCGTCCAAGTCGATCCTCTTTCCCATATGCGGCGCACAGGGAAGTCAAACCTGGGCCTCACAGCTGGTCATTGCGGACGAAGGGTTTAGATACCTCGGCGTCCATATCTCTAGATGCCCCGTCGTGGTGTGGTCGCGCAACATAGCCCCCCTGCTTCCGGCAGTACGTGAGGAGACGACGGTATGGTCCCACCTTCCCTTATCCTTATACGGCCGGTCTGCAATATTCAAAATGGTATCACTGCCACGCTTGCTTTATAGGTTGCAAAATTTCCCGTTCCCGATCCCTCCGTCGTGGTTTCTTCAAATCAATGCGCTCCTAAATAGATTCCTCTGGGGGGTGGGGCGGTCCGGGTGGCTCTGGCGACCTGTATCCAATCCACCTATTGCGGTGGCATTGCAGCGGCGGACGTACGGGCGTATTATTGGGCGTCCCAGCTCTTAGTCATCAATGAATGGTGGTACAATCCTCAGACTGATCCGGCCTATGCGGTGGACCGGCTCTTCCTGGCGGCACATCCACTATTAGATCTCTTATACAGCAATTCGTCCTTGGAGGCTCTTCCCCCCGCCTGTAGTACCGTAGTCCAGATCTGGAGACGAGTATCCCGGTCCATGGGTTGGTGGGATACGCTGACAGGCGTGACTCCCCTTTGGCGAGGCACGCGCCTTCGGCCCGTCTCCACTCTAGCCGGGTTCCGGGGATGGGGTACTATTGGAATCTCTACATTGGGTGATGTGATGCGAGGGACCACGCTTAAATCCTTTCAGAGTCTGCAGGAGGAGTTTGATCTACACAAGTCCCAGTTCCACAGGTATCTTCAGCTTCGCCATGCCCTGTCCCCCCTGATAAAGCACCTAACGTCCTTACCCGAATTCCACCCACTAGAGGGCAGACTGTCGATGGCGGATCTGGGAGGGCACAAAATCCGTCAAATATATCAGACCCTGACAACGCACTCCAAGACGCGCATACACCGGACTAGGGCAGCTTGGGAGGTGGATTTACCGGCCCTCACGGACGATGATTGGACTGAGGCCCTTGCCAGCCCCAGGTATGCTGCTGTCTCCTCTAGGTACAGGTTGATACAGTTTAAGTACCTTCATAGGGTATATTATACCCGCCTTCGCCTTTGGAAGATGGGGGCTATTCAGTCCCCAACCTGCCTCCGTTGTAATTCTGACGACGGGTCCTTCCTCCACACGGTCTGGAGTTGCACGGCACTACAACACTTTTGGTCGGGGGTGCTGTCCTGTCTGGGGCGGGTGTTGTGCTGGGACCTCCCGGAGGATCCTCGATTGATACTTCTTCATGGCACGGAGGACATCGGGGGAAACAGATATAAGAGGCACCTTCTATTCCTCGGTCTCACCTTAGCCAAGCGTGATATAGCGCAGAATTGGAAGTCTCCCTCTCCCCCGGGGTGGCGGCCTGGAAGACAGCCCTAGATACATGTATGTCGGCGGAAGTGGCGGTGTTTCAGGCACGGGGTTGCCCGCAGAAACATGGGAGGATCTGGTCCAAGTGGGCAGAATACCGGGGCATTGACCTATCTATCCATACACAGTCAGCGAATCCGGACCCTATTGCAAGACTCATCATCAATGATTCCCCAATCTAAGGTGCTCATTGGCTGGGGCATTCGACACAGTGTTATGATCCTGTATGTCTTTCTCATTTCAGGTGGGAAGCGTGGTGCAGGGGAAGGGGGAGGGGGGAGGGGTGGGATGTTGGACTGCATGTTTCGCAGATTCTTTGGTGAAACCCTCGTAGGTATCGGTTGTATATGCATATTGATATGTGTCTCTATACTGACTACAGGGGTTCACCCACTGGGTGTTGTAAACTCAATAAAATTTGTTGTTAAAAAAAAAAAAGTACAGGAGTTTCCTATGTAAAATGTAATGGTGATTGGTTGGCCATGATTGGTATGTTTGCCCTACTAGTAAAAGTCCCTAGTGATGTGCACTGTGTGTGCAAGGGCTAGTAATGCAAGGGATCGCAGAGAAGGGAACTCAGGCCTTCAGTGTAGGGCCTACGTGCAGAATGCTAAGTTAGCATGTTGTCCTGACAAGTGCAACCACTTGTCAGGCCTGACCTTCCCTTTTACATACACATGGGCACCCCTGTGGTAGGTCCCAGGTAACCCCTGGGCACGGTGCAGTGCAGGTAAAAGGCAGAACATAAACTGAGGTGTGTGTTATGTTCTGACAGTGAAAAACTCTCCATTTCGTTTTGCACTGCTGAAAGGCCATTCTGCCCGTATGACATAATGGGGGAGGCTGGGTGTTGTGTTTGTTAGCCTAGTTTCCTGTCAGTTTATAATGAAGAGGTGAAGTTTGGTATGTATGAACTCACAGTGTCATAGTGCATCTTTCTGTGAAGGTGGTTTTGTCACAGTGTGTTTATAAGCCATTCTTTTAGAAAGTTTTGTGCTCTGAGCATTTCTGTGTGTCTCTGAAATGTGGATTGTCTGTCTGGAACTGAAAGGTGAGAGGAGCTGGGAGAGGTCTTGACCCAGGGAGGGGTTGAGATGGCACCAGGCTGCCCTGCATCTGGAGAGTAGGGGGAGGAGAAGCCCGGGAGGTGAAAAGGCCTGGGCTGGTGCTATAAACCAATTGACCCATCTCCTGCTGAGTGATTAAGGATCCAGACCCCCAGTATCAAAGGGAGAGAGGTGACACTGGGAGGGAGACACACAGAGTTGATTTAGGGAGGGGTCAGGGACCCCTGAGCACATACAAACTTCAAACACATTAAGGGGTATAACTATGAGAGCTAAAGCCTCTGAACGTTGGAATGAAACAGATATGGATTGAGACTGAAAAAGCTTGGACCCATTCTGTGGTCAAGAGGAACCTCTGCTAAAGAAGGAACAACTGAAGAGACTGCTGTGAATAGATCAATCCTTGCTTCGTGATCTGGGGTTGGTCTGCAGTTTGCTTTTCTAACTAAGGAAGAGGCTGTTGGGACTGTGCTTGGAGGCGCTGGATCCCCCTGCTTGAAGAAGACTGTGCTTTGTGCTGTGTCTTGTAACCCCAAGGGCCCGAGGTGAGCTGGCTCCCTGTTTGGAAATACAGGATCATAAAAGTTTCCGGAGAAGTCCCAAGCAACGCGGTGTGCGCGTGCTTTTTGGCCGCTTGAGACCCTCAGAAGTTGTGCCGTGTGATCGTGGGCACGCAGGAGTAAGTTAAGTCTCAGATGCGCAGAGTGCGTGTCGTGGTGTAGGCCAAGGCGTTGGTGAGGAGCGTCTGGTCGTGGTGTGCACGGGGAGACGAGGCGAAGCTTGGACGCGCCAGGGTGCCTGTCGTGGTGCAGCCCGGGTGTTGGTGAGGAGCGCCTGGGCCTCGTGTGCACCAAAGGAAGAAGCGAGACTCAGACGCGCAGTGTGCGTGTCGTGGTGCAGCCAGGTCGTTGGTGAGGATTGCCTGGACATCGTGTGCACCAACGGAAGAAGTGAGTCTCGGACGCGCAAGGGTGCGTGCCGTGGTGCAGCTCGGGTGTTGGTGAAGAGCGCCTCGGCCTCGTAGGCACCAAAAGAAGTGAGTCTCCGACGTGCAAGAGTGTGTGTCGTGGTGCAGCCAGGGCGTTAGGGAAGAGCACCTGGACATCGTGTGCACCAGGAGAAGAGGTGAGACTCGGACGCGCAAGAGTGCGTGTCGTAGTGCAGCCAGGGCGTTGGTGAAGAGCGCCTGGACATCGTGTGCACCGGGAGAAGAGGCGAGGCTCGAACGCGCAGGGTGCGTGTTGAGGTGCAAGCGGAGGGTGGGTGAAGAGCGCAGGATCATCGTGAGCACCAGAGAAGAGGTGAGTCTCGGACGCGCGGTGTGCGTGTCGAAGTGCAACCTGAGGTGCTGGTGAGGGTGTGCACCGAATTGAAGTGAAGTCTCCACAGTGCTGAGGGCGGGTCTCGGTGTGGACTGAGACCGAGGGCCAAGTCATATGGGCCCTCGGAGTCAATCAGCAGCGGCCCGGACCGGCAGCCACAGAAGAGCTAAACCGCCGGCCCGAGTCCGCCGCAACCTGTGACGGAGTTCTGGATCAAGGCCCAAGTCGCTGACGTCGGGGAGGAGAGTGGGATCGCGCCCCCCCAGGTAACGTGGATCAACACCTGGGGTGGGGTGTGGGCCCGGAGGGACACTCTCTAGGCCTCCCGCTTCCATCAGCTGCGCGAGCCGTTGCTTCGGCTCGGATCCCGTCCCGTGCTGACCCAAGACGGGGCAGTACTGGGGCCGGAGTGGGAAGCAGCACTTTTTGTGTCATCATTTGATCCATAACGGAGGCACTGTTAACGGAGCACGTAAAACTGTCGTATTACACTTTGCATTATTGCTGCTAACGAATTATCGAACTGTCGTATGACGCCTGACCTCATTTGTGCCTGATGAACTTTATGCTTGGTGCGCTACGCACTGCATTATTTCTCTCTTGCATATTACCTGATTGTAACGTGGCGCATTGCATGATTTCTTCAGTGCACAGTATCTGAGTATAACGTGGCACAGTGTATTATTTCTTCATTGCACTGCACAGGATTGTAGCGTGACGCATTGCTTTGTTTCTTCCTGGTACAGGGCATGCTGGTGGTGATACGCATTGCATTATTCCTTCAATTGCAAAGTACATGATTGTGGTGCTACGTATGGCATTGTTTCTCTGTTGCACAGTATAAGAGAATATCGTTACGCATTACAGTATTGTTTCCTTTTGCAACGTGTGTTATTCTAGCAATACGACTTGCCTAACCTTTTGGGAAACGGTTAGAAAAGAGCTTAACTGTTGGTTAGAAGCGGTGGTTGGGATTAGAACCTAACAACCCACCGGAAAGAATACTACCCATTCTTATATATGTTGATTTTGTATCGTGTGGTCGTATCGTATAATTTCTTATATAAAGATTATACTCATTTTATCAATACTCGTGTGGAGTCTATTTGTGATAACATCATGGGGTTACTGTGAGCGTGGTTGCACATACTGAACACTCGTGCCTTGGAGATAAGCCTGGCTGCTCATGCCAAGCTACTAAGGGGGTGAGCAGGGCTACCTCAGACGATGTCCTTACTTAGCCTAACGTTGAAGCGAGGGGTCGGGGACGCACGCCTCCTGCATTTTGTGGCGGCGGTAAGCGATTAGGACGTCCACTTCCAACATCGCTCCTAAGATTTTTTAGAATTTGAGAGCTTTGAGGCTGAAGGGGCCTGTGTCCACCTGCTCGGGTTCAATCAAATGTTGAATCTCCGATGGTTCTTTTTAGCATCATGAATGCGTAGAGGGAAGAAAAGGTCATAAATCACTTGAAATACAATGAAACACAAACAGTTACATAAGAACCCAAATCGACAAACCGAATGAAGGTTAGTCAGTTTTATTACAAATTCAAAAATAGTTGGACATACACAAATCTTAACATGAGAGTATAGAAATACAAGGGGGAAAAAAGGAAGCCGAACCTCCTGAAAAGGTTTACCCGATGGAGCATGAAAAGAAGAAGAAGTTCAATGACGATTATGTATGAGATGAGGAAACAAAACTTCAAGCCTCCTTGCATCGGCACTTCTTCTGTTTACAGCATTTGATTCTAACTGCCCATACTCTAACTCTAAAGTGGCATCCCTAATTTAAGGCATAAGCTAAAGGCATTAGAGAGGAAAAGGTGTCAGTGGGCAAAGCTTTCCTAAGAAGTCACTTCGCCATAGGATGGGTCTGGGGCATGTAGCCGCAAGCAAGGAGAGAAAGCACAGTAGCACGTAGGTGCTCTCTGTCAGGAGGTGAAGCAGGAATGGGGGCAGGTGTCCCTTTCTACAAGGCATTATATATAGAAAATTGTTTTTATCAAATGTCCCATAATGCTTTTCTTCTCATAGGCTTCACAATAGGCTCAGCCACAAGCTTTTCCATGACATCGACACCTTTCACGGCCTTCTCCACACACACCCCCCTCTGTAGCAGCTCGTACTTGGTCTTCTCTCCTTCTCCCATGTGAAAACACCTCCCTCCACCTTATCTCCTGTGCCCAGGCTAACTGTAACTCCTTCAGTTCCGCAATTGTTTCTAATGAAACTATACCCCTACTCTTCACTAGTAAACATTGTCTACCTGCAATGCAAACGTGAGACAGAAACATTCTACGAATTTCACATAACAGTTTGAACATTACTTTCAGAAACAAAGACACTCTAAGGGGGATATTCTCAAGAACGTGTGATAATTATCGCAAAATTAGCTTAACGCAACTTTACACCTCGCAGTCCATTGCGGGAAAATAACACTGTTTTAACATTGTATTCTCAACCCGGCTGCACCATGCGATAGTCTCACGAAAACGCGCCAAATGACCGTGTTAAAATTAAAGCGACACCGAAAATATGCGAAACACGAACGCGAAAAAAGTTGCGATGCCCCAAATCGCGATACAAAAATCAGCGATAACCAGCGACAGGCCTGCAATTCCCACGCGTCATGCGGGAAAATGCACTATAAAAGCAGAAAGAAAAAAAAATAAACTGCGTAGCACCATGGATGCACCCGGACCGAGTGCAGAGGACAACGCGAACCCCACAAGCCCCACAGACGACCAGCAAGGAACCTTGGGGTCGGGGAAGGCCAAGGAGAAGAGGAAGAAGAAGACGCGGTTCAGTCCGCAGGAAAACAGGATCATCGTTACAGAGGTGACAGAACACTACCAACAACTGTTCGTCACCTCCAACGTGTCATTGGCAACAAAGACTTAAACATGGCAGACTATCTTGGACTATCTTGGACTGCATGTGAATGCAGTTGTAGAGTTGAGGAGGACAATGGAAGAGGTCAAGAGGCGCTGGAATGATGTGAAGGGCAAAACCAAGAAGAAACTCAATGCCAACATGAAAGCAGCAACGCAGATTGGAGGTGGGGGTCCAGCGGCACACCAGGAGCTGGATGACATAGAGAAAATGGTGGCCACAGTCATCAGTCGGGATACGGTGCCAGGAGTAGTGGATCCGGACACTGCTCAACAAAGCCTGACACAACATCAACAGGGTGAGTACCGACCAGGGACTGGGGGACGGGGGGAGATGGGCACAATGGCACACATGCACAATTAAGTAGAGCACACTGCACACCCACAATGACTCTGGATCATGTCCCTGATCTCCTTGGCATACTGCAGCACACATAGAAACAGCAAGTAGGCCCCTGTCGACAATGTGCCCTCCCCACACATCACTAATCTCACAACAAACCCATACACATGTGCTGAACCCAGCAAAGCTGCGGGTCCGTGAGCCACACTGACAATGCAAGTGACACTGCATGACGATTAGCATGGCTGCAGTCCAATTATCATGACATGGTGCACGCCACGACACTGAGGTGACTAAGTGTGGACCACATCCGGAAAGGAGCAGGTCACACTCTGACACATCCACGTGCACAAACAACCCCTGACGTTAACAACACATCTGCGGACAAACCATGCCCAAGAGTCACAACTCGACCAAGAGTCCAATTTACCCAAGTCTGCAACATCTCAGCACTGTAGAAGCACAGAAGTCAAAGGCACACCGCCTGAAAGGGATAAGGGGCAGACAAATCAGAGCTGCAGGGGCGACTCACCCACAATGCAGCACACACACATAAGGATAAGAACACCTCAACATTGACAACAATGTGGTACAAACTGCAACACTTTCACAACAGAACACAGGACACAACTGGTGCCGCATGTGTGTACAAAATGGCCAATCACATCTGGCATAGCAGGAAACTGTGAGATGACAATGTACGAGTACAACCTCACATCTGTGATGTAGTACAAATGCCCACTGTCCCGCATCAAATAGGCATCTCCTCACAAACAGTCCAATGTACATTGTCATGCAGTCTGTATGTAAACTCCGCCAATGCGTCAACATACATGGAACACACTGTGAAACTGCATCTCCCCTTTACATTGCAGAGGGACAATCAACACCTCCTGCAGAGCAGACCCTACATCACGTCAGTGATGATGGAGACGACCCCCAGGACATCGACTACGACGAAGTCCAACGGTTCATGGACAACCTCCGCACCCCACCTCCAGTAGCAGGGCAGCCCAGCACCATCGAGGTGATCCCACCCCCTGCACAGACCACACAGCAGGAAGCACCCACCACCATGTCTGGCTCCCAGCACCTCACCGAAGAACACATGGCGTTCCAACGCCGTGTGTTAGACTGCCAGAAGGAGCTAGCTGAACAGGTGCGGGTGGGGTTCGACCTCATGACAGCCAAACTAGATGCCATACGTGGGTGTCTAAGTCCCATCAGGGACCACTTACACTCCCTAACGGACACCCACAGTCCGCCCCATGCCCTCCAACAATCCATGGCTGGCGTCGCTGGAGTCATGACTCGGAGACAACAACAACTGTCTAGTCAGAGTGGCTACAGCGATGTCATCCGTGATTTGGGAAACATAAGGAGGGTCATGGAGAACATGGAGCGGATGCAGGCGCAAAGAATGGCTACCACGGCTGCACACAAGAAAGCTGTAGATGGGATCTTCCATGCCCTGCAGATCCTCATCATGGGAGTGATGCCACAAGACATTGCGCAGATGAATGCTGCTGCTACTTCTACTTCCACATCTCCGACCCCTGATGTGTCAGTGTCACACAGTGCTGCAAACCACACACCACCACCCACATGTGAGGCACATGAAACGTCAGAGGACGAAGATGCGGATGAATCTGCCTTAGTGGTAAGGAGGAAGCAGTAGCATTCATCTCCGCCATATGGCTTGTTTCTGCTTGGGTCTGCCCTCTGCATCATGCCCTGGAATAACATCTTCCACTGTCCCCCGACACACTCTGCGACACTAACCTTGGACCTCGACATGGACTGCCATATTTTGTATGCTCAACAATGACACAGCAATCAGCCTGCGGACTGGACTATTCCCCTTCCGAGTAACTTGTCAATCCCTAAAGGACTCTGGCTGGCCCTCCACGGGGCAACATTGTAAAGTGTTGTCTGCATGGCCCAGTACTAAGACAGCCTCAACATTCCACTGAACGTGAATAATACATTCTAATACACACAGATGTGTCATGTCTATGATTAATCAAGTATGAAAGCATGGACGAATGTAGGGGCAGTGATTCCCCCTTACGTCCATGTAGCTCATGTTGTGGGACTTGAGTCACAGGGTGCATCCCTGCATCATGGTGCTACATATTTGACCCCAAAAGAAGCCCTGTTGTCAATTGTAGGTCACAAATGACAGCCTATATGTAATGATTTGGGACACATGTGAAACGCTGATGAGTGGGATTCTGTACTATCTTTGACACACAGAAATGGCATTTCGAATACGTGGCACCCTAAACAGCCTCTCTGTACAGAGGTGACACACCCACCATCTATTTGCAATTAGTGAAATTGTTAGCACTACATGTTGCACTTACACTTGTCAGAGTGATGTGCTTGTACAGAGGAGTAACATGCACACAGGGAATGTGTGTTGTAATGAATGTATTTGCACATGCTGTGCCTGTGGTCATTTTGTACTGTCCCATGATTGCTAAGGACTGTGACAATGTGACGTGCTCATGTGAAGAAATTGTCAATGATGGTGTTCCTACGGGCTATTCCTGCTGCTGCTGCAGTGGGGTGTGGTCCACCTGCCTCATCTTCCTCATCATCGTCCGGTGCATCTGGCACTTGTAGCCATGGGGCATTGGTGCGTACACATATGTTGTGCAACACACAACATGCAACGATCATCTTGCACACGATGCCTGGGCTGTACAGGAGCCTTCCACCTGTGATGTCCAGGCACCTGAAACCTGACTTCAACACGCCAAATGTGCATTCCACAATGCCCCTGGTGCGTTTGTGGACCGCATTGTACTGCCTCTGGGCCTGTGTGTTCGGGGCTCGGAGGGGTGTCATCATCCAAGGGCAGAGTGCATATCCTTGATCACCTGTGACAGTGCAGAGAGACATGAGTCAAAAGTTGGTTCTGCATGATGTGTTGGCAGGCTCACTAGTTCATTGGTGTGTGATATGTGTGATATGTGTGACTTAGAGATTCCTGTTTGACAGGTACTGCTTGTAGTAAATGAGCGGCATCAATGTGTACTACGTAGCCTCTCTGCAGCTCCTCCCTCCCCCGCCGAGCGTATTTACTAGTGTGCGCAGCGCGGTTGCATCACTTGCACTCCTACGGCACACCATTGTCATGCCTGTCTGCGCATGTCTACAAGCCTGACAACGACACTGTGATGTTGTGCGTTGAAGGTGGGAGGCCACGTGTGTGTAGGCCTATGGTAAGGATAGGGCGGACACAGATGTAGAGTTCATGGCTGGCTGAACTCGCGATGCGGTTGAGGGTAGACCTTTGGCCTATGCTGCGGTAATAGCAACACACACAACAGTTGGCATGTATGATCCCGGACCCCGAGCGAGCTTGCGCTCCTTCATTTATCCCTTCGGCCGAGCCCGCACCCCGGGGGCATGCTACATCGCAACATTGTCCATTGCGGGACGGGTGGCGCCGACACTACAACAGAGACACATGCATTAGTTACTTCCTTGGCAAGGCCAACACTTAGCAACGCCCAGAGCCCCGGGCTGATTATCCACACCCCTACGCTGGACTGTCGTACACCAGCCGACTCTGCTTACGCTTACAGGGGGTATGACACAGCTACATATCCCAGGTATTCCCCACTGCCTGAGGTGACATGGTTGCGTCCGCTGTACATAGCACAATGTCATGTGGTAGGGCCCTGGCCCATCATGCATACATAATGACCACACGGACACACTTAGATAGTTTGTGGAACTGGCTACGGGCCCCTTTTATTGCCAGGGTCACATGTCCAGTGACGCCTGTGCTGGATGGGTGTGGGGTGAGTGTAAGCCAGCCCTCAGGGAGTGGTTGCTGCTGGCAACAACTACAACAGTGATCAGACAATCAGAAGTTCAAAGTTCGAACAGCAAGGGTCCATGACTTGAGCTGCACAGAGTTAGTGGCCCCGGATGCACTGCGGCCGGCACAGGCACACCGCCACGGGACGGTGACTTGCGGTGCACTGAGGTAGGGCCACGAGAGCTGAGCGGGTCCTCGTCGATGTCGAAGCTGAATGTCGCGGAGTGTTTCGGGGGACAGTGGAAGGTGTTCTACCAGGGCATGATGCAGAGGGCAGAACTAAGCTGAAACAGCCAATATGGAGGAGATGAATGCTACAGACTCATGACACCAAGTCAGTACCAGCCACATGATGATGAAGACAACCCCCAGGCAATAGACTCAGACGCCACCAAAGTTCAACCACTGAGTGTCCATGATTTTCGGTGCACAGAGTTAGTGGCACCAGAGCTGAAAGGGGATGCAGTCTGCGATGAGGCGTGTACAATGGTATGAACTCTGCCATTAACAGATCAAGACTCAGTTCCAAATGTGTGACCTACTTGACCGCAGTGTAGGCCGAAGGCAGTAGTCAGAAAGGGCCCACAGACACGTGTCGTTGGCTTGCGATGTACAGAGTTGGTGGCACCAGATTGAAGGGAGTACAGTGATATAAATGCTGCCATTAACATATGAACTCGGCCATCATCATGAAATCAAGACTCAGTTCCAAATGTGTGACCTACTGGACCGCAGTGTAGGCTGGAGGCAGCGGTGGAGTACGTCAACGAGAAAGGAGTGCTGGGGGCCTGTGTCGCGGAGGGCATGATGGTCTGAGGAGGCTGCCAAGGTCGGGGGCCTCTGGCTTGGAGCTTGCACCGGCACGTGGTGGGCCCTCTTTGACACACGCCGGTGTCGGCAGGTGAGCAGTGAGGCCTGGTTGCGCAGGGGCGGCCAAGACGGGTCTGGGGACCAGCGGCCTGGGGTGCAGCAGGCGCACAGGATCGCAGGCACCGGCGCTCACGGCGTCAGCCTCGTGGCGGGCTGAGAGGCGCCGCCCTGGCAGACACGTTGGCCATTCCGGAAGAGAATCACGCCCAGAGCAACGGGCTTTTTATTCACACCCCTACGCTGGCCTGGCGTACGCCGGGCCAGCCCACTCTGCTCACGCTTACAGGGGGAGACGTAACAAGCTACATTTCCGCAATCTTCCCCACTGCCTGGGGTGACATGGTTGCGTCCACTGTCCACTACACTCCAAACACCAGCAGTATATGTCGACATGGACATGTCTGTGGTCTGTATACTGCAGTCTGGCCGGCACATCCACGCCACACTTGGCATTGTGTACATTTTCATTCATGGGTCACTTGCCTCCTTCGCACATGCCTGGTTCCCACCTCTCCCCACATTCTGCTATTGTGTGGCTGAGGTGCCATGCCGTTGATGGCTTGTGTACATGGCTAGCCCAGGTTACCACAGTAAGTTGTGCTGTCGTGTCTGGTAGGTGGGCATGTTGTTTGGCATGTTGTATGTTGTTAGATTTGGGGGTCTCTAGTTGGCAGAGGTATGTACCCTTGTCCAAATAGGGACCCTTGAGTCTAGTCAGGGAAAGTAGGTACACTCCCGAAATAACCCCTGCTCACCCTCTTGGTAGCTTGGCACGAGCAGACAGGCTTAGTTCAGAGGCAGTGTGTAAAGCATTTGTGAACACATACAGTAATCAAGTGACAACACTACAAATGGACACCACACAGGTTATATATTTATAAAAATAGGTATACTTTATATAGATTTATCACAAGACCATAAACGACAAAAATAATCCACAATACTGTTAAGAATACTTAGTTCTGATCAAAAAGGCTTAATTCAAGGTTCTGTGCGAGTCGGTAGCCTCCTCCGGCTACGGCGATGTCGAGAACAAACAGAGTCTAACAAATCCAGCTGACCGCGTCGAGACGGGCCAACACAGCGTAGACAGACTCGGTCACAGTACCTTTTACTTGAAGCGGCAGGCACGGGCGTGCGAGCCGGATGGCTGTTCGTCGCGGTCGCGATGCAAAAATGGAAGCGTTGCAGGACGCGTTGTCCCTCGATGCGGTGCAGGCAGCGGCTCGTTGACGTCGTCGAGACGGAGTCGGTGAGACCAGGGCCGTGCGTTGCAGGGCGAGACGGTGCTTCGATGCGGTGCTGGCAGGTTGCGGTGCGGCGGCGGAGCCGGATTCAGGAGCTGGCGTCGATCAGTCCGGACAGCGGTGCGAGTCGGGCGGTGCGTCGCAAAGCGTGCGAGCGGTGCCCAACTCCGGTGCGGTCACAGGACTCGAACTCAGCAGCAGTGACCGTGTCGGTCGGACCAGTTCGATTCGGCGTAGCGAAGCGTTGCAGGACGCGTTGTCCCTCGATGCGGTGCAGGCAGCGGCTCGTTGACGGAGTCGGTGAGACCAGGGCCGTGCGTTGCAGGGCGAGACGGTGCTTCGATGCGGTGCTTGCAGGACACCGAGTCGGTCGTGAGAGTCGGTCACAGCTCCCTACCTCTGTAGCCACTGAAACAGAGTTTCCAGCAGCAATTCACAAAGGGGGTGAAGTCCAATGGTCCTGGGACTTCGGTCAGGGGGCAAGCTCTCTTCCAAGCCCTTGGAGATCCTTCACAAGTTGATGAAAGTCACAGCAAAGCAAAAGTTCCTTTCTCCTCTCTTTGGCAGTCAGGCAAACCACTGCAGGCCAATCCCCCAAGCAGCACTTCAGGCTTAGGGATAGTTTCTCCTCAGTTTCTTCTTGGTTCCGCTCCTCAGTAAAGGTTTCTTCTTGTTCCCAAAAGTGATCTAATTTTCCTGGGGTCTGGGTGCCCCTCTTATACCCTGATTCTCTTTGTTCTCTGGAGGCAGAGAGGCCTCTGCCTAGTCCAAAACCAGTTCTGGTCAGTCCTGGAGCACTTTGTTTTTCTGACTCCTTCTTTCCTTTCAGAATGTGGGGCAGAGTGCTCAGCCGCCCGGCAGGAGGTGGAGCCAGCATTGTGGAAGGCAGGCACAGCCCTATTCAGACCCAGGTGCAACTCCTCCCTCCACTCTGGCTGCAGATCTTTCTATTCAGCCCTGCGCTGACTCACCCTGTCTCCGGTAGCCACCCCCAGCCCCTGTCACTCAATCTCCAGACAAGGAATACACAACCTAGCAGAGGCAGGCTTGGATAGTTAGGCAAGAAAATACCCACTTTCTAAAAGTGGTATTTTCGAACACAGAATGTTAAAACCAACTTCACTAAAAGATGTATTTTATCATCCTGAGTTCAGGCATACTAAATTCGTTTTTCTACCATGTTCCCTGGGTCAGTTCTGACTATAAGGTGTAATAGTCAGTCTGCCCATTCTGGCCTATGGGGAGCAGGTAGCCTTGCAATAGTGAAAAACGAAAATGGCTGTAATTCACTATTAGGACATGCCACACACACCAGGGCATGTCCTACCTTATACTTACAATGCACCCTGCCCTAGGGCCTACTTTAGGGGTGACCAACATGCAGTAAAGGGAAGGTTTTAGGGACTGGTAAGTGGGTGTACTCACCAAGTCGACATGGCAGCCCTAGGCTGCACACAGGCTCTGCGATGGCAGGCCTGAGACACATTTTACCAGCCGCTTCTGTGGGTGGCACAACCAGTGCTGCAAGCCCACCAGCGGCATTGGATTTACAAGCCCTGGGCACACTGAGTGCACTGTACTAGGGACTGACAAGTAAACCAATCATCCAATCATGGAGTCACTAATACATATATCAATTACCGATAGGGAGCACTTGCACTTTGGCACTGATTAGCAGCGGCAAAGTGCCCATGAGCATCTAGTCCAGCAAAAACATATCGGCAACAGTGGAGGCATTACGAAAAAATGGAAGGGAGACCCACGCCAAGGATGCCAGGTCTAACACGTGTCCCCTCCAGCTGAAATGTGGGGAGAACTATCCTACCCCTAGGGAGTTCTCATCGCTAAGGCGGAAAAATCTGGACAGTCCATCAGCATTGGCGTGTTCTGTACCAGGGCGGTGTTCCACCGTAAAGTCCATCCCCTGTAGGGAAATGGACCACCTCAACAGCTTTGGATTCTCACCCCTCATCTGCATCAACCATCTGAGGGGCCTGTGGTCTGTCTGAACCCGGAAGTGAGTCCCAAACAGGTATGGTCTCAGCTTCTTCAGTGCCCAGACCACAGCAAATGCCTCACGCTCAATAGCACTCCATCTCTGTTCCCGGGGAAGTAACCTCCTACTGATGAAGGCTACAGGTTGGTCTAGGCCCTCCTCATTGATCTGTGATAGAACAGCCCCTACACCATGCTCTGAAGCGTCGGTCTGAACAATGAACTCATTGGAGAAGTTGGGTGCCTGGAGCACAGGCGCCGTGCACATGGCAGTCTTCAAGGTGTCAAAAGCTTTTTGACAGGCGTCAGTCCAAATCACTTTCCTGGGCTGCTTCTTGGAAGTCAGCTCGGTCAAGGGGGCAACAATGCTGCCATACCCCTTGACGAATCTCCGGTAATACCCGGTGAGTCCTAGGAAGGCTCTCACCTCTGTCTGGGTCTTGGGGGGCTCCCAAGCCAGAATGGTATCAATTTTCGGTTGGAGGGCGCCACCTGGCCGCTCCCAACCTGGTGTCCCAAGTACACCACAGAACCCTGCCCAATCTGGCACTTACTCGCCTTGATTGTGAGGCCTGCCCTCCGCAGCGCCATCAACACTTCCCAGAGGTGGCGCAGATGCTCTTCCCAACGGGCACTGAACACTGCGATGTCATCCAGGTAGGCGGCACTGAAATCCTCCAGTCCAACCAACACCTGGTTGACCAACCTCTGAAAGGTGGCAGGGGCATTCTTCATCCCAAAGGGCATCACCCGGAACTGGTAGTGCCCATCTGGTGTGGAGAATGCTGACCTCTCTTTTGCCCCATCAGTCAAGGCGATCTGCCAGTATCCAGACGTTAAGTCAAACGTGCTGAGGTACCGCGCAGCCCCTAACCGATCTATGAGCTCATCAGCTCTGGGGATGGGGTGGGCGTCAGTCCTGGTGACGGAATTGAGTCCCCTGTAGTCCACACAGAACCGGAGTTCTGGTGTGGCACCAGGCGCGGCAGCTTTTGGAACCAAGACCACGGGGCTGGCCCAAGGGCTGTTAGAGGACTCAATCACCCCTAGCGCAAACATCTTGGAGACCTCCTCCTTGATGCAGGCTCTGACCCTGTCAGTCACCCTGTAAGCCTTGTGCTTCACAGGAAGACTGTCCCCAGTGTCCACATCATGGACGCACCAATGGGTGACACTGGGAACCAGGGAGAACAGGTCAGGGAACTGTCCCAACAGTTGGCGACAGTCACCCTGCTGCTCAGGTGTCAGGGAGGTAGAGAGGTTTACTCCCTCCACTGATCCATCTTGCTCTCGGGCTGACAGGAGGTCAGGAAGAGGCTCGGTCTCCTCCTCCATTCCATCATCTGTAGCTAAGAGCATGCCCACTTGGGACCTCTCCAAGTGGGGCTTCAGGCGGTTCACATGCAGGACCCGCAAGGGGTTCCTGGGAGACTGCAAGTCCACCAAATAGGTAACTGGACTCTTGCGCTCCACCACCGTAAAAGGGCCGGTCCACCTGTCCTGGAGCGCACAGGGCTCCACAGGGGCCATGACCCACACTTTCTGACCAGGCTGAAGCTCTACCAGAGTGGCATTCTGGTCGTACCACCGCTTCATCTCCTCCTGGCTGGCTTCCAGATTTGCCTCAGCAAGCTCTCTGAAACGCCTAGTCTGGTTCCTGAAGGCCAGCATGTAACTGTATACATCCTGGGGAGGTTTCCTGGGAGATTGCTCCCAGCCTTCCTTGACCAAACTCAGAGGTCCTCGCACCGGGTGTCCATAGAGGAGCTCAAAGGGACTGAACCCTAGAGACTTCTGTGGCACCTCCCGGTATGCAAACAACAGGCATGGTAAGAGGACGTCCCATTTACGCCTCATGGGTTCTTCCAGACCCATAATCATGCCCTTGAGGGTCCGGTTGAATCTCTCAACCAGACCATTTCCTTGAGGGTGGTAAGGAGTGGTGAACTTGTAAGTTACACCGCACTCCTGCCACAGGGACTTCATGTACTTGGACACGAAGTTGGTACCTCTGTCAGACACCACCTCTTGAGGGAATCCCACACGTGAGAAAATTCCCATCAGTGCCCGTCCCACCACGGGGGCCGTCACTGTCCTCAGAGGGATGGCTTCAGGGTACCGGGTGGCATGGTCCACCAAGACCAGGATAAACCTGTTGCCCATGGCTGTCTTGGGGTCCAGTGGCCCCACAATGTCAATACCCACCCGTTCAAAGGGGGTGCTGACCACAGGGAATGGCTGGAGAGGAGCCTTGTGCTTCCTCCCACTCTTTCCACTTGCCTGGCAAGTCTGGCATGTCCTGCAGTGAGTGGCGGCACTCCTGCGCATCTGGGGCCAATAGAAATGGGTAACAAGCCTGTCAAAGGTCTTGTCCTGCCCCAGATGTCCCGCTAACGGTACATCATGAGCCAACCCCAGTAGGAAGGCTCTGAAGCGCTGGGGTACCACCAGCACACGGGCTGACCCAGGCTCAGCAACCTTAGGCTCTGAATACAGGAGACCATTCTCCCAGTAAACCCAATGTGATCCAGACTGATCACCTGCTGCCTGGTCTGTGGCCTGTTGCCTCAGACCCACGAGAGAAGGGCATGTGTTCTGCTCCTTGCAGAACTCTTCCCTGGAGGGTCCTCCTTCTTGCTGCCAATGGGTCAGCTCAGGTAGGTCCCCCAGTTCAGCTACCTGTTCCCCTGTAGGCTCCAGGGCATCCCCCTCAGGGTCTGCCTCCTCCTGGACCGTGGGAACCTCGGGGGCCGGTTTCCCGCGCCCCCTGCCTCCTCTCTCTCCGGCAGGCACCTGGGCCTCCCTCTCAGGCTCCAGGTCCTCTTGAACACCTTTAGCTGCCATTGACCGGGTGGTCACACATGCCCAATCAGGCAAGCCCAACATTTCTAAATGCGCACTCCGCTCCACCTTAGCCCAAGGTGAGCTCTCCAAATCGTTCCCTAACAAACAGTCAACAGGCATGGCTGGCCTCACAGCTACTTGAAGAGTACCCGAGACCCCCCCCACTCAAAGGGAACCTGAGCCACCTTGCAGTGACTCTCTGTGTTGTCAGCGGCAACAACCGGATAGAATGCATCAGGGATAACCTGCTCTTTAGACACCAGGTGACACTTGACAGCTGTCACACTGGCTCCTGTGTCTCTCAGAGCCTCCACCCTATGGCCATTGATGGTCACCCACTGCCTGTATTTCTTAGTGTTCTCAGGCAGCGGGGTCCTAGGGACCATCTCAGAGTCTCCTAATGAGACAAGGGAAAACACTGTGGGATCCCCCACCTTGGGCACCCAACTCCTCCCCCAGGGCTACACTAGCCAACTGCCGGGGGACTGCACTGGTGGGTGCTGGTTTTCCATGCAAAGGGCAACGAGGATCGTTTGCCTTGTGGCCAGGGGCGCCACACTTGTAACATACCAGTGGTCCCTGGTGAACAGGGGGGCCTGTCAGGGCCACTGGCTTCTTCTCAGGGGAGGCTGGGAACCTTTCCCTTGGTTCCCTTGGGGTCTACTTTGGGGCCCTTTATGGAACTCCTTCTGTTTACCCTTGTCCCCCCCACTCTTCTGCTGGGGACCCTGCCCACCCTTGGCGGAGTCTCCCACGTGACCCTTGTGGACCCGGGTACTCACCCAGCGGTCCGCCTCCTCAGCAAGCTGCCTAGGGTTAGTCAGCTTACTATCAATCAGGTGCTGGCGTAGCTCAGGAAAACAATTACCGGACAAGTGCTCCCAGGCAATCAAATCAAAGAGCGCCTGAAAATCAGTCGCTTTGCTACCCTTTACCCAACCATCCAAGGCTCTGCAAAAGAAGGTCACATATTCAACCCAGGTACTGCTTTCAATCTTACTACAGTTCCTGAACCTTTGCCTATAAAGCTCAGGGGTCAAACCATATCTAGTCATTAAGGCATCCTTCATGTGGCTGTACGAATTATAGACTTCAGAGGGCAAATCCAACAAGGTATCCCGCCCTTCACTGAGGAACCGTCCCCACAACCCCGCTCCCCAATCCTTCTCAGGGACCCGGTGGGAAGACATGGCTACCTCATAGGCTTTGAACCACTGCCCTATGTCGTCATTTTTAAAAAACTCCTTCACCACATCTTTGGGAATATACACCCTAGCTTCAACAGGCACAGGCGGTACACTGCCACCAGAGGGAGTAATCTCTAAGCTCTTGGCCTTCAATTCCAACTCCCTCAAAACTTTCTCATGTTCAAACTGCATTTTCTTTTCCTCTAGGGCTAATTTCCTTGTTTGCATTTCGAATTCTAACTGCTTATTCAGCTTGAGTTTGGTCAGCTCCATTTCGTGCATCCTACTCTCTTTCCTGTCCTCCAACTCCTCTGGAGACAGTCCTCTGGCAGAAACACTGCTACCTACTGGGGAAGGTGGTCTTCTAGCCCCTAGACCCAATAGCCCCTCCAGCTGCCCTTCTGCATTCTCAGCCCCCTCCACAGGGGCACTCCTTGATTCGACCCAGGCCCTCAGCGCCTTTTGGAGGTCCTCCTTCCTGGAGATCCCGGTCATGGACACTTTAAACTTTTTGCAGAATTGCTTGAGCTGCTTAAGGGTGTAGCATTCTAGCCTCTCTTCTTCCCAATCACATTCAACAGAGGCTACTGATGCTGGTTTCTCCATAGTGACTGAACTTGGCATTTGCAAAAATAGGAAATCCCAGAAAAAATGCTATTAAAGTATGTGGTTGCGTTTTGGTCTGCACTCACTAAGTAGTGTTCACCAATCACTGTACATGAGTCACAAATGCAAGTCCAGAATCCTCACCGCTGACCACCAATGTTAGATTTGGGGGTCTCTAGTTGGCAGAGGTATGTACCTTTGTCCAAATAGGGACCCTTGCGTCTAGTCAGGGAAAGTAGGTACACTCCCGAAATAACCCCTGCTCACCCTCTTGGTAGCTTGGCACGAGCAGACAGGCTTAGTTCAGAGGCAGTGTGTAAAGCATTTGTGAACACATACAGTAATCAAGTGACAACACTACAAATGGACACCACACAGGTTATATATTTATAAAAATAGGTATACTTTATATAGATTTATCACAAGACCATAAACGACAAAAATAATCCACAATACTGTTAAGAATACTTAGTTCTGATCAAAAAGGCTTAATTCAAGGTTCTGTGCGAGTCGGTAGCCTCCTCCGGCTACGGCGATGTCGAGAACAAACAGAGTCTAACAAATCCAGCTGACCGCGTCGAGACGGGCCAACACAGCGTAGACAGACTCGGTCACAGTACCTTTTACTTGAAGCGGCAGGCACGGGCGTGCGAGCCGGATGGCTGTTCGTCGCGGTCGCGATGCAAAAATGGAAGCGTTGCAGGACGCGTTGTCCCTCGATGCGGTGCAGGCAGCGGCTCGTTGACGTCGTCGAGACGGAGTCGGTGAGACCAGGGCCGTGCGTTGCAGGGCGAGACGGTGCTTCGATGCGGTGCTGGCAGGTTGCGGTGCGGCGACGGAGCCGGATTCAGGAGCTGGCGTCGATCAGTCCGGACAGCGGTGCGAGTCGGGCGGTGCGTCGCAAAGCGTGCGAGCGGTGCCCAACTCCGGTGCGGTCACAGGACTCGAACTCAGCAGCAGTGACCGTGTCGGTCGGACCAGTTCGATTCGGCGTAGCGAGCGTTGCAGGACGCGTTGTCCCTCGATGCGGTGCAGGCAGCGGCTCGTTGACGGAGTCGGTGAGACCAGGGCCGTGCGTTGCAGGGCGAGACGGTGCTTCGATGCGGTGCTTGCAGGACACCGAGTCGGTCGTGAGAGTCGGTCACAGCTCCCTACCTCTGTAGCCACTGAAACAGAGTTTCCAGCAGCAATTCACAAAGGGGGTGAAGTCCAATGGTCCTGGGACTTCGGTCAGGGGGCAAGCTCTCTTCCAAGCCCTTGGAGATCCTTCACAAGTTGATGAAAGTCACAGCAAAGCAAAAGTTCCTTTCTCCTCTCTTTGGCAGTCAGGCAAACCACTGCAGGCCAATCCCCCAAGCAGCACTTCAGGCTTAGGGATAGTTTCTCCTCAGTTTCTTCTTGGTTCCGCTCCTCAGTAAAGGTTTCTTCTTGTTCCCAAAAGTGATCTAATTTTCCTGGGGTCTGGGTGCCCCTCTTATACCCTGATTCTCTTTGTTCTCTGGAGGCAGAGAGGCCTCTGCCTAGTCCAAAACCAGTTCTGGTCAGTCCTGGAGCACTTTGTTTTTCTGACTCCTTCTTTCCTTTCAGAATGTGGGGCAGAGTGCTCAGCCGCCCGGCAGGAGGTGGAGCCAGCATTGTGGAAGGCAGGCACAGCCCTATTCAGACCCAGGTGCAACTCCTCCCTCCACTCTGGATGCAGATCTTTCTATTCAGCCCTGCGCTGACTCACCCTGTCTCCGGTAGCCACCCCCAGCCCCTGTCACTCAATCTCCAGACAAGGAATACACAACCTAGCAGAGGCAGGCTTGGATAGTTAGGCAAGAAAATACCCACTTTCTAAAAGTGGTATTTTCGAACACAGAATGTTAAAACCAACTTCACTAAAAGATGTATTTTATCATCCTGAGTTCAGGCATACTAAATTCGTTTTTCTACCATGTTCCCTGGGTCAGTTCTGACTATAAGGTGTAATAGTCAGTCTGCCCATTCTGGCCTATGGGGAGCAGGTAGCCTTGCAATAGTGAAAAACGAAAATGGCTGTAATTCACTATTAGGACATGCCACACACACCAGGGCATGTCCTACCTTATACTTACAATGCACCCTGCCCTAGGGCCTACTTTAGGGGTGACCAACATGCAGTAAAGGGAAGGTTTTAGGGACTGGTAAGTGGGTGTACTCACCAAGTCGACATGGCAGCCCTAGGCTGCACACAGGCTCTGCGATGGCAGGCCTGAGACACATTTTACCAGCCGCTTCTGTGGGTGGCACAACCAGTGCTGCAAGCCCACCAGCGGCATTGGATTTACAAGCCCTGGGCACACTGAGTGCACTGTACTAGGGACTGACAAGTAAACCAATCATCCAATCATGGAGTCACTAATACATATATCAATTAACGATAGGGAGCACTTGCACTTTGGCACTGATTAGCAGCGGCAAAGTGCCCATGAGCATCTAGTCCAGCAAAAACATATCGGCAACAGTGGAGGCATTACGAAAAAATGGAAGGGAGACCCACGCCAAGGATGCCAGGTCTAACATATGTGAATTTGTAACGGGTGCATTCCCAGAGTCGTGTGTTGCATGACTGTGGAGTTGAGGTGTGTGGTGTGTTCATTTGGTACTTACCAACGAGCAATGCATTCCCATAGGTGCCAGCCTCAAAGCGCTGGTTGATGATGGACTGTCGGAAGATGAAGGAATCATGCACACTGCCTGGGTAGTTGGCAACGACATTGGTGAAGAGTCCCAAGTGGTCCACTATTGCCTGCACATTGATGGAATGCGTGTGCTTCCTGTTGCGGTAATTGTGTGCAGCGGCGGCAGGGGGCACGAGGAGTACATGTGTGCAGTCGATTGCCCCCAACACGTGCGGGAAGCCAGCTATGGCGTAGAAGCCTTGCTTGGTCTCCAGCTGTTCCTGCGCAGTGTGGGGGAAGTGAAGGTACTGGGGTACCACGCTGATGATGGCATCCAAGACAGGTGTGCGGAACTTGGATAGGGCTGGCTGTGAGACTCCTCCAACTCTGGCAGTTGTTGGTTGGAAGGTACCAGAGGCCAACAGGTGCAGCACAGCCAGCAGCTGTGTCTGTGGAGGGATGTTGGTTGTCCGCTGTGTTGGTACCGTCAGCCTGTGGGCAATGATGGTCAGGATGCGGAAGATGGTTGTCCTTTTGAGCCTGTAGTGGGCAATGACATCCTCTGGTTTTAAGTCTGTGAGGCTGGTGCGTTTTCTGAAGGTCCGCTGTCTTTGTCTGCGCTGCCTCTATGGTAGTCCGGGGGTGCGGGGTGGGGGGGGGCGGGCCTGGGTGTAGTGGCGGTGGGTGTTGTGGCCCTCTTGGGGCTCCGAGCTGCATGATCAGTAGCTCCATGGCATCTGTTGTTCTTCAGGTGTGGCTCTGGTCTGGGCTCCCTTTTGTGGTGCAGGTTGTCGTCCGACTTAACACCAGGGAAGAGCAGGTGTTAAATCCCTGCTGCTAACGCGCCTTATCACCTGTTTTTGGATCTTATCGCCAATCTGGCTGGTCGTTGAGAATATTGCGAAGTGGTGATTTCGCGGCTTTTTGCACAGGAACGCCTACTCTGCATCTCATTAGCGTTAGTTGCCGGTGTCATCCGTGGCGATGTTTTTTGCGGCTGCTATCGCAGGAAAACCTGGCGATATCGGCTGTTAGCACCAGCTTGTATATAGGGTGATAAATCTATTGCCACTTTGGCTGCGATAAAGTGCCGCTAACTCGGCGATAAGTCCTTGAGAATATGCCGCTAAGTGTATTACAAATCGAGGCCTACGAGTTAAGCTAAATTAATAAATTCACCATACAATGTAGGCTAGCAAATACATCAGCCGTTAACATTTGATAGGAGCAGTTCCTTTAACTACATTAATACACATCGTGCATCTAAGAAAGCATTTATCATCATTAACACATCTTTGAATCACATTTACTAGTGAGACCTAAGAACGAGTTACAATGGTCAGAACACGTTTTAAGCAATAATTACAGAGCCTTACATTGGATTGCATTAACTTTCAAAGGACAAGTTAGCTGATTCACATTTGCTCTAACATCTAATTCCCTCATAATGTTGAATAATATGTGAATGCGTTCTACAAACCGTTACACTGCACAACTAACGGGTACCCCATGTACGATACAAATCCTCCACTCTATCAAGGCTAACTAGGGGAACTCTTTTTTTGCTGTTTGCTTGGCAGTTGAAATCCTTCCCTCTACAAAGAATAAGGTATTGGAGTTTTCCTTGATGATTCAGGAGGACAAGTGCTTGAAATGGAAATATTTAAGTACAGGTACTTGCTATCTCATAGTTACTGTTTGCTACTGGAAGCTCCATACTCTACCATTGAATGTCTGGTAGCAGTTGTGTGATGGCCAGCTTGAGGAAGTGGATATGTAAAAATACATTCCAAATATCTCTTAATTACAAATCCATGTGAATTCGAGTGCACCATTGACTTTTAAAAACTAAGTACAGCACTGAACAGCTGTCCTGAAACATCAGAATAGTATTAGGGCAGGCAAAGAAACGACATGACGAATCAGAATATAGTTTGAAGGCTATAAAAAAAGCAAAAGCAAAAATCGATTAAAAAGAATTGCACCGGGTCTGAAAGCCTGGCTGGTGATATGGCGATAAACTAATAGAAAAAGTGAGAAACTGACATGGATGCTTTTCTTTTAACCTGATAATGAAATAATAGTAAATGATGATGAGTGTGAACTTGCCGCTCCGCATCCTCCAATTCCGGAAGAAGTAAGATTTGTTTACTGTTCATGTGAGAAGTTGCAGTGCAAAATATACGAAGTGTAATGATTAGCATTGTGCAGGACCCTGTTTTGTCCACTAGGTGGCACTATACTATCTTTCAATGAGGATTGGCCTGCCCAAGAGGCTTCTCTTGAAGCTGAGCCTGTCTTCTGTCGTTCGCTGCTTTACATCTAATGTTTTGGAATGAAGGGGCCTGCTGGATTAAGGGCATCAGTGACACAGGAAGGAATGCAGGGACACGAGAAGGCCCTTCTGGCAGAAAGGACAATGTAGGTGCCACTTGGTAGAGACATCTCTATGGTTCCACCCACAGTCATGACAGATTACTTCGTTTGTAAATTGACGTGACTCACTTCAATGTAATGTAGACGTGCTACCCTTGGGGGAAAACTCACATTATCATTGGTCTGCAGTAATGGTAACCGAATAGGGTTAGCATAAGGCCAGTACCGACACGACCAGTAGTTTTATGTGAAAGCTTGTAGGAAAATTAGAAAAATAACCTATATTTACTTTATTTTTCCCTTTCAAATCTACACCTTAAACACCATATTCACGAAGACATATCTCCAGATGTATTTTACAGATTTCTAAACCAATCCTAAATAGTTGTTAAATAAAACAGAGGCAGGTTTGCTTCTAAAAAAAAAAACCAATTAGTGTATTTTACAAAACATAACATACAAAGACAAGCTCTGGACCTTCCACAATCTTAACATGTAAGGTAATGGATGATAATATGGCAGTCCTACCGTTGTACTATAGTGTTAGTAAGTCTGCACAGACCTTACGGCTGTTACATGTGACAGCAAAGTTATCCCTCAGTTCTTATAGGCTCAGACATCTGAACCCAAACTATTCCTCAGGAGATTCACAGCTCTCTTAGGCTCGTACGTTGGACAGCAAATATGCTGTTCATTACACAGAAACCTTGCATTTTATGGGCCCAGAGAGATGACCTATCTAGAAAGTTAGAAAGATTTTTCTGACAAAGGACTCGGACAGCTATCTGTGAGGTGATAGACAGGGCCACTGGAATTATGCAAAAGGGGGAGAACCAAATTAAGCAGCAAGACTGGCTAAATTATGCAGCAAGAAACGGTTAAATGACAGTTTTATTGCGTGATTGTGTCTTTTTTAAACATGTTACCACTGTCTGGGGAAAGATTCCACCTCAGTAACAGCTTAAAGCTCAAACACAGCAATAGACAATTGAAAGGTGAGCAGTCAACGTTTGCGAAAGGCCTTCCACTGGGGGCAAGACGTGTAGCTGCTTTTTTATTAACACTTGATCCATTTGAGTTACAAACAAATTCTTTGTTCGGTAAAAACTGGAAATTATGCAGCATATGATGGATTACGTGGCAAATGCAGCAAATCCATAATTATGCGGAAAACGCAATTCCTGCAGAATTTCATAATTCCAGTGGCCTTGGTTATAGAAACATTAGAGGGTCTTTTCTCTGATTGTGAAGCTTTTCTCTGGTTGCAGTGATCTTACAGGCTAAAGCCTTTGACACCAGAGACAACCTTCCGGCTATGGTTATTATATAAGTTCACGGTTCTGACAGCAAAGTAGTACCTCAGGTTAACCAGAGTTTACAGTCTCAGGTCTGTAATAGGGTGCTATTGTTCAAGCTACAAAAATCTTATAGGTGCAAGTTTCTGATTGCAGAGCCTTTATTCAGGTTGCAGAGATTATCCAGATCCTGGCTACAGACTGCACATTCTATCCCTTAGATTACAGTTACGTTACATGGTCAGGCATGTAACAACCATGTTTTTGTAAGGTTATACAGATATCACATACTTAGGCTTAGCTTCTGACAGCAAATCATATCCCTCGCTTGCATTATACTGATTCTATGGGATCTGGTCCCTGACAACAGGACTAATCCATAGATCTTACAGGTAGGGGCCTATCACAGCTATATTATCAGCTATGTTACACAGATTTTAAAGTCATAGGCATTGCCAGCTAATCTATCAATCAGGCTTCTAAAATCGTATAAGCTTTGTTAGAAATGGGTGTCTCTAGTTGGCAGGTTGTTACCTTGTCCAAGTAGGGACCCTTCTTCCTAGTCAGGGTAAGGAAGTTAGACTTCTAAAATAACCCCTTCTCACCCCCTTGGTAGCTTGGCACAAGGAGTCAGGCTTATCTCAGAGGCAGTGTGTAAAGTATTTGCACATAACCAGCAGTAATACAGTGAAATACTACAAAAGGATACAACACCAGTTTTAGAAAAATAGCTAATATTTATCTGTGTAAAGCAAGACCAAAACGATAAAAATCCAACATACAGTTATTTAAAATACTCAGAAAGCAAAAATAGACTTTAAAAATATGTCCTTGAAGTCGATAGCTCCGTCCGGGGCTATTATGGCGATGTGAACCAACAAATGCAACAGTTCAGGCAGACCGCGGCATCGCGGGCCGGCTACAGTGTCGGGAAGACCCGCAAAACAGTACCTTTAGAAATGCAGGGCGTCAGGGACCTCGCGGTGAGATCCGAAGAGCCATTGTCGGCACGCGGCAGTTCCGGAGGTCGCTGCAGGAGTCGTCGGGCCCTTGAAGTCACACACATTGCAGGTCAAACTCCGTGTAGTTGAAGTCGAAGGCGTCAGGGCTGCGGTGCAAAGTGCAGCGGCGTCGGGTGCCCTCAGGTGGCAGTGCAGGCAGCTGTTCGGTGATGGTGTCCAGTGTCGGGTTGCATTTTCTTCTGTTGCAGCACAAAACACACAGTAACCAGTGCTGGTAGCAGATGAACTTGAAGTCTTTTTTATTCCTGAGACTTCTTGAACAGGGGGCAAGCTCTACCTCAAGCCCTTGGAGAAACTCAGGGAAAACAGATGCAAAAAGCCCAGTCTAGTCCTTTCACTGCCAAGACAGAAGCAGCCACTGAGGGCCAACACAGCAAAGCACTAAGCAAAGTGGTATCTCTCCTCACAGCTTATCCAGCTCTTCTTCTTGGCAGGTTTCTTGATCCAAAAGAGTTCTAAAGTTCTGGGGTCAGGGCCCCAATATTTATAACACATTTCGCTTTGAGGTTGGCACAAACAAAGTTCCACTGGCATTCATAAACCAGTTCTGCATGGCTTAGGCCAGGTTCACTCCAGGAGGGGGAGACAGCTTTGTGGAAAGCAGCCACAGTCCATTCAGGTGCAAGTAACAACTCCTCCCACTACTCTAAATGCAGCCAAGTCTATTCAGCCTGACCATGAGTCACCCAGGAAAGACAAGGCACACCCCCCCCCCTTGTGTCTGTCTATTGTGAATGCACATCCCTGCTCCTGTCACTTTGAACCCAGACAGTGAATCCACAAATGGCAGAGGCACACAGGATGGTTAAGCAAGAAAATGCCCACTTCCTGAAAGTGGCATTTTCAAACACACAACATAAAAATCATCTACACTATAAGATGTATTTTCATATTCTGAGTTCAGGAAGCCTAAACTCCATTTCTCTACTTATCCCAATAGAAAGTTATGCCTGTAAGATGTTACAAAGCAACTCCCATGTTAGCCTATGGGACAGATAGTCTTTCAATAGTGAAAACAAAATTGGCAGTATTTCACTATCAGGACATGTCACACACCAATAAATGTCCTACCTTTTACATACACTGCACCCTGCCCAGGGGGGTCCCTAGGGCCTACCTGAGGGGTGTCTTACAAGTAAGAAAATGGAAGGTTAAGGCCTGGCAAGTGGGTGCTCTTGCTAGGTCGACATGGCAGTAGCAACAGCACACAGACCCTGCAGTGGCAGGTCTGAGAACCCTTTGGAAGGCTGTTGGTATGGGTGGCACAATCAGTGTTGCAGGCCCATTAGCAGCATTTGGTTCACATGCCCTGGGCACACACAGTGCACTGTACTAGGGACTTAGGAGTAAATCAAATAAGCCAATCATGGAAACACCAATCCATCAACATAATTTACAGTAGGAGCTCTTGTACTTTAGTACTGATCAGCAGTATTAAAGTGCGCAGAAACACTAAACCAGCATAAACAAGATCTAGAGTACCACAAAAACCAGGAGGTCAGAAGCAAAAAGACAGTGGAAAAACGCCAAAAGATGCCAGGTCTAACAAGCTTACTGTTCTGAAAGCAGAACTAACCATCAGTTTACAGAGCTGCTGTGGGCACATGGAGTGGACAACATAGCTGTGTCCCAGCTTACATAGATATAATAGGATCATGCCTGCCAAAGTAGAGCTATCCTTCAGGTTATTGAGCCCTTAACCTCTTAAGGGTGCTTGACACACTATTCACGTGAAGCACACTACCTTAATTCCAATGGTCCAGGTTATATATTACAGGATCTTGTAGCTGATAGTGACGCTTTTCACTAGTTGCAGAGATCTTACAGGCGAAAAAGCCTTTGGCAGCAGAGACAACCTTCAGGTTATTGTTATTTTACGAGTTCCAGCTACTTACAGGAAAATTATACCTCAGGTTACACAGATTTTACAGGCTCAGCTCCTGTAATAGGGTGCTATCTCTGAAGCTACAAAAATCTTTGTAGTGCACTTGATGTCAACAGTTCGTCAAGCACTTTGAAAAGAAGATGTTCTTTTTAAAAGCAATGTTGGGACGCAAAGGAAGAGCTTCCCTTGTCTGTAAAGATTATGTTTTTTCAAATAGTGTGACGCACAGCGTGCTGAGGTCAAACTGGAAGTGAGCCCATTTGTCGCCTAATGGCACTGACTGGTTTCACTTTGATCTGTGCTCATGGGGACATAACTCTGCTCTCGGGCACCGATCCAAACAGTAGAGGTACCTCTGCCAAGTGGTTCTCTGCTTGTGGGTGATCCCCAACCAGAGTGTCAACTACTAGACACCAGGGATACTTTTGAACGGGATGGGTTGCAACCCCCTCATGGTAAGGGCACGGCTCCACCATCAAACTAAATGCCCCTGGTGAAGCAATAAGGAGTGGTTACCCCAGTCCTCCATAAGGGGGGCAGAAAGCTCATAAACCACCAGGCACATATAGATTTTGTTTTAAAGAAGCAATGTAGTGGCCCTCTCTGGGGTGTCCGGCACTGACTCCAGGCCAGTCCTACCCCAAACGTGTCAAAAGCCCACTAGACACAAGGGCTATTATTTAAATAAAAAAATAGGTTGGGGCTATTGGTGATGGAGACGATGAGCGATATAATATGTGAGATCATAAGCAGTGCATGGCAGGAGCCCACGTTCTAGTTAGCTCAGTAAACTAGTACTGGTAAATTGTGTTTTTTTTTTTTAAAACATTTGTTTTTCTTAATTCAACACTAAACTATGATATAATTTTAACCTTTGTTTTTAAAAATCAGTAAATTTTTTTTTTTTTTTTTATGTAAGCTACGATCTTATTACCTTATCTAAATATAACGTCACTTTAACGTTTGTTTTCCTTAGTGAATTTGTGGGTATTTTTTTTTATGTAAGCTAAGATCTCGCTACCATACCCAACTATAACATCACTTTTACCTTTGTTTTGTCAGTAAATTTCTGTTTTTTTATCATAATCAACCAACTCACCCTGCTGCGCATGGCATTTGGCAGTGCATATCGGGGGGTGGCTACTGACCCTGGCCAGCCCCCACAGTTGCCCAACCCTCACGGGGGCCCAATCACCTGCTGCGCAGGGCCTTTGGTTGTGCACTGCAGAGGTTGGGTACAAGGTTTGGCCTCGGGCCAGGCCTTGCACCCAATCCCATCCACCTGCTCCCAACCCATATTTTCTTGTCTTATATTTGTTATTGACATTTGTTTTGCAGGTATCGCGGCACTCCTTCTGTATGTGCCACTCAAGCTTCGTCCCCATGGTACTATGCAAGCTCCCTCAGTGAAGCTTGTATGGTGCCATGAGGCTGACATCTGAGCAGTGACTCCTACAGGAGTAATGCAGAACTTCACCAGAGGGCCCCCCCACTGGGTCCCACGGGAGTACTGCAGTATCCATGGCTGGACCTTTTTATTAAATTTGGCCTCGGGGGGGAGGTCCCTGTGGGCCTCCATTCTCCCGCCACCAATCAAAGGCCAGGGGGTCAGCGTGTCCTTACCCTGCCCCCGATACCCTATTTTTTAAACGTTCCTGGGATGCAGGGGCCAAGTTCCTGAGTCCTGTAATGGCAGCCACAACATTTTCTTCAGCATTGTGGCCAGCTAACCGGATCATGCAGTACCAAAATATTAAATGGGAGAAAAAGGCTTCGTCAGCCAATCAGAGGCACTGTTTTTTTCATTTTCTGTTCTGCGGGACAACTGCAGGACTAACTGTCCAGATATACCTAACTCTTTAGCCCCTTCATGCTCACCCCAAGTACATCTTTAAATGTGAATTTCTTGAAACAACAGCACTTTTTGTGATTTGGTGTAAATTTGTTTTAACTTTCTGCTAAATCTGGTGGAATTCTGTTTAGCAGTTTTTTTTGTATGCAAGAGGAAAGTTTCCTCTGGAAATTAACATAGGAATTTATCATTTCGGGAATCCTCTTTTTTATTGGCCCTCATGTCATACATTGTCGCAAAACTTTCCGTGAAGGAGCTGAGGTGGATGAACTTTTGTTTTAGACAGTTTTGCTTAGATTTGTCAAACTGCTGCAAAGTTATTAGCAAAGCAAAAAAACACTACCCAGGGAAACTCAGACCTAACTGTTACTACACAGTGGTGTTTGCCATACTCCCTGGAGGTAATGATGCCTTCTTTTAGTTTTCAAAATTTACAAATATTTTTCAGATACATGAAACAGATGCATATGAACTAACGACAAATACACATTTCCTGCAGAAATAAATGACTTTTCTTTCCTAAGAAAATGAACATGGCAAAGAGTCTCAGTATCATAACCCCCCCTTTTCTGTTTACCATAAAGTAATCAGTGAACACATTCTAATGGTGACAGATTCAGTTCACATATCAGTTCCTCTCTGTGGGATATTCCTATAACTCATCCAAGGGCTCCACATTTTTCTCATTTCTTGGGGCAAGCACCTCCCCTCATATACATGTTTTTCAACCTACATACGCATATCCATATTGAAATACCATTATGAAAGGCTTGAAGAACAAGAATTGAACCAAATCCTGGCAATATCGCTGCAGGCGATTGTCATATCCAAGTTACATAGAATTATTGGTACAATCTTGCTACCGGACTATTCTGTCAGAGGCCCAGTAAGGCCATTCTGGTGTGCAGTGAGTTTGTTTCACATTTTACCATTTAGACATTCACACATCCATTATGTAATCCTTGTATTCATAGGCAAAACCCTACTATATGAAGAAAATCACCTGTTTGGTGGCATACTGTTACACCAAGAACAAATACCAGATTTACAATATTCTTGAATCTGATTTGGGTATAGTACACCCTGTGCAGAATCATCAGTTGTACTAATCACATTTCTGTCCTTATGACTACCTCCTGCAACGGCTCTTCCCAATCTGTGTCATCTAAATCTCACAACTCTGTGGCACGTCTGAGCTCAGTTGGTTTATTATTGAGTCATATATTAATGAGACTGCTTTCTTCAGCTGCCTTTCCGATAGTAACCTACGTTCAAGTGAGGTACCATCCAAGATGGGATATAATTTTCTTTTCCAATATGAAATCTTACAGCATTGTAGGTATTTACAATGTTCAGACCTTGTCACACCATATTAACAGTGAGTTGTTCAAACTGTTTTGGCCTTTTGATCACCAAACATTCCCTATAGTGGAAAGCCCTTTCAAGACCCAGCAGCGGAATCATCTTAAGTCATCTCTGTTCCTCCAGTCCACTACTCACCCACAATGGAATGAGCTCAGTCAGCTTACCTTCCCACCCCTAATTCTTTGTGGCTACTTTCTGCATTTTGACCACTGTTTGTGTAGCTTGGCAGGGACTTAGCCAGCAGCACGTTATGACAGCATGCATACTATCACTGTTTTCCCAAGTTCTCCCACTGTTCTCCCAAGACATGCCTATATATCCTTATTAATGATTCTTTTTGAGATGGAAAAGACCGGTCCTGTTAACGCAGTTCAAGGACCACTTCCTCACTGTCATACACTTCCCTGTGCACTCTCTTCTGCAGCATTTCTAGTGATGCTTGGTTGGCCTTTGCCCCTCAATACTGTGCAGGTTCTATTATATTCTTTCATGAAAAAGCTTCAGTGACCCACTATTATGAGTTATGAATATAATGCCACCATCCAGGAGGAACAGTAACTTCCCCACCCATTACAGCAACAATGGAGAATATACAACAACAAAAAGGCTTCTTGTAATAAGATAATTTTTGCAGACCTGAACTCCCCCCTCCACCACAAATCATCTTCTCTTGAGTTAGCTTAGTTTCGAAGCCCCTCTCATGATGTTTCCCTTTGCACCGATCTTTGCGATAGAATGAGAACATTATCACAGTCCCACCCCCCATCTGAAACAGTACACCTTGCACAGCCCGTTAAGAATTGTGTACACTCTTGTACATCAGGGTATCATAGTATCCTCCAGGCCCCTTCAGCTCCAGGTTGTATCTCTTACTCTTCACCCACTCTGACATTGTTACTCATATCATCAGTCTGCTCAGTGCCTTTTTTGACTGGTTACATGAGCATATCATTTTTAGTTCTGGCTGAGGTTCATGTATTTTGGGAATTTGGTCACTATGGGAAATTGGGATACTGCTTAAGGGGGTGAAACCGTACTCAAGCAGGAACCACAATCCTTGTCAAGGTGAGGCACAACCAAACCCCAGTTAACCTGGGCTCAACCCTCGGGTAGCTTGACACAAAGCAGTCAGGCTTAAACTTGAAGTGTTGCATAAATACTTTACACATTGCCTCTAACAGTAATAAAGTAAAAACACAACACAAGAAAAATCCTACACCAATTTAGAAAAATAGAGTAACATTTAATAAATAGTTTGACACCAAAACAACAACAATCCAATCAGTATACCCGGAGATATGTATTTTTAAAGATTTAAGGTAAGTTTAGCGCCTAAAAGCACACAGGCTCACATAACCAGATAACCATGAGTGCCTGAGTAAAAGTCACAAGTTCAGGCCGACCGCTGCGAAGTGCGAGCCGGATACAGGGACCAGGTTAGTCCCACCTTCTAAAGTACAGCACAAAGAGTTCCATTCACCGTGGTGGAGGCCGCGAGGAGCAAGAAGAGCATCACGGATAGTCATTGTTGTAGCGCAAAAAGCTGGCCAGGCATCGTGAATTGTCATCCGTGTAGTGCGAAGATTCTTTTGGGCGTTGCAGACGTTCATTGCTGGAGATTCACGTTGGTGGTCACTGCAGGCTGTCAATGCTGTTCCGTGAAGTGCTGATCTCAAGTTGTCAGTTGTCGCTGGTGGTCACTGTAGTGCGAAGAGTTGGTTTCACCGGAACTTTACAATGACGGTTGTCTTGGGCAGAAAGATCTTGGCACAAACTGACCCGTTCGCAGTCGCAAAGAGCCCAATACTTCAGGATTTCTCCTTTTCTTGGAGGGGAGCTCAACTGATGCCACACCAAGGGTTCAGGACCTGAAGGATACTTCTTGGTAATCAGGAACTCCCTCCAGCAGAAGCCAGCAGGGCTCAGGCAGTTCCAGTTGCAGGTCCAGGCATCAGGTCAGCTGGGTAGGGAGGCCTCCGGAGCTTGTTATGTCCCTGTAGCTCAGAACAGTAGGCCAGCCAGCTGACCCTTGGAGTCACTTCGGTCTGGGCTGAAGGGTACAGGTCCAGTCTTCCTTCTCTGCAAACAGGATAGGCCTCAAGCAGCAGTTCAGCAGGCTGTCCTACTGCAGCATCCACAGGTCAAGGAGTGTACTGAAGAGTTGGGTCTGAGGGTCTAGTATTTATACCCGGTGCCAGCTTTGAAGTAGGAGAAATTTCTAGAGGTTTCTTCCCGCAGAGGAGTTTGGAATTTCCTGCCTCCCTGCCCTGGCCCCAGCTTGTCTGGGGGCACAATAGATTGGTGTGAAACCCTTTGTGAGGTTGCTGAGGCAGAGTCTTTGTGATGTGCAAGTGTGGTAGGTGACAGCTCCTCCCACCATTAAGTCAGAAATGGCCCATCCTGCCAAAACCTTTTCCCCCTTTGTCTCACTGTCTGGGAGCAATATGCAAAGACCAACTGCCAGCTGCACCTAGTTATATGACCCAGGATATAGGCTGCAGGCACCAAATGGTTACTACAAGAAAATGCTAACTTTCTGAAAGTGCCTTTTTCAAATTGTGGCTTAAAATCCAACTTTATCACTAAAAGGGTTTTAAATTACAATTCTTTGGACACCAACCTCGATCTCTTACCTGCTCCCATTTGAAAGTTATCACTTATTAAATATAAAAAGGTAACCCAATGTTATCCTATGGGACAATTAAATTAATTTAGGAGTGTTTCACTACCATGACATGTAAAACTTAAAAGTACATGTCCAACTTTTTAAATACACTGTGCCCGTCACTATAGGCTGTTTAGGGCCTGCCCTAGGGGTAACTTATATGTATTAAAATGGGAGGTTTAGGCCTGGCAAAAGGTTTATCTTGCCAGGTCGAAAAGGCAGATCAAAACTGCACATACAGGCTGCAATGGCAGGAGTAAGACATGTTTATAGGGCTACTTGAGTGGGCGGCACAATGAGTACTGCAGACTCACTAGTAGCATTGTAATCTACTGGTCCTGGGAACATGTTGTACCACTGTACTAGGGGCTCACAAGTAAATTAAATGGGCCAATTGGGTGTATGCCAATTTCACCATATTTATAGGAGAGAGCACAAGCACTTTAGCACTGGTTAGGGAGTTGTAAAGTGTGCAGAGTCCTGAACAAAAACTGGTTCAGGAAACAGCTCGATATCTTTTGTGATAAATGGCTTTTTAATCTGCAGCTCATAATTAATTCTTTTCGAATGTGTTTTGGGGTTTTATGCTCCTTGTTACCTTTCTACATATGCTATGTCTTGCCTAGCCTGTATCACTCTTTGCATTTACTATTTGCACTTTTCTTGTGTTTAAATTCCAATAAAATTATTTGAACACTAGAAAACAGAAGGCAAAATGTTTGGGGATGACCTTGCAGAGAGGACCAAGTCTAGCAGTCGCCCACCTTGTCTCCAGCCAATCCCATACAGCATAAGATAAAACACCATGTTCTCCATGCTGCTAAAATCCGATGTCTAGCAGAAAACAGCATCATGTGTTTCAGATCCCTCTTCCTCTGCTCCTGGTTCAAGTCATCAAACGTTTTATGTTGTATTTGCATCACCTGGGTAAAGTCTTAGAAGGATAGTCCTTTAGCATCTTAGGGTTGTTTTCACACGTACCGCCTGTTCCACTTCATATCTGTAATTGAAGTAAAGGATTATCGTTCTGCTTTGGTCCTCGATCAAGGTAGCGACACAGGGCCTCCGTTTGCTCTTCTACTGAGAAATTTGATAAACCTTCGGGCTTCAGAATGTCCATTATAAGTGACTCCATAAACAATTCAATGGTGGGGCCCTTTACCTCTCAGGAACACCCACTGTGGAAGCCTTAATGCTGCGGGAGAGGCCCTCTGCGCCTTCTGCTCAGACTGCCAAGCTTCATTTAACTTTCTGTAGGAGTTCTGTCTCCTTCTTCATGCCTTTAATATCAGGGGACTTATTCCAATGTTGACTGTTCCACCTTCACCACCCTACTAGAGACTTTGTGAAGATCTGCCTGTAGATTGATGTGCAAGGCCATAGTGTCTATCTTTTTTGTATCCCAGGCTTGCATTTGATTCCCTCACCGTCATCAGCCTTTGCCAAGGGTGGATCCATGTGTTCAATTAATTTTGTCTCGTTTGGCTCTTTTATTAAAGCTGGTACCTGTTTTTCTCAAGACAGTGTTTTTTCAGCCTGCTCTGCTTGGCAGATCAAGCTTCTCTCTCATGCTGCCTGTCATCTCTACTACCCTGGTGCCCTTCCACAATCTGGTGAGCATAAATGAACTTCAGTTATTGATTATGCACTGTTAGGATTAGTGTCTCACCCATGGGAGAAATGGCAATCCCTAACAACAAAAGGTTTAACATGTGATTCGCCTGTTCGGTCACAGAGATAACAGTAGAGCACCCACAAGTCCAGTCAAGCCTCTTTCTTCATCTCCATTATGTCAGGAATTGAATAGAGATGCAACAGCCTACCTAGTAGCCCCTCTAACTCTATTAGGCAGCACCTTTTTTCCTCTCAGGGTCAACCCCAGGCTCACAGTTGTCTGCCAGGGTCCACTGGTCCTCTCTCGGCACCAGTCTCTACAGCTCTACTGTGCCCTAAACTCCCTATTACCACGTCTGTATGTGCAGGGTTCCTCAACTGCTCCTCCAGAGGCACAGGCTCGTCATGCACCACTAGCATTAGGCCCAAATTACTGCAGTGACACCTGCACCAATGATCCAGCCTGACGGTACCGCTGCCTAGTCTTTGCAGAACTTTCTCTTCTTAAGCTTTATCCTCCAGCAATACTTATAAATGAATGTGGACATTAAAAATTTGCGTATAAATGCACTATTCATATTTGTAGCGAGTCTTTGAGTACACCCTTCTGTAATGTTGACAGTGTTAAAGAAAAGCATCACAGATGTTAGGAATATCTGATTGTACACCTTACAAAGGTAAAGCAAGTATTGGAAAATGTTTAGTTGAGGGCCTCTATGAGATATATATCAGAATGTCCATTCTCGAATATCAGGGCTTCCCCTTTTCCCCAACCAGAGCCAGGTCATCAGGTTCCACAGTTAGCAACGTAGTCATTTGACTGCATTTCTTCCTTGTGGAATAACCTGATTGTTTATTAGTATTAGTTGATATGACAATTTCCCATGGCTGAAGGGTCACCAAGAGACTGAAATAGTTTTGGAGCTGAAGGATATTTAAATATTGTTAAGTTCTGCATAACCCTCATTGATGAGGACCTAAGATGTGAGTGTTCTTTTTCTTTAGTTGGTCTCCCATACAACGGAATACTTTGTTTGATTCTTGCTGTCCCTAATATGGCCTTTCATATGTATTTTGGTTGTTGTGATTTGACTACTTTCATGATAGTCACCTCATGTCGATAACTTAGATTCTTAGGTCGATCCTCTTCATTTGTGAATTTAGATCTCGACAGCGAGAATCAAGGGTGCAGAATAATTGATTTCTCATATTCTCCTACATGTTTAGAGATTATTTTTGAGATTCTGAGATTTTGAGATTTGTGTGAGGTGTTGGGATTGCCTTTGCCTTGCATCATCTGGGTAATTTGTTCTTTGATATTCTGTGTGGGTTTGATGTTACAGATAATTTGATCTCGCAGAGCCATTATTTTGTCAATGATGGTGTCTGATGTTTTGGAGTTTGAGCAGTTTTCTGGCATCAATCGTACTGGCCTTTTCAGAGAACAATGCTATGTGATTAATTTAAGGTATGCTGAACCACTCGAGGATCAAAGTATAATATAGTTATGATTTGCTGTCAAGTTCAAGTTTTTTTATTATAAGTTTTGGACCTACTAAGAGAGCCACATAACATTGTCTCATCAATTCAAATAATTCAATAAATTCAATGCAAATTCATAAAGCTTTTACAAAATTTAAACATTTTAAAGCAGTACATTTTATTTTCTGAGGTGTTTTTGAATGTATTTTAATCCCTTAGTGCCTAGCTCCACGATAGGAGGGAAATTATAGGTCTGCTTGTGATAGTTGCAGATATATGCTATGGCTGCCAGTATTTTTTAACCTCGGGTATTTTTTATTTTTTTTGCACATAACTTTTGCTGCTAAAGGGTAGTGTTTTTTTTTTTATTTTAAACTGCACTGTCTTAAGTAGTGATTTTAGGCCTGATTGCCTGTTCACTATCATGGCCCATTGAAATAGCAGACGGTAAACCTTGAGGCTTTATGAAGATTTTGTCACAACTGTTGTTTTCCTTGGAACAATTTTGCACTTAAATTTTGCTGCTAGAAAGTCTGATCTGTTTGCACAAATTGTAATCTTTTATGAATTGTCCATTTATGGAAGTTTTATAATAACGATTAACATATGTATTTAACCCAATGTAGGACGCTGGCTCCCTATGTAGTGCATTAAAATGTGCAGAGAGTCTAGTGAAGCCCAGATTGGTATACAGAGGCAAAAGTAGATGAGTGTGGACGAGAAGTTAGGCTTATCAGAGGGTAATGCTAAGCATTTGTTGTACTCACAAAGGCAATAAATGAAAGACACACTCAGAAATAAATACGAGACCAATTTGCCAAAAAAATATCGTTTTTTATATAATTTTTCAGACCAAGAGCTTTGTTCTACAGTAAGTACTTTGAAAGTTATGAATTTTTATAGTTCACAAATTAGAACACTTTTGTGCGCAATTACGCACCATTCAAGTCAATGGGGAAAAAGACAAAAATGCATGTAAAATCGTACAGTCCACTTTCAAGGTTCAACTCTTGAATTTCGATAGTTAGCACGACCAGCTCCAGTGTTCCACCAGCGGATTCTCTGGAGCGTCCCGTATTTTCCCAGAGCAGGATGCTGAGGTAGTTGGTAGCTGGCGCGCTACGGGAGACGGGCCACATGAAAATGCACTGAACAAGGGAACTTACAGGTAAGTTTGAGGGGGCCCACTTGAGGAAGAAGGTCGCAAGAGCCTCAGGACAATGGCAGCACAGCTGAATCGTCGTTACCGGGGCTGCTGGGCCAGGTGCAGAGCAGATGGGTCAGCCGGGCAGCGTGTGCCAAGATGTCCTCGCAGTCAGTAGCAGGCAGGCAGTTTGGAGAGGCAATTTCGGGACAGCTGGGCCATTCACGAAGTGGGTCTCAGGGGTCTCGACGTCCCTCGACGGGTGCTTGCTTCCTGGGTAGTTGGATTCCGGAGTGGACTTTTCACCTCGTGCAGGTTGCGGGAGGTCTTGTACCCTGGGTATTGGTGAGGGCATGGCTCTGGTAGGTCCTGGTGTCCCCAAACTTAGCGGGGGACGGATTTGACCCTTTGAAGCTGGAGTACCACTTTTGGTCTGGGTGCTGCGTCGGAGTCGTCGGGGATCAGCAAGTCAGTGAGACTGGAGTCTGCCGTTTAGTGCCTGCTGTCACCGGGGAGCAGAGCCTCTACTCCGAGGAGGGGTTCGTTGGCAATTTGTCGAAGACTGGAGGTGCTCCTGGGTTCCTGGAGTCCTCACAGTGGCAAGGCAGCACACAACGAGTTTTGAGTCCTTAAGTCAGCAGGCAGGGTTTGGCGCCAATTTCTCTGCAGCAGGGTTTCAGTTCTCGGGCAGCAGCTCTTTTTGGTCCATTTCTTCTTTGTGTCCATCACATCTAAGTTGCAATGTCTAGAAATGTCACCTAAATGCTAAATTTAGGGGCATTAAAGGGGGAGACAGGTAGTAGACAATGGGCTACCTACATTTAGGGTGTCTACACCCTCTAGGTGACCACTTCCTGTGGGAAGGGGCACTACCCTAGTCCTGATAGGTTGTTTTCCTAACTTCTCAAGATGGAGGATTTGCAAAAGTGGGGTCCACATCACCTGCCACACCTTAGGGGTGGTGCTGGTTGAATGTGGGCACACCTCCTCATCTAACTAATTTTTCCGCCTTTCCTCCCGCCAAAAGTGGAGCAGGAAAGGGGGGTTGGCATCCTCCACTATCTAGAGATGTCTGGGTTGCATTTCAAAGGTGGCTTTGCCTTTGAAGCTTCCTGCCTCAAAAGGCCATCTTGTCCTGGGGAGGTGTGAAGCACCTCCACCCAGAGCAGGCTTTGTTCCTGGCCTCTGAGAGTGCTGACCCTCACCCCATGAGGTCAGAAACATGTCTGTCTAGTTTCAGACAGCCTGCCACTACCAGAGACCACATCAGTGCTTGGAAGGTTTTCAAGAGACCCTCTAAAGGGTCTCCTGTGTGCATTTATTAAAAAATCCAACACTGGCATTAGTGAGGATTTATTAAGACTAGATGTTTGGCGCCAAACATCTTAAGGTACAGTGAAGCCATCATAGAGGTAGGAAATTCGAAATGACAAGTATCCAGCCCATGTACGCTCTATGGCTTCCCTGTGCACTTACAATATCCAAGAATGGACTTGATATTGTATGGTCATATCTGCCAATGCAGATACGTCTACACATGGGATATAGTGCACCCTGCCTTAGGGCTGTAAGGCCTGCAGTAGGGTTGACTTAGCCATACCTCGTGCAGTGTATGGGGGCATGCACACAGGGCTGTGTGCCATGTCGACTCTTCGGTTTTCTCTGCACCAAGACACGCAGCCTGCAATGGCAGTTTGCATAGTCTTGGTGAGGGGCCCCTGAGATGACACAATTGGTGCTGCAGCCCCAGAGGACCCTCTTCAGTCCCAATGCCCTAAGTACCAGGGGTACCATATACTAGGGACTTAAACGGGTTGCTGAAGTGGTGCCAATTATGGTACATTTTTAGGGAAAGAACACTGGTACTGGGAGCCTGGTTGGCAGGGACCCAGTACACCTCAGTCAAAGTTGCATAAAAAAACAGGCATAAAAGGGGGGGGGTACTGCAATAGACACCAAGTTTCTCACAGATATTAAGAGCCTTCATCCTATCGATGTCCACGAAAACTCTTAGTGTGTGACTGGACACGTTTGCATTTAAGTCACCCACGAAAACTACATTTTTACAATTTTCCATTTCAATGCTCCAATATAAATAAAAATACCGATTTAATCATGGAAATAAATTATGTCCCTGGAGGGATGTATGTATTTACCAAGAGGAGAGAGTGATCATCAGACTCCTGGTCAAAGTTTCTCCAGATACATTGAGCTAAATTTCAAGTGTGGGGATAAAAACTGTATGACCAAACAAACTTAGCATTGCTATTCCCCCATTTGCGTGGTGTCTCTTAGAGGGAGTCGCAGGACAACTTAAAACATAGAAATTATCCACTTGAAAATCACAGGTCTTCCAAGATTTCTGGATGCATATAATATCAGCGTCAAAGTTACACAACAGATACTGTTTTTTTACCTTCACTGGAAAAGCCAGCTTTATTCCAGGAAATCACCTCTCCAACAAAGTTAAAACTGGTTTGAGGGTGGAGTTCCCAGAAGGCAATTATAGTTTATAGCACCCGCCAATCAATTCCATTGGTCGGCATCTTCCTTGCTGGGCACCCTCCTAGCTTTACCTTGACCAAAAATACATGCTCGGCTTCAGCCCTCACCCACGGAAATCACCATGTTTCCTCCCTGCCTCCACACAGCATTTGTGGAGACATCACCCTTCTCAAACTCTCCACATGGCTCATAGTCTCTGATAATCTGTTACAAACGTTTTGACATGCTTTCCTGGGAAGTTAAGGAACTAAATCAGTACCCTAGGAAATAATCAGTTTTATAAGATCAAATTTACAACAACCTTTGAGGTAAACTTGACTCTTGTTCTGATTCCCATGGCTGAATGTAAAATTTGAACTAGTTGTATATCACTACTATGTACCATCTTTAAAGCTTCAATGTGAGACAGATAGTTCAAAAGAAATGATCTATTTAATGGCAATACCTGATTGTCAAACAAGATAATAAAATCTAACATAGACGATACGACTGGGATATTAACAACTTTTTGCACAGATGGATACTTAGGAGTTTCAGACATTTTGCCATTCAGAAATACTTTGGCTTATGGATTAAGGACTCCGGAGAAAAGTGAACAGTTATCTCTCTTAGTAGGGTTCAAACTGTCCGCCTTCAGGAGAGGAGCTCCGACCTCTTCACATTCCTCAACAGAAGGGGAATCCATAGATGAAGCTCGAAAATCCACAGATGTCAATGGTACGGCAGGGACACTTTCTCCCACAAATAATTAGAAGGCCTCTGAAACCGCAACTCGGGCGAAGCATAATTTCCTCACCCGCTTTTTTATAAGTCTTCGCCATTTTTTTACAGACAAAGACGTTTTTTACTAGAGGTTTCCCCTGTAGGCCCTTTTGCATTTTGAGTTGTTCCCTTGCCTTGAAAAATTGAATACAGGGAGTCTTTAAGTTCAGATAAATTCCTAGGGACGTCTGTAGATGGGGCATGTTCTGATGCTTCGATAAATAAATTTACTAAAGAGAACATCTCTGATCCCTAGGTCTTGACCTTACACTTTACTCTGCTTTTTACAACAGAAGGTTTACCAGCTTGTCTCCTGATATCTCTAAACTTCAGTTGAGAAACATGGGCTTGCTCTTGGGAAACCTCATTAAACTAGCCATTGCCACACACTGGTACCTGGTGCAGGTGGACCAGAATCCAGAGGCTCCTCCTTTCTAACTAGCTTATAAAGAATTGCAGAGAGAGCATCTAAGTTATGATCCACATTGTTTGCTTATTTTTCTAGTAAACTAAGAATACATGAAAAGTCTCTTTCCAGACAATGCAGAAATTCAGAATATTGCACGTAGTTACCAGGTAGATTGCCAGAGACTTGTAGGTCAATATCTGGGGTGCCTGATAACTTGGAACCCATAAGTGAATTTAAGCTAGGCGTACTACTTAACAATTTCATTTACGTTTTTGTTTAATTGAAGGAGAAGCATGCATCTGATCCAAATTTTTATCAATACAGCTTTATTGTTGAAAACATCGTCAATGTCAGGGAGCATAAAATCTCCGGATGAGGGAATCATGTTCTCACCCTCGAGCACTGATGTTTCAAACGTAGTGGATTCCTTATTTATTGACAAATCATTTGAGTTTTCAAAGGCCAAAGTTTGTGCACAGTTCGGAGCCTGCCGAACGATAGTTCGTATATGCATTATAGCAACCACTGGTTCTTCCTACACTTTAGGGAATTAAGCTGGAATAGGTGCCTTTCCTTTCAGGACATTTAAGTGGAGCAACATATTGCGGAATGGATTTAGTCTTTTTTCATAATCTAGTAGATATTGTTCTACCAGAATGGAGCTTTCTTGCCATCATTTTAAAAAGGAAGAAAAGAAAAAGGGGCAAACAGCGCTCCTTCTATTTAAAGAGAAAGAAAAAGGCTATGCTTTACCACTGGCCACGCCTGCGGGTCCTCTTCCGTTTCACACTTACCCCACTGGGCAGAAACAAAAGGCTCATTGTCTTCGGAGAACTAGGGCAGGCACTTGGGCCCAACTTTTCACAACGAGATAGGGGCAGACCCACTACTGCATTTCACTCATCTCGGCAAGAGGTGTAAAGGTGTAAACTTTAGAGCTGGCTCAAAACGAAATTAAAGTTTGGGGAGTTTGGAGAATCTCTCCTATGCTACAGGACCTTCTATTCGCCCACCTGCGAATATGATGCCAGGAACGCACTGAGAGCAGTGATGCAGATAGTGAAGATGGATAATGAAAGTAAAATACCCGTTGCACAAGCCACATCAGCAACAAGACCACCAGGACCACCTCTGTACCCTTAAATGCTGCAGCAAGCTAACCACGGCCACATTGCTCCAATGCAACAGAGCACTGCCCTGCTCCTCCGCAGACAAATGCGGGCTTTAGCAACCGGCTGGTCACTTTCTAGTGTTCCTAATGAATGTGTTTCCACCAGCCACTCCTAAAGGGCTGGCTTCCACACTCACCCCACACCTATCCATCACGGGTGCCACAGGACATATGACCCTGCCAATAAAAGGAGCCGGTCGCACGTTCCCTGGGCCAGTTCCAGATACCCTTCCACTGTGTCTGTGTGGTTACTTTATGTGCATGGGGGCCTAGGGCCACGACCCATTACATTGCCGACGAGTGGGTGAGCCCCATGTGCGAGCGTGCAGCTGCACTGAAGTTGGGCGAAGGGGGAGAGTGTAGCCTGCGTATAAGGCACCCCTGCCTGCCAGCTGCACCTGGTGGACGAGACTGATGGTGCCCGCGAGTGAGTGACTCGACAGCAGCTGTCTGCCGTGAGTTGGGGCCGGAACACCGACGAGTGGTGTCTCCAGAGGAAGGGTGGGAGAGCCGGCCGAATGTCCTGTCGCGACCCCAGTGAGGCTGTCGCAGAGCTGTTGAAGTTCAGGGCGACCCGGCAGGCGTGAGGTGAGTCCACGGGGTGAGGGAGGTGTTGCGGAACTGTGGCGGTCCCCCGGCAAAATAAGGGGTGGAGTCTTAGGTCTGCTGCGAGGGCCCTGAGTGCAAGAGCTGACCGGGAGCCCACCCCGCATCTGAAGTGCAAGCTGCCAAGGAGAAGCGGGTGAGGTACACGCGAGAGTGAGGAGAGCAACATCCCTGTTGTGCATATCTGATGTGCCCCAAAGAACTGGCAAGAAGAGGTAGTGCGATCGGGATAGCATGGAGGCCAGAACATTGCTGCCTGTGTGAAAAGGTCGAGGGCGAGGTGAAAGTAGAGCGGCAGCAGCGCAGTGAGCGTAATGCTAACCCCATATCTGTGTGGCATCTGTGGGCCTCCCTGGCCTGCCACCATATGTACTTTCGGGTGAGGAAAAGAGTCATTCACTGTCACAACGACCCTCGGTGCGTGTTGGAGAGGTGGCGTGTGACGGCCCCAACGGGGATAGAGTTGTGACTGCAACACTGTATGGTGCTTGGAGGAGGCACGGTGACATGGCGGGTGGCGCTCATGCCCATGGCCGTCTGCAGCCTCTCACCGGCAGAAACAGGAGGCGCGGCCAGCAGGATTAAAAAGACTGCCGCAGAGGTGCAGGAGCGGCGCCACCCAGCGGCTTATGCTTAAAGTGGCAGCACCACTGCGGGGGTGAGTCAAATATGAGGACGCCCGACGGGGATGCGTTGGACATAGAGACAGGCCGCCCCATAGCCATTAGCCCGTGTGTGCCGCCGCCTAAATGTAGGGCATGCAGTAGAGATGGCAGAGAGGCCCGTGGAGAAAGACACCGACATCACTGCGAGTGGAGCAGCATCTGATGTCTCCACAAGACCTGCAGTCAGAGGAGATAATGCTGTGGCCTAAGTGAAGAAGGTGGCATCGCCACCTAGAGGTCGCGTGAGGCACCGAGGAATGGAGAAAAAAATTAATTAATTAAAACAAAAACTAAAAGGAACTGAGTATAGGAAATGACCCGGAGCGCAGGGAATGCTGCTGGGGCCCACACTGAATGGGGGAACAGGTACCTGCATGTAGGGAAATGGCAGCCCTACAAAGACTTCTCTAGTTTCATGGTACCAGAGCTGCCAGGGCCTGGGGAGAGGACTGTGGTGAAGCCTTGTGCCATGGGTGGTTACTGCAGCCGTCAATTAGCCCTGGAACAGAGGAAATGGACTGCAGCGTAAAGAGATGGCCCTGAACTACAAGGGTGTCAGCACCAAGACGACAGGAACTGGCAAAGAGACTGTGACCCATGCCACCCCAAGTGAGGGGACTGTCGTGAGCACAGAAGAGAGGATGCAGTGACCCATGGCACCACAGCAGTGTCTAGCCAAGAGGACTGCCAGGCAGTTTGAAAATGGAAGGACTGAATCGCCGCAAGTATTGCCTCAGACTGGTTGCCCGGGAGAAGTTTTGAAGAGTGTTGGACGGAGCAAGGAGGCCCTAGACCAGCGAAAGTCTTCAGGAGAAGAAGGTGGGTGATGAGCGCCCCCTGCCATCGTATACCGCCACCACGTTCAGGAGGAGAGTGCTGACATGCACGCCCCTGTGGCGAAAGGACGCCACCACAAGAGGAGGAACTGGGTGCGCAAGGCACCAGAAGAAGGAGCACCCTCTAGTGGAGGACAGAGGGCGCAAAGTCAGAAGCACCCTGAAGACCGAACCAGGAAAGTTGACAGTACGGGCATGAGCCCGGGAGTGAGAGCCCTGAGAAGGGTGTGTAGTAGATATCTGGCACACCGCAAAGTAAAGAATATGACCTTGAGTGTCATCGCAATCAAGTGCATCCCCCAAGAACATCTCAAGAGCCTTGGACATCTATAGTGAAGCACTGTACCTATGAAACACCCAGAGGTCAGTGAGGTATCTTTGGCACCATGAGAGGCTGGCCGACCAGAAATTCTCGGCTAGACCAAGCGAACCTGAAGCCTGTGGAAGAGAGCAAGCTGGACCATTTGTACCATTCACCTTTTGGGTTGCACGTGAGACTGAGTTGTGGTCCTGTTTGGACGTCCTGAGTGACCTCTGTCGGGGGTCTAAAATAGGATCCAAGCAATCCACACCGGCGCGTGGCAATCCAGGGGCAAGGGCCTCAGGGATTGCCTGTGAGAAAGGAATCCCGACACAAGAGATTCGTCTGCAGGAGCTCCCCAGCAGGTACCAGGAAACAAGAAGTTCTCTGTCGGAGTCTGGTGACCCCAAAGACGGTCCTGTCAATGTCAGTGCACCAGAGTCAGGATGGCAGGAGTACACCGACCTGGAAACAACTACCCGTGAGGTGGAGCAAGTGACATGAAGGTGGGACTCGTAGCGATTCCTCCATGGGCCTAATGTATGGCGTTGGAGTGACACGGTGTAGTCCACACAGTCCCAGGAAAGCCTGGTGATGAGGACCTCAGGGGACTTCCGTGAGAGAGGAATCCTGGTATGAGAGGGAAATCCAGGTGAGAGAAGGATGTCGGAAATTGCTCCACCATCGTGCAGCTGGAAGCACAGCGGCACCGAGGTAGAATCTTCGACAGTTGCCGGTACGCCATCTGTCTTTGGAAGATTGCTAGCCAGGGCGCCTTTGAAGATGTGTCAGCAACAGACTTCACTATTGCTGCACATGCATCCTGACCGCAAACAGTGTATACAGACTTCCACGCAGTGAGACCAGGTGGGACAGGACCCACAGTGCCCAGATAGACTGTAACAACTTGGACGGGCGCGCGAGAAATCCGGACTTCATTTATAATGCCATTCGTGCCCAGAGTAGTCTGGTTAAAACGGCAGAGGCATGCTGTGAAGCATGGTGTTCCCAGTTACACCAGTCCAAGTATACTGTCCTGCCACCATTTTGAATGGACTCAGTGGAGTTGTTGTTTTTGTCATTTTGTTCTCTCCCACAGGTTGGACTTGTCCCATTTGTAATAAAGTTTGGGAGGGATGTAGTGACCGGCTGGTCAAGTTCTAGTGTTCCTAATGAATGTGTTTCCACCAGCCACTCCTAGAGGGCTGGCTTCCACACTGACCCCACACCCATCCATCACAGGTGTCACAGGACATGCGACCCTGCCAATAAAAGGGGCCGGGGGCACGTGCCCTGGGCCAGTTCCAGAAACCCTACCACTGTGTCTGTGATTACTTTATGTGCATGGGGACTTATGGCCCCGACCCATTACTCGGGCCAGCCCGTCAGCAGTAGAAGTAAACCAGGGAATCAGTAATTGCATGGTGATACATGTAGCTAGGAGAGCTGGGCACCTGGGAGCTGAAGCTCCGCGGGCAGAGCTGGGCAAGCCAAAGCCCGTCCGACGTGAAGCCAAGTCTGCTTAAACAGCGACCTGGCCGGGCTGGCATCCAGGACCTAACAGCAGCACACCAACACCAGACAGCAGAAAGGAGCAAGTGGCTGCATCTAAAGGTCTTCATGCTGCTCATCCATTCCAGGAGGGCCAAGGGGTACAGCCTCACTCCTCCGCTCCTCCTTTTACCAGCCCTGCCACTCCTCGCTGGCGCCACTCCCTTCTTTTCCGCTCCTTGCTTGCCCTGCTTCTCCGCGTCCTCCATGTCTTCTGACTCTTAGCGTCAGAGCCCCACACGTAACTTCCTATGAATGCTTGACGGACTGAATGCAGAATAAAGAGGAACCCCGCTGATTTGCTGTCAAAATTGCAGCTATCTAATGTGGACATTGGTGTGGCAATATAGTCAGCTAAGATGAAACCAGCCAGATGAAAGTTGAGTGCTGTCCATATTCATGGTGTTGACGATGTGCCCCGTTAGCGATTAAGATCTGTTCTGGAGTGCCTGCTGATATATTTCACTGCTGTGTGGGTCACCTTACAAGGAATTACTGTAGCACCAGCCTTCCATCACTCTCATCCACGTTCCTTTTTTCAAGCCCCAGCACCTCTGTCACCTTTCAATTTATGCGGTGTACGTCTTACCTTTAGATTTCATTCAGCCTTTAAAGATAGGTTATTGTGATGTTTTCGGCTGTGTCTTTTGTTTTTTACATCTTATTCAGAGTTCAGGCTCTTCATAAAATGCTGTGCAACTATAATCGCTAAAAAACAAGCATTTGCAATGCAATAGGTCTCGCATTTGCGAGAGTTTAAGCTATTGGCATTGTAAATGACAATGCCTTTTATTTATCTGTTTTGATAAATTAACACATCAGTAAAAGGCATTGTCATTTACAATGCTAATAGCTCAAACTCTTGTAAATGCGAGACCTCTGCCGCCATGGTCCCGGGCTGCTTGGAAAGTGAAAGCTGAAAGTTGCAGGAAAGTATGTCATGCCTGCAATAGGAGAAACGCATTAAAGAAAATAGTGCTTACAGACTGAATAAGACATACCGTGTAACAACTGTAACAACTGAAGTAAAAGGGCCAGTCCTCATGGAGGTTACAAATGAACACAAGGCGGTTCGAAGGAGGGACTAACAAGCCTATTAAGGAATCAGGAGCCAGAATTTACAAAGGACAATGACACAAACCAAATAAAAGTATGGGCGAAAAGTGGGCCGAGCTTCAAGTCCATACTCGAATACAGCATGCCTTGCATAGCAGCCCATGCACTGCCCAGGCTCGACCTAACGAAGCTGATCTTATGAGTATTTCTTTGAGCTCTGACAGCGATGGCTGATTGGTTCATGCTTAGATCTCAAAACACTCTAGAAACATGCACATTTTAAATACTAAAGTGACTACATAGATGACACACTCTTCTGCAATAATATACAGCAAATCTAACTATCTCCAACACAACACTAGCAGATTGTGGGTGATTGAATTTCCCCGTAGTGTGACTAACCTGTTAATTCTTGTGCTTATACAGCCCTAATAGAAGAAAATACATATTCTCACCAAGTATACTTGGATTTGCAAAGTAGACAGATCACATATCAGGCATCCTCCTTTCCCCCTTCAGTGAAAGATGGAGCTGCTATTTCAGCCCATGGCCCTATATGTCATCTACTCACCACAGGTACAATCCTTCAGAGTTTATGCATGGGCTGAGAACAGTTTTATATTATTTGTAAATGGGTGCAATGTCCCGGTCTGCGCTGGGCGTTCCTAATTAAGGGTGCACAGCGGCGCAAACAAGGACTGTGATGTCTAATTTGAGCTTTGAATTTCTTTTTGTTAAACGGGGTGGGGGAGGAGTCCATCTTGGCATTGTTCCACACCCTCACACCCCTGAAGCCCAAAAGGTCTTGCTGCCTCCTGGGGGTCTTAAGCACTTATGCTTCAGCCCATCCCCCTGGCAAGTGAGAGTTCATTTTGATTTCTTTAGGCATAGATTTGACATATGGGCTCGCTGAGAGGAGGTAAACCCTTTTATTGTTCCTCTCAAGGGTGGCTGAATGACTTGTTGGTGCCCAGAGTAGAACCCAAAGCAAAGATGGGCTAATGCCCTACACCTTTTCTTTTTTAAACCTATTACTGGTGTATAGTGACTTTCTGCCCTATTGGGCAGGATGATAGGATACAAACCCTCCAGTCTTCCTCCTGGGGAGCATAAAGATTGTCTGGTGCCTGGGGCTGAGGCTGCGTTTCAGTGCTAGAATTGGCAATCTCTGCACCCTATTTGTTTTTTTTTTGTTTTTTTCTCCCATGGCCTGCTGGGCTTTTTTCCCACTCCCCACCCAGATGAGTTGATAGGGGCACATTCCCTCTACTCACTCAGGGGGACTGAACATCCACCAGACTACCAGTGAAAAGAAATGGGGTGGGACGGTGGACTATCTTGGCATCGGACTCCACCTCTGGACACCAGAAGTATTTCTGCCCCCAAGGGGAGGCGAAATAGGAGGTGCACCCTGTCTCTGTCAGCCCATATGTCAACACTGTGCTCAAAGTAATCCCTATTTCTTCTCACTTGCCATGGGAAATAGCTGGAGTATTTGATCTCTGGGTCAGTTGGCAACCAGCGAGCCCTACCCACCCTGGCATTTCTGAAACCTAGTGACTCAGGGAAATCCAGGGGTGGTGTAGCTTGTGGTGTGGCTTATGTGGATGCTCACACATTTTCTTCCTCAGAATATATCTTACAAACATCAAAGTATGAGTCATAAAACACTATTATTTCCAAAACTCAATCTCTCGTCCAGCCAATGGCCAAATTCTTACCATCCTGAGTTTCCACAATGGAAAAGCAGCACCCCGTATTTGGGTGGGCTTATTGTACGTCATAGGAATGGACAAAAACTGTAACCAAGTGAAGACCTTTTTGACACCACATTGACTTCACACTGTCCAAGTTTTACCTGACTCCTTTTTGCAGGCGATAGACCCACCCACCACTGGCGTAGCAAGGGGGGGGGGCAAAGGGGGCGGCACGAGTTTTTGGGGCGGCGGCGGCTAAAATCATCGCCAGCACCCCCCCCCCCCCCTCTTCAGCGCGCGGCGACGGCAAAAGGCAGTGACCGCCACGGGCGGCAGAGTGCCTAGCTACGCCACTGCCACCCACACTGGTGTGATGCCATTTTTACTGGGGAAAGTGTGGGAAACTGGGTGGTAGTGTGATTAGGAATCCCCACGGATTCCAGAACTTTCACTCACAGAAATGCTAGGAAAATCTCTTATATTAACCAAAGTTTGATGTTTGCTGAGCATTCAGGGTAAGACAGTGTAGTGGGATGAAATGTAAGCCACAACACCTTTCTACACTCCCTCAGAAGTCGTTTTCATAGATGTCTGGAGTTGGATGTAGAATCAGCCAGCACAAAGAAAAACCTACCAAGTACTGCAGGTAGCCATATTGCCAGAAATACTGAAATATCAAGATTGTTCCTTGCAATTTTGGTGTTACATTTGCAGGTCTTTCCTGTTGCATGCGATTGGTCCATTCACACAAGTGGGGTACCGTTTTATTGGGAAAAGTGAGAGAATGTTGGGTAGTAGGATTTTTGTTGACCCGCAAAGAATCTGAAACTTTCCCTCTTAGAAATGTGAGGAAAATCTGTAATTTCAGCCAAAGTCTGATGTTTGTATTGCATTCTGTGTAAGAAAAAGTGATGGGAACCATGTATGCCACATCACTGTGAACTTCTCCGGATGTCTAATTTTCAGAAATGTCTGGGGTTGATTCCTTTCCCTGGGTGACAGCTGACCCTGTATTCACGTATCACAGCTATTGTGTGGGGCTTTGGGGGGGTGGCGCGCGTGGCGCGTTAGAGGGTGCTAAGTAACTTGGCCACATTCTGAAATGGCTCCTGAGGCCTGAGCGATAATCCATTTACAATAGATTCCAAATCTATCTAACCTAGGTACAGGAATGCTGTGAGAGCAGCTTGAGCTGCAAAATCATTGGACTACGTGAGGAAGATTGTAATTAACGCTGGTGACTGTGCAGCAACTTCTGGCCTGTTGGCAGTGCAAGGTGTTGGCTCCTAACAAACCCACTCCTGGATAATCCACACCCCCCTTGAGAGGTAAGCGGGGTGGAGCTGACAGTGGAACTGCTGAGTGACAGCTGGAGGTTGCGATGACCAGCAAGCAGTGTGCCTCCTTTGAGCAGTGTGCCCCCTTTGAATCGGGCAGTGACACTAGGAAATACAGCGTCTGCAGGGCCTGTGCGTTCGGCTGCATAGCCCTGCCGAAGTGGTATAGCTGTGTGTACTAAGGGGAAAGGAAAGACTGCAAAAAGGAACAAGGCCTGTGCTGAAATTGCACTCCATGGACACTAAACAACCTCTATGCAAGAGCCAGTACTTTGGCCGGATATTGTACACGTTGAAGAGACAAAGTTGAAACTCTGTGGTCGTGTACTATGGGCACAGCATAGATAATAAGCTGACTGTTCATTGCTTGCTGTCTGTGTGTCTCATGATGGGTTAAATGGAAAGTAATCAGCCCAAGTTTACATTTCAAGTAAGTAAAAAGATGGCTCAGATTCAGGCTTGCGGTCCTGTGATTAAGACTCCTTGGCATTGCCTAGGGTAATGAACTAGATGATCCGGCGACGTCTGTTCCCAGCTGTTGGAAATATGGGGAAACTTGGTGAAAATTGACACCCTCACACAACCCCTGGACAACATGAAGGAGCTCCTAGGCAAGCAACACACCAGCCTGAATATGGCCGAACGTCTCATTATGGATATTGAAGATAACTGCAGAACAGACAAAGTTTCAAATAGCTATGGAAACTGAACAGGAGAAAGTAAGTGCCAAGAACCAAGACTTAGAGGCTCGCTCCTGCAGAAGTAGCCTACCATTATAGATGTACCGTAATCCACAAGAATACATCGGGTGAAGGACTAAGTGGAAAACATGCTAATCACAATATTTTGCTGGGAAAATCTCTCACCCATGTTCATAGTGGAGAGGGCACACTGGTCACTAGCGCCCAGACCTGTGCATGGAGCTCTGCCTCCCCTTATCATCATAAAATTAGCCAACTACAGAGATCATGCCAACATCCTACAGATGTTGAGAGGCAATAATGGAATACAAGATGAGGGAGTTTTGATCTCTTTTTTCCTGGGTTTCAGACGGGCTGTTGAAGATGCCCGGAAGAAATTCAACCTCCGCCAAGAAGAAAGTGGATGATCTGGGAATTCAATATGCCAAGCTTTACCCTGCCAGATTGAAGTTCATCCTAAAAGGCAGGCCAAATGTGTTTGCGACTCAGGAGAAAGTGAATACTTTCATAAATAACTTGTGTCGCCCTTGACGGAGCAGTAGAGGTGGTCCAGCGAGTTCCCCATCAGACCATCATAGTGACTTGGGTGAGGCCAGGCTACTTATATAATGTTAGTCTATGTTACTGTCAGCTGCTGAACTATATGTTTGTTGGTTGTTCCCTTGCTGCTGCAGCCCCCTCTGGTCATACTACGTTAAGGCATGCTCTATCACTGCAGTGCTGCTCACTTGAGAGCCAGATTCAAATGTCTGGAGACACACCCGCGGCTTAGGCGGTCACTGTTAGCTTCATAATTGCTAAGCTGTATATCTGCTCTCATGGTTTTACAATTTATTACATGCTCACCTGCCTGGGGTTCATTATATATGACGCATCTCTGGCCTCCCCTAGACTGCAACTGTTACAGATAATATTTCAGTGTTTGCTTAATGTTTGTACAGCAAGGTTGTTGTTACGGGGTAATTCATTGAGGAGTTGGATCTTGCTGTAGGGGGTGGGCTGGGAGGGGTTTAAGGCTACTTTAAATAGGACACAAATGGCACAGTGCACAAATTATGGCTTGAGAGTCCATTTGACATGAAAAGATTGGTACAAGATGAGGCAGGACCCGGCTCACCCATCCCAGTTATCTGACACTCTGCTGACAAGCAGGATAAAGCTCATTACATGGAATATAAGAGGGTGAACAATCATTGCAATGCTTGGTAAGATACGCTAGGAGCAACCGGACACCCTGTGGACATTGCAGTGATACAGGAGACATATGTAGCATACTACGGTATAAGCATATTTGCTAGTGGCTGGAGCTCCTATCACTGCTATTCTTCATTTTCCACTTATTCTTGGGAAGTTGTAATATTGGTTAGGTGTGGAGTTCAGTTTCAGCCCATAGAGGCACTTTCATATGAGCAGAGACAATTTCTACTGGTTCAGGTAGTCTTGGGTACTATGTATGCTACATTGATAAATATATATAGTCCAACCTGGCCGACTTTGACTTTTTCTCTGAGATAGGGAACAAGATTGCTGATGCTAACCCAACACCATAATCTAGGGCGGAGATTTAAACACCATATTACAGGGTGAGCTAGAAAGCAGTGGGCAGGGACGGTAAGTATAAACGAGCATGCAAGGAGCTGTTAAATATTATTTTCCAGTATGAACTGTTAAACTTATACAGAACTTGGAAACCGACTGCTAAGAATTGTTCATTCTATTTAGCAGTATATGGCATGCAGTCCAGGATACACTAGTAAACAGAACCATTTCCTGCCTGTTGGATATATATAATTATGAAAATAAATTATACATTAGAAAGCACAAAGTGTCACACCATAGCCCATATACAAACAGATAGGATAACAATCTCTTAAAAAATTCTTGTAAACAAAACAAAAATGTATAAAAATGTTATTCTTTTCTATTATTTTTTATAAATATTGTATCATAATTTTGAAGTATACATGGACAAAAAATAAAATAGAAGATAATTAGAAATACAGGCCACGGATGACAAAATTCACAGTAAGTCAGGAAGCATCCCCCAAACACAATCCAACACAAACTTGCATATACTACAGATCAGGCATAACCAGTCATACCCAAACTTCAATCATTCAAGCAAGAATAACATTCCTAAATAAAATCAGTAGAAAATCATAATCAGTTGACCAGAGAGGGAGAAATACACTGGTTCTATGATTTTATGTTATAAGAATAACTCAGTATCTTTTGTAGTTTATAACTGTAGGATGGCCCAAGATTCCGTCGTCAAAAAGGGCTCAATTTAAGTTACAATCCTGGTCTCACTGATCTCAATGTAAGCGCTGACGCGCATTTCGGTATAGACCTCCGTTCGAGGTCAACCTTCTTCAGGGCGACAAACAAACCAAGTACAACACGGTCCAGGGGAGGGGGAGGCAACCTAGACAAAGGTCACCAGGGGGATCTGGAGAATAATACATTTCTATAGATCTAACTGCAAAGTAGCGCTGAATATAGTGACAGTGGAGGCGCTAGATAATGGGTAGCGCTGGGAGAAATTTCACGGATCTAGGGTGCAGGGCATTAGAGGGATGTAGATGAGAGAAGCTTCAGCCTTCAGAAGGTGTGGGTCAGGAAGACCTCAGCGTCAGGAATGAAAAAAAGAGCTTCATGTCTCCCTATGCATAGCGGATAACACAAATGGAGTTCCAAAGAAATCCTGTTTCACGGATACGGAGAGCATAAGTCGGTCTGCTATCTTGGACGCGTACCAAAGTTCATGGCGCAGTCCAGGATAGACTACTGGGTGTGTACCAGAGATGTGATAGACTGGGTTGCGTCAATCTCTTACTTACCTAGAACTTATTGAACCGTTCACTGGTTGTACTCACACTAAACATTCGCGTGACTGCATGCTGTTGTCGGATGTGGAGACTGCAACCCTCTGAGCTTCTTGATTCGGTTTGAATAGTCAAGCAGTTAAATCATGTTTCAAAATGAACTAGAGCTCGGTGGCCTCTGTCACCACACTATGGAAGGTGTTTAAGACTGTGATAAGAGGAGAGCATATCTCGAAGGGTCATGGAATCCTTAAAACACTGCTAGGCCACCACACCCGACTGGAGGCTTAAACAGGAACCCTTTAGCGGGGTGAAACTGGGTGTTCCAGTCTTGACCAGACAGCCAAGATTAATAGAAAAAGACTGTAGGGTATATTTACAAGAACTGGTGCATCACTGTTTTGCCACAGCGGTACGCTAAAAAGATTACTGCCACGATACAACAGATTCCAAAGCCATGTCTGCATCGTATTTACAACACGGCCCACCATGGCGTTAGGAAGAAGCCAGCGTCGTAAAAACTGACGCTGTTGTGTGCGCCGTGGTGTTAGAAAACTGATAGAGACATTTAGCCGCAGGTTCCTTAGCTTTGAATTCTCCCCAGGCGCCAGACTGAATCCGGAAATGTTTTCAGCAGTACCGCTGCGCGCCGGGGGGCGGCATTGTATGGCTCCGCAATGACATCTGTAGAGCCACATAAGTCCCCTCCGGCGCGCGGACGTCAGTTTCTTCTTTTCCGTTCTGTAACGCGGATCCGGAGAAGTGGTTCCTCTGGTCGGTTTTTTGACCTGCTTCGACACTTTGTTGTCTGTGGAACAGTGTGCTCTTCGTCTATGTCTTCAGGTTTCAAACTTTGTGGGTCTTGTAGCCGACACATGTCAGTGGCAGACCTGCATACAATTTGTATGTGGTGTTTGGGCGAGCGCATGATGACGCTGAGGATTGTGTCTCCTGCCAACAGCTGAAGCCGAAGGCACTTAAAGAGCACTGTTTGAAGTTGATGGCGGTGCAGGTGTCGCGGTCCTTGGAAGCTTTCCGGCCTTGATCTTCGTCATCTCAGGAAGAGTGTTTGCGTGGTCGATCTAGGAGCCAGAGCCGGTCTGGGGGATGTCGTTCTCCGGTGAAGTTTAAATGTAAGGGGCGGTTGAAGTCACGGCATTCTCGGACTTCACCGCGTGGAGGCTCCGTCTCCCGTGGCTCTTCTCACTCAACGGTTGAGAGACTCCGCACCGCATCTTCCCGTGTTTCCGGGAGCCGGGGCTTTGATGGCCCAGATGAGGAAATATTATGATTCTTGCACCTCATCTTTGGGAATCCATCTCCCTCTGGAGCGCCTTTAGGCCCCAAGGAGGTGAGTGGGGTGCCGTCGGAGGGTTTGTCCTCGGTGAGGTTGGGCCATCGGAGTTGTCGGGTCAGTGCCAGTCGACGTCAGCTGGCTCCGCTTTGGCGAAGGTTCACAGTCCTTCGGGATCTTTGCCTACGACGCTGGTCTTTGACCAACCGACTACGACCTTCACGTCGGCTGCGCCGGTCGAGGGTGCCTCTCCTCCCCTAGTCGACGTTGTGACGCCACTGTTTCGGCGTCGGATGCAGAGTTGACTATGCAACCTGAGGGGAATGTACAGTTTGTGGTCCCTTTTCAGGAAAAGAGTTTAGGAGGTCCACCTATGTCGGCTGGGGCAGGGCTTCTTCAGCCCATTTCCAACACCAATGTGTTTCAGGTGGAGAAGAGCTGGTTGACAGCTCTTGGTGAGGCTAGTGGACTGGATTCTTCACCAGCCTCAGGGTTGCTTTCCCCCCCTAGTCTTGCCACGGAGGCAAGTGCCTCCTTTGCGGACATGCTGAGGAAAGTGGCTGCAGTATTAGACTTGTCACTGCCCATGGTGCAGAGGTCTACAGACCCTCTGATTGAGGTCCTTTACCAGGGTCAGATGGGGAAGAGCCTGTTCTTCCGTATAGTGAGGCCCTATTTAGACATTTTGTTAGGTGCTTGGATCAAGCCTGAGTCGGGAGTCTCAGTGGACCTTGATATTGCACGCAGACATCTGCCTGCACTTGGGGACACAGTTTGTTTACATAGACATCCGTCACTCGTGGCCTGGTGACTCAGGCTGCATCGTCTTCACAGGATGTAGATTCTACTCCTAAGACTCCAGTGGGTAGGATTCTAGGGGTCGTGATGCTTGTGGTAAGCACATATTTGCTTCAGCCAGCTCAGCATTGAGAGCCACCAACATGTCTTGTGTGCTGGGGCGTTTTCCCATGCTATATAGGATTCTTTAGAGAACATGCTCCCATCTCTTCCGGATAACCTCCGTGCTGAGGTTGGTAACTTGATTAGAGATGGTCAACAGGCTGCTAGGCTTACCATAAAATGTGGCATGGACACAACGGATTCTGTGGGTCGGGCAATGCCATCTGCAGTGGTGCTGAGGCTTTCCAGTTGACTTTGGCCGACATGCCATTTGATGGTGACCATCTTTTTGGGAGTGAGGCAGATGCAGCGTTATGATGCTTCCATGGTTGACAGAGAACTTCAGAGTCGTAGTTCTATGTTTTTTGTTCCTATGTTGCTTAGTTTGTCCCTAAGCTTTGAATATATGCTTTTATTGGTCAAGGAGAAGCCTTGTTAGGACATTGTGTATGTCCAGTTTCGGTTTCAGTTCTACTAGGGGTGCTCCTGTGAGGAGTGGTGGTTATAACGTCAGTACCATTTTCTTTTTGATTTGGTATTGATTTAGATGACTAAGGGAGGTTCCTTTTGTCCCCTTGCCTCTGAGGATGAGCTTTCTGCTCAAGAGGCTCTCATTAAGAGAAGTGACTTACGGTATGGAAGCGGATCTATTGCATGCTTCTTCGAAGCAGTTCAGTATGCAATTTGCATGGCTTTATTCTTCAGTGTTTATTTTAGAAACATATTGTTATGCCAGTTGTAAGGCTAGTGTATAGGAACTGTTTGGTTTCTACTCTTGGAGCAAGTTGAACCGTTGCACTGGTAAACTCCGAGTATATGCTTTGCATTCTTTTAAATGCATGCACCAGTGAGTTCTTCCTTTATGGCAAGGAAACAGTGTCTAGTAAAGGCACAAATATTACCTTAACTGCAGGCAATTCCCATTCCTGCTCCATATTGTGGTGCTATAAATTGGCAACCAAAGGGTTTGGTTGCCAAAGCACATGGCACACCACATGACAGTCAGATATGTTGGAATACGTCATATTAGTGTTGGGCTGAATAAGACAGTGCAGATGTAGTAGGTGTGGGGCTACATACTTGTACCATACTACATGGCATATGCGCAACACAATTCTACAGCCACGCATGTTGAGACCACCTACGCCACTGTTGGCCACATGTACAGTTGAACTGCGCTGCTGGAGCATCACTGTTCATGATGCTGTGGTGGAGCAGGTCTCCAACTCATATCAATGAGGCAATGCAAAGTAATGCAGCATTGAGAACTTTGACGTTGAGGAGTTGATTCAGGCTATAGAGATAAGATACGGATGCTAAGAAAAAAAGAATTAGAGGATTGGTTTCTTCCTACCCTAACATCAAGCCCTTCATATTTTTGCATGTCAATGTGCAAGCTGTAACTGTTGTTTGAATCACTCTCTGAAGTGAAGCTTCGTTCTGTGTAAATATCTTTTAAAAATACTTTAAACTGCATTTACATTTTGTTTAACACAGAATTTGAAACCTTCTATAGGTTGAGGAGTTTTTCAGACGTTAGAGGGATGTGTCAGTCGCTGAAGCCAAGCAAAAGGATTAAAAGGCTTGGTTTGATGCACCCTCCTCCCTCTGGCCCTAAAGTCCTTAATAGCATTGTGCTCTGATATGCAGGTTGTGGTTGGAATAGAGTTTTGCTATAGACAGCAATTCAGTGACACTGTCTTTTTTTTTTAAAGAATTTAAACTGCATTTCCACTTTGATTGTTTAATGCAGAATTTGGAACTTGGAGGTTAAGCAGTCTATATAGGCTATATAGGGGTGGGTCAAATGCTGAACTTCCTCCCACCCCCAAGCCCTTCATAGCTTTTTGCATCGATGCAGAGCATCGATGACTTGTCAGCATGCAAAGCATGTGGCCATGGGGCCAAAGGCAGAGAGTGATAGCCTGATCCTTTTCAACCAGGATTTTCAATATAACTTGTTGCTTTTAAGGTATGTGTACTAAGAGTGTGTGATACAAGATTGTTCTAAATTAAGACTGAGTTAATTGATGTGGTTTATGCGAATTATATAAAGGATTATCTGGAAATCAAAAAGGGCACCTGAACCAGGGAATTGATTTGGACTATGCTAATTTAACTAACACCACTCCAGTTATAAATTGTATAATGCTTATGCAGGCTTCCCTCATTGGATCCTGGAGACCCTCCTTTATTCGGCTACCCTGTAGCAAAATGAAAACGTTTTGTTATTGGATATCTGAACTGTACTTCACCAAGTTGATAATTTGAAATCAGAGGAAACAGCTGGGCAACAAAGATGAGACTATAGCCTTTAATTGGCTGAAGCAAAGTTTGAACCAAATAAAGCGTCTATTATGTGTGTGTCAAGGTACCCTTCTAGAGATATTAAGTCTTCCGCATGGAATAGAAACAGCTCTCCATTTCAGGGTGAACTGTAATTGAAAACTTTATGGTAGAAAAAGGAAACAAAGCTATAATACAAGAAAAGATATAAAGTGCCCACAAGTCTTACCAATTCAGGTTATACAAGTTAAATTTAGATACTTCTTCCAGATTTGGAATTTCAAAAGTTTCTCTTTACTCCCCTTTCATAGCAAATTAAATATGAATTGCAAATTGATATTTGAAGGTCTCCATTTAGTGGCCCCAGGAAAGCTGGCACTAAATTGTATTACCGATGGAAGTTCACATTTTGAAACAAGACATTTATCTTGGGGTCAAATAGCCGGTGTGGTGGAGGTGAGGAGTCATTGTAGGGAACCAGAGTGGGGATTTGAAGATTAAAAAATCCATGGGAAGCCTTGCCTGTGAAACTCTGCAATGGCTAATATGCCTCAGGCTGCACAATTTTGTCAACTCTGGGCTTATCGTAATAGGATTACCCCTATATATATGTCTACCAAATTGCACAACATGAGGTGTTTGAAGAAGGTCTGGAAGATTTATGCCTGACCAGTAACGCCTACAAAAGAAATATTTAAGGCCCATTGGATTCTAAGAGATGATTTCAATTTAAAGTTAGATCTAAAAATTTTTAGATGATCTGCTTAGAGGTTTGGATATTGGAACCCTCTAAAATTCCTTTAGATTGTTACAACTCATATATTTACCCTATACAAGCATTGAAAACAGGGGATTTACTTCTAAAACTGCAATTTGTTCATAGTAATGTTTGGTGTTTTTCACATCAACAAACATTGAAAACATTTAAGTATGAAATGGGCAATGTTTGTGTCACCTGAATTTTTTGTTAACTGGTAATCATTTGTTATAGATCAGAATAATGTGGCCAATTTTCCCTTAGCCATATAGTGGAGGGGTTTGTGCTTTGGAATAGAGTTTGTGGAACAGACCTTGAAATTGAATATCTCCAAAGCAAGCTAAATGTATTGTGAATGTGTTGGAAAAATTATCCACCATCAAATTTAAATTACAGCACTGTCCACTACCAGATGAAGTACACCTACTGAAATGGCACAAGCTCATAATAAGTGGTGTTGTAAAATGTTTTCAGACAGATAGTAAAGATATATCTATAAGGAACAGGAGTCTAGGAACTAAAGTGAAGGCCAAGAATTTTTGGTTTAATTACAAATGTAAAAATCTGTAAAGACAGAACTCTCGAGCATCTCATGCCCTGACCAGAAAAAAAGTGAGCTTAACACTCGGTATTATAATGAATAAAAATACAACCATCAGAGGATTTTCTGTCTTGCTAAGTTTGAAAAAACTAGAGATTTTGGAATGGATAACAACTCTATTAGATATTATTTTACCTTCGGACATTACATTTTTTGCCTACCACTTTCCATTTTAATTTAAAGTTAAAAAAAAAGGTTAAAAAAATGTAGTGCCTAAAAGTAAAATGATTGTGATTAGTTGAACTCGAAAACTTCAATTACTTTGTTAGACAGATTTGGGGTTCTCGAGAACAGGTTATTAAAATAGAGCGGTTTCCGAACCTCTTAGTGCGAGACACTGTCCTCAATATGAGATTGGGGATTAACCCTGGATGAAAGTTAAAGGGTTTAATGACAGCAGTGAAGTTAAAAAATTGGAAATGTAATTATTTCTGTCCTGTGCTTTCTCACTGACTCATTTAACAATCGACTGGAATATGCCTTAATAGCTGTATCAAATGCAGATTAGTCCCTGACAATAACTGCCTTTTTTCTCACCTTCTAAAATCAACAAATCGAATGAACAGAAGTCTTCATCACTATTGCGTTTGATGCCAAAGGCTCAAGAGTTCTCCCTCTCCATAGCGCCTCACAGTCGCTTGGCGACATTTGACATACAGGGTATACATACCATGTTCAGCCCCTGGCATCATGGTCTTTGATTCAAGGGGTGCAGCACTGAGTCCCTGTGAATTTCCAGCTTTATGTGGAGCATCCAAACATCCTGGATGAACTCCCTTGAGTACACCAAGGATGCTCCAGATGTCCTTCCTCTGAACTGCCCTATCCAACAAGTAATCGGTACTCAACAGATAACCTCCCTCTGAAGTGATGCATTTGAGGCAGTGTTTTGGATCCCTAGACGGCTCCCATATGAACTGCAGCATCCAGGACACGTCAGGAATACCATACTCGGTCTCATTATCCGTTTTGTTTGGTTGAAAGCCCAATGCAATTTGTTTGCATTAGATCGCTTCTGTTTTTGGCCCACTGCGCTGTCTCTTCTCCACACCTGTGTGCAAATTTTCCCTCTATTTGTTGCCTTTTCCATGGCCTCTCTATCCTACCCTTATGCAAATCGTCCTCATTTATCCATTCCCTGTCTTATCACCCAGCAGTCATCTCTAGTACCTGTCCTTCCTGTATAAGCCAGTCCTTTATGGCACCCTTGTTTGCCACCCCATCCCCTTGTTGGTCTGTTTTTTCCGCATCTGCATTTCTCTCCGAGACCCTTTTGCCTTTGTAGTAATCTTTCAACAGAGCAGTACCCCTGGCATCAGACAAATGAAGTTGCTTACATTAATTGTATGCCTTGTGGTAGAAGGGTCTTCCAGTCCAAGTTACCAATGGAGTATAATTTGAAAGTCAAGGGGTGGTATGTTAGGACTTCCTCCTGCTAAATTCCCCATCCCGCCCCCACATAATTCCTACTGTGACACCTGAAGAATTTAGCTTTTCTATAGTTATTTATTTTTCTCCAATAACACATGGCTATCGGAACTGATCTCTTCCTACTTATGTTAAATACATTTTTACCCTTTTTCTGTTCTTTCTCTCTGAATTTTTGGGTAAAAGAAATGCAAATAGAAGCACTCCTGTCTAATTTAACCATTTTAAATGAAACAATGAAATGCGAAAAATATTAAATGTTTTTGATTGCACCTGGCCTGGTTTTTGTAACTCAAAACGGCATATGTACTGTTACTTTACTTACAGTCATTAGCATTTTAGTACTGTTAGTAGTAAAATTAAGATGATCCGTTAGCTTGTAAGTGTTAACGACCAAACTATTTGAGGCAGTATTTCATTTTCCTGTTTATGTGCTCATTTGCTTGCAGTTCTGCAGAATACTGGTGGAATAGCCCAGAATCAAAGGGGACATCTCATTCAGCAAAGCCCTGGTCTTCTTGATCTCAACAGAAGTGATGTCTGCATCTGCCCCGCCACTTACCAGGACAAAAGAGGACACCTATGTGCAACTCCCATGGATTTTCAAATGGCAGTGAGGCAAACCCACTCAGTCCACACTCAGCCTGCAACAGCTGAACCCAGACAAAGGAAGGAACCCCCTTCTCTACAGGGAGAAATGCAAATAGAAGATGAATTGAAGGCCACTTTGGAAGGGACAGTGTCTCATGATATGGGTACTTCTGAAAGTCTGCAGGAATGTCTGGAGACACCATTGTTACAAATAGAGGTACCAGATATTCAACAGCTACTGGCTGACACTGACCCCCTGCATAACACTGTAAACATCATGCACAGGAGACAGCTCAAGAAACCTTTGTTTACAGAAGACTACAATGCCTGCAGGAAAGAGGTGAAAGAAGACACACAGATTTCAGAGGGCATGTCTCTGTTTAAGGGTTGTCTTCACCAAGGAGACCAAACAAGAACTGCACTTAGAAATCCATCTGTACATCAAGTTGTGTATACAGCAGTTGGAAAGGCGGACTGTGTGCCAGAGGTCATACAATCACATAAAATGTCTTCTTCCAGAGGATCAACAGAAGAGCAAGTCATGTCAACGCAACAAGAATATAAATTGGCACATCCCTTGAAACCAGGAGAAAAAATTAAATGTCCTAATGGACAAACAAGCAAGAAACAAACCCATTTGACTAAAAAGATAAACACATTGGATGTGAATAATATTGTCACAAAGAACCCACAAGTCTTGAATATGTTAAAGCCAAATGATATCTCATTTACTTGTGGATTAGAGGCTCTCACATGTAAGCAATATTCTGTCGAAAAAGATATCAAGAACCCCTTTAACATAAAAAAACTAACTGCTTCCTCATGTGACCATGATCCTGTAAATTCACTTCAAATTAGTCTTCCTAAGCCTGCCAAGAATATTGACACCAAAAATATTTCTGAAGATGAAGCTCTGCTACGTGATTCCAGACTTAAAGTGAGCAGAGCAACCAAACGGAGGGAAAACGAGATCAACGATCAGCCGCTCAAGAAAGCAAAGAGCCAGAGTACTGTGCTTAACAAGGAAGGGTCCTTGCTGAAGAAAGAGTGTGCTAATGTGGGGCCTGAGATTAGCAACTCCACAATTCAGGCTGTGCGTAAAGCTAAGGTAAATGAGAAACCCCAAAAAGATCAGAGTAAAAAGAGCAAAAGTTGTCTAGAAAAAGAACAGGAGCCATTTAAACCTCACCGGAGCCACCTGAGCATGCACATGCTTGAGTCTGTTCAGGTTTTCCACAGGTTGGGGAAAAAGGGAGAGGGCCCTGGAGTCCCCCATGTTCATGAGAATACTGGAGCTTCACATTCCACAGAACACCCTCCACCCAACACCAGACCCTGGAGTGCAAAGGTTCATGAGAAGCCACTCCTAAGCACACAACGAGACCTTATGTATTCTGAAAAGCTCAAGTCTTCTATTCAGACGGTGTTACCTGTAACCAGTGAAATTATGGCTGACAACCGTTGGATCCCCCTCGAGTCCTCTGGTAACACAGAGACAAAGGTGAACATTATACCTGAAAAAGAATTGAGAAAGGAGAATGAAACTAGGGTCTGCAAAATTAATGTCCATGATTCTAAATGTATGGAAGCAAGCCAAACTCCTCTCAAAGACAAAGCTAGATCTCCATCTAATAAAGATACTAATCCTCCTACTGATCTCTGGGCAGTACCTACAAAAAGAAATGAAAGCAGTAAATCCATCCAGATTCCTTCAAACCGCCATCCTCCTGCTTCTTCCAAGGTGCCTCACCAACCAGCTCTAAATCATCTAGCTGCTCGACCTGATGGCAGGAGAGACCTGGATACATCCTTTCCTGACCAGGTTCCAGTGTCTGGAAGAATGTCGCCGACATTCAAACCGGCTCTGCCACGCCCCACTGAAGAACTCGAGGTGTCCATCCCCATCTCTGCGGCACAGAGACCTGAGAGGGAAGCCATGAAACGGAGAGCGCAGTTAGAGAGGGAGCATGCTTGCAGGTACACCTCAATGGGAAAGTTGCAGTTCTTTGTGCAGCGCAACAAGGACCAGAGGATCGCCAAAAGCTTTGGCTATGTCGATTTACTTTTGGAGGTCTCCAAGAACTACCTACTGCCTGACTGACGAGTAGCTTTAGAAAATATTTTTATACATTTGTGAATATGTAAATTTTCAGTAAAGGTCAACACCATTTTTAGTTCACATTTGTATGATTTGCCTTTTAAAATGAGAGTGGAAAAAGAAATCTACCAATAAAAGGTAGCTTTGAAATAGGATGTTATTGAGCACAATTGAAGGTTTCCCTTTTATCACTTAAGTAATATTGCTCACACCATACAAAAGATGATAATATAATTTCATTAGCACTTTTTTAAGGCATGCGCAAAGGCGCTTTAGTCGTGTTCCCCCATCACTGCATCAAATCTCAATTTCCAATAGATGGGCCTTGAGTCCAACTGACACTCCAACAGAAGCAAGAATGAGCAGTCATGGCTTACTCCCGGAAGTGCTACTAAGTTCGGAACTGAAATACAGTATAACATGATATTCTCACATGATACAGTCTATGTCCAGTTAGAGCTATATCATTAAAAAGAATCACTTTATTTACATGAAGTGTAGGGTTTTTAAATGATAGACAACACAACAGGCTAGATAATGCTCAGATACATCCACAAATAAGAAAGGAGTGCAATTCATATTATATGACTGTCTGTGCTTAATGGTGTCGTATGGTGAAGTTGATGAGTGCTCAGCTATCTTCAGAAACCAAAAGGTGTCATTTCCTTCACTAATGCACTGTTTTTCAAGGGGCAAAGGTTCCACAAATAATGTTACAAATGTATATTTACAAACGTCGGCCCCTTGTCCTAGTTTCTCAGCTGGCTTGGATGCAAGATAGAGCAGGCCCAGATGGCTACGAATATACAAAAATGTGCAAAAGCTTTCGAAAGCCCTCAAAACCACGGTGGACCACAGAAACCCAATTTGGGAATCTAAGCACCATTTGTAAAGTGTCCGGTTAACTTGAGACACTGACAGTCCTGCTGTTAGTAAAAGGGGGTACTGTATACAGTTCAAAGCTCCAATGGAGCCTGTATCTTTTCAACAGCACCCACTGGTCCAAGGACCAATGGCTTCACTGTTAGCAAGTGGAGAAATGGGATTTAGTGTTGGGTTCCGGACGTACATTTAAACTGATTTATCTTCTGAGTCATAAGAAGTACAGAGATGGAGTAAATGATTCCAGATTCGGCTCTAGGATTTGGAGTGAAAGGGAAAAAGGAAAAATCATTCTGTCTGTGCTCAGCAGTAAGGTGAGAGGGTTATGCAATCTCAAGGAGATTCAAAGGGCACAGCAGGCACACCTTCAGGCTAAAGCGCAGGCCTTCACTGCTGCCATCACTTTCTTGATCTTCATGTAAAGCAGGTATCATAGGTCAGTCGTGGCTGGGTGTATGACTGAGGCACGCATGGCTAAACCACGCGTGCCTCTACAACCCAGCCCGAACAATGAATGAGTATGAACAACGCATTCCTTTACCACAAATTTGCGTGGCAAAGGCATGTGTGGTAAAGGCATGATTAGTAAAAGAACACACCCCATCCCCTCCACCCTGAGCCCTAAAACCCTGGTCCCTGCCCTTTCAAAAACCCGACACCCGAGCCCTAAAACCTACCCCAACCCCCCCTGCCCTGAGCCCTAAAACCCTGGCCCCTGCCCTATAAACAACCCAACCCCCCCAGCCGTAAAAACGACCCCATCTCTAAAACATAAAACTACCCGACCCCCTGCCCTGAGCCCTAAAACCCCGGACCTGCCCTATAAACAACCCTCCCCCCGAGCCCTAAAAACTACCCCATCCCTAAAACCTAAAACTACCCCGATCCCGCCCTGAGCCCTAAAACCCGGCCCCCTGCCCTATAAACAACCCCGAACCCCCGAGCCCTAAAAACTACCCCACCCTTAAAACTCTCCCCTACGTCCCCAAGCCCAGCCCCACTTACCTGTCTGCATCGAGCTTTCTGTCCTGACCCTTCCTGTTCTCCCCATCCGGACGTCTAGACCGTGCACTGCCTTGCACCACGCATATGCGTGGTTAAGGCATATGCGTGGTTAAGGCAAGTGTGGTTGCGCTTGCGTTGAAATGATACGTGTGCCTCTGCCCACATTGTAAAGGCCATTTCCCATCGTGGCTTGCTGCCTGCATCTGTTTTTGCTCAAGGGCAAGCTCAGTCACTCAAGTCATCTACCTAGCTCCAGAAATGTGATCCTATCTGTTTTTATCAGGTTAAGTTCACTTTATAAATAGTATATTTGGTTTTAAAAATAATAAATCAAGTCAATAAGCATAATCTTTTAACAACGTTAGGAAAATCAGTAATTCACAATTTTATATTGAAAAGATCAGTTAACTTAGTCTATAACAACTTAAACTCGGGTTGTTCAGCAGTTAACCAAAGTCTTGAGATATTAATCTGCACAAACCTAACTTTAAAAATTCTAATAGCTCTCAACTAATCAACCGCTACACTGTTCTTCAAATATGATAGCACAAAAGACAGACTTATATTATTTCAAGCAAGTAAAAACTTCATATATTTTGCCGTTTTTGACCCAAAGTGACTATACCTTGCACTCAACCACAGTAACCGAGCTGATAACAACATGAGCATACATCTACGATGTGGCTCAAGAGTCAGCCCAGTAGGTGGGCTGTCCAGTGGGACAAGCCACACTCAGGAAGACATTATAACACGTGTTGTCTGCAAGTGTTGTTTATTTTGATCAGAGAGCCATTAATTGTATTCTTTAATATCTGCTTAAACCGATACTATGTAAACATTGCGTTCTCAAGTACCCCCCTCTTGCACAGTGTATCTGCCTATTTTATGGAGTTAGATATCCCTTTAATTATCGAAAAGTCATTCCTTTACAACTCAAACAATGAAAAATGATAAGCTTGTTAAATTTCAAACAGGAAGTGCATTACACTATGTAGTACCCAGGCTATAGCTGAGCAGTGAAAAAGTTATATTATTATAGCCTTTATGCATATAGATTTCCACAGCGTAAGAGAATCTTTCAAGATTCTCCAGTCAGTGTGGTCATTTAGGTCCATATTCTTAACCCACCAAACGGCCGCAATATAGACAATATACATGTCTGAAGTCACAGTTCAATGTCAGCATATTCACAACTTTTATTTTTAAAATTATGTTTTATAGTTTGTGCTCTTCAAAGTTATTTTCTAGATTCAAAAAATTAAATAAATACATTGGACAACGCCTTAATTCCCACAGTGTTTTACCGAAATACATATTTATCAGACTGTAGAAGCCTTTTATTCAGACTTCTGCCCAAGAGGTTACTTGCTAACTACTTTCCTTGCAAAGTTCGGTTTGGTTGTTGATAGCCAAGTGTAGAAAGCTCCCATCTCCTTGTACCTCTGTGGTGGGTGCTTCTTGCTGGTAACTACCTTTCTCTGAGAAGCATCACTATATACAAAGGCTGTGCCCGCAGAACAGCCTGGAAAAAACGCTTGACCCTGTTCTCAAAGATCTACATATCCTGTTTGCTTTGACTTTATAAAAGTGGGAACCACCGACCTACTTGTTCTTCCAAATCCAAGTTTTCTTTGTCCAAGGAAGAGTGTTTCCACAGAGTACTGCTATGCACCCAGAGCTGGTGTCTGCCTGAAAGCTAACTTTAAGAGGTGACCAGACATCACCTGGAGGTTTGCCATGCTTACAAGCTATACACTTGACATGAAGCGCCTGGAAGCAAATTTGCCTGCAGAGAGGGAATAAGCTAGCCACCCCTGCAGGGGTTGGGGGGGTGGCGTCTATCAAAGGAATGCCAGAAGCAGCCAGAGCAGGGTGCTGTGGGTCTATCAAGCCGAGTTAGACTGCATAGAGTGATCTGCAAGCCCTACAAGCATGGATGCAACCTCTCCAGGTGCAAGATTTTGAGCAGGAATCATGCATCGGCGCTGGCATTGCCATTGTGAAAATAAGGTCTAGCGTGGTTGTTCATACTGCTGAAATCAAGAGTCATGTCAGTGGTGGGTGTCACCACCGAAAACAGGAGCTGTGCTCGTGGTGGATGTTGCTATCACGAACCAAGAATTGTGCCAGCGGTGGACATCACCACCAAAATTAAGAACTGTGGCAGTGGTAGTCATCGCCACTAAAATCAAGAGTGTGCCTGTGGCAGTAGTCACTGCTGCATCCAAATAGTATGCCCACCTGCGCCATCAGGTTGCTATGACCCCAGCCTTCGTGCTGTCCCTTGCTGATTGACCCAGAAGTGCGTCCGACATCTTCTGAGAGCTCCAGCTTACATCCAGTACCAATGGTGAAGGACTCCAGATGGCAGCACTCAATGTCCCATCCTGCTGTAGCCAGACAGATGCTAGCTGCAGACACAGCCTTTGCTTCACTCTTCCCATAAGTGGAAGAGATCCTAGATGCATGTTGCCGGTTTACCACCAGAGTCCTAAAAGCACAGAGACCTCAGTGGGGTGAGACTGTTTAAAAGAAGACTCCACTGAACTGAGTGCTCTTGTTGAACTAAGGTATCTGCACCACAACCTTGATTCATGCTGCTAATGACTTTCTGCTCTGACAATCGGGCTGTCAAAAGATACAAGATGAGGGACACCTGGGAAGATGGGGGGAAGGTATTATGGTAACCAAGGCACAGTATTCCAAGCATCAGTATTAGTTTGTATCTGCTGCTTTATTTGTGTGGCATTCCATTTTAAGTGTGAGTATTAAAGTACTTTCTTATCTAAGTAAATCACTGGGTTGGACATTCAGTTATTGCACTGATCGGTGTTTTTTGAGTTCTCAGTTTGTACATCCTCACTCTACTCCCTGAGAAATGTGTGACTACTCGCCATCACTATCACTGAGAGTCAAGTGCTGAAGGGGTTGTAGTTGGTCCAGTTTGCAGAGGCATAGTAGGACGGACCCTGAGACATCAGAGGCAAACGACCGCAGCCCTATGCAGGGGTGTGGAATTCATATAGCCTGGCGCACATGAAATGAGTATTACTTTCAAGGACAAGAAGTTGTGATGTATATTCACTCTAATGGACAAGAAGACTCTTTTGCTCTTGTGTACCTAGTCTAGACGCAAAGATAGTAAGTCCGATTTCAATCTGAAATGATTGTTCATCCACCTGTTAATCAGTAACTACGGTGGTCCTGATAAGCAGAGTAAGAGCTGAGGCTCACAGCCCATCAAAGAGGTACAAACAGGCCATATCAGTGATTCGCCACAAGGCTGAAAGTACCTGTGGCATGCTCTATCAAAACTGCAGTCGTGCAACATGAGATCCAGTTGAGCCACCCGGTGTAGAGATTGAAATTTCCAGGCATTTTGAGGTATGTGAGATACGGACGGGCACATAGTTCACTTATCACATTTGTTTTTCTTTTCCTGCCTGTGCAGGCAGCTTGGGGGATCAAACTAACTTACCATGCTCCTTTCCCTGTCAGTTCATGGCCAGGCACTGTGTATCTAAATGGTTGGTTACCTGACACCTTTTACTTTCTCTGTAGGTTATAGGCATTTCTAAAATGTTAATGTCATATCCAACTTTACCACTGAAGAGGATTTATCACCACCATTCCAAAGATATAAAACATGATGTGGCTACTCCTTTCTGATCTGGAATTACAGCTTAAAAAGTGTTTTAAGGAATCCCCAGTGCTAGTCTATGATAGGAGTAGGCCTCAGCAGTCAAACACAAATTTAGCTGTTTGTCACTGCCTTGACATGTAAAACATAAAAGTACATGCTCTGCCTTTTAGTTACACAGCACCTTGCCCTTAGGGTCACTTAGGGCCTACCTTTGAGGTGACCTATATGTAATAAAAGGGGAGTTTAAGACTTGGCAAGTGGTTTTAAATGCCAAGTCGGGGTGGCAGTAAACTGCACACACAGGCCCTGCAATGGCAGACCAGAGACAGGTTTGAAAGCCTACTAGTGTGGATGGCACAACCAGGGTTGCAGGCCCACTAGTAGCATTTAGATGACAGGTCCTGGGTATATGGCATACCACATTACAAGTGACTTACAGGTAAACTAAATATGCCAATCAGGTGTACACCAATGTTACTATGTTTAGGGGAGAAGTACATGCACTTTGAGCACTTTACTACTGCTGACCAGTGCTAGAGTCCTAAGGCCAACAAAAAGATACAGCAAAAACTGGAGGGAAGCAGGCAAAATGTTGGAGAAGACCACCCAAAGGATGACAGGTCTAACACTTCCCCTTTTACTAAGGTTTCCCAGTGTCATCCAATTACTCTACCCTTGCCTTTTGCCTGCCCCGTTGCTCCTTCAATGCACCCTTCAAGATACTCCTGTGAGCTCCCTAAATGCCTCTTCAGTTGTCACAGAGACCGTGTCTGGCTGCATAAGTTGACTGTGCCCATTTTCCCAGCCCTCATAGTCTCCCATGAGTCTGCTGGATCTACCTTTGACTAGTGCACAAGAGGGTCATCTGTCGCTCTTCTCTCTAGCTCGACTCTCACAGGTTATACTTGGTGCCAGTTCCATTTCCATGGCTACAGACTTACTGATTCAGCCAGAGGAGTGCTGAGTTAGACAGTCTCATCTCTGCCCTGCATGATACAGCTTAGTTGTGACTCTGTCCTCTATAACCAGTCAAAGCCTTCCACTATGCAATGAACCAGTTTCCAATGCTGCCTGTCTGTCTCCACTTAACACACTTTTCTCTCCACCTGCTTCACTGTCTAAAACCTTACCTCCTTGCCAAGCTTTATTCTACTTGTACATTGTTTCTACCCATTAATATCATGGCTTCCCAAAATCTTATCTGCACGTGTGCTTTCCTTATTGAAACGTGTTTTCCAGTATCATTTTACATATTCTGCACCTGTAGGATCATTAAGACTCTCCAAGTTCGACATGTGGAGCTCATCACAGCATACCTGGGGTTATTATCCTGGTGGTAATTTGCAGGCCTGGTGGAGGACAGGCATGGAAGATGGTGCCGCTGATAGCCCCTCATTTTATTTTTGAGTTAGTCTTGGCTAACTGACACTCTCAGCCTGTGTTGAAAGTGGAGGGCATGGGAGTAGAAGCTTCTGATAGAATTATGTTGGAATTGAGGTATAGATTGAAGTGGAAATGCAATGCAGCCTGAAGTGAATAAAGGAGGCACATTGAAGCTGTGGTAAATGGGGTGGGGAAGAGGATGAAGCCTATACTATACAAAAGAAAAAAGCAATGCACATTATGACAAAGCCAGTGGAAGTGGCATGGAGCTATGGTATGGCAAAAGGAAGCCAGCTTGTCACATATGAAGTAAGAGCAGTGTGTATTAATAGGTTACTCTAAGCGTTTGCATAGCTAATCACTGGGTGTTAAGAAGCCAAGGGCCTAAGACAAACAGGGTTTCATGGGAAGCAGCAGTAGACTAGTAATCCTTCTGTGTCAGCTCATTGTTTTAGGCAGAGGATGGGACAAGTGGATTTCTTTCCAAGGCAAGAACATTTCTGTAACATTTTATACATTGGACAGGTACACATTTTCAAGAATTCCACACCCCTGCCTATGGCTGAGTTCCAATAGCCCTTGCTCCCCACTAATGTGGTCTAAAAAAATTAATCCAGGCTCATGTTGTTGACCCAGATTAGAGCTAGTTGTTGCTTGTTGCTCATGGCAAATAGAAAGAATTCTATCTTGGCAGGGTTAAGCTTCAGGTAGGTCCTGGACATCCAGGTCTGGATATACGTGTGGCAATATTTGAGGTGTGGGATGTCTCAAGAGGAAGAGACTTTCAGGTACCGTTCTGTGTCATCATATTGGTGAATTCTGATGCTGGTATCAGGGCTCCATTTAAATACGGACAATGAGGGATTACAGGGTGGAACCCTGGGTAATTTAACAGATGATAAGAATATTCTGGGACTTAGAGGTTCTCATGTGAGTTAACTGATGTAGGTTGGAAAGGTGGAAGGAGAAGAAGTCGGTGAATCCTAGTGAAGACTTCAGGGTATTGATGAGGCTTGTCTTAAGGCATCTTAGAGGTCCAGCAATATTAAAGGTCAAGGGTCACCTTCAAGGAGCTTCGATACAATTGCTAATGTAGCTGTCTCTGTGCAGTTACAGGATCTGACACTGGATTGGTAGTCATGCAGAAGATGGTTGACACTGATGGGGGTTTTGAGTTGTGTGTGACTTGCTTTTTCAATGGTCTTGCTTATGAAGGGTTGGTGAGTGACAAGGTGCTAGTTAGCAAAGTCTTCAGCAGCTTGTATGGGTTTCTACAGGAATGGGAGGATCTGAACTATGCTGAGAGCTTTTCGGAAGATGCCTTGAGTGAGAAAGGTGCTGATGGTGGTGAGCAGGGGTGAGGGAGCTCCCCTGAGACAGCTTTGCTGAAGGATGACAGCAAGATATTATCTTCAAAGGAGGTATATTTGAGAGAATTGAGGATGTCAGCAAGGTCTGTGAGAGACAAGGGTGTGAAGGATGACCATCGTAGGATGGATGGAGTGTGGAGGGTGGGTGTCAAAGTAGAAGCAGGCTTGGTATTTTTGATGTGCTATCGGATCATCTGATATTTTTTCCTAAAGAACAGGTTGATGGCATTCAAATTGTCTGTGGAGTGTAGGACTGGAGGGTCAGATGGGAGTTGATAATATGATTGATTGTCTTGAAGAGTCTTCTGCTTCTCTTGACGGCTTCATTGATGGTGTTGCTATAGTGCTTGGCTTTGGCTAATATGAATTATCTGTCCATTGCATGGAGAAACTTCAAATGCATGAGATCATCGGACTTCTGTTTTTCTAACATTTTATTTACTGTCTACAGATGGAGCATTTATTGTTGGTGACATCTTTAGAGTAGCAGGGGACTAAAGGGTTGGCTTCCACTTACATGGTTTAGGTGGAGTGTGGGTGTTCACATGATTTTCCATAAGTACTTTGAAGACATTTAGAAATTTGTTGACAATGGATGCAGAGGTGGCAAGTTGTGAGTTTGGGTGTTAGGTTGTTGATGGAGAAGTCTTTTAAGGATGTGAGGGTTTGTTGCTAGGGAATGTTCCTCTGTGGCCTTGACAAGGGATGAAAAAGAGGGAACAATGAGGACATGTTTGGGTTGACATTGATGTGTTGTTGAATGCGGAGCAGGATGATAGGGATGGTGAGATGATCGGTATAGTCCAGGGTTTGGGAATGTTTGCAATGTGTGGTTGGTGATGTTGAGAAGACAAATTTGAGGATTTTGCCTTTGGAGTGTGTTGGTTAGATGACATGTTGTGCCACATTGAGTGTATTGATGAGGTTCAGGAGGAGGATCTTCTATTTTCACGTCTGAGTTGACTTGGAGATTGAATTTACTGAGGATTGCTGTGTTGGCATGCAAGATGGACAAGGTAGTGAGGGGGTTCATAGGATTCATCTATGCAGGTCCTGTTCTGTCCGAGAGGCCTGTAGGAAAAGTGATGGGTGGGCAACAGAGCTGCAGAGAGTGGGAAGTGACATGTGAGGAGCTCTATTGGGTTGTGTTTCTTGCTTGCCTATGGCACAGGACCAGGAGGACTTATGGAAGATAGCAAGACCTCCTCTGTTCTTAAGTGCCTGGTCTGCACACTGGATGCTGCAGCCTGTGGGAACAAGGGCATCCAGAATGGGATTTTTGTGGGTAGGTAGCCATATTTCTGTTGCTTGTGGTAGGAGATGAACAAGGAGTACTGCAGAGCATGCATTAAGGAGCATGAGTTTGAGTGTGTGCTAGTTTAAGTGTATTTGGTTATGTCTGAGGTTGGGTCTGTGTGTTGTGAGGGAGCGGTGTGTGTATTTCTGTGATCTAAATCTGGGTGCGATTGTGGGGATGGGTAGTGAAGTGTAGGGAGACAAAATTTGAGCTAAATTTGGACAGAGGATTTTACCATTTAGTACTTTGACCTACGAGTCTGTTGCAATTTATGTAATTACCTTAGCATTATAACCACCTTTTGCACTTATCTTAGAACACATAGGGGCACATGTATTAAAGTAAGGAATTGCGATTCCTTAATAGCGATTTTTAAGGAATCGCTATTAAGGACTCGTAATTCCTTATGCATTAAAGATTGCCTTCCCATTCATTCCTATGGGCCTAGAAGCCCATAGGAATGAATGGGACAGCATTCTCAATTTGCGAGTACCAAATAGGTACTCGCAAATTGCGAATGCAATTTTAAGGGTGCTAGGGGGCCTAAAGGCCACCCTGATGCACACCCAAAACATACATGTGGCACACACACATACCACATGGCACTTGGAAAAATGCAATTTTATGCATTTTTCTAAGGAATTGCAAATTACCATCAACTTGAAGTTGATGGTAATTTGCGATTCCTTAATACAAAGTCGCAATCTCAGATTGCTTCTTGCATTGCATTTAAGGAATCGCAAATTGCGATTCCCTAAATGCAACCGCAAAATAGGTAATCGGAAAATTTAGGATTACCTATTTTGCGATTGGCTTTTGGGTTGATGCATCCCAAATGCCAAAATACCGGTCGCAAAGGGGCCGATTCTGCGAATCGGCCCGTTTGCGACTGGTATTTTGCTTGATGCATGTGTCCCTAAAACCCTAAAGTGATTACAAAATATATAATTTCTAACAATGCAAGACATGCTGTCATGGGCAGAAAAATTCTATGACATACATGTAGAAAACTCTCTTTGCGTCGGGGACATTTCTCTTTTTCTTTTCAGCAAGAAGCTGCTGCTATGGGTTTTTTTTCTGAGCATCCAACTGTTACGAAGTGCATCAGATGGATGTTACATACATAGAACAATAAAGGAAGGTGTTGATTGCTGCCACTACAGAGGGTCACAGTGGTTCTAAGAAAGGAGGTTGGGAGATGGACTGTATGGACAAAGAAGTTTTGATGTTTTTTTTTTTTTTTTAAACCATCTTACTAATACATTTTAGAGAGTGCAGCACTTGAATTGTAGAGACAAAACAAAGACAGTGAATACGTTTTGTGATCGTTTGGGCTCGAGAGGTAACACTGCAAGTGTAAAAATATTGGTGCAGATAACGGAAACTGCCATAAGCAAATGGGTTTTACTCCCGCTTTGCCTATTTTTATTATGTCTTTCACACTGTTTTGCACAGACACTTACTACCGGCCTCGTGGGCTAAACAAAAAGATATTGCAATGTGTTGCCAGCCTGCACTATGAGCAGTAGCCAACTATGGTGGATAGTTTGGATTAAACAAATAATATAGCCTTATAGCCCGCCGTAGCGGGCTATACCGGCTATTAAAGGCCCGCTCCAGCATTAAAGGCCCGAGCCGAAGGCGAGGGACTTTAACAAGGGAGCGGGACTTTAATAGCCGGTATAGCCCAGCTACGAAGGGCTATAAGGCTATTAGAACATTCTGCCACTAGAGGGCAGAATGTTCTAACAAATAAAACAAAGGCCTCTCGGAGTTCTAGGGGGTTTAAATCCCCTCGGGCTCCGAGAGGCCTTTGTGAAAACAACATTGGAATGTTGCTTTGCGGGCCTTTTCCGGCCCGTAGAAGCACGGAGGACTCCATTGTCTTCAACGGAGTGCTCCACATTCCAATGTTCTAATTGTATTTATATTGCGTGCAAAAGGCCCACGGTTCTAAGCACTGCAATAACTGAGAGTTGAAACGTTACCCGTTTAAAATAGCGGTGTGATGGTTTGCAGGCGAAACAAGCTCACTGTTTTTTTTTTGAACTTTAGAATAAGCTGCTGAAGCTGTGACGTGTACATTAACACTGCTAAATTAGCTCTCAAATGACATGCTTCAGAAGATAGAAATGTCACAGATCCGTCTCTTCCAGCTTTGAGTGGAGACCAAGGTCCTAGACCTAGAGCCAGCACCACCTTCAAGGTACCACTCTAAAGCAGGAGCTACATATGTGTTCTCCCTTCTTTCCCCATCTGAAGCTGGAGCTATAAAGAGTGAAATGAAGGGACGCGGCGGTGTTACATCCCCTCTTGGGAGCTCAAACATCCTGAGGTAGGCCGACCCACAAAGTCATCTATGCCTACATTCCTAGAGTCAGTTAGCTCTTGTGTTCATGTTAAGTAAGCTAGAGTGTATATTGCTTAGGAGCATTTTCATTGTGGTCCCCTGCATTTTGGGTTAACCCAGGCATATAATGGCAAAATAAACAGTGGAAGCGTCACAACGATGGGTCAGACTTACATGAGATGAAAAAGACATGAAAAAGTTTCTACCTTGTCAACAAGCATTCTTCTCAAGTTTCTACCTTGTCAACAAGCATTCTTCTCTAAGAAAAGGACCAGTGTGTCATAAAGGTGCAACTTTTCAGCAGAGATCGTCATAGCTGGCGCCTCAGTTTTCCCGAGCCCAGTAGTGTGCATCAATTAACTTTTGGTAGGTTTGTGTTTAATGTTGATACTTTCTGAGATTGACAGAATGACACCACAGAGAAAGTACCAGAATCATCTAGTATGCCAATTTTTCCTTCTACGAAAAAAGAAAAAAATATTGCTGGACTGCATTAGTTCATGTCAGCCATTGACAATTACTGGTCTGTATTGCAGTTCATCGCTTTTTCATTCAGTGGCACTACAGACGTGAAGCAACCATATGCAAATGAGCATTGGTACTGCTCCAATAGAAAGGGTCCCGCCATGACTGTTAGACCACGTCACCTGTGAATGGAAACAAAAGCAACACAAGACTGCTTTTTGCTTTGAGGGCCCAGTAATGATGTCCAACAAGACCAAAAACGGTCTTGCTTTGCTTATGTTACCATACAGAGGGAATGTGGGTGTGCAGTTTGGTGGACAGTCCCTTTAGGACAGGTATCAAAACTAATTTGCATGTGTTTGGTCTCTGTCTGTGATGACACATATGAGCCAAAAAGAATGAATTGGAATGAAGCTCAGAGTGATTAACAGTGGCTGAGATTAACTCAAGCGTTCCACCCAGCCCTTTTGTGCTAATTTCCTTGCTCATTGCAGCACTCCAATTTCATAACTATGGGGTCATTGAGACCCTGGCTGGCCAGTCATCAAATGGCTGGTGCAGCAGAAGCAACACCTCCACCGCTCCAGATGGGTTGGCCTGCCGCACGTGCCTGCAGGTTTAGCTGATAATTCTCAGTCAAAACAGTTCTTGCATCCATGACGTGGTCCCCTTGGTGGAAAGGAAAGGGGCATTTTGTTACTTATGTTATTTTTAGAAACAGACTCACACAAATTGGCTGTTCATGTTTGGAAATAGCACAAATGTCCACCATGTGCCAGGAGTTTCCTCCTAGTGTTTGGGGATATTTCGGGACTTCGGCGGGAATATCGACCAGTTTGTGGCCTTTCATCTGTCACATCAACAATTTAGAGAGTAACCCCTTTTATAAAGGCACAGGGGATATGGTTCAGCCAAACCAATACAAACATTTTTCTCCTGGACATATTGTTAAAATCCAAACTTTCACTATGTGGATGCTTAATTAGCAACACAAGAACAACAGATATAACTTTGATGTAAAAAAATAAGCAACTATGCTCCATCCACAATATTTAGACTCTCATTAATATTTAATTAAAAAACACATAAAATACTTATGAGACAAGAAACTAATATTTAAGACTTTGCAGCTCAAATTTTAAAAAAAAGGAACAATGTTTTCTGTTCCTGCTGGACTCTGATTTTATCAAGAAGCACAGGGCACCGTATTGGTAGCCTGCAAGTCCTCTGTTGGTTGGTAAACTAGCAGGTACAACAAATTATGTGAACCACGCCAAACAGAAAGGTAATTGAAAATACCACTTTAAAAAGCAATTTATTTACTGCTGAGATTTGCATTCTTGTAGCAGTGGTCTTGCTTGGGGCAGGAAAGAAACAGTAGACTTGCCATAGCTGGTTTACCTGCATGAAATTTGAGCAGCAAAGTCTTAAATCTTAGTTTCTTATCACATTGGGTAAGAAACAGACTATTCAGGAAAGAAACAGTGGACTTGCCATAGTTGGTTTACCCACATGAAATTTGAGTAGCAAAGTCTTAAATAATAGTTTCTTATCTCATTGGGAAAGAAACAGACTATTCGTACTATTATGGAAGAAGGACAATAAAAGCAAGGCACCTTCAAAATACATGATATAAAATCCTGGAGAATATCAATGGTTTTAATTCAGTTATTGGTCCTGAAGAAAGTGGGATAAAGGTCAAGGAGCCACTGAAATGCTGATTCAACACAGTAACTTTTTTGTATTTTGATTGTATACAGTTGTTTTCCATGTTATTTTTGGACCAAATGTTTTTGATGATGTATCTGGTCCAATGGATAATAAGCTATATTAACAAATATCACTAGTATTTTATGTGTATTTTAATAAATATTTATGGGATTCTAAATATTGTGGTTGGAGCATAATTAGTTATTTTTTAACAATGAAGTTATATCTGTAGTTCTTGTGTTGATAATTAAGCATCAACATAGCAATAGTTTGGATCTCTAACTATAAACCCAGGGGAAAACTTTTGTATTAGTTCATCTGTTACACCTTCCTCTAAATGAGATCTTTAACCTTTGTCCTCTACCTCGAATTGCGGAGGTAAGGCATGTATTCAACACCCGAGCCCTCTTTGTCCATGTTTCATAGCATCCAGAAGTGACAAACACCCCTCGGAAACCCCTTCCCAGACTGCCCCCTTCCCCAACTAGGTTGCAGCTCAACAAATTGAAGGGTGAGCCTAGAAAGCTAGAGACAAGCCTTCCACTCTGAATACCTGGCAAACCTGAGTTTTCTGACCAACACCCTTCAAGATCTAACCTACTTCTTCCCTTGCAAATTCACAGATTGTTTTGGAAATAAAGTGTTAAAACCACTGCCTCAATAGAGAGCCTCTCGACAGCCTGGCTCCATTCCACAAGCCCCCGCTTCTCAGTTTTAGGTCTGGCATTGTAGACACCAGATATAGCCCATGCCAGAAGAGACTCACTCTGGCTCCTAGTGAAATCTAGAACTCACTTTGAATGCCTTTGCATTATTCACATATACACGGGCCTTGTGCAGGAGCTAGTACTATGCCCCTGGGAAGAGTCTGCAGCTAATAGAGATTGTTGATCCCTCTTCTTTCACTCATACCACCACTATAGGGCATGGTGTCTGAGGGAGACAGCTCTTGAATGCTCTGCTCGACTGTCTCCAGCCCAAATAAAGTTTCTTATAGTTCAAACGTGATCAGAAAATCTGTTTTAAGTTTCATTTCTTTTGAGCCTCCTCCCTCTCCAGCCCAACCCTTTCAGATCAGCACCTTGAGGCAACCTTAGCTATATAGAGAACTACACATAGAATGTAATTATCTAACTACCCAAATAAAGTTTCAGTAAGCAAAAGTATGAATGTTTAGGGCTTCGGTCTATGACTTTTGTGTTGACGCCTGCGCATCATGCAGGTGGCGATAATGAGACAATGTGCGGTAGGAAGACTGGTTTACACTGCATGCCTCATGTGAAGGGAAGCATGTGTGTTCTATAGTCCAGTAATCATAGCTGTATTGAGCAGCTGCAGACCGTAGACTTGAGGATAACTCTTTGAGTAGGTGTTTGCATAAGCCAATTTTATCAAGATGCATAATTTAGTTTGGCATTCTACGTCTTCATCAGTGCATGCCTAGCTGGAAACCAATGAGCATATGTCAAATTCAGTGTTGATGCTTAAAGTACTGTGTTGCCAGGCTGGTGGTCTAATTTCTAATGTTTCTTGACACTTTGGCCTTCATTCTTAATACCACTATAATTGCTGTGCGGTATTACCACAGTTATCATCAATAAGGGATGCAGTAATGCTGCAGGATTGTGAGTAATCTCTTATAGACCGCAGGTGGAAGGCGAAATGACGTGTGGAAATGCGTGTTATAGCTCCAATTTCTGCATGATGCTCCTGAATTCTGGATCTTTTGCACTGGCAAATTCCACCTGGTTTGACGCAGTGGTTTTGGCCCTGTTTGTAGTATTAAGTGCATGTTTTGTAAAGTCAATTCAGTAGAAAGCTACAGTTTCCCTACAGATCGGTATTACGAGCAGCTCTTAATGGGGTTCTTTATTCGCTTCCTTTAAAATTTACGGCTCTAGGGAATTTTCCTCCGTGGCCTTGACAAGGGACGGAAAACAGGGAACAACCAAGACATTTTCAAGATAAACACTACTTTTCGATCCTAAACAATGTGCAGGTTGTGCAGTGCTTAATTTGTAAAATATTAGGTGCCAGGGCTCTGACCAGGAGGCCACTGCAGCTTGCACCACCCATCACCCTTGTCATCGCTGCCAAAACAACTACTAACCAAGTCTCTCGCATGTAAATGCGACAGTTCAGATTATTCCAGGTCCCCAAAGCTAAAGGAATGGCTGGGGAGGCAGGTTTTAGCAATTCTAATGTATATTGTATTCCTAAACAACCGCTGTTCTGCTCATCTCTAAAATTGATGAGCAGCGCCACCATGTGGTAGACTGTTTTAAGTATGGTGCTGACAAGTAGGTGCCGGTGCCGAGCACCGGAAACCAATTAAGTGCCGGTGCTGAGCACCGGAAAGCACCGCCTCAAATTAAGCACTGAGGTTGTGACCTGCAATTTCACCCCTCTATGGAATGCTGCAGCAATCCGATTGCTTAAAATCCAAACAAAGAGATTTAGAGCATCTACTGGAAATTTTCTATTGTTCGCACGCTGCTGGGTCTTTAACAGCTATTAATTACCCTTATCATTTCAGCCTAAGGGCATCCTTGGTGAGCGGGCAATTACCAGAAAATAATGCATTCTATGGAGCATTTCGAAGTTTTAACTGCTGCTAATCTCTTCCCCAGAAGGCAAAAACGCGTAATTATAAACATGGCTCGAAGTGGGCCGGGTCCTGCCGGTGCTCAGCACCGTCAGTTCTAAAAAGCGGTGCCGAGACGGGTCCCTATCGGCCTCTCCATTTTTGTCCTCACTCTCAGGGTGAAAAAAGAATCTTAACCATGCAGCAGTACCACCCTTCACTGCTTTTGAGGTAACTTTAAAGAGACTCGTTACAGTTCTTTCACAGTCTCATGATTTCAGAACTATAGCATTTTCAATATTATATACAAAGAAGCCATAGTTAAACGGATGTTTGGAATGGTGCACCATTGGCGTTTTCGTGTCCAATGTTATAAAGATAATACGTCCGGCAATATGTTCATTTTTGTCATCAGCTTTATTGAATCAATTCAAGTTAAATTGCATCATCCAACCAACGCGTTTTGCTCAGATTGTTGCTTGAACTTCGTCAGGGCAATTGAGAATAAACGAAGAGTGGAACATCCAATGGAGTCATAAGCCTCTTAAAATAAAGGACATGGCACCAGTATGAAAGTCTAGTACATCAATCGAATAAAAAAAAACAAATGGGTATTGAAATTTCATGGCCACATTGTAGGGCCGCGGGTATGATAGCCCGTGGGAAATACCCAAAGGAACGGATGCTCAATGTCACGGCAGCTGATTCGAAAATCTCTTCCCCAGAAGGCAAAAATGCATAATTATAGACAGAGCTTTAAGTGGGCCGGGTCTTGCCGGTGCTCAGCACCGGCAGTTATAAAAAGCAGGTGCCGAGACGGGTCCCTATCGGCCTCTCCATTTTTGTCCTCACTCTCAGGGTGAAAAAAAGAATCTTAACTATGCAGCAGTACCACCCTTCACTGCTTTTGAGGTAACTTTATAGAGACTCTTTACAGTTCTTTCACAGTCTCATGATTTCAGAACTATAGCATTTTCAATATTATATACACAAAGAAGCCATAGTTGTTGCTTATTTATCTTATGCAACAAACAACCATTGGCAAAGCCAATAGTCCTGGCTTGTTTTAGGTGTAACGTTGCTTGCTGTATTATACATCTGGATGTAATGTAAGAAACAGCAATATACCAGACGGGTGGCACACTATGCTAAGCAGAGATTTTTAGCTCATGTGTTTTTAAGCCACACCTTTAATTTCATCGCCCACGCCCCTTTGAGAGACCCCCCCAGTTTTTTCATCCCACTTAAAGCCCTGATTATAAATATGGACTCACGAGGCCCCATAGTTATTTCTTTGATAAGAGTTTTCTTTATGGTGATGGAGAATGTGCAAGAATTGACCACGCCTGGCTTGGAGTTCTGGGCAGAATGGCACGGAAGAAACCCCAATAGCAGCATAGGATCTGGCGCCAACCTCCCTAAGAAAACAGAGACAAACGTTGACGATTCAATGCACGATCATGGAAAATGTACTTAGAACTAATTACTCCCATGCCCGCCCCTTACTCTGCTCTGTTGGTGGCGCAGGGACCACGCACACCCCTACAACGACCATTTGGGTATGTTGTTTCATCATTAAACAGAACCGTGAGGTGAAAGAATCCAGGCAAATAAATCTGTTCTTTTCACTGAAGGGATTTTCCTAAACCCCCCGGCTCCCCCGTGCTCATCTCCCTCGCGGTTGCTCCTATCATTTGAATAACCTGTTTCCATGGACCGCTTTGCGAGCGGTCTCATCTTGTTTCCTCGGTTGATTTGACTAACAAACTGCCCTGATGACAAAGGAAACAGACAACCCTCAGCTGACTGTGAAATCACTGTGTTCCCGTGTTTGGAAGATGCAAACCTTTGATCAACCACTGACAATGCACGGAAACCTTTCATGTGTTTTCGTGGCCGAAAAAAATGTATTGGACCCCACACTCCGTAACTGAGGCCCTGATTACGCGTCCGATCGGAAAGGGGTTCGATGTTAATCGTACCCGAAACATTCTGGAGTAGGAGACCAGGGCATAAGTCCTAAACAAGCATTGGCATAGCCAATAGGTCTCGCCTTTGGGACCTTATAAGTGTTTAGCCATGCAACAGTTGATGTTGTTGCACCAAGGATATTGTGCTGCATAACTAAATACTTATAAGGTCCCAAAGGCGAGACCTATTGGCTATGCCAATGCCTGTTTCTAAATGCCTCCGTATGAGTAATGGAATAATAGCATAGCAGCAAGTGCACTTGGGCACCAAGAACATAACCGAAAATGCTCTTCCCTTTGGAGTATTCCTTTTCAATTAAATTTTAAAATGTTTAAATTTCGTCTCCAATATAATTTTTCTGAAATTACTTGTTGCCTGCAGGGGGCGGGAGGGAGAGAGAGAAAGGGAAAGAGTGAGAAAGAGAGAGAGGGGGAGAGAGAGAGCGAGAGGGGGGAGAGAGAGAGCGAGAGGGGGGAGAGAGAGAGCGAGAGGGGGGAGAGAGAGAGCGAGAGAGAAAGAGAACCTCGACGGAGGCCCCCCGAGTACGAGAATGGCCATCCATTAAGAGATAGGCGGGCACGTGGCCCAAAGCCTATACCCAGGACACCAAGCACCTTAGAAGAGAGCGCATGTGTTGCGCTGATGGTGGTGCACCTTTAGGGGTATGTACAACCTACAAGTGTTCATGATACTGCCCTGCTGATGATGTGGTGTACGCATAACCTATCATGTATTTGTCGCCTATGAAAAGGCCTGATGTACTTATGGTATTCCAGGATAGGTGTCCTGTGGCAGGTGTTACTGTGGTGCCTTGTGCTGAGGATTGTATGCATACGATTCAAAGTACTGCTACTGATGGCTTATGCCTAAGGTGTTCATGATAAGTGTACTATTACCAGTAGTTACTGGTTGTTTTCACTACCTGTGAGTGGTGGGGGTGATGACAGAGGCCCGATTGGCCCTGTAGGTGTACATAATCCCCTGTAAAGTAATGCGTAGTGCCAGGTGACACAGTGTATATATGTGATTATGCTCCGATGTGTTTTATGGGTAATACAAAGGCTATTTTTACATAACCTTGTGTGGAGTTTCTTTTGTGGTGTGCCTAGTGTGTCACTGCTGTGTTAGGGTGTTGCGCAAACGCTTTACACATTGCCTCTGGGATAAGCCTGACTACTCGTGCCAAGCTACCAAGGGGGTGAGCAGGGGTTATCTTCAGCGTGTAACTCCCTTGCCCTGACTAGAGTGGTGGTTTCTGCCTGGCTTAGGCGCAAGCCCTAGCCAACCAGAAATCCCATTTCTAACATAGTGAGTATGCTTCTGTTTGCAAAATCTGTAGAAATCCTGCTTTGTGGCCCTTTTGCTGCTTCCCGTTTTGTGGCTCTTCTCTCTGTGGTAAAGTTGCGTTCATGCAGCTTGCCTTCAGCAGAAAGAAGGTGATCAGGAACCCTCATCTGGCCTTCTGTTGTACGCTCAGAATTCTAAAATCTGTAGAATTTCATTGAGAGCCCGTTGATGGTGGTTTGACAAAGTGCCAGGGGTAGCGGCCTGATGTCATCCAGGTTAAAAGGCTGCGCTCCATCACAGGGGTCGCTCCTTGTCCCACCCTCCGCCTCTCCTCATCTTATTTCCTGCTGAGCGGCCTGTGAAGAGCAAGGAGACGACACTGCGTAAAGCCTTCTTTACCTCCTGCTCTGCCCACTGACCGCGTGCCCACCCCAGACTAGGGGGCAGCAAGGTCTGTGCCAGGGAGACCAGCTGCTGACAGCTTACCCTAGACCCAGGAGTTTACATCTCTGCTTTCACCCACCCGCCCAACTATTGACTGGTATTTATTTTTGCTCTGGAAGTAATCCATTTTAAGTGGAGAAGTATTGAGAAGTCTGAGGACTGTAATGACTTCTAAAATGTTAAGTAAGACCCTTTATGGTGGGTTCTTCCCAAAGGTTAAGTGGTGCTGGTAACCAGTGGCTCTGATGCAGGGGTACAGCTCTGCAACCATCAAGGCTTCAGTTAGAGGCATGCAATGAAGGGTGGTCACGTGACCCCATGGGACCACTCGGTTGCCGTGATTTCCCCACCCCTTTTATAAAAGCACAGCATTTATAATACAATAATTTACCGCCCTGAGCCGTAATGCTAGAGTTTATCGACTGAAGCCTTCCAGCCAGCGAGCTGCGGCGCTCCTGAAATACACTGCAAGCATTGTTGAAATACATCCCTTCTGCAGTCTGAGGTAACCTTTGACCTTGTGGTTTATGGTGCAGGGCTAACGTGCCATTTACAGCCGCGCTAAGTGCAGCTTGGGCGGCCTTTCTATGAATGTAAATGAGACATTAAACCCATTCAGCCGGCAGAAAGTGGCGAGAGTGGCCGGCATGGCTGTATGTCGCTGCATGTGGCCACGTTCGGTCGCGTCTGTGATTGGTGGATCTGCTTGAGGGATGTTTACTCTGACCGCCAGAGTCTGCCCTTTAGGAAACGAGGTTATCGCGATCTTAGCTTGGTAAAAAGTGAGGTTTCTTTAGTGAAAATGTTAATTCCACGGGTTCTGTTATGAATCCGTTTTTGGGCCTGAAACCACGTGATTAGGGAGCAGTCATGGGGAGTGTTTCCTTTGCGTAGATTGCTGGGTTGAGACAGCAGCTGAGTGCAACATCTAAAGGGGGTGGGGGCATTGGGTCCGCCCCCTTTGACTTATGCGGACCGGTCTGGTCTCATCGTAGCCAGAGACTTCTCGTTTTAGGTGTTATACCCCAGCAATGGTTCTCTTTATTCCTGCATTTTTATGTAGCGCGAACTCGACCCGAAGATATTGGAGCGCTACATGAGCACCAGTTACATTACGGTGGGGGGGGGCGGGGGGCATTTATTTGCGGTAGGCAAGTGGAGATTAAGTGATTTGCCCAGAATCACAAGCTGTGATGTTGAACTGACGCTGAGACTCGGACCTGGTTCCCGGCTCCAAAGTCGGCAGCTCTGGTCGTTGCGCCACATCCTACTCTCCTTAGAGGGGCAAAGACTGGTGTCTCTTTCGTAGTGACGGACGACTCTTGCTGCTGAGACATCTGAGGGCCAGAAGGAGTGTTTTCAGCCGTACAGCCCGCAGGTCTGTGCGGTCCAGGCTTCCTCCCTGTGAGATCGCCTCCCTCTCCTGCGCACGCGGCTGATGTTTTTGTCTGACGTCCATAATCACGGCTCGGATCTCGAGCACACATTTTCTGGTGACAAGTTCAGGAGCCACCTTCTGGGTGTAAAAGCTGCGGTGATGTTTATCTGCACCACAGGCATGCGATGCTCTGAGCCGCCTGGGGCTGTCTATCCGTGTGCAGCTCCTCCAACGTCGGCCAGTGGAGGGCGCTGAAAGCTCAGAAGAAGGACGCAAAGCACCAGTGAGGAGAAGCCAGCGGTTATGTATTTTAGGGAAGACTCCCTCATCCCACGCGCTAACATGAACAAGCGCGCGCGCCTCGCGCTGAAAGCAAAAAAAACAAGCGCGCGCACCTCGCGCTGATGAGGAGAGGAGGAGGCAGCAGGGGGAGGGGAGAGAGGAGGGGGCCTGCGGGAGCGAGCTTTGAAACCATCTATTAATTACAAACAGATGGTTTCAAAGCTCGCTCCCGCAAGGGAATCGCCAAACGTGCACGCGTTGCCTGTCAAAGCAATGGAATGCGTGCACGTTTTTGGCAGCAAAACGGAATCGATTTCTAAAGGTCTTTTCTTATGCAGCGCATGCGCGCTGCGTAGGCGAGACCTAAAAAAGAAGTGGGGGGACTAACCAGGTTAGGCAGTATGCAAGTGAAATCATGACGCGTGCCATCATAGAGCATGATGTCACGACGCGTGACATTGCATGTGACATTACAGGAAGTGACCTCACTGGAAGTGGCATCTCAAGAAGTGACATCAGATATTAAGACCTCACATATATGATTCTCAGGTATATCATGAGTACATTTGAGCGCATTATGAGATTTAACAAATTAGATTTGCCGTCAGGGTTGTGCCAAAAAAGTGGCGCAATCTCGACGCAAAATCTGGGTCTCAACTCATACATTTATTTTTTTTAAGCCCTGCCACAAAGAAATTGGTAACAAGGAGAAGCATGGCAGTAGATCTGTAATGCTTAATTGGCTGCAAAGTCAACATTTTAAAATATTTGATTGAGTTAAGGCATCTGCTGTAAAGGTGCCCAGTAAATCTCAGGGAATAGTAATAATGGTGAGATAACTCTGGAGTTTAACGCATTTGTTGGAGAGAGCTGTGTTTTGTGAAGTCCCAGATTTGAATCAAAGTAGTATAAGGTTAATGTGTCTCCTGCAAAGCACGTCACGTAACATGCAGATGACAGATTTTTATTTTATGTAGATAGTAAAATGGGTTACTGCTTTTAACACAGAGATCCTTTTGTTTCCTGCAGTTCATAAATTGTAATCCTTGTAATATAGTAGCGTGAGCTATGAAGGACATGTGACTCTTACACCTTGTAACCCTGTCTCATGTAACTCATCTTGTACATTGATTTACACATGTACATGATTTATTGTCAATGTGTAATGTGTATGTTATGTAAAGAGCTCTGACACCCTGCATTGGGTTGCGTAGCGCTATAAAAGAAATAAACTAGTTCTACTGAAATTGTTATTTGTGTAAATACTGGGACAGACCAACACACCTGACAGTCTTACATTGCATGTATCTCTTATATACAGGGACTGAACAAAGGCCATAGCATGCCTCTCTTAAGTACCTGAGAAGAGATAACAAGCTGGGTGCCTTTGTTTCCCCTCAAGTGTGAGGTTCCAGGCCGCCGCCAGTCAGGATATTCAAACAAAAGGAGGCCTGATGGCCCCATAACTTTGGCCCAGCTGGAGGTGAAAAAAAAGCTCCCTCGCCGCCTGCACGTTGCTGCTGGGAATTGAAAGCAGACAACGTACAGGTGCTGCTGAAAGTGTCCCAGTGTCTTACACCAGGACAAGTTCAGCATATTTCTGTGGGGCCAAACTTCTTGGCGTCCACCCTGTGAAAAAAGTGGGTGGACGATGTGTACCTGCGTGTACCCCTGCGTGTACCCCTGTTGAGCCCTGTAGCAGACTGAATATATAGGATGCGATAAATCGCCCATAATTACGTTTGCTGTCTTCGAAATGGGACATAGCAATCAGATTTTGGGGCCTATCCAGCCAAAATGTGCATGTCCGGTTAGTAAGCAGGCAATTTTCCCTCGGTGAATCTTATGTGGTTTTACCTGATGAAATGTATGAGGGCGGGGAGGGGATGAACGGTTGGAGGTGGTGGGTGGGGTCGCGGTTCTTATTGCACAGCTAGTAATTGAGATGTTTGCAGCATCGGAAGTTACCGAGCATATCGCAAATAATCGGTCCAACTGTAATCGGTCCTAAGCCATCTAATGGGGAGACATGGCGGTCTATGTTGATCCTTCTGATAACCTTTTTGAAGTCTCTTATTTAGTGAATTAAGGGCAAGATCGGTGAACCCATGTGCTTCCATGTGGTTCAGGTTTTAAACTTATATAGGCACTGGCACCAAATATGGTGGTGTATTTACAGCACTGGGGAAATACTAAGGCTGAGCGAAATTTAAATTACGCTTGTGTAATTTGCTTAATTTTGAGAATTTCACTTTACGCATGTTATGTGAACTTCCGGAAATTACACTATTGCAGCACTTTGCATACTTCTACACACTTGTGATAACAATGAACTACAAATGGCGCAAATCACGGTAATTCACAGTAAAAATTTACTGCAAATGGAAAGAAGCAACAGAACTCAAGCGACTGTTGTTCACAGTGCTCTAGTTTAAAGATATCCTCTTGCCAGAAATTGACCCAAGGATGTATTTTGTGCTAAAATATTGCGCAAACTAACAGATTTAAATTTTTGAATAGTTATGCATAATTTTGTGTACTTTTGCAGTAATTTTTTGTAATCATGCAAAAGCAAATTATGCAAATTTTACACATATGTAGTAAATACCATTGCTGCTAACCTGAGAATTCCAAGCCTTGCTTAAACCTTGGTTTGTTTGGGAATAGAAATTGAACACTGACTTGGAATCAGGATTTATGGGGAAGATTCGCAACTGCACTGTGCAAATTGAGTAAAATTAGCTAAATGCGGCATTGTGTTAATACGTGGATCCAACATTAAATCACAAAGGAAGCCTGTGCATTTTTTTCTCCTATTTTATCCCACGAGGACTGGCAAGTCATAAAACATTCAAGCAAATAAATAATTTGAGAGTGTAGGAAGGTGGATTCTGACTGCATGGTTGCCCCCACTTTTTTTCCTGGTGTTTTGCTGGTTTTCGACTTAGTTTGGCAGGGATCCTGCTATTCAGGACCTCAGCCTATCTGCTTACTCCCTAAATTGATTGCATGTACTCTAGGTACACTCCAGATTGGATTCTGGGGTACCCTTATAAGTCCATAGTATATGAAATACTATGTACCCAGGGCATAGGTACCCCAGAGGCCTCCCAGGGGCTGCAGCATGTATTATGCCACCCCTGAGAGGCCATTCAAACTGACACCACAGGTCTGCTACTGCAGCCTGTGTAAGGTGGTGCATGCACCCCTTACTTAGATATAGGTTCCCTATATCTATCCTGATCACTGCACATATAAGCCTATCAGTCACCCCTATGGCAGGCCTTATCAATCCTGAAGGCAGGGTGCTGGGTTTTATGTGAGAGGGTTGCCCATGCATGAGCAGAGCCCCTCTGCAGCCTTCGGAACCACAATTCCGGGGTTGTCTGTGATGCAGCCAACCATATACTCTTAAGTGCATTGTAACCTCGCGGTAAATACTAACTTTAAAATGGCTGCAAGGAATTATGTCGTGTTTGGTGTCAAACACCTTGGAATCATACCTCCACACCAGTAACTGGTGTGGGAGGTATGATTCCACCCTCCTAGAGGGAGAAATATGACAGCACCGGTACACCCGGTACCAGCTTCACAGAGCCCTGGCATCACAAAATGGATGCTGCCAGCCACAGACACGAGTCTGCCCTCCTGCTTCTGGACGAAACTCCGGCAGGGGAAGGCTTGACAATAGGTTTCCTGTCACAGGGAGGTGTGACCACCTCCCAGACAGGCTTTAGTGGGGTTGGGTGGGTGCCCTCCAAGAGTGCTTTGACGTCTGCACTGGGGGCACATTTGGTCTCCCTGTGCATAGTCCAGCTCATACCGGTTGCAGGGGCACTCAGCCCCTGCTCTGGCGCGAAACTGGACAAAGGACATGGGTGTAGCCACCCCTCTGTCCTGACCCTCCCATAGGTGGGTCCCTAGAGTTTGTCCCACCCCTTCCTTGGGTATAAAATAGGAACCCCTGGCTTCTGTCAGGGCCTGTCCGGGACTATGTGGGGAACACAGTCAGGGACTTGGGTAAGGACTGGGAACAGGGTAGGAAACAAACACAGAGAGGAGTACAGCGCTGCCCAGGAGCACACAGGAAGACCGAGGAGAAAAGGGATCCAAAAGGGGAAGCCTGTAGAGGTGAACAAGAAGGGTGAGACTCAGAAAAGAAGGGCACTCATGAGGCGGCTCAGCATTCAGAATCACTAAACCTTGGACGGATGTGCAATACACTTAAACATAAGACAACATTAACAATAAAGGGGATGTGTGGGGTAAAGCACTCAGGAGCTCCACACGGTAAGACTGAAGCTCAGTAAGTTCCTTACCCACAATTGCTGTTACAGACACTAACTGGAAATACCCACATATAGGATATGTATACAAAGGCAGGGTCTGTGGAGCTTATACCTATGGTGATGTTATAACAGTAACTCAAAGACAATACTCACAGTAAACAAGAAACACCACCTAGGTAGTCAGCTGTGCCCACGGATCCTGGCGATCAAACAGGAACACGCAAGGCAGTAACAGCAAAGGGGTAGAACTAAACACAAGCACAATAGACAAGGAGCTAGCAAGGAGGAGTGCTTAACAGGAAAGGAAGGAAATCATAGGGCACACTTGGCAGAGAGTAGGTAACAAACATACAAGGTAACAGAAGCGAGACAGCAGAATAGAAAGATAGCAAACTAGAACTGGAACCAAGGAAATGGGATGAAAGGCAGGGACTGGAAAAGGATATACAGAAAGGGAGGCTACAAGGGTGTACTAGAATAATGCAGGGTTAGGAAACCAGAAAAGAAAGTAGCATAGGATGCAGAGCTGGGGCAAGAATAGAGCAAAGGTTCAGGAGTCAAAGTAGCACTACAGATCAGGAACAAGGAAACTTAAAGGTTTAGGAATCAAGGAAGCACTGCAAGCAGTGCTGGTTCAGGAAACAGGAAAATAGCAGCAGGCCAGGAAACTTAGGAAACCAGGTAGCACTGCAGGCAGTGCTAAATCAGGTACAAGGAAAATAACAGCAGGTCAGGAAAAAGGCAGGACTAAAGCTCAGGAAAATACTGGAAACAAATAGCAGAAGGCTCAGGAAACACTGGAAACAAGGATTGGCATCACCGGTAAACAGCTTGCAATGACCAACACTGGGCTGAAGGGAGCTGGGGCTTAAAAGAGCTCACATTAATCACATGCAGCTGGTGTGAGCAGGCTAGCAGCAGCCAGCCACAGGTGATCTGAATTCCTCCACCCATCCTTGGCCTGCAGGGGTGGAGACTGAGCAGCGCGCAGGGAATCCTGGGTAATGGAGTTTTCAGGCCTGAGTAGGCTGGCTTCAGAAAACCCGGCACGGACTGGGAATGGATGTTAGTTCCCACTATGTGTCCAAACGGCTGGAAGTCAGGCTTTGCATGCAGGGGAGGGTCTGGAAGTTTATTAGAGCACTGGAAAGTCCCCAGTTCAGCCCCCTGGTGGTGGACACGGGAATACAGGGAGCAAGTCGTGACAGTACACCCCCTCCAAAGACCCTCTCCCTGAATCTGGAACTGGATACAAGGCCGTGGCTCCTAAGAAATAAGTCCATTTTCCTGATAGATGTTGTGCAAGATGCCAGCTGACTGCAGAAAAATGGTGACGTTCTGGAAGGTTTAGACTCTGATGCTGATGATTCAGTCTCTGGATGTATGTGTAATGAGAACTCTGGAGGCTGGCAAACTGGAAACCCAGGGTCAAAAAGTCGGAAAAATAGAGGTTCAATTGCTGGAGGCAGGGAGCCTGGCGGCTCTGGTGCTGGAGGCAGGGAGCCTGGCGGCTCTGGTGCTGGAGGCAGGGAGCCCGGCGGCTCTGGTGCTGGAGGCAGGGAGCCCGGCGGCTCTGGTGCTGGAGGCAGGGAGCCCGGCGGCTCTGGTGCTGGAGGCAGGGAGCCCGGCGGCTCTGGTGCTGGAGGCAGGGAGCCCGGCGGCTCTGGTGCTGGAGGCAGGGAGCCCGGCGGCTCTGGTGCTGGAGGCAGGGAGCCCGGCGGCTCTGGTGCTGGAGGCAGGGAGCCCGGCGGCTCTGGTGCTGGAGGCAGGGAGCCCGGCGACTCTGGTGCTGGAGGCAGGGAGCCCGGCGACTCTGGTGCTGGAGGCAGGGAGCCCGGCGACTCTGGTGCTGGAGGCAGGAGCCCGGCGACTCTGGTGCTGGAGGCAGGGAGCCCGGCGACTCTGGTGCTGGAGGCAGGGAGCCCGGCGACTCTGGTGCTGGAGGCAGGGAGCCCGGCGACTCTGGTGCTGGAGGCAGGGAGCCCGGCGACTCTGGTGCTGGAGGCAGGGAGCCCGGCGACTCTGGTGCTGGAGGCAGGGAGCCCGGCGACTCTGGTGCTGGAGGCAGGGAGCCCGGCGACTCTGGTGCTGGAGGCAGGAGCCCGGCGACTCTGGTGCTGGAGGCAGGGAGCCCGGCGACTCTGGTGCTGGAGGCAGGGAGCCCGGCGACTCTGGTGCTGGAGGCAGGGAGCCCGGCGACTCTGGTGCTGGAGGCAGGGAGCCCGGCGACTCTGGTGCTGGAGGCAGGGAGCCCGGCGACTCTGGTGCTGGAGGCAGGGAGCCCGGCGACTCTGGTGCTGGAGGCAGGGAGCCCGGCGACTCTGGTGCTGGAGGCAGGGAGCCCGGCGACTCTGGTGCTGGAGGCAGGGAGCCCGGCGACTCTGGTGCTGGAGGCAGGGAGCCCGGCGACTCTGGTGCTGGAGGCAGGAGCCCGGCGACTCTGGTGCTGGAGGCAGGGAGCCCGGCGACTCTGGTGCTGGAGGCAGGGAGCCCGGCGACTCTGGTGCTGGAGGCAGGGAGCCCGGCGACTCTGGTGCTGGAGGCAGGGAGCCCGGCGACTCTGGTGCGAAAGGCAGGGAGCCCGGCGACTCTGGTGCGAAAGGCAGGGAGCCCGGCGACTCTGGTGCGAAAGGCAGGGAGCCCGGCGACTCTGGTGCGAAAGGCAGGGAGCCCGGCGACTCTGGTGCGAAAGGCAGGAGCCCGGCGACTCTGGTGCGAAAGGCAGGGAGCCCGGCGACTCTGGTGCGAAAGGCAGGGAGCCCGGCGACTCTGGTGCGAAAGGCAGGAGCCCGGCGACTCTGGTGCGAAAGGCAGGGAGCCCGGCGACTCTGGTGCGAAAGGCAGGAGCCCGGCGACTCTGGTGCGAAGGCAGGGAGCCCGGCGACTCTGGTGCGAAAGGCAGGGAGCCCGGCGACTCTGGTGCGAAAGGCAGGAGCCCGGCGACTCTGGTGCGAAAGGCAGGGAGCCCGGAAGCTCTGGTGCGAAAGGCAGGGAGCCCGGAAGCTCTGGTGCGAAAGGCAGGGAGCCCGGAAGCTCTGGTGCGAAAGGCAGGGAGCCCGGAAGCTCTGGTGCGAAAGGCAGGGAGCCCGGAAGCTCTGGTGCGAAAGGCAGGGAGCCCGGAAGCTCTGGTGCGAAGGCAGGAAGCCCGGAAGCTCTGGTGCGAAAGGCAGGGAGCCCGGAAGCTCTGGTGCGAAGGCAGGGAGCCCGGAAGCTCTGGTGCGAAAGGCAGGGAGCCCGGAAGCTCTGGTGCGAAAGGCAGGGAGCCCGGAAGCTCTGGTGCGAAAGGCAGGGAGCCCGGAAGCTCTGGTGCGAAAGGCAGGGAGCCCGGAAGCTCTGGTGCGAAAGGCAGGGAGCCCGGAAGCTCTGGTGCGAAAGGCAGGAGCCCGGAAGCTCTGGTGCGAAAGGCAGGGAGCCCGGAAGCTCTGGTGCGAAGGCAGGGAGCCCGGAAGCTCTGGTGCGAAAGGCAGGGAGCCCGGAAGCTCTGGTGCGAAAGGCAGGGAGCCCGGAAGCTCTGGTGCGAAAGGCAGGGAGCCCGGAAGCTCTGGTGCGAAAGGCAGGGAGCCCGGAAGCTCTGGTGCGAAAGGCAGGGAGCCCGGAAGCTCTGGTGCGAAAGGCAGGGAGCCCGGAAGCTCTGGTGCGAAAGGCAGGGAGCCCGGAAGCTCTGGTGCGAAAGGCAGGGAGCCCGGAAGCTCTGGTGCGAAGGCAGTGAGCCCGGAAGCTCTGGTGCGAAGGCAGTGAGCCCGGAAGCTCTGGTGCGAAAGGCAGTGAGCCCGGAAGCTCTGGTGCGAAGGCAGTGAGCCCGGAAGCTCTGGTGCGAAAGGCAGTGAGCCCGGAAGCTCTGGTGCGAAAGGCAGTGAGCCCGGAAGCTCTGGTGCGAAGGCAGGGAGCCCGGAAGCTCTGGTGCGAAAGGCAGGGAGCCCGGAAGCTCTGGTGCGAAAGGCAGGGAGCCCGGAAGCTCTGGTGCGAAAGGCAGGGAGCCCGGAAGCTCTGGTGCGAAAGGCAGGGAGCCCGGAAGCTCTGGTGCGAAAGGCAGGGAGCCCGGAAGCTCTGGTGCGAAAGGCAGGGAGCCCGGAAGCTCTGGTGCGAAGGCAGGGAGCCCGGAAGCTCTGGTGCGAAAGGCAGGGAGCCCGGAAGCTCTGGTGCGAAGGCAGGGAGCCCGGAAGCTCTGGTGCGAAAGGCAGGAGCCCGGAAGCTCTGGTGCGAAAGGCAGTGAGCCCGGAAGCTCTGGTGCGAAAGGCAGTGAGCCCGGAAGCTCTGGTGCGAAGGCAGTGAGCCCGGAAGCTCTGGTGCGAAAGGCAGTGAGCCCGGAAGCTCTGGTGCGAAAGGCAGTGAGCCCGGAAGCTCTGGTGCGAAAGGCAGTGAGCCCGGAAGCTCTGGTGCGAAAGGCAGTGAGCCCGGAAGCTCTGGTGCGAAAGGCAGTGAGCCCGGAAGCTCTGGTGCGAAAGGCAGGGAGCCCGGCAGCTCTGGTGCGAAGGCAGGGAGCCCGGAAGCTCTGGTGCGAAAGGCAGGAGCCCGGAAGCTCTGGTGCGAAGGCAGGGAGCCCGGAAGCTCTGGTGCGAAAGGCAGGAGCCCGGAAGCTCTGGTGCGAAAGGCAGGGAGCCCGGAAGCTCTGGTGCGAAAGGCAGGAGCCCGGAAGCTCTGGTGCGAAGGCAGGGAGCCCGGAAGCTCTGGTGCGAAAGGCAGGGAGCCCGGAAGCTCTGGTGCGAAAGGCAGGGAGCCCGGAAGCTCTGGTGCGGAAGGCAGGGAGCCCGGAAGCTCTGGTGCGAAAGGCAGGGAGCCCGGAAGCTCTGGTGCGAAAGGCAGGGAGCCTGGAAGCTCTGGTGCAAAAGGCAGGGAGCCTGGAAGCTCTGATGCGAAAGACAGGGAGCCTGGAAGCTCTGATGCGAAAGACAGGGAGCCTGGGAGCTCTGGTCCTGGAGGCAGGGAGCCTGGGAGCTCTGGTCCTGGAGGCAGGGAGCCTGGGAGCTCTGGTCCTGGAGGCAGGGAGCCTGGGAGCTCTGGTCCTGGAGGCAGGGAGCCTGGGAGCTCTGGTCCTGGAGGCAGGGAGCCTGGGAGCTCTGGTCCTGGAGGCAGGGAGCCTGGGAGCTCTGGTCCTGGAGGCAGGGAGCCTGGGAGCTCTGGTCCTGGAGGCAGGGAGCCTGGGAGCTCTGGTCCTGGAGGCAGGGAGCCTGGGAGCTCTGGAAACCTTACCTGAAAACAAGGTAAGGGCAAAGCTACACATGGTTCATAGCCTTTCAGCTCCGTGAATGGTGGTAGGCTGTAAAAGGTAGATTCGCTGCTGTCAGTAGGGAGTTCTGCTGCTAACAAGATTTGCAAGAATTCATTCTCATCCCGCAAGTCACTGGCTGACATCAGATGAAGATCAGGGTCACAAATTGAATAAAAATCCAACATGGAAGGATCAGCCAACCACAGGGAATGATATTTAGCACGTAAGATTCGGTTTTGTTCCAGGGCTTGTTCTCTAGGGTTTAAGGGCTTCTTGGATCTGTTGTTAAACATCGTGGCAAGAACTGACAGCGTGGGTTAAATAAATAAAAAAAATAGCTAGCTGAATGCAAAAATAAACCTCACAAGTGACCCTGGAAATGTGGGTTGGTCATTCTGTCAGGGCCTGTCCGGGACTATGTGGGGAACACAGTCAGGGACTTGGGTAAGGACTGGGAACAGGGTAGGAAACAAACACAGAGAGGAGTACAGCGCTGCCCAGGAGCACACAGGAAGACCGAGGAGAAAAGGGATCCAAAAGGGGAAGCCTGTAGAGGTGAACAAGAAGGGTGAGACTCAGAAAAGAAGGGCACTCATGAGGCGGCTCAGCATTCAGAATCACTAAACCTTGGACGGATGTGCAATACACTTAAACATAAGACAACATTAACAATAAAGGGGATGTGTGGGGTAAAGCACTCAGGAGCTCCACACGGTAAGACTGAAGCTCAGTAAGTTCCTTACCCACAATTGCTGTTACAGACACTAACTGGAAATACCCACATATAGGATATGTATACAAAGGCAGGGTCTGTGGAGCTTATACCTATGGTGATGTTATAACAGTAACTCAAAGACAATACTCACAGTAAACAAGAAACACCACCTAGGTAGTCAGCTGTGCCCACGGATCCTGGCGATCAAACAGGAACACGCAAGGCAGTAACAGCAAAGGGGTAGAACTAAACACAAGCACAATAGACAAGGAGCTAGCAAGGAGGAGTGCTTAACAGGAAAGGAAGGAAATCATAGGGCACACTTGGCAGAGAGTAGGTAACAAACATACAAGGTAACAGAAGCGAGACAGCAGAATAGAAAGATAGCAAACTAGAACTGGAACCAAGGAAATGGGATGAAAGGCAGGGACTGGAAAAGGATATACAGAAAGGGAGGCTACAAGGGTGTACTAGAATAATGCAGGGTTAGGAAACCAGAAAAGAAAGTAGCATAGGATGCAGAGCTGGGGCAAGAATAGAGCAAAGGTTCAGGAGTCAAAGTAGCACTACAGATCAGGAACAAGGAAACTTAAAGGTTTAGGAATCAAGGAAGCACTGCAAGCAGTGCTGGTTCAGGAAACAGGAAAATAGCAGCAGGCCAGGAAACTTAGGAAACCAGGTAGCACTGCAGGCAGTGCTAAATCAGGTACAAGGAAAATAACAGCAGGTCAGGAAAAAGGCAGGACTAAAGCTCAGGAAAATACTGGAAACAAATAGCAGAAGGCTCAGGAAACACTGGAAACAAGGATTGGCATCACCGGTAAACAGCTTGCAATGACCAACACTGGGCTGAAGGGAGCTGGGGCTTAAAAGAGCTCACATTAATCACATGCAGCTGGTGTGAGCAGGCTAGCAGCAGCCAGCCACAGGTGATCTGAATTCCTCCACCCATCCTTGGCCTGCAGGGGTGGAGACTGAGCAGCGCGCAGGGAATCCTGGGTAATGGAGTTTTCAGGCCTGAGTAGGCTGGCTTCAGAAAACCCGGCACGGACTGGGAATGGATGTTAGTTCCCACTATGTGTCCAAACGGCTGGAAGTCAGGCTTTGCATGCAGGGGAGGGTCTGGAAGTTTATTAGAGCACTGGAAAGTCCCCCAGTTCAGCCCCCTGGTGGTGGACACGGGAATACAGGGAGCAAGTCGTGACAGCTACAGGACTTTAGATTTTACCTGGACTAAACTCTGCAACAGAAACCAAGTACTTCGACGATCTGCACTATGCTGGATGACTGAAGAATCTCCCTTGGAGTAAAGGAGTTACTCCCCTGCAAGGCAGGCACCTTTAACGCAACTGACCGGTTGGCATCTCCGAAGCTCCTGAGGACTCCGAAGAATATTGCCACACAGGAGGTGGATTACCAAGGTCTCTGAGGTCCATCTGTGCCCACAGCAAGTCTGAGGCCAGTATCCCTCGTGGTGACCGTGCAACCCGAACCCCTGGACACCGCGTCTATTTGCAGAAGCATCAGCTTTCCGGCAACCCCTGAGGCTGAGCTTTGTGTTACTTGTAGCTCTGACCCCGAGCAGTAATTACACCGAAGATTGCTGGCCTACACTCAACAAGTGTTCCGTGGGCCGCCATTTTGGGATTCCTCTCGAGGTCCCTTCGCGATCCCTGGTCCGTTGACCTGTGGGTCCCCAAGAAGGCAACTCTAACTTTCAATGGGCTTCCCTGGTTGCTCCAGACGTGCCCTGACTCTCCATTGCTTGGGGAGTCCCCAGGACCTTGCTGGATCTCACAGAAGCATCTTTTCTCTGACCGTGTGGGTTGCAGTTGCCAAGGCTTGTTGGTCTCAAATCCGGAAACTGACCCCTCAGCAATCGACATCCTTCGTGGGACAGCTTGCCTGTGGATCCTGGTTGTCGTCGACATCTCCTGGTCCCCGTGGCTGCAGAGTCAAGCTTCACCTCTTCGCACCTGAAGCATCCAACATCGGTGGGCATTCGATTGCTCCGCTCCTGGTCACGTGAAGTGACCCAGACTTTGTCCCCTCTGCTTTCAGGTTCTCCACATCTTCGATCCAGGCTTGGATCACACCGGACACTTTTCTTCTCCACGGCAGCAGCTCTTCTTGGCAATACGCCATAGAAAACGACGAGGGTTTCCGACACCACTTGATCCCTATGCACCCGGCTTCCCTGGGCTAGGTAACCCGGGTACCTCGGTACTCACAAGGGTGCGGGCCTTTGAACCTTCTAAGTTTAGCTGGGTTTGCTTGAAGTCCTCTCCGAAGTGTCCTTAAACTCTAAAATTCCAACCGCGACTTTCCCATTGAGTTATACGGAGCGCGCATCTGTGTTCCCACACTGCACCCATCCTCCGTGGGTCCCCTGTGTCACTACCTTGGGTGGTTCCTTGGGGTCCCAGCGATTCTACGTGCTCTAGGCACTGTGTCTAGTCAAGTCGTGGTTCTTGTACCACTTTCTTAGTATATGGTTTGGTCTCCCACTGGAGCCCACTGTGTATTGTGCTATTTACTGTCGTTCTAGTACTTTGTAATTGTGTGCCTTGTTGTCTAATCTCATAAAGAGGTTAGTAGAGAGTGTTTAGTAATAAATACATATATTTTATATATACCTGGTGTGGTTCTCCTTTCATTTGGTCATTCAAGAGGTTATATACTGGTAAAACAAGCTGCTTTACATTCCTTCAAGACTTAGCCTGAAGGCTGCTCTCCACAGCTACCACTAGGATAGCTTTCTATAAAGGTTGTCTTTAACCTAATCATCAATAAGGGTCGTTTGGACTGGTGCAAGGTGCCCACTTTAATTAGTGGACAGCATATACCAGGCCAACTTCTCACATTGGTGTGCAGCGGTTGGGATTAAAGCTTGCTATTGTTTTACCAGATAATCTCAGTGAGTGACTAACTGAAAACCACTAAAGGTACTTAGGTACATATAAATCAAGTCTAGAATACAGTAAGTTATACGGAACTTAGAGTTGTGTGTCAAGGGCTTAGCACACCCTTTCTACAACTCAAGAGAGTTTAGTAGGCCCTACTAGAGTAGGTAGGTGCATACACCACACCACACTAGTCATGTCTTCAAGGGCAGAAGCCAGTGGGCCTCTCCCAACTAAGTACGACCATGTCTCATACCAAGAATTGAGGACTATGTGTGCCTCTAGGAAATTGAAGACAGGGAAAAGCCCAACCACACAACATCTCATAAAGTTGTTGCTTGCAGATGACCTCAGAAAGACCCCAGGGTCTGATGAGGTTGGCAGAGTGGGTGGGACAGCAGAAGAGGAAAGGCCAGGTAGTGAACACTACTATGACCCAGACTCTGATGCTGGCCAGGAGGATCAAAATAATTCTAACCTGGAAAATCCAATTCTTCCTGAAGGTGAGGAAGGAGACCCCAGTGGGGCTCTCTTTACCCCACCTGGAAGGGTTAACAGTTTACCAAGAAGATCTAGATCTCCTTCTGTGGAATCTAATCGTTCTGGTACATCTGTAGGGAGCTCTGTTTCTCATAGGACCTCTTCTCATAAAAGGGAGTCCTCTTATGAGAAGAAGTGCCAACTGCTTGAGTTTGAAAGAGCTAAGCTCAGGATCAAGAGAGAGCAATTGGCCTTAGACAGGGAATCCCTGGAGCTTCAGAGAGCTTCTCAGAAGTTGGGACTAGAGTCCCATGGTGGCAGCAACAGTGTCCCTAGGAGTAGAGAAGATACTCATCACCATAGGAACCTGAACAAGATTGTCCCTCCCTACCAGAGTTGGGATGACATCCACAAATGGATAACTGCACTTGAGAGGGCCTGTAAGGTACAGAGGGTCCTTCAGGAGCAGTGGGCAGCAATCTTGTGGCTCTCCTTTGCAGACAAAGGTAGAGACAAGCTCCTCACTGTAAGAGAAGAGGATGCTGATAATTACAAAGTCCTGAAGAATGCCCTGATTGATGGGTTTGGCCTAACCACTGAACAATACAGGTTAAAGTTCAGAGATACCCAAAAGGCACAGACTCAGGACTGGGTTGACTTTGTAGATTTTGCTACTAAGGCTCTGGAAGGTTGGATACATGGCAGCAAGGTGCATGACTTTTTAGGATTGTACAATTTGATTATGAGGGAGCAGATCCTTAATAATTGTCAAAACCAGCTTTTACACCAGTACCTGGTGGACTCTGATCTGACCTCTCCCCAAGAATTGGGAAAGAAGGCAGACAAATGGGTCAGAACCAGAGTAAAGCCAAAGACTCAGGGTGGTGATCAGAAGAAAGATTCTTCCAAAAACCAAGAGAATGGTGGGGATAAATCAAAAGATAAATCGACTACAGGGCCCCAAAATTCCTCTTCTGGGGGTGGGTCCCAAACTCCTTCCTCCCCTGAAAAGAAACCTTATTGCCATTTATGTAAGAAGCCTGGCCACTGGAAAAATGACCCCAGTTGCCCTAAGGCCAGCAATAAGGAAAATGTTCCTCCCAGCAATACTACCACTCCTCCTGGTACTACAAGTAGTAATCCCCCAGGTGGTAGTAATGCACCCAAAAAGGTAGGTGCATTGTCATGGGGAACTGAGGTGGACCCCAGCTTATCAAGGTCCTCCTCGCAGGCCTCCTTAGTCTGTGATGGTAGCATGTGATTTGCCACTTTTACAATGAGTCCCTCCCAATACTTTGGGCAAGTACAGACAGGAGCCCTTAATAAATTGTCAGAAAGCTGTGGCCCTCAGGGACACAGGGGCTAGTGTCACCATGGTGACAGGGAAACTAGTCCCCCCTGAACAGCTTTTACCTGAGTTCAAGTACCAGGTGACCAACATTGATGGTATCAGCACAGATCATCCCATGGCCATAGTCAATCTCAGCTGGGGAGGGGTCACTGGCCCAAAGAGAGTGGCAGTGTCCCCAAACTTGCCTGTAGATTGCCTGTTGGGCAATGATCTGGAGGTTTCAGCTTCGGCTGAAGTTGAATACCAGGCCCATTTAAAAATGTTGGGCCTCTCTGAGAAGGTTGGTGGGGCTGTTAGAGCCTCAGCCCCATCCCAGGGAAATTTTGGAGAAGGGGAGCCTGAAAGAATGGCCCACTCTACTCCACAAGAGAGCAGAAGGGTTGAAGAAAAGTCTTCTTCCCCCAGACTATAGGTAAGGGTCAGCTTCCTCAGGGAACTGATCCTACCCCTAGTGAAGGAACTGCCCCAGAGGTGGTCAGACCTGGCCTGGCAACCCCCCTGATGGCAGGGGACCCTTCCAAGGTGGTACCCAGTCTGGAGCAGGTAACCTGCCCCTCTCTACCCTCCCTCTGTCAGCCCAGGGCTGCAGAGGTCAGGGAGGTCAGTGGACCCCTAAGGGCTCCCTGTCTAGAGGAACTCCCTCATCCACAGATTAGGGGCACCCAGTCTAGTAGCCCTAGCCAGGTCAAAATTCCTCAGCACACTGAGGGATCCCTCTTACCATTGTGTAGGGACCTCCCCCAGATGGACTCTGTTGGGCAAAGGCAAACCTGGGACCAAGTGGTTCCAAACCTACCATGTCCCTCCATTGTTCCAACCAAAGGGACCCAACCCCCAGCTGTAGGCTGCCAGAGGTTGACCCTTAGGGCCAGATACAACTCAGTCATGGAAAGAAAGGCCTCCATGGTGACCAGTGATCTGAGGAAGCTGAGACCAACTTTATTAGGGCCTCACTTCTCCACTCAGGCACCCCACCAGCCTTTTACTTTACCAAAACACACTACAGGTAGTAATTCCAAATGGTGGAGATCATCCAATACCCTTGGGGTTAGGAATTGCTTAGTGGACCATAAGACAGGGGGTAACTATTCTAGTGCAGGTTCTTCCTTATATGGCCACTTAGTCAATAAAGGCTCAACTGGGCAAGGTTAGCGTTATCTCCCTTCGTTTGGGGAGGGGGGTTATGTAGGAAGGTGGAATCTGACTGCATGGTTGCCCCCACTTTTTTCCTGGTGTTTTGCTGGTTTTCAACTTAGTTTGGCTGGGATCCTGCTATTCAGGACCCCAGCCTATCTGCTTACTCCCTAAATTGATTGCATGTACTCTAGGTACACTCCAGATTGGATTCTGGGGTACCCTTATAAGTCCCTAGTATATGGTATACTATGTACCCAGGGCATAGGTACCCCAGAGGACTCCTAGGGGCTGCAGCATGTATTATGCCACCCCTGAGAGGCCATTCAAACTGACACCACAGGTCAGCTACTGCAGCCTGTGTAAGGTGGTGCATGCAACCCTTACTTAGATATAGGTTCCCTATATCCATCCTGATCACTGCACATATAAGCCTATCAGTCACCCCTATGGCAGGCCTTATCAATCCTGAAGGCAGGGTGCTGGGTTTTATGTGAGAGGGTGCCCATGCATGAGCAGAGCCCCTCTGCAGCCTTCGGAACCACTATTCCGGGGTTGTCTGTGATGCAGCCAACCATATACTCTTAAGTGCATTATAACCTCGCGGTAAATGCTAACTTTAAAATGGCTGCAAGGAATTATGTCGTGTTTGGTGTCAAACACCTTGGAATCATACCTCCACACCAGTAACTGGTGTGGGAGGTATGATTCCACCCTCCTAGAGGGAGAAATATGACAGCACCGGTACACCCGGTACCAGCTTCACAGAGCCCTGGCATCACAAAATGGATGCTGCCAGCCACAGACACGAGTCTGCCCTCCTGCTGCTGGACGAAACTCCGGCAGGGGAAGGCTTGACAATAGGTTTCCTGTCACAGGGAGGTTTGATCACCTCCCAGACAGGCTTTAGTGTATTGGGGCTGGGTGGGTGCACTCCAAGAGTGCTTGATGTCTGCACTGGGGGCACATTTGGTGTCCCTGTGCTTAGTCCAGCTCAAACCGGTTGCAGGGGCACTCAGCCCCTGCTCTGGCGCGAAACTGGACAAAGGACATGGGTGTAGCCACCCCTCTGTCCTGACCCTCCCATAGGTGGGTCCCTAGAGTTTGTCCCACCCCTTCCTTGGGTATAAAGTAGGAACCCCTGGCTACAGGACTTTAGATTTTACCTGGACTAAACTCTGCAACAGAAACTAAGTACTTCGACGATCTGCACTATGCTGGATGACTGAAGAATCTCCCTTGGAGTAAAGGAGTTACTCCCCTGCAAGGCAGGCACCTTTAACGCAACTGACCGGTTGGCATCTCCGAAGCTCCTGAGGACTCCGAAGAATATTGCCACACAGGAGGTGGGTTACCAAGGTCTCTGAGGTCGATCTGTGCCCACAGCAAGTCTGAGGCCCGTATCCCTCGTGGTGACCGTGCAACCCGAACCCCTGGACACCGCGTCTATTTGCAGAAGCATCAGCTTTCCGGCGACCCCTGAGGCTGAGCTTTGTGTTACTTGTAGCTCTGACCCGAGCAGTAAATACACCGAAGATTGCTGGCCTACACTCAACGAGTGTTCCGTGGGCTGCCATTTTGGGATTCCTCTCGAGGTCCCTTCGCGATCCCTGGTCCGTTGACCTGTGGGTCCCCAAGAAGGCAACTCTAACTTTCAATGGCTTTCCCTGGTTGCTCCAGACGTGCCCTGACTCTCCATTGCTTGGGGAGTCCCCAGGACCTTGCTGGATCTCACAGAAGCATCTTTTCTCTGACCGTGTGGGTTGCAGTTGCCAAGGCTTGTTGGTCTCCAATCCGGAAACTGACCCCTCAGCAATCGACATACTTCATGGGACAGCTTGCCTGTGGATCCTGGTTGTCGTCGACGTCTCCTGGTCCCCGTGGCTGCAGAGTCAAGCTTCACCTCTTCGCACCTGAAGCACCCGACATCGGTGGGCATTCGATTGCTCCGCTCCTGGTCACGTGAAGTGACCCAGACTTTGTCCCCTCTGCTTTCAGGTTCTCCACATCTTCGATCCAGGCTTGGATCACACCGGACACTTTTCTTCTCCACGGCAGCAGCTCTTCTTGGCAATACGCCATAGAAAACGACGAGGGTTTCCGACACCACTTGATCCCTATGCACCCGGCTTCCCTGGGCTAGGTAACACGGGTACCTCAGTACTCACAAGGGTGCGGGCCTTTGAACCTTCTAAGTTTAGCTGGGTTTCCTTGAAGTCCTCTCTGAAGTGTCCTTAAACTCTAAAATTCCAACCGCGACTTTCCCATAGAGTTGTACGGAGCTCGCATCTGTGTTCCCACACTGCACCCATCCTCCGTGGGTCCCCTGTGTCACTACCTTGGGTGGTTCCTTGGGGTCCCAGCGATTCTACGTGCTCTAGGCACTGTGTCTAGTCAAGTCGTGGTTCTTGTACCACTTTCTTAGTATATGGTTTGGTCTCCCCTGGAGCCCACTGTGTATTGTGCTATTTACTGTCGTTCTAGTACTTTGTAATTGTGTGCCTTGTTGTCTAATCTCATAAAGAGGTTAGTAGAGAGTGTTTAGTAATAAATACATATATTTTATATATACCTGGTGTGGTTCTCCTTTCATTTGGTCATTCAAGAGGTTATATACTGGTAAAACAAGCTGCTTTACATTCCTTCAAGACTTAGCCTGAAGGCTGCTCTCCACAGCTACCACTAGGATAGCTTTCTATAAAGGTTGTCTTTAACCTAATCATCAATAAGGGTCGTTTGGACTGGTGCAAGGTGCCCACTTTAATTAGTGGACAGCATATACCAGGCCAGCTTCTCACATTGGTGTGCAGCGGTTGGGATTAAAGCTTGCTATTGTTTTACCAGATAATCTCAGTGAGTGACTAACTGAAAACCACTAAAGGTACTTAGGTACATATAAATCAAGTCTGGAATACAGTAAGTTCTACGGAACTTAGAGTTGTGTGTCAAGGGCTTAGCACACCCTTTCTACAACTCAAGAGAGTTTAGTAGGCCCTACTAGAGTAGGTAGGTGCATACACCACACCACACTAGTCATGTCTTCAAGGGCAGAAGCCAGTGGGCCTCTCCCAACTAAGTACGACCATGTCTCATACCAAGAATTGAGGACTATGTGTGCCTCTAGGAAATTGAAGACAGGGAAAAGCCCAACCACACAACATCTCATAAAGTTGTTGCTTGCAGATGACCTCAGAAAGACCCCAGGGTCTGATGAGGTTGGCAGAGTGGGTGGGACAGCAGAAGAGGAAAGGCCAGGTAGTGAACACTACTATGACCCAGACTCTGATGCTGGCCAGGAGGATCAAAATAATTCTAACCTGGAAAATTCAATTCTTCCTGAAGGTGAGGAAGGAGACCCCAGTGGGGCTCTCTTTACCCCACCTGGAAGGGTTAACAGTTTACCAAGAAGATCTAGATAACCTTCTGTGGAATCTAATCGTTCTGGTACATCTGTAGGGAGCTCTGTTTCTCATAGGACCTCTTCTCATAAAAGGGAGTCCTCTTATGAGAAGAAGTGCCAACTGCTTGAGTTTGAAAGAGCTAAGCTCAGGATCAAGAGAGAGCAATTGGCCTTAGACAGGGAATCCCTGGAGCTTCAGAGAGCTTCTCAGAAGTTGGGACTAGAGTCCCATGGTGGCAGCAACAGTGTCCCTAGGAGTAGAGAAGATACTCATCACCATAGGAACCTGAACAAGATTGTCCCTCCCTACCAGAGTTGGGATGACATCCACAAATGGATAACTGAACTTGAGAGGGCTTGTAAGGTACAGAGGGTCCCTCAGGAGCAGTGGGCAGCAATCTTGTGGCTCTCCTTTGCAGACAAAGGTAGAGACAAGCTCCTCACTGTAAGAGAAGAGGATGCTGATAATTACAAAGTCCTGAAGAGTGCCCTGATTGATGGGTTTGGCCTAACCACTGAACAATACAGGTTAAAGTTCAGCGATACCCAAAAGGCACAGACTCAGGACTGGGTTGACTTTGTAGATTGTGCTACTAAGGCTCTGGAAGGTTGGATACATGGCAGCAAGGTGCATGACTTTTTAGGATTGTACAATTTGATTATGAGGGAGCAGATCCTTAATAATTGTCAAAACCAGCTTTTACACCAGTACCTGGTGGACTCTGATCTGACCTCTCCCCAAGAATTGGGAAAGAAGGCAGACAAATGGGTCAGAACCAGAGTAAAGCCAAAGACTCAGGGTGGTGACCAGAAGAAAGATTCTTCCAAAAACCAAGAGAATGGTGGTGATAAATCAAAAGATAAATCCACTACAGGGCCCCAAAATTCCTCTTCTGGGGGTGGGTCCCAAACTCCTTCCTCCCCTGAAAAGAAACCTTATTGCCATATATGTAAGAAGCCTGGCCACTGGAAAAATGACCCCAGATGCCCTAAGGCCAGCAATAAGGAAAATGTTCCTCCCAGCAATACTACCACTCCTCCTGGTACTACAAGTAGTAATCCCCCAGGTGGTAGTAATGCACCCAAAAGGTAGGTGCATTGTCATGGGGAACTGAGGTGGACCCCAGCTTATCAAGGTCCTCCTCGCAGGCCTCCTTAGTCTGTGATGGTAGCATGGGATTTGCCACTTTTACTATGAGTCCCAATACTTTGGGCAAGTACAGACAGGAGCCCTTAATAAATGGTCAGAAAGCTGTGGCCCTCAGGGACACAGGGGCTAGTGTCACCATGGTGACAGGGAAACTAGTCCCCCTCAACAGCTTTTACCTGAGTTCAAGTACCAGGTGACCAACATTGATGGTATCAGCACAGATCATCCCATGGCCATAGTCAATCTCAGCTGGGGAGGGGTCACTGGCCCAAAGAGAGTGGCAGGGTCCCCAAACTTGCCTGTATATTGCCTGTTGGGCAATGATCTGGAGGTTTCAGCTTGGGCTGAAGTTGAATACCAGGCCCATTTAAACATGTTGGGCCTCTCTGAGAAGGTTGGTGGGGCTGTTAGAGCCTCAGCCCCATCCCAGGGAAATTTTGGAGAAGGGGAGCCTGAAAGAATGGCCCACTCTACTCCACAAGAGAGCAGAAGGGTTGAAGAAAAGTCTTCTTCCCCCAGACTATAGGTAAGGGTCAGCTTCCTCAGGGAACTGCTCCTACCCCTAGTGAAGGAACTGCCCCAGAGGTGGTCAGGCCTGGCCTGGCAACCCCCTGATGGCAGGGGACCCTTCCAAGGTGGTACCCAGTCTGGAGCAGGTAACCTGCCCCTCTCTACCCTCCCTCTGTCAGCCCAGGGCTGCAGAGGTCAGGGAGGTCAGTGGACCCCTAAGGGCTCCCTGTCTAGAGGAACCCCCTCATCCACAGATTAGGGGCACCCAGTCTAGTAGCCCTAGCCAGGTGAAAATTCCTCAGCACACTGAGGGATCCCTCTTACCATTGTGTAGGGACCTCCCCAGATGGACTCTGTTGGGCAAAGGCAAACCTGGGACTAAGTGGTTCCAAACCTACCATGTCCCTCCATTGTTCCAACCAAAGGGACCCGACCCCCAGCTGTAGGCTGCCAGAGGTTGACCCTTAGGGCCAGATACAACTCAGTCATGGAAAGAAAGGCCTCCATGGTGACCAGTGATCTGAGGAAGCTGAGACCAACTTTATTAGGGCCTCACTTCTCCACTCAGACACCCCACCAGCCTTTTACTTTGCCAAAACACACTACAGGTAGTAATTCCAAATGGTGGAGATCATCCAATACCCTTGGGGTTAGGAATTGCTTAGTGGACCATAAGACAGGGGGTAACCATGCTAGTGCAGGTTTTCCTTATATGGCCACTTAGTCAATAAAGGCTCAACTGGGCAAGGTTAGCGTTATCTCCCTTCGTTTGGGGGGGGTTATGTAGGAAGGTGGAATCTGACTGCATGGTTGCCCCCACTTTTTTCCTGGTGTTTTGCTGGTTTTCAACTTAGTTTGGCTGGGATCCTGCTATTCAGGACCCCAGCCTATCTGCTTACTCCCTAAATTGATTGCATGTACTCTAGGTACACTCCAGATTGGATTCTGGGGTACCCTTATAAGTCCCTAGTATATGGTATACTATGTACCCAGGGCATAGGTACCCCAGAGGCCTCCTAGGGGCTGCAGCATGTATTATGCCACCCCTGAGAGGCCATTCAAACTGACACCACAGGTCTGCTACTGCAGCCTGTGTAAGGTGGTGCATGCAACCCTTACTTAGATATAGGTTCCCTATATCCATCCTGATCACTGCACATATAAGCCTATCAGTCACCCCTATGGCAGGCCTTATCAATCCTGAAGGCAGGGTGCTGGGTTTTATGTGAGAGGGTGCCCATGCATGAGCAGAGCCCCTCTGCAGCCTTCGGAACCACTATTCCGGGGTTGTCTGTGATGCAGCCAACCATATACTCTTAAGTGCATTATAACCTTGCGGTAAATGCTAACTTTAAAATGGCTGCAAGGAATTATGTCGTGTTTGGTGTCAAACACCTTGGAATCATACCTCCACACCAGTAACTGGTGTGGGAGGTATGATTCCAGCCTCCTAGAGGGAGAAATATGACAGCACCGGTACACCCGGTACCAGCTTCACAGAGCCCTGGCATCACAAAATGGATGCTGCCAGCCACAGACACGAGTCTGCCCTCCTGCTGCTGGACGAAACTCCGGCAGGGGAAGGCTTGACAATAGGTTTCCTGTCACAGGGAGGTGTGATCACCTCCCAGACAGGCTTTAGTGTATTGGGGCTGGGTGGGTGCACTCCAAGAGTGCTTGATGTCTGCACTGGGGGCACATTTGGTGTCCCTGTGCTTAGTCCAGCTCAAACCGGTTGCAGGGGCACTCAGCCCCTGCTCTGGCGCGAAACTGGACAAAGGACATGGGTGTAGCCACCCCTCTGTCCTGACCCTCCCATAGGTGGGTCCCTAGAGTTTGTCCCACCCCTTCCTTGGGTATAAAGTAGGAACCCCTGGCTACAGGACTTTAGATTTTACCTGGACTAAACTCTGCAACAGAAACTAAGTACTTCGACGATCTGCACTATGCTGGATGACTGAAGAATCTCCCTTGGAGTAAAGGAGTTACTCCCCTGCAAGGCAGGCACCTTTAACGCAACTGACCGGTTGGCATCTCCGAAGCTCCTGAGGACTCCGAAGAATATTGCCACACAGGAGGTGGGTTACCAAGGTCTCTGAGGTCGATCTGTGCCCACAGCAAGTCTGAGGCCCGTATCCCTCATGGTGACCGTGCAACCCGAACCCCTGGACACCGCGTCTATTTGCAGAAGCATCAGCTTTCCGGCAACCCCTGAGGCTGAGCTTTGTGTTACTTGTAGCTCTGACCCGAGCAGTAAATACACCGAAGATTGCTGGCCTACACTCAACGAGTGTTCCGTGGGCTGCCATTTTGGGATTCCTCTCGAGGTCCCTTCGCGATCCCTGGTCCGTTGACTTGTGGGTCCCCAAGAAGGCAACTCTAACTTTCAATGGGTTTCCCTGGTTGCTCCAGACGTGCCCTGACTCTCCATTGCTTGGGAGTCCCCAGGACCTTGCTGGATCTCACAGAAGCATCTTTTCTCTGACCGTGTGGGTTGCAGTTGCCAAGGCTTGTTGGTCTCCAATCCGGAAACTGACCCCTCAGCAATCGACATACTTCATGGGACAGCTTGCCTGTGGATCCTGGTTGTCGTCGACGTCTCCTGGTCCCCGTGGCTGCAGAGTCAAGCTTCACCTCTTCGCACCTGAAGCACCCAACATCGGTGGGCATTCGATTGCTCCGCTCCTGGTCACGTGAAGTGACCCAGACTTTGTCCCCTCTGCTTTCAGGTTCTCCACATCTTCGATCCAGGCTTGGATCACACCGGACACTTTTCTTCTCCACGGCAGCAGCTCTTCTTGGCAATACGCCATAGAAAACGACGAGGGTTTCCGACACCACTTGATCCCTATGCACCCGGCTTCCCTGGGCTAGGTAACACGGGTACCTCAGTACTCACAAGGGTGCGGGCCTTTGAACCTTCTAAGTTTAGCTGGGTTTGCTTGAAGTCCTCTCCGAAGTGTCCTTAAACTCTAAAATTCCAACCGCGACTTTCCCATAGAGTTGTACGGAGCTCGCATCTGTGTTCCCACACTGCACCCATCCTCCGTGGGTCCCCTGTGTCACTACCTTGGGTGGTTCCTTGGGGTCCCAGCGATTCTACGTGCTCTAGGCACTGTGTCTAGTCAAGTCGTGGTTCTTGTACCACTTTCTTAGTATACGGTTTGGTCTCCCCCTGGAGCCCACTGTGTATTGTGCTATTTACTGTCGTTCTAGTACTTTGTAATTGTGTGCCTTGTTGTCTAATCTCATAAAGAGGTTAGTAGAGAGTGTTTAGTAATAAATACATATATTTTATATATACCTGGTGTGGTTCTCCTTTCATTTGGTCATTCAAGAGGTTATATACTGGTAAAACAAGCTGCTTTACATTCCTTCAAGACTTAGCCTGAAGGCTGCTCTCCACAGCTACCACTAGGATAGCTTTCTATAAAGGTTGTCTTTAACCTAATCATCAATAAGGGTCGTTTGGACTGGTGCAAGGTGCCCACTTTAATTAGTGGACAGCATATACCAGGCCAGCTTCTCACATTGGTGTGCAGCGGTTGGGATTAAAGCTTGCTATTGTTTTACCAGATAATCTCAGTGAGTGACTAACTGAAAACCACTAAAGATACTTAGGTACATATAAATCAAGTCTAGAATACAGTAAGTTCTACGGAACTTAGAGTTGTGTGTCAAGGGCTTAGCACACCCTTTCTACAACTCAAGAGAGTTTAGTAGGCCCTACTAGAGTAGGTAGGTGCATACACCACACCACACTAGTCATGTCTTCAAGGGCAGAAGCCAGTGGGCCTCTCCCAACTAAGTACGACCATGTCTCATACCAAGAATTGAGGACTATGTGTGCCTCTAGGAAATTGAAGACAGGGAAAAGCCCAACCACACAACATCTCATAAAGTTGTTGCTTGCAGATGACCTCAGAAAGACCCCAGGGTCTGATGAGGTTGGCAGAGTGGGTGGGACAGCAGAAGAGGAAAGGCCAGGTAGTGAACACTACTATGACCCAGACTCTGATGCTGGCCAGGAGGATCAAAATAATTCTAACCTGGAAAATTCAATTCTTCCTGAAGGTGAGGAAGGAGACCCCAGTGGGGCTCTCTTTACCCCACCTGGAAGGGTTAACAGTTTACCAAGAAGATCTAGATAACCTTCTGTGGAATCTAATCATTCTGGTACATCTGTAGGGAGCTCTGTTTCTCATAGGACCTCTTCTCATAAAAGGGAGTCCTCTTATGAGAAGAAGTGCCAACTGCTTGAGTTTGAAAGAGCTAAGCTCAGGATCAAGAGAGAGCAATTGGCCTTAGACAGGGAATCCCTGGAGCTTCAGAGAGCTTCTCAGAAGTTGGGACTAGAGTCCCATGGTGGCAGCAACAGTGTCCCTAGGAGTAGAGAAGATACTCATCACCATAGGAACCTGAACAAGATTGTCCCTCCCTACCAGAGTTGGGATGACATCCACAAATGGATAACTGAACTTGAGAGGGCCTGTAAGGTACAGAGGGTCCCTCAGGAACAGTGGGCAGCAATCTTGTGGCTCTCCTTTGCAGACAAAGGTAGAGACAAGCTCCTCACTGTAAGAGAAGAGGATGCTGATAATTACAAAGTCCTGAAGAGTGCCCTGATTGATGGGTTTGGCCTAACCACTGAACAATACAGGTTAAAGTTCAGCGATACCCAAAAGGCACAGACTCAGGACTGGGTTGACTTTGTAGATTGTGCTACTAAGGCTCTGGAAGGTTGGATACATGGCAGCAAGGTGCATGACTTTTTAGGATTGTACAATTTGATTATGAGGGAGCAGATCCTTAATAATTGTCAAAACCAGCTTTTACACCAGTACCTGGTGGACTCTGATCTGACCTCTCCCCAAGAATTGGGAAAGAAGGCAGACAAATGGGTCAGAACCAGAGTAAAGCCAAAGACTCAGGGTGGTGACCAGAAGAAAGATTCTTCCAAAAACCAAGAGAATGGTGGGGATAAATCAAAAGATAAATCCACTACAAGGCCCCAAAATTCCTCTTCTGGGGGTGGGTCCCAAACTCCTTCCTCCCCTGAAAAGAAACCTTATTGCCATATATGTAAGAAGCCTGGCCACTGGAAAAATGACCCCAGATGCCCTAAGGCCAGCAATAAGGAAAATGTTCCTCCCAGCAATACTACCACTCCTCCTGGTACTACAAGTAGTAATCCCCCAGGTGGTAGTAATGCACCCAAAAAGGTAGGTGCATTGTCATGGGGAACTGAGGTGGACCCCAGCTTATCAAGGTCCTCCTCGCAGGCCTCCTTAGTCTGTGATGGTAGCATGGGATTTGCCACTTTTACTATGAGTCCCAATACTTTGGGCAAGTACAGACAGGAGCCCTTAATAAATGGTCAGAAAGCTGTGGCCCTCAGGGACACAGGGGCTAGTGTCACCATGGTGACAGGGAAACTAGTCCCCCTCAACAGCTTTTACCTGAGTTCAAGTACCAGGTGACCAACATTGATGGTATCAGCACAGATCATCCCATGGCCATAGTCAATCTCAGCTGGGGAGGGGTCACTGGCCCAAAGAGAGTGGCAGGGTCCCCAAACTTGCCTGTATATTGCCTGTTGGGCAATGATCTGGAGGTTTCAGCTTGGGCTGAAGTTGAATACCAGGCCCATTTAAACATGTTGGGCCTCTCTGAGAAGGTTGGTGGGGCTGTTAGAGCCTCAGCCCCATCCCAGGGAAATTTTGGAGAAGGGGAGCCTGAAAGAATGGCCCACTCTACTCCACAAGAGAGCAGAAGGGTTGAAGAAAAGTCTTCTTCCCCCAGACTATAGGTAAGGGTCAGCTTCCTCAGGGAACTGCTCCTACCCCTAGTGAAGGAACTGCCCCAGAGGTGGTCAGGCCTGGCCTGGCAACCCCCTGATGGCAGGGGACCCTTCCAAGGTGGTACCCAGTCTGGAGCAGGTAACCTGCCCCTCTCTACCCTCCCTCTGTCAGCCCAGGGCTGCAGAGGTCAGGGAGGTCAGTGGACCCCTAAGGGCTCCCTGTCTAGAGGAACCCCTCATCCACAGATTAGGGGCACCCAGTCTAGTAGCCCTAGCCAGGTGAAAATTCCTCAGCACACTGAGGGATCCCTCTTACCATTGTGTAGGGACCTCCCCAGATGGACTCTGTTGGGCAAAGGCAAACCTGGGACTAAGTGGTTCCAAACCTACCATGTCCCTCCATTGTTCCAACCAAAGGGACCCGACCCCCAGCTGTAGGCTGCCAGAGGTTGACCCTTAGGGCCAGATACAACTCAGTCATGGAGAGAAAGGCCTCCATGGTGACCAGTGATCTGAGGAAGCTGAGACCAACTTTATTAGGGCCTCACTTCTCCACTCAGACACCCCACCAGCCTTTTACTTTGCCAAAACACACTACAGGTAGTAATTCCAAATGGTGGAGATCATCCAATACCCTTGGGGTTAGGAATTGCTTAGTGGACCATAAGACAGGGGGTAACCATGCTAGTGCAGGTTATTCCTTATATGGCCACTTAGTCAATAAAGGCTCAACTGGGCAAGGTTAGCGTTATCTCCCTTCGTTTGGGGGGGGTTATGTAGGAAGGTGGAATCTGACTGCATGGTTGCCCCCACTTTTTCCTGGTGTTTTGCTGGTTTTCAACTTAGTTTGGCTGGGATCCTGCTATTCAGGACCCCAGCCTATCTGCTTACTCCCTAAATTGATTGCATGTACTCTAGGTACACTCCAGATTGGATTCTGGGGTACCCTTATAAGGCCCTAGTATATGGTATACTATGTACCCAGGGCATAGGTACCCCAGAGGCCTCCTAGGGGCTGCAGCATGTATTATGCCACCCCTGAGAGGCCATTCAAACTGACACCACAGGTCTGCTACTGCAGCCTGTGTAAGGTGGTGCATGCAACCCTTACTTAGATATAGGTTCCCTATATCCATCCTGATCACTGCACATATAAGCCTATCAGTCACCCCTATGGCAGGCCTTATCAATCCTGAAGGCAGGGTGCTGGGTTTTATGTGAGAGGGTGCCCATGCATGAGCAGAGCCCCTCTGCAGCCTTCGGAACCACTATTCCGGGGTTGTCTGTGATGCAGCCAACCATATACTCTTAAGTGCATTATAACCTCGCGGTAAATGCTAACTTTAAAATGGCTGCAAGGAATTATGTCGTGTTTGGTGTCAAACACCTTGGAATCATACCTCCACACCAGTAACTGGTGTGGGAGGTATGATTCCACCCTCCTAGAGGGAGAAATATGACAGCACCGGTACACCCGGTACCAGCTTCACAGAGCCCTGGCATCACAAAATGGATGCTGCCAGCCACAGACACGAGTCTGCCCTCCTGCTGCTGGACGAAACTCCGGCAGGGGAAGGCTTGACAATAGGTTTCCTGTCACAGGGAGGTGTGATCACCTCCCAGACAGGCTTTAGTGTATTGGGGCTGGGTGGGTGCACTCCAAGAGTGCTTGATGTCTGCACTGGGGGCACATTTGGTGTCCCTGTGCTTAGTCCAGCTCAAACCGGTTGCAGGGGCACTCAGCCCCTGCTCTGGCGCGAAACTGGACAAAGGACATGGGTGTAGCCACCCCTCTGTCCTGACCCTCCCATAGGTGGGTCCCTAGAGTTTGTCCCACCCCTTCCTTGGGTATAAAATAGGAACCCCTGGCTACAGGACTTTAGATTTTACCTGGACTAAACTCTGCAACAGAAACTAAGTACTTCGACGATCTGCACTATGCTGGATGACTGAAGAATCTCCCTTGGAGTAAAGGAGTTACTCCCCTGCAAGGCAGGCACCTTTAACGCAACTGACCGGTTGGCATCTCCGAAGCTCCTGAGGACTCTGAAGAATATTGCCACACAGGAGGTGGGTTACCAAGGTCTCTGAGGTCGATCTGTGCCCACAGCAAGTCTGAGGCCCGTATCCCTCGTGGTGACCGTGCAACCCGAACCCCTGGACACCGCGTCTATTTGCAGAAGCATCAGCTTTCCGGCGACCCCTGAGGCTGAGCTTTGTGTTACTTGTAGCTCTGACCCGAGCAGTAAATACACCGAAGATTGCTGGCCTACACTCAACGAGTGTTCCGTGGGCTGCCATTTTGGGATTCCTCTCGAGGTCCCTTCGCGATCCCTGGTCCGTTGACCTGTGGGTCCCCAAGAAGGCAACTCTAACTTTCAATGGGTTTCCCTGGTTGCTCCAGACGTGCCCTGACTCTCCATTGCTTGGGGAGTCCCCAGGACCTTGCTGGATCTCACAGAAGCATCTTTTCTCTGACCGTGTGGGTTGCAGTTGCCAAGGCTTGTTGGTCTCCAATCCGGAAACTGACCCCTCAGCAATCGACATACTTCATGGGACAGCTTGCCTGTGGATCCTGGTTGTCGTCGACGTCTCCTGGTCCCCGTGGCTGCAGAGTCAAGCTTCACCTCTTCGCACCTGAAGCACCCAACATCGGTGGGCATTCGATTGCTCCGCTCCTGGTCACGTGAAGTGACCCAGACTTTGTCCCCTCTGCTTTCAGGTTCTCCACATCTTCGATCCAGGCTTGGATCACACCGGACACTTTTCTTCTCCACGGCAGCAGCTCTTCTTGGCAATACGCCATACAAAACGACGAGGGTTTCCGACACCACTTGATCCCTATGCACCCGGCTTCCCTGGGCTAGGTAACCCGGGTACCTCAGTACTCACAAGGGTGCGGGCCTTTGAACCTTCTAAGTTTAGCTGGGTTTGCTTGAAGTCCTCTCCGAAGTGTCCTTAAACTCTAAAATTCCAACCGCGACTTTCCCATAGAGTTGTACGGAGCTCGCATCTGTGTTCCCACACTGCACCCATCCTCCGTGGGTCCCCTGTGTCACTACCTTGGGTGGTTCCTTGGGGTCCCAGCGATTCTACGTGCTCTAGGTACTGTGTCTAGTCAAGTCGTGGTTCTTGTACCACTTTCTTAGTATATGGTTTGGTCTCCCCCTGGAGCCCACTGTGTATTTTGCTATTTACTGTCGTTCTAGTACTTTGTAATTGTGTGCCTTGTTGTCTAATCTCATAAAGAGGTTAGTAGAGAGTGTTTAGTAATAAATACATATATTTTATATATACCTGGTGTGGTTCTCCTTTCATTTGGTCATTCAAGAGGTTATATACTGGTAAAACAAGCTGCTTTACATTCCTTCAAGACTTAGCCTGAAGGCTGCTCTCCACAGCTACCACTAGGATAGCTTTCTATAAAGGTTGTCTTTAACCTAATCATCAATAAGGGTCGTTTGGACTGGTGCAAGGTGCCCACTTTAATTAGTGGACAGCATATACCAGGCCAGCTTCTCACATTGGTGTGCAGCGGTTGGGATTAAAGCTTGCTATTGTTTTACCAGATAATCTCAGTGAGTGACTAACTGAAAACCACTAAAGGTACTTAGGTACATATAAATCAAGTCTAGAATACAGTAAGTTCTACGGAACTTAGAGTTGTGTGTCAAGGGCTTAGCACACCCTTTCTACAACTCAAGAGAGTTTAGTAGGCCCTACTAGAGTAGGTAGGTGCATACACCACACCACACTAGTCATGTCTTCAAGGGCAGAAGCCAGTGGGCCTCTCCCAACTAAGTACGACCATGTCTCATACCAAGAATTGAGGACTATGTGTGCCTCTAGGAAATTGAAGACAGGGAAAAGCCCAACCACACAACATCTCATAAAGTTGTTGCTTGCAGATGACCTCAGAAAGACCCCAGGGTCTGATGAGGTTGGCAGAGTGGGTGGGACAGCAGAAGAGGAAAGGCCAGGTAGTGAACACTACTATGACCCAGACTCTGATGCTGGCCAGGAGGATCAAAATAATTCTAACCTGGAAAATTCAATTCTTCCTGAAGGTGAGGAAGGAGACCCCAGTGGGGCTCTCTTTACCCCACCTGGAAGGGTTAACAGTTTACCAAGAAGATCTAGATAACCTTCTGTGGAATCTAATCGTTCTGGTACATCTGTAGGGAGCTTTGTTTCTCATAGGACCTCTTCTCATAAAAGGGAGTCCTCTTATGAGAAGAAGTGCCAACTGCTTGAGTTTGAAAGAGCTAAGCTCAGGATCAAGAGAGAGCAATTGGCCTTAGACAGGGAATCCCTGGAGCTTCAGAGAGCTTCTCAGAAGTTGGGACTAGAGTCCCATGGTGGCAGCAACAGTGTCCCTAGGAGTAGAGAAGATACTCATCACCATAGGAACCTGAACAAGATTGTCCCTCCCTACCAGAGTTGGGATGACATCCACAAATGGATAACTGAACTTGAGAGGGCCTGTAAGGTACAGAGGGTCCCTCAGGAGCAGTGGGCAGCAATCTTGTGGCTCTCCTTTGCAGACAAAGGTAGAGACAAGCTCCTCACTGTAAGAGAAGAGGATGCTGATAATTACAAAGTCCTGAAGAGTGCCCTGATTGATGGGTTTGGCCTAACCACTGAACAATACAGGTTAAAGTTCAGCGATACCCAAAAGGCACAGACTCAGGACTGGGTTGACTTTGTAGATTGTGCTACTAAGGCTCTGGAAGGTTGGATACATGGCAGCAAGGTGCATGACTTTTTAGGATTGTACAATTTGATTATGAGGGAGCAGATCCTTAATAATTGTCAAAACCAGCTTTACACCAGTACCTGGTGGACTCTGATCTGACCTCTCCCCAAGAATTGGGAAAGAAGGCAGACAAATGGGTCAGAACCAGAGTAAAGCCAAAGACTCAGGGTGGTGACCAGAAGAAAGATTCTTCCAAAAACCAAGAGAATGGTGGGGATAAATCAAAAGATAAATCCACTACAGGGCCCCAAAATTCCTCTTCTGGGGGTGGGTCCCAAACTCCTTCCTCCCCTGAAAAGAAACCTTATTGCCATATATGTAAGAAGCCTGGCCACTGGAAAAATGACCCCAGATGCCCTAAGGCCAGCAATAAGGAAAATGTTCCTCCCAGCAATACTACCACTCCTCCTGGTACTACAAGTAGTAATCCCCCAGGTGGTAGTAATGCACCCAAAAGGTAGGTGCATTGTCATGGGGAACTGAGGTGGACCCCAGCTTATCAAGGTCCTCCTCGCAGGCCTCCTTAGTCTGTGATGGTAGCATGGGATTTGCCACTTTTACTATGAGTCCCAATACTTTGGGCAAGTACAGACAGGAGCCCTTAATAAATGGTCAGAAAGCTGTGGCCCTCAGGGACACAGGGGCTAGTGTCACCATGGTGACAGGGAAACTAGTCCCCCTCAACAGCTTTTACCTGAGTTCAAGTACCAGGTGACCAACATTGATGGTATCAGCACAGATCATCCCATGGCCATAGTCAATCTCAGCTGGGGAGGGGTCACTGGCCCAAAGAGAGTGGCAGGGTCCCCAAACTTGCCTGTATATTGCCTGTTGGGCAATGATCTGGAGGTTTCAGCTTGGGCTGAAGTTGAATACCAGGCCCATTTAAACATGTTGGGCCTCTCTGAGAAGGTTGGTGGGGCTGTTAGAGCCTCAGCCCCATCCCAGGGAAATTTTGGAGAAGGGGAGCCTGAAAGAATGGCCCACTCTACTCCACAAGAGAGCAGAAGGGTTGAAGAAAAGTCTTCTTCCCCCCAGACTATAGGTAAGGGTCAGCTTCCTCAGGGAACTGCTCCTACCCCTAGTGAAGGAACTGCCCCAGAGGTGGTCAGGCCTGGCCTGGCAACCCCCCTGATGGCAGGGGACCCTTCCAAGGTGGTACCCAGTCTGGAGCAGGTAACCTGCCCCTCTCTACCCTCCCTCTGTCACCCCAGGGCTGCAGAGGTCAGGGAGGTCAGTGGACCCCTAAGGGCTCCCTGTCTAGAGGAACCCCCTCATCCACAGATTAGGGGCACCCAGTCTAGTAGCCCTAGCCAGGTGAAAATTCCTCAGCACACTGAGGGATCCCTCTTACCATTGTGTAGGGACCTCCCCAGATGGACTCTGTTTGGGCAAAGGCAAACCTGGGACTAAGTGGTTCCAAACCTACCATGTCCCTCCATTGTTCCAACCAAAGGGACCCAACCCCCAGCTGTAGGCTGCCAGAGGTTGACCCTTAGGGCCAGATACAACTCAGTCATGGAAAGAAAGGCCTCCATGGTGACCAGTGATCTGAGGAAGCTGAGACCAACTTTATTAGGGCCTCACTTCTCCACTCAGACACCCCACCAGCCTTTTACTTTGCCAAAACACACTACAGGTAGTAATTCCAAATGGTGGAGATCATCCAATACCCTTGGGGTTAGGAATTGCTTAGTGGACCATAAGACAGGGGGTAACCATGCTAGTGCAGGTTATGCCTTATATGGCCACTTAGTCAATAAAGGCTCAACTGGGCAAGGTTAGCGTTATCTCCCTTCGTTTGGGGGGGTTATGTAGGAAGGTGGAATCTGACTGCATGGTTGCCCCCACTTTTTCCTGGTGTTTTGCTGGTTTTCAACTTAGTTTGGCTGGGATCCTGCTATTCAGGACCCCAGCCTATCTGCTTACTCCCTAAATTGATTGCATGTACTCTAGGTACACTCCAGATTGGATTCTGGGGTACCCTTATAAGTCCCTAGTATATGGTATACTATGTACCCAGGGCATAGGTACCCCAGAGGCCTCCTAGGGGCTGCAGCATGTATTATGCCACCCCTGAGAGGCCATTCAAACTGACACCACAGGTCTCTCTACTGCAGCCTGTGTAAGGTGGTGCATGCAACCCTTACTTAGATATAGGTTCCCTATATCCATCCTGATCACTGCACATATAAGCCTATCAGTCACCCCTATGGCAGGCCTTATCAATCCTGAAGGCAGGGTGCTGGGTTTTATGTGAGAGGGTGCCCATGCATGAGCAGAGCCCCTCTGCAGCCTTCGGAACCACTATTCCGGGGTTGTCTGTGATGCAGCCAACCATATACTCTTAAGTGCATTATAACCTCGCGGTAAATGCTAACTGTGAGAAGTTGGCCTGGCATATGCTGTCCACTAATTATAGTGGGCACCTTGCACCAGTCCAAATCGACTCTTATGGTAGGTAGGTTAAAGACAACCTTATTGAAAGCTATCCTAGTGGTAGCTATGGAGAGCAGCCTTCAGGCTAAGTCTTGAAGGAATGTAAAGCAGCTTGTTTTACCAGTCTATAATCTCTTGAGTGACCAAATGAAAGAGCACCACACCAGGTATATATTCAAAATATATGTATTTATTACTAAACACACCCCTCTAGTCTCTTTATGAGGCTAGAGTTCAAGTACATAGGTTATAAGATCTTAAATCATATTAATAGCACAAATACACGTTTGGGCCCTAGGGGCGTACCAAACCATATACCAATAAAGTGGTATGCGAACCACGACTGAACTAGACACTAGGCCTAGAGCCTCTAGAAGTGCTTGGACCACAAGGAACCACCCAAGGTAGTGACACAGGGGACCCACGGGAGACGCGTGCAGTGTAAATACACAACCGCGATACGCCGTTAACTTCTATGGAGAAAGTCGGGATCGGGAAAATAGAGGAAAGTGACACTTTAAAGAGGACTAGGACAAAACCCCTTGAGATCTAGGACTTTGAAGAGTCTCTACCCACGGGAGCACCGGAGTACTCGTGTTACCTCACCCAGGGAAGCCGGGTGCATAGGTGCCTTTCGGGGTCGGGTTTCGTCGTCGTTTCTTATGGCGATCTGCTGCAAAGTGCTGCTGGCGACCAGGAGAAAAGTGTCCGGGTGGATCCAAGAGTGGATCGGAGTTCTGAAGAACCTGAAAGCAGAGGGGACAGAGTCTGGGTCACTAGCCAGTGACCAGGAAGGCGATGGACAGATGCCCACCGATGTCGAGTGCTTCAGGTGCGTTGACGGTCGTCTCGTTTCTGCAGCCACGAGGTCCAGGAGGCGTTGTCGGCAACCAGGAGCAGGATTCGGGCTGGTACACGATGTCTGTCGAGTGCTGCGGTGTCGGCGACCGGATTGGACCCAACAAGCCTTGGCAACGGCAAGTCTCGATGTAGCTGAAGATCGTCGATGGTGCAGACCAGCAAGGTCTGGGGAACTCACCCAGCGAGGGTAAGTCAGGGCAGGCCTGGAGAAACCAGGGGAGCCCTTTGGTTTTTTTAGAAAGTCTTCTGGGGACCCACGAGCCGGCTGGCAAGGGATCGCGAAGACACCTCGGGCGGAATCACTCAACAGGGGCCCACGGTCACTCGGGACAGTGTAGGCCTCTGATCTTCGGAGGGATTCTTGCTGGAGGTTGGGACCACACGTGGTCCAAAGCACAGGTTCGTAGAACGTTGTGAAGGGGTTGCACTCGACAATAGTGCATGGTACCCAGGGGTCGCGGTTCCTCGTCACTCGTGGGGTCCACTTGCCTCAGCTTCGCTGGGGACTCACGATGGCCTTGGAGAAGTCAGGAAATCCACTTCTTGGGCTGCAGGGACTTCGGACTCCGGCGGGAGCGGCGTAGTTTGCGACCGTCGTTGTCGTTTTTGGTGCCTGCCAAGCAGGGGAGTCACTCCTTGACTCCAAGGGAGATTCTTCAGTCCTCTAATCGTGATGTAGAGCGTCGAAGGTCCAGGATTCAGTTTCAAAGTTTAGTCCAGGGATATCTACTCTTGCTGTGGCAAGGGTTCCCCATTTTAACCAGTAAAACAGGGAGGGACTAACTCTATGACCCCACCTATGGGAGGGTCAAGGGAGGGGTGGCTACACCCACTTCCCTTTGTCCAGTTTCGTGCCAGAGCAGGGGCAGGTAGCCCCTGAGCTGGTTTGAACTGGCATATGCACAGAGGAGCCTTTTGCTCCCCCAGTGCAGGACTTCAAAGCACTCTAAGAGTGCACCCACCCAGCCCCAATACACATTATCCTGTCTGGGGAGGTGGTCACACCTCCCTGCAACAGGAAACCTATTGTCCAGGCCTCCCCTGCCGGAGTTTCGTCCAGCAGCAGGAGGCCAGACTTGTGTCTGTGGCAGCAGCATCCATTTTGTGATGCCAGGGCTTCAGAAAGAAGTTACCGGGTAAGCCAGAGTTAACATGTCTTTCCCTCTAGAAGGGTGGAATGCTACCCCGCCGCCAGGATTGGCGGGGGGTAGTATTCCAAGATGTTTGACACCAAACACGACATGTTTAGGTGCAGCCATTCCAAAGTTAGCATTTTACCGCGAGGATATAATGCGCTTAAGAGTATATGGTCAGGCTGCACTACAAACAGCATCAGAGATGGTCTCCGAACACTGCAGAGGGCCCTGCTCATGCAGGGGCACCCTCTCACATAGGAACCATGCACTCTGCCTTTAGGATTGATAAGGCCTGCCTTAGGAGTGACTTATAGGTTTATATGTGTGTATGTATTTAGTGATATAGGTAACCTATATCACAGTAAGGGGTGCATGCACCACCTTACCCAGGCTGCAGTAGCAGACCTGTGGTGTCAGTTTGGATGGCCTTCCAGGGGTGGCATAATACATGCTGCAGCCCCTGGCAGGCCTCTGAGGTACCTATGCCCTTGGTACATAGTATACCATATACTAGGGACTTATAAGGGCACTCCAGATTCCAATCAGAGATGTGCCTAAGGCACATGGAAACCTTTACAGAGAAAGCAGATAGACTGGGGCCCTGAATAGCAGGATCCCAGTCCAACTAAGTCATAAACCAGCAAAACACCATAAAAAAAAATGGGGGCAACCATATAGTCAGATTCCACCTTCCTACACTAACTTTAAAATGGCTGCAAGGAATTATGTCGTGTTTGGTGTCAAACACCTTGGAATCATACCTCCACACCAGTAACTGGTGTGGGAGGTATGATTCCACCCTCCTAGAGGGAGAAATATGACAGCACCGGTACACCCGGTACCAGCTTCACAGAGCCCTGGCATCACAAAATGGATGCTGCCAGCCACAGACACGAGTCTGCCCTCCTGCTGCTGGACGAAACTCCGGCAGGGGAAGGCTTGACAATAGGTTTCCTGTCACAGGGAGGTGTGATCACCTCCCAGACAGGCTTTAGTGTATTGGGGCTGGGTGGGTGCACTCCAAGAGTGCTTGATGTCTGCACTGGGGGCACATTTGGTGTCCCTGTGCTTAGTCCAGCTCAAACCGGTTGCAGGGGCACTCAGCCCCTGCTCTGGCGCGAAACTGGACAAAGGACATGGGTGTAGCCACCCCTCTGTCCTGACCCTCCCATAGGTGGGTCCCTAGAGTTTGTCCCACCCCTTCCTTGGGTATAAAGTAGGAACCCCTGGCTACAGGACTTTAGATTTTACCTGGACTAAACTCTGCAACAGAAACTAAGTACTTCGACGATCTGCACTATGCTGGATGACTGAAGAATCTCCCTTGGAGTAAAGGAGTTACTCCCCTGCAAGGCAGGCACCTTTAACGCAACTGACCGGTTGGCATCTCCGAAGCTCCTGAGGACTCCGAAGAATATTGCCACACAGGAGGTGGGTTACCAAGGTCTCTGAGGTCGATCTGTGCCCACAGCAAGTCTGAGGCCCGTATCCCTCGTGGTGACTGTGCAACCCGAACCCCTGGACACCGCGTCTATTTGCAGAAGCATCAGCTTTCCGGCGACCCCTGAGGCTGAGCTTTGTGTTACTTGTAGCTCTGACCCGAGCAGTAAATACACCGAAGATTGCTGGCCTACACTCAACGAGTGTTCCGTGGGCTGCCATTTTGGGATTCCTCTCGAGGTCCCTTCGCGATCCCTGGTCCGTTGACCTGTGGGTCCCCAAGAAGGCAACTCTAACTTTCAATGGGTTTTCCTGGTTGCTCCAGACGTGCCCTGACTCTCCATTGCTTGGGGAGTCCCCAGGACCTTGCTGGATCTCACAGAAGCATCTTTTCTCTGACCTTGTGGGTTGCAGTTGCCAAGGCTTGTTGGTCTCCAATCCGGAAACTGACCCCTCAGCAATCGACATACTTCATGGGACAGCTTGCCTGTGGATCCTGGTTGTCGTCGACGTCTCCTGGTCCCCGTGGCTGCAGAGTCAAGGTTCACCTCTTCGCACCTGAAGCACCCGACATCGGTGGGCATTCGATTGCTCCGCTCCTGGTCACGTGAAGTGACCCAGACTTTGTCCCCTCTGCTTTCAGGTTCTCCACATCTTCGATCCAGGCTTGGATCACACCGGACACTTTTCTTCTCCACGGCAGCAGCTCTTCTTGGCAATACGCCATACAAAACGACGAGGGTTTCCGACACCACTTGATCCCTATGCACCCGGCTTCCCTGGGCTAGGTAACACGGGTACCTCAGTACTCACAAGGGTGCGGGCCTTTGAACCTTCTAAGTTTAGCTGGGTTTGCTTGAAGTCCTCTCCGAAGTGTCCTTAAACTCTAAAATTCCAACCGCGACTTTCCCATAGAGTTGTACGGAGCTCGCATCTGTGTTCCCACACTGCACCCATCCTCCGTGGGTCCCCTGTGTCACTACCTTGGGTGGTTCCTTGGGGTCCCAGCGATTCTACGTGCTCTAGGCACTGTGTCTAGTCAAGTCGTGGTTCTTGTACCACTTTCTTAGTATATGGTTTGGTCTCCCCTGGAGCCCACTGTGTATTGTGCTATTTACTGTCGTTCTAGTACTTTGTAATTGTGTGCCTTGTTGTCTAATCTCATAAAGAGGTTAGTAGAGAGTGTTTAGTAATAAATACATATATTTTATATATACCTGGTGTGGTTCTCCTTTCATTTGGTCATTCAAGAGGTTATATACTGGTAAAACAAGCTGCTTTACATTCCTTCAAGACTTAGCCTGAAGGCTGCTCTCCACAGCTACCACTAGGATAGCTTTCTATAAAGGTTGTCTTTAACCTAATCATCAATAAGGGTCGTTTGGACTGGTGCAAGGTGCCCACTTTAATTAGTGGACAGCATATACCAGGCCAACTTCTCACATTGGTGTGCAGCGGTTGGGATTAAAGCTTGCTATTGTTTTACCAGATAATCTCAGTGAGTGACTAACTGAAAACCACTAAAGGTACTTAGGTACATATAAATCAAGTCTAGAATACAGTAAGTTCTACGGAACTTAGAGTTGTGTGTCAAGGGCTTAGCACACCCTTTCTACAACTCAAGAGAGTTTAGTAGGCCCTACTAGAGTAGGTAGGTGCATACACCACACCACACTAGTCATGTCTTCAAGGGCAGAAGCCAGTGGGCCTCTCCCAACTAAGTACGACCATGTCTCATACCAAGAATTGAGGACTATCTGTGCCTCTAGGAAATTGAAGACAGGGAAAAGCCCAACCACACAACATCTCATAAAGTTGTTGCTTGCAGATGACCTCAGAAAGACCCCAGGGTCTGATGATGTTGGCAGAGTGGGTGGGACAGAAGAAGAGGAAAGGCCAGGTAGTGAACACTACTATGACCCAGACTCTGATGCTGGCCAGGAGGATCAAAATAATTGTAACCTGGAAAATCCAATTCTTCCTGAAGGTGAGGAAGGAGACCCCAGTGGGGCTCTCTTTACCCCACCTGGAAGGGTTAACAGTTTACCAAGAAGATCTAGATCTCCTTCTGTGGAATCTAATCGTTCTGGTACATCTGTAGGGAGCTCTGTTTCTCATAGGACCTCTTCTCATAAAAGGGAGTCCTCTTATGAGAAGAAGTGCCAACTGCTTGAGTTTGAAAGAGCTAAGCTCAGGATCAAGAGAGAGCAATTGGCCTTAGACAGGGAATCCCTGGAGCTTCAGAGAGCTTCTCAGAAGTTGGGACTAGAGTCCCATGGTGGCAGCAACAGTGTCCCTAGGAGTAGAGAAGATACTCATCACCATAGGAACCTGAACAAGATTGTCCCTCCCTACCAGGGTTGGGATGACATCCACAAATGGATAACTGCACTTGAGAGGGCCTGTAAGGTACAGAGGGTCCCTCAGGAGCACTGGGCAGCAATCTTGTGGCTCTCCTTTGCAGACAAAGGTAGAGACAAGCTCCTCACTGTAAGAGAAGAGGATGCTGATAATTACAAAGTCCTGAAGAGTGCCCTGATTGATGGGTTTGGCCTAACCACTGAACAATACAGGTTAAAGTTCAGAGATACCCAAAAGGCACAGACTCAGGACTGGGTTGACTTTGTAGATTGTGCTACTAAGGCTCTGGAAGGTTGGATACATGGCAGCAAGGTGCATGACTTTTTAGGATTGTACAATTTGATTATGAGGGAGCAGATCCTTAATAATTGTCAAAACCAGCTTTTACACCAGTACCTGGTGGACTCTGATCTGACCTCTCCCCAAGAATTGGGAAAGAAGGCAGACAAATGGGTCAGAACCAGAGTAAAGCCAAAGACTCAGGGTGGTGACCAGAAGAAAGATTCTTACAAAAACCAAGAGAATGGTGGGGATAAATCAAAAGATAAATCCACTACAGGGCCCCAAAATTCCTCTTCTGGGGGTGGGTCCCAAACTCCTTCCTCCCCTGAAAAGAAACCTTATTGCCATATATGTAAGAAGCCTGGCCACTGGAAAAATGACCCCAGTTGCCCTAAGGCCAGCAATAAGGAAAATGTTCCTCCCAGCAATACTACCACTCCTCCTGGTACTACAAGTAGTAATCCCCCAGGCGGTAGTAATGCACCCAAAAAGGTAGGTGCATTGTCATGGGGAACTGAGGTGGACCCCAGCTTATCAAGATCCTCCTCGCAGGCCTCCTTAGTCTGTGATGGTAGCATGGGATTTGCCACTTTTACTATGAGTCCCAATACTTTGGGCAAGTACAGACAGGAGCCCTTAATAAATGGTCAGAAAGCTGTGGCCCTCAGGGACACAGGGGCTAGTGTCACCATGGTGACAGGGAAACTAGTCCCCCCTCAACAGCTTTTACCTGAGTTCAAGTACCAGGTGACCAACATTGATGGTATCAGCACAGATCATCCCATGGCCATAGTCAATCTCAGCTGGGGAGGGGTCACTGGCCCAAAGAGAGTGGCAGTGTCCCCAAACTTGCCTGTAGATTGCCTGTTGGGCAATGATCTGGAGGTTTCAGCTTGGGCTGAAGTTGAATACCAGGCCCATTTAAACATGTTGGGCCTCTCTGAGAAGGTTGGTGGGGCTGTTAGAGCCTCAGCCCCATCCCAGGGAAATTTTGGAGAAGGGGAGCCTGAAAGAATGGCCCACTCTACTCCACAAGAGAGCAGAAGGGTTGAAGAAAAGTCTTCTTCCCCCCAGACTATAGGTAAGGGTCAGCTTCCTCAGGGAACTGCTCCTACCCCTAGTGAAGGAACTGCCCCAGAGGTGGTCAGGCCTGGCCTGGCAACCCCCCTGATAGCAGGGGACCCTTCCAAGGTGGTACCCAGTCTGGAGCAGGTAACCTGCCCCTCTCTACCCTCCCTCTGTCAGCCCAGGGCTGCAGAGGTCAGGGAGGTCAGTGGACCCCTAAGGGCTCCCTGTCTAGAGGAACCCCTCATCCACAGATTAGGGGCACCCAGTCTAGTAGCCCTAGCCAGGTGAAAATTCCTCAGCACACTGAGGGATCCCTCTTACCATTGTGTAGGGACCTCCCCAGATGGACTCTGTTGGGCAAAGGCAAACCTGGGACTAAGTGGTTCCAAACCTACCATGTCCCTCCATTGTTCCAACCAAAGGGACCCAACCCCCAGCTGTAGGCTGCCAGAGGTTGACCCTTAGGGCCAGATACAACTCAGTCATGGAAAGAAAGGCCTCCATGGTGACCAGTGATCTGAGGAAGCTGAGACCAACTTTATTAGGGCCTCACTTCTCCACTCAGACACCCCACCAGCCTTTTACTTTGCCAAAACACACTACAGGTAGTAATTCCAAATGGTGGAGATCATCCAATACCCTTGGGGTTAGGAATTGCTTAGTGGACCATAAGACAGGGGGTAACCATGCTAGTGCAGGTTTTCCTTATATGGCCACTTAGTCAATAAAGGCTCAACTGGGCAAGGTTAGCGTTATCTCCTTTCGTTTTGGGGGGTTATGTAGGAAGGTGGAATCTGACTGCATGGTTGCCCCCACTTTTTCCTGGTGTTTTGCTGATTTTCAACTTAGTTTGGCTGGGATCCTGCTATTCAGGACCCCAGCCTATCTGCTTACTCCCTAAATTGATTGCATGTACTCTAGGTACACTCCAGATTGGATTCTGGGGTACCCTTATAAGTCCCTAGTATATGGTATACTATGTACCCAGGGCATAGGTACCCCAGAGGCCTCCCAGGGGCTGCAGCATGTATTATGCCACCCCTGAGAGGCCATTCAAACTGACACCACAGGTCTGCTACTGCAGCCTGTGTAAGGTGGTGCATGCACCCCTTACTTAGATATAGGTTCCCTATATCCATCCTGATCACTGCACATATAAGCCTATCAGTCACCCCTATGGCAGGCCTTATCAATCCTGAAGGCAGGGTGCTGGGTTTTATGTGAGAGGGTGCCCATGCATGAGCAGAGCCCCTCTGCAGCCTTCGGAACCACTATTCCGGGGTTGTCTGTGACGCGAGCCAACCATATACTCTTAAGTGCATTATAACCTTGCGGTAAATGCTAACTTTAAAATGGCTGCAAGGAATTATGTCGTGTTTGGTGTCAAACACCTTGGAATCATACCTCCACACCAGTAACTGGTGTGGGAGGTATGATTCCACCCTCCTAGAGGGAGAAATATGACAGCACCGGTACACCTGGTACCAGCTTCACAGAGCCCTGGCATCACAAAATGGATGCTGCCAGCCACAGACACGAGTCTGCCCTCCTGCTGCTGGACGAAACTCCGGCAGGGGAAGGCTTGACAATAGGTTTCCTGTCACAGGGAGGTGTGATCACCTCCCAGACAGGCTTTAGTGTATTGGGGCTGGGTGGGTGCACTCCAAGAGTGCTTGATGTCTGCACTGGGGGCACATTTGGTGTCCCTGTGCATAGTCCAGCTCAAACCGGTTGCAGGGGCACTCAGCCCCTGCTCTGGCGTGAAACTGGACAAAGGACATGGGTGTAGCCACCCCTCTGTCCTGACCCTCCCATAGGTGGGTCCCCAGAGTTTGTCCCACCCCTTACTTGGGTATAAAGTAGGAACCCCTGGCTACAGGACTTTAGATTTTACCTGGACTAAACTCTGCAACAGAAACCAAGTACTTCGACGATCTGCACTACGCTGGATGACTGAAGAATCTCCCTTGGAGAAAAGGAGTTACTCCCCTGCAAGGCAGGCACCCTTAACGCAACTGACCGGTTGGCATCTCCGAAGCTCCTGAGGACTCCGAAGAATATTGCCACACAGGAGGTGGGTTCCCGAGGTCTCTGAGGTCAATCTGTGCCCACAGCAAGTCTGAGGCTCGTATCCCTCGTGGTGACCGTGCAACCCGAACCCCTGGACACCGCATCTATTTGCAGAAGCATCAGCTTTCCGGCAACCCCTGAGGCTGAGCTTTGGGTTACTTGTAGCCCTGACCCCGAGCAGTAATTACATCGAAGATTGCTGGCCTACACTCAACAAGTGTTCCGTGGGCTGCCATTTTGTGATTCCTCTTGATGTCCCTTCGCGATCCCTGGTCCATTGACCTGTGGGTCCCGAAGAAGGCAACTCTAACTTTCAACGGGCTTCCCTGGTTGCTCCAGACGTGCCCTGACTCTCCATTGCTTGGGGAGTCCTCAGGACCTTGCTGGTCCTCACAGAAGCATCTTTTCTCTGACCGCGTGGGTTGCAGTTGCCAAGGCTTGTTGGTCTCCAATCTGGAAACTGACCCCTCAGCAATCGACATCCTTTGTGGGACAGCTCGCCTGCGGATCCTGGTTGTCGTCGACGTCTCCTGGTCCCCGTGGCTGCAGAGTCAAGCTTCACCTCTTCGCACCTGAAGCACCCGACATCAGTGGGCATTCGATTGCTCCGCTCCTGGTCACGTGAAGTGACCCAGACTTTGTCCCCTCTGCTTTCAGGTTCTCCACATCTTCGATCCAGGCTTGTATCACACCGGACACTTTTCTTCTCCACGGCAGCAGCTCTTCTTCGCAACACGCCATAGAAAACGACGAGGGTTTCCGACACCACTTGACCCCTATGCACCCGGCTTCCCTGGGCTAGGTAACACAGGTACCTCGGTACTCACAAGGGTGCGGGCCTTTGAACCTTCTAAGTCTAGCTGGGTTTGCTTGAAGTCCTCTCCGAAGTGTCCTTAAACTCTAAAATTCCAACTGCGACTTTCCCATAGAGTTGTACGGAGCTCGCATCTGTGTTCCCACACTGCACCCGTCCTCCGTGGGTCCCCTGTGTCACTACCTTGGGTGGTTCCTTGGGGTCCCAGCGATTCTAGATGCTCTAGGCCCTGTGTCTAGTCAAGTCGTGGTACTTGTACCACTTTCTTAGTATATGGTTTGGTCTCCCCCTGGAGCCCACTGTGTATTGTGCTATTTACTGTCGTTCTAGTACTGTGTAATTGTGTGCCTTGTTCTCTAATCTCATAAAGAGGTTAGTAGAGAGTGTTTAGTAATAAATACATATATTTTATATATACCTGGTGTGGTTCTCCTTTCATTTGGTCATTCAAGAGGTTATATACTGGTAAAACAAGCTGCTTTACATTCCTTCAAGACTTAGCCTGAAGGCTGCTCTCCACAGCTACCACTAGGATAGCTTTCTATAATGGTTGTATTTAACCTAATCATCAATAAGGGTCGTTTGGACTGGTGCAAGGTGCCCACTTTAATTAGTGGACAGCATATACCAGGCCAACTTCTCACAGAGAGTGCCAGTTCTGCTGCCTCACTGTTGGGCAGTTGGGCGTAGCCTGCATTTTCAAAGTTGTTGCCTTCCTGGTTTCCCATTTGAGACCCTGAGTTCAACTAAGCTTTTATTTCCTGGAGTGATCCAGTTGCTTATCATCTTCATTACTCCGAGTCCTAGTCTCCCTCATCACAGTACTTACAATATGAGCCTATCCTCAAAACACACATTTTTTTACCTGCCCTAGCATCTCGGTTTCACTAAACCAAAGGCTACGCATTTTCAGATGGAATCTAACTTAGGTCACATATCTGCCACTCGAAACCCCCAAGAACGAGGAAGGAAACCGCAATACTTCCTTCTACACAAAGCATAGCAGTGGACATTTTGTGCACCCAAAAGAAGGGGAAGGAAACTGATGCTTTGTGTAGCAGGAAGCATTGCAAAGTGGACATATCAATCCTGGTGCAGTGGAAGGGAAACGAAAGGACTGTGATGAAGAAGACCAGAACTTTAGGAGTGATAAATATTAAGGTATGTAAGTAGAAGCCTTTTGCCTTTGTCCTAGTCCTTACCATGTGAGTCAATGAATAATTGGAGACCAGTTAGTTGGGTGAAATTGCATTCTCGTGTTGTCACAAGTCCTGGGTAGGTGTCGAAAGACAGTGGTTGAGTCAAAGCATCAGATAGCAGCACTGCTGACTTGGATATTTTTTATACAAGTGTGGGACTTCTCTGGGAATCCCACACTTCTCGAGTCAGTAGCGAATGAGGTATCCAGGAGCTAAACGCTCCAGGAGAACAAGAATAATCTCTTCTGGGGCATATCAGCAACGGACGGCGATAAATAACGCAAAGCGCGCTTAGCGCTTTTGTATTTATCGCCGTCTATCGCTGGAATTTATCGCACTGTTAGCGCGTTATTAACAACGCGTTTCTCCAGGGCGATGTAAATTCCAGCGATAGCGGGGAAATCGCCGTTTTGCAGGGAACATCGCCGGTTTTCCAGCGATGTTCCCAGCAAAACGGCGATATGCTTGATGATACGACCCTGTGGTCGTAACACAAGAATCCACCCCCCATGTTAAACATACATGAGTCAGGATTTTAGCAGACGTTAGTTTTTGGCGAAAACAGCGGTTTCCCCCCAAAACTAACGTCTGCTAAAATGCGTGGGTCGCCTTGTAAATATCGCAATGTGCACATCAGCGATATTTTACAGGTTGTACTGCCCAGTGACGCCCACTTTGCATCTCATTAGAGATGCAAAGCGAGGCATGCTACTGCATGTTAGCATCCCCTTGTAGATAAGGCGCTAATATTATCTCCGCTTTTTTGGCTTTTAAAGCCAAAAAAGCGGAGATAAGGCCCTTGTAAATATGCCCCTTCTGAGAGTTCCATGCATGTGTTAAAGACAGCATTTAGAGAGACAGTGAGAAAAATAGCATGCATGTGGAACCCACTGAGGTATAAAAGCAATTATTAGAAGAGACATTAAATGGCACACTGACAAGTGCATTTAAATCTGCTCAACAACATAAGAATACTGTAAGAGGAGAGTACACTGAACACTCCATACACGTCTTGGAGGAGTTTGAAGACCTTAAACAACAGCCAGAGAGTGCAAAGTGAGGAGAGAATACTGCATATGATTTAGGGACTGTGGAAGTTGCTGAAGAACAAGCCTTCAAGAATCACGAAAGGTCAGCTGAACGCCACTGACGTCACAAAATATAATCGCTGTAATGTAGCAGCTGAAAGTTTCTACAGCGGGGCCAGGAACACAAGGGTTCATGAAGCTGTGAGGATATCACATTTCATATTTTTAGAGTTGATACTGCAGTGTAGTTTTCAGTGGGGTTCTGATCAGCAGAGGTCATTCTTGAGAACTTGGATTTAAAGACAGCATTATTTTGCCCAAGAACACGAAAGTGAGGAGGCAGAGAGTGTTGCCGGTATTCTGATTCAGGAAACAGCATACTGGCCACAGGCAGTGTCAAGAAATGTTACCAGGGACAAAACCATGTTCTCTGAGATGAGATTTCTTGCTAGATTGGAAGAAAGCAGGGGGGAAGAGGAGACAGATCTAGAGGTAGGAGTGCTGCAGTTCTTTGAAAAGTGGATATGATTTTGGTTACAGCAGGAAGCTGAGCCAATAAGGGACTCTGAACTGCCTGAAGACAAGAGGAGAACAGTTGTCAGGTCTTATAAGTGTACTATGTCCAGTCTGTAAGGCGAGACAATCAGTCTTTTATGTCATAAACTATCATGTGATTATTACAATGGCTTTGCAAAAGACAGAAGGGCAACTGCTTGGCCAGTGTTACCAGTGGTATTGATATTACTACAAATGTGTTGTGAATGTCTATAAAGGTTATCAGAGCAATGGAGTGCTCCTGGCTTCTAATGGCTGGTAGAAGCTCGGAGCAGCAACATTCCAATGTTTGTTCACAGCTGTTGCTGTGAACAAAGGCCTCACGGACCCTTCGGCTCGGGCCTTTAACGCTGGAGCAGGCCTTTAATGGCAGGTAGAGCCCGCTACGTCGGGCTCTAGGGCTATAGTGAAGTAGCAGGTGGTGTTAGTGCTCAATGATTATTTGAATGTATTTTATCTTTGGAGTCAGGCTGCCTAGGCTAGTTAGTAGCACTGCCACGCATATTCAACAGCTGGCAGAGCACCATTGGTACATAGCGTTTTCAACTAGCCACCACAAGCTACAGCATTAAACAATATGGTGCTACATCCGCTTTTAAGTTTTTTAATATAGTTTTTATGATTTTGACATGTATCATTGTAGTCTGTTTAAACTTATGGCAAGGTGGTATACCAAGATACCAAAACATTAAACAATGGGTTTACCGGATTGCATACTCAAGTATATTCAAAACAGCTGAGAGTTACTCCATGAGTAAATCAGAGAAATAATGCGTTTGTGCTGATTATAAAATGCTATACAATTATGAGTTATCAGTTAATCTTGTATCCCACAAGGGAGAGAGCGTCTTGAGGTATATCTAGGGAAATGCAATTTTTAATTAATGTAGATGCATTTATTGTTTTTGAAATTCACATAGATTAGACGTTTTGGAAGTGTGCCAACAAATTCTTAAGGGGTGGAGAGTAGGTGATGGTTCTTACATGCCCTTAAAAGCGCCTAGAAACAGATCTTACCCGCAATCTTCTCGATGTATTGGGAGAGAGGTCATGAATGAGTTAACAGACAGCTGTTTATAAGGAGGTGTAAGTAGATGATCTGAGCAGAACAGAGCTGAAAGTATAATAGGCCTTTATTGACCCTGTAACCTTTCAGTGAACTCAGATAACACATTCTTGAGGGAAAAGACAGTAGAGTGCTGAGGTAATACATGATGTTTTCTAAACAAAGTTGCACATGCCTGCTTGAATTTAAAGATCATACATTACATATTTTGACTGCGAAATTGCATTTCCCTCATTGGTAGATTCGACCAAGGCTAGTTGCCAGTGCACACAGCCTGGGAGAAGGGCATGTGTCCCAGCCATTGTGACTTTCGAGAAGCAGTGCAGGGACTTACTGGTGCTGAGTACCAGCACTTCTTTAATTTGAAAGTGAGAGTACCTGTACTTTTCAGCACTGCTGAATTACATTTAATGGGAGAGTATCAGCACTTCTCAGAAGCAAACAGGTACTCTAAAGATTAAGTACCTGCACTTCTATATTTACAATTAAAGCATTAGTGAGAAGCACAAACAAAGTACTTTCATTAGGAAAAGTGCATTATATCACCGCTTGCCCAACACATTCGCAAATCAATGTGCTGCTTTGGGCAAACTTATCCATGGTCTGGAAGATTCTCAAAGGATCTAAATAAATTGAAGTGATTTAGGTATTTGTCTGCGCTTCTGGCGTTGAATAGAGATTCCACAGATGCCTGAGCCACAGCACCTTGGGGCTTATTTACAAGCCCCTTGTGAGGCAGAGGCGGCGAATATTTACAAGGACACGTAAAGGCACCATGCGTGGCTTTTCGTGACGTTGTAAATATGACCCATTTACACACGTAAAAGGGGCATGCCATGGGTGTTGCTGTTAGTGTTCCCAAGCAACACCCATGGCTTCTGCCGCATTTCCAGATTTACGAGAAGTCGTAAACCTGGAAATGCGTCAGAATGCTACACCTGCCCAGAGGAGGTGTAGGGAGGTGCAATGAGGAGAAATGTTTTCATTTCTCCTCGTTTTTTTCCTCTTTGTATGCGTGCTGCATTCTGCAGCACACATAGCAAGAGGAAATTACCTCTTGTGATTGTTTTTGTGCAGGAAGGTACAGCTTCCTGCACAAAAACAATCTTTTCCCTGACGCAGTCACCCTTGCACCATAGTGCAAGGGGGCCTGTGTCGGCGCATGGCAGCTAATTCTCCGCCAGGAGAGAGAAAAGGGATACGTCATATCGTTGTAGATATGACACATCCCTTTGCTTCGGAATTAACGCAGCACAGCCAAATGGCTTGCGGCACTGGGCTACGTTAATTCCTTGTAAATAAGGCCCCCTGTGATTGCCCTGCTGCTCCTCTCTGATGCTAGGGGCAGAAGTACGAAGGCTTTTTGCAGTGCCAAAGGGTCTGATCAGAAAAATCAAACCTATTGCGACCGCACAATGGCCTTTTTCTATGTACCAAAACCAAATTGCGATTAAGTAACATGTTATCAAATCGTAATTTGTGTTTGAAACTCCATACCGAATTGATATTTAGAAGAGGCGTGTTTAGGGAGTCCTCTCCAAATACTAAATTGGAATGGGGTGTATTGATGTTTTGCAACTGAAATCCGGTTGCACAACATTAATATTTTACTGACTACTGAAAGGTAGTGGTGAGCCATTCATGAATGGGAAGGGGTCCCAAACAGCCCATTCTCCTTTGTGAATATTGGCAGAAACATGCTTTTAAGAGTGGGCAGTGGTCCAATGGACCACTGCCTAGTCTTAAAAAATGTTCGTTAAACTTTTAATTTTATTAAACGGGTCCTGTTTTTCTCTAAAGAATACGCTCTGCTTTTAAAATAATTAGTCTTTTTTATTTATTAAATCAGTCACAGACATGGTGGTCTGCTGACCTGAGTAGACCACCATCCCTGTGATGGAAGCAAATCATAGTGGATCGCAGTTTGCAACCTTCCTCATTATTATTCGTGAGGCAGGTCGAATTGTGAACAGTACGATTCAGCATTTTGCGATCCGACCTATTAGTATATAGGTTGATTTGCAAAATATCACACTGGTGACAAAAATACTAGTCTCAAATTACGACCAGTATTTTGCGACCAGTGTGTAGTACATCTTGCACTGTGCACTTGCACTGTGTGTAGTACTAGTCTCTTGCACTGTAAGGGAAGTTTTATTTTGTCCTGTTTACTTTATATCTCTCTATCTTTTATTTCTCAAGTAACATTACTGAAAGTGCTTTATTTACATCATATCATTGTTATGTTAACAAATCCTAATATTGGGTTTTGTTTCTTCCAGTTCGCCAGTGTCATATATTGCACTGTACTGAAAAGAACCATGGGGCTGATTACGATGGCGGGCGGACTTGGTCCGCCCGCAACCGTAGCGGTGATTGGGTCCGGCCGCCAGACATGCGGCGGTCCCACCACTGTAATTAGGATGCGCCCGCTGTACTGGCGGGCGCATCCTGGGCTTTCAACATTGCGGGAAGTGCTGCTGGCTGCAGCACTGTCCGCAATGTTGAAAGTGCTTGCACCGCATTTCCCTGCACTGCGTGGCAGGCACCAAGCAGTGCCTGCCACTTGGTGCATGGAAATTCAGGGGGGTACCATGGGTACCCCCCAGTGCAGCGACACCCCCCCAAACAAGGGGGCCCCACAACGGGCCCCCAAACCCAATGACCGCCAGCCTTTCCATGGCAGCATCGCAGCCATGGAAAGGCTCCTGGCCACACACATCCTAATATGGCGGACAGTGCCTGCTAGGCACCGCCACCATATTAGAGGCCCTGCTCCGCCCACCAGGCAATCGGTGCGATTGCCACCGGCGGAAAAGCAGCGGACGGACTTTGCGTCCGCCGCGATACCCACCGCCATCCTAATATGGCGGTGGGTAAATCTCAATGTGATGGCGGAACGATCGCCACCGCCGGACCGGCGGTGGCGATCGTTCCGCCGTCGTAATGAGCCCCTATGTACGGTGATGAGTTGTGGTGCAGCAGCAATTGAATACATGACTGGCATGAGCATCATTGCAATCAAATCACCCAAGACACTGGGGGGCATATTCACAAGCCCCTATCGCCACCACAACGTCACTTTCAGTGACGTTGTGGTGGCGATAGGGGCCTCGCTTATTCACAAGGCAGCGTTAAGCCACTTAACGTGGCTTAACGCTGCCTTGTGAATAGGCCCCCTTTCACGCTGTGTTTAGCGTGAAAGGGGTGTGCAGTGGGTGTTGTGGTGGGCGTTCCACCGCAACACCCATTGATATTTACGCTGCCCCCTAATCACAAGGGCAGCGTAAATAGGAGCTAACGCCAAACTTAAGACTAGGAAAACCCTGGTCTTAAGTTGGCGATGCGAGGAGAAATGCTTTATTTCTCCTCGTTTTTGCATTTTCCATGTGTGCTGCCTTGTGCAGCACACATGGAAAATGCAAAATGCCAAGGTTCGTTTAGGTGTCCCTTCCTGTACATAAACAAACCTTTTTTTAAAAATGCGGTTTTGTAACTTACATGTGTGCTGCATGAAGCAGCACACATGTAAGTTACAAAACGGCATTTTCAGTTTGTTTATGTGCAGGAAGGGACGCCTTCTGTACATAAACAAACCTACCTGCTTGCAGACACCCTTGCACTCTGGTGCAAGGGTGCCTGCGTTGGCGCTAAGTTGTGAAACTTAGCGCCATCGCAGGGGGAAACGCAAGGCTGCACCATGTCCTTGTGAATATGGTGCAGCCTTGCTTTTCCGAAGTGGCGGAGAGAGGCGTTAAGCCAAGAAGGCTTACGCCTCTCTCCGCCACTTCCTTGTGAATATCCCCCTGGGTGAGATCACAGTACTAGCAATAGGTTTAACTCTGAGAGAATGGTAATAATCACTTTTCAACTTGTTGGTAATGGTAAATGTACCTGCTGCACAACTCTTAGCAATGGAATAGGTATCCTTCGGCGACTACACTGAAATGCTAACTATGAAGGGGGTATGGAAAAAGGGTAACTAGTGCACAACCAACTCCAAAAGCATGGATTGAGCACGTTGCTTCCATCTTAAGAAAGGCATTAGAGGGACACCAATGCATCGTTCGTATGGATCAGTGGAATCTAATGTTGTCAAAGGCCAAGGGCTAAATATTTAATCGGAATTAAGGTTGGAGGTAAGAGAAAATTCTTCTCGGCGGCCTAAAGTGCCTGAAATATTTCCATTAACAGTCACTGGCAGTTCCTGAAGACAAGAGTAAGATATATTTAATCAGATAATTTACTGAGGAGCAAAGGTTTCGTGAAATTTATGATAGAAAGTAATATTCATAGTGGTGATGTGAGCCCACAACTACGCAACGCTTGCAATACTAAAATGTATGAATTACCCAGCAAACCTTTTCGCTCATGCACGTTTTTCGCTGTGCATTTGAGACGTTCCTCTCTTGTGAGCCTCTACGAAATCTAAAGTGACCAATAATAATAATAATATTTGGCCACTCTGAAGTAGTGCAAGCTAGGCTGGGTGAAATCAAATATCATTTAAAAATAGGGAAACAATAACAAAGCAAGAAACTGAAAAATAACAAGATGCAGTGATAGGGCAGGCCACCAGGATAATGCTTGCGAGTTTGCTAGTGGAGATGAATATAAAACAGAGGATTAAATTACCTAAACTTATTGGTTAAAGCTGACCTAACTGGAGCCGTAAATAGTGTTGTTAATATAGTTGTAAATGACAAATTATACCTAGGATATATTAAATACACAAGATGACTCTGAGTAGCTTTGGACGAAGTTTAAAGAGATAAATTCCACGAATATTCATCCATTGTTTAGAAAGATTGCGAAATGAGTGGTAATAAGAATTTTGAAGAAAAAAAATACTTATGTGAATATAAAATCAGATAAGGGTGATATTCGACATGCAGGTGTAGTAACTGTTGCCCCTTTGCTGGATAACAACTGTTGCTCCTCTGCTGGCTATCCCTGATGATGATTTGTTTAATAAAAATAAAAACTCTCAAGTGACCAATAGTTACTCTAGTGAGAAAGTGGGTTGTTGTTTGACTGCGGTGTGTTCCCTGGTTAAGCAACAGCCAGATTCCCTTGCAGGGTGAACTACAAAAAGTCACTAAATTAACCTGTGCTTAACCCTGGGTATCTTGACACAAAAAGAAGTCAGGCTTAATTTAGAGGCAACTTGTAAAGTATTTATGCAGCACACAAACAGTAATAAAGTGAAAAGGCAACACAAGAAAAATCCCAAACCAATTTAGAACAAGCATTGGAAATGCAACCGGTCTCGCATTTGTTTGAGTTGGAGCTATTGCCATTGTAAATGGCATTGTATTTTTCTTACGTGTTATGGAGTGTATGTATGTTGTGTTTAGTAGAACTATATGAGTTGGATTGGATTAGTTAGTTGTGTAACTGTGTGGTGTGGAATTGTGTGGAGTGGATTTGTGTAGTGGCATTATGTGGCATGGTGTGCTGTGGAAATATATGGTTAGCAATTATGTGGCATTCAGTGTAGTGGCATTATGTGGAGTGGGATTGTGTGTTGTGGAGTGGTAAGTAGTTCTGTTTAATTATGTTTTGTGCTATTTAATTTTGCTGCACAATGTGGAATTGTGTGGTGTGGATTGGATGTATGGGGTGTGTTGTGTAATTGTGCTGTTGAATTGTATGATGTGATTTGGAGTTAAATTATGTGGTGTGGACTGGAAATGTGTGGAGCTGAATTGTGTGGCATGGAACTGTGTGTATAGCTTTGCGTTTTTGGTGACGGAAAAGAACAAATAGGTAGGAGCTAAGCATCAGATCTGTGTGTTTAAAAAAAAGGAAAGAGTTGGAGCTATTGGCATTGTAAATGACTTACCTATGTGTTATGGATTAGAGTGGATGTATGTGGTGTGTACCAATTATGTGGGTTGGATTGGACTTGTTAGTTATGGTATTGTGTGGTGTGAAACTGTGTGGTGTGGATTTGTGTAGTGGAATTAAGTGGTATGATGTGCAGTTGTATTATGTGGATAGTAATTATGTGTTTTTGAGTGTATTGGAATTATGTGGAGTGGGACTGTGTGTAAGTATGTGGAATGGTATTTTGTGTTGTGGAGTGTTATGTAGTGGAGTTTAAAGAAGACACTATGTACAATTAAATGACTATTAAAAAAGAATTTAAAAAATGTCTTCTAGTTTTTTTGTCCTTGCAATGCTGGCAACCTCTTCCTGCCTGTTGTAATGCTTGTTTATTATAGCTTTTTTGTTGTTATGAATGAAGGGACATAACTAATAGGAGGGTGGAGATTAAGAAATAGTACCTGAATTAGAACACGAGGAGCGGACGGGCACTAGGAGAGAATCAACAGATGCCAGATTTCGAGGGCACACTGAGGTGGTGCTAAGTTGGGGCTGAGGTGGTGGCGTGCTGGTGCAGGTGTGATGCTCAGGTGATGCTGAATGATACTCAGGTGGTGCTAAGTGATGTTGAGTTAGTGGTGTGCTGGTGTGGAGATGATACTGAGTGTTACTGAGATGGTGCTGAGTGATGCTTAGGTGGTGCTGAGTGATGCGGAGGTGGTGCTGAGTGATGCTGTGGTGCTGAGTTATGCTGAGGTAGTGGTGCTGCGCTGGTGCAGAGGTGGTGCTGAGTTGGTGTTGAGTTGGTGCTGAGTTGGTGCTGTGTTGAGGTGATGCTCTGCTGATGCTGAGGGGGTGCTGTGTTGGTGGTGGTGCACTGTTGCGAAAATGGTGCTGATGTTTATGTTGTGCTGCGTTGGTGCTGAGGTGGTGCTGCGCTGATGCTGAGTTGGTAGTGAACTGATGAGGAGGTGATGCTGAGGTGATAATGAGGTGGTGCTGAGTGATGCGGAGGTGCTGGTTCATGCTAAGGTAGTGGTGCTGCACTGGTGCTCAGGTGGTGATGAGAGATGTTGAGTTGGTGCTGTGCTGAGGTGATGCTGCGCTGATGTTGAAGTGGTTCGGTATTGATGCTGAGTTGCTGCTGAGGTGGGGCTGCTTTGGTGCTGAGGTGGTGTGAAGTCATGCTGAGGTGGACCTGAGTGATGCTGAGGTGGTGCTGCTGCACTGGTGCTCAGGTGGTGCTGCACTGATGAGGAGGTAGTGCTGTGCTGATGCTGGGATGGGGCTGTGCTGATGCTGAGGTGGTGGTGTTCAGGTGGTGCTGTGCTAATGCGAAGATGGTGATGTGCTGGTGCTGCACTAATGCTGAGGTGGTGCTGCACTGATGCTGAGTTGGTGCTGCACTGGTGGTGGCTCACTGATGATGAGGATGTGGTGCTGTGTTGAGTGATGCTGAGGTGGTGATGAGTGATGCTGTGGTGGTGCTGAGTGATGCTGAGGTGGTGCACTGGTTCTGAGGTGGTGATGAGTGATGTTGATTTGGTGCTGTGCTGAGGTGGTGGTGCGCTTATGCTGAAGTGGTGCTGCATTGGTGCTGAGTTGCTGCTGAGGTGGGGCTGCGTTGGTGGTGGTGCACTGATGCTGAGATAGTGCTGTGCTAAAGTTAAGATGGTGCAGTGCTGATGTTAAGGTGGTGCTTCGCTGGTGCTTCGCTGGTGCTTCGCTGGTACTGCACTGATGCTGAGTTGGTGCTGCACTGGTGGTGGTGCACTGATGAGGAGGTTGTGCTGCGCTGATGCTGAGGTGGTGCTGAGGTGATGTTGAGGTAAAGCTGAGTGTTGCGGATTCCTTCATCACCACCACCCTTTAACAGTGTTCCTTAAGGCTCCATAACCACTAATGTTCAGATGCATTTAATTAGTTATAAAGCACCACTCATACCAGTGTAGGGTGTCAAAGCACTTTGCATCACACACAAATTACACAGAGGCAATCAATCATATGTGTATAAATTAGCGTAAAGGAAATGTTACATAAGACAGAGGAGTTCAGGGTGTAGGAGTCACAAGTCATGCATAGTTGGGGGTTCTCTTAAATAAAAAGAACTGATTTCTACCCAGATGAACCCTTTTTGCAACATTAATATCTGCTCTAATCTATACTTTGCAGTGCATGCAGTTCTATGATGACAGTTATAAATTCTAGGTTAGGATTTTAACTTATAAGCTGCAAGTAATAGAAAAGCAGTAACCCACTGACCTATTTACATTTTATGCATTTTGTGTTCTGCATGGTACACTTTCTTTGCAGCCGGAATATTAACCCTCTGCTACCTTGCAATGAGTCAAAACTTCTTCCACTAGACAACTCCATCTCTCTAGCAAGAACATTAATCACTGGAGTTATCTTGACATTTTTATTGTCTGGAATTGCTTGAGGCCTGGAATGTGTCAGGGAGTGCTTTTAAAAGCAAAAGAAACTGGGAAACACGGTCCCTCTGCTCTGAAGTCAGTATCCAGTGCGATCACACCGCCCTTGTGCTGGCCCTGCATTCTTGTTCTCCATTTATTTAATGTACTACATTCAAATGCACATTTACAGGGAACATTCTTCCAGGAAGAAACATTTTGGCCTCAGCGCTAAACCAAGAGCAGAGACTTCCAACCCCTCAGCCAGCAGCCAAGCACAGGTCCTGGAGGGTAGGAAGGAACACAAGCAGCATGCATATTAAAGTATCATTTGAAGTGTTGATTTAATGGAACTGAAACAATGGCTGTTTTTAAGTAGTGGTTTAACTTTTTTACATGATTTAGAGCTGCAGTAGCTAGATGGCATACTGTTGCAGTGTTTGTGTGTCTGTTTCTAGAGGAAATTAAAGGAGGCAGACTTAGACTTAAAACCACAATAATTAATTGCTTGCATTCCAAGCCAGCCTGGGAGCTGTCTTCAGGAAGAATACAAAAGAATGCCAGCCACATGGAAAGTACTGAGAGGGATAATGCTGCAATAAAATGTAAGCAGCTACGGGTCTGAGCAGCCACAGTGTAACACGAGGTTGAAAACATAATAAAATAGTCCCCCACGAGCAGATCAACAGAACAAAGCGTAATGATATTGTTCTAAGTCCCTGCTCCTTGGAGGAAAAAGGAGGGACAAAGAGGCAGGACTGGCCACTAGTAAGCAAGAATTTTTAAAGGACATTGAAACAAACAAATGAGAAGCAAGGAATGGCATTTGGCCCCCAGAGATATATGCATACTAAAGTATACAAGAGGTCGTACGCTTACGCTCGACCTAAAAATGTAGTGACTTTGATTAAATTATTTGACAGCAAAATTCCAATCAGTAGAACTGGAGTTTTGAGGTTTTTAAAGTTTAAGGTTCAAAATAGCGTCTAAAAGATCCAAGCGGCAACCGCGGGCATCTAGTCGCGTGGACCGGGTCAAAGTGGAAAGTAAAGGCCGACCGCAATGGAGCGCGGTTCAGATACAAGAAGTGGATTAGGCGCAGTCAGAGCTTACCTTCGGACTTAGAAAAGTATCTGAAGAAAAATGTCTCAGAAGGTAAAGTTAAGCGGGGGAAGGCTGCAGGAGGTGCTGGAGGAGGGAGCATTGTCATCGGATGGCCTTGAGTCAAAGCCGCGGTGAAGATTTCTACGTTCCGACTTAGTCGCCGAAATGGAAGTCGAAAAATTCAAGCGGAACGAGGCAGCTGTAGCTGAAGACAGTTTTACAAGGTCGGACACTCCTTCGGCGAAGGACCGCTGAAACGGATTTGCTGCTGTGGAGAAGAACGTAGTGAGAGAATCTGCAAAGTCAATCCGATTGGCGATGGACCTCGGCCGGATAGGCAAGCAGGTTGGTCCCGGTCTCCTCCTGGTCCTCAGTTTTGGAAAATGACAATCTGGGCACCTTTAGCACCACAACCAAGGGTCCAGGACTGATGGAACACCTCTTGGGGGTTCAGGAATTACTCAGGCTGGGTCCAGGTGCAGGTTCAAGATGGTGGGAGCCTGTTATATCACTGTGGCTCTGAACAGGACACCAGAAAACTAGCCCTTGGAGTCACTTCTGGTAGTCTTGGGTGCAGGTGTAGATGCAGGGCTGAACAGCAGGGCTGGGCTCTGAGGGTTCAAGGCAGGCTCCAGGCAGCAAAGCAGTCTTTACAGGTACAGCAGCAGTCTGGCAGAGTGCACAGCCGGTCAGGGCAGCAGGCAGTCCTCTGAGAGTCCTTCTGCAGGTCCAGTAGTGAACTGAAGAGCAGGTCTGAAGGTCTAATTTTATACCTTGGTGCCCTTTTTTCTGGAAGGTGAGAGAAGCTTCTGGAAAGGTTCTTTGAAGGGCAAGGAATTTCCTGATGCCCCTACTCTGGCTCCAAGCTGGCTGCAGTGACAATACAGGATTGTTAAGCCCTTTGTGTGGAGGCAGAGCACAGGCTACTCAGTTGTAAGTGGGGCTGTGCTCAGCTCTGCCCCCCATCCTGCTAGCAGATGGCTCATTCAGGCACACAAAATCCCTCTTTTGTAGACTGTTTCGGAGGAATTCATAAAGTCTAACTGTCAGTTACACCAAGTCATGTGACCCAAGATACGCTGCAGGCACAAGAGGGCTCAGTGCAGGAAAATGCCAATGTTCTCAAGTGGCATTTTCAAAATTGTAATGAAAAATCAGACTTTACCATTAAAGAGGGGTTATCATTACAGTTTCATCTGTACTAAACATGACATATCTATAGTCTCTCAATTAGGAATTACAGCTTATTAAATGTAATATGGAATCCCATATGTTATTCTATGGGAGGGGTAGGCCCCACAGTAGTGAAAAACGAATTTGGGAGTTTTTCAATACCAGGACATGAAAAACTTTGAAGTACATGCCCAACATTTTGATTACACAGCACTCTGCACTATGGGCTACCTATGGCATAACGTAGGGGTGACATATATGTAATAAAAGGTGAGTTTAAGTCTTGGCAAAGGGGTTTAAATGCCAAGTCAACATGGCAGCGTGACACTGCATTCAGGCTGCAATGGCAGGCCTGGAACAGGTTTTAGATTGCTAGTTAGGTGGGTAGCACAATAAGTGCTGCAAGCCCACTGATAGCATTTAATTTACAGGCCCTGGGTATATGGTATACCACTCTACAAGGGACTTATAAGTAAATTGAATATGCCAATTAGGTGTATGCCAATCAGACCATATTTAGGGGAGTGAGCACAAGCACTTTAGCACTTGTTTGTAGTGGTAAAGTGCACAGATTTCTAAGGTCAACAAAAACAAAAATCCAGCAAAAATTAGAGGTAAATAGGCAAACTGTTTGGGGGAAGACCACCCTTAGACTGTAAGGTCTAACACAAATCCCCCCCAGCTGAAAGTGGGGAGAACTACCCAACCTCCTGGGAGTTCTCATCACTAAAGGGGAAGAGTCTGGAGAGACCATCAGCATTGGTGTGGTCTGACCCAGGTCTGTATTCCACTGTAAAGTCCATTCCCTTTAGGGAGATAGACCACCTCAACAATTTTGGATTCTCACCCCTCAATTGCATTAGCCACTTGAGGAGCATGTGGTGTGTCCCAAACAAGTATGGTCTCAGCTTCTTCAGTGCCCAGACACAGCAAATCCTTCTTTTTTCAATAGCACTCCACCTCTGTTCCCTGGAACGTAACCTTCTGGAAATTAATGCTACAAGTTGATGTAGGCCCTCATCATTGAGCTGTGATAAGACTGTCCCTATGCCATGCTCTGAGGCATCTGTCTGAACTATATATTCCTTGGAAAGGTCAGGGGCCTTGAGCATAGGAGCTGTTCACATGGCCTGGGAGTCAAATACTTTCTGGCAAGCCTCTATCCAAATCACTTTCATCAGCTGCTTTTTGGAAGTCAGCTCACTCAAGGGGGCAATAATGGTGCCATATCCCTTGACAAACCTCCTGTAATATCCTGTGAACCCCAGGAAGGCTCTCACCTCAGTTTGAGTTTTTGGGGAATCCCAGGCCAGAATGGTCTCTATCTTGGCCTGGAGGGGCTGCACCTTACCCCGCCTGGAAGGTGACCCGGTAACACCACAGACCCCTGCCCTATCTGGCACTTACAGGCCTTGATAATCAGTCCTGTGTTCTGCTGGGCCTGAAACACTTCCTGCAAGTGAAAAAGGTGGTCCTTGCAGCTGCTATTGAAGACAGCTATGTCATCCAGATAAGGAGCACTAAGGGCCTCCATACCAGGAAAAACGCGGTTCACCAGCCTCTGGAAGGTGGCAGAGCCATTTTCTCCATAGTCCCTTCAGTTAGGGCAATCTCCCAGTAGCCTGAAGTTAAGTTAAATGTACTTAGGAACCTGGCAGCCCCTCATCTATCAATGGGCTTATCAGCTCTAGGGATGGTGTGAGCACCAGTCTTAGTGACTGATTTGAGCCCCCTGTAGTCCACACAGAACCAGAGTTCTGTGACTGTACCCGGTGGGGCAGCTTTTGGTACCAGTACCACAGGGCTGAGCCAGGAGCTACCGGAGTGCTCAATCACTCCTAACTCCAACATCTTAGATACTTCCTCCTTGATGCTGGCCCTCACCTTGTTAGATAGCCTGTATATTTTGTTTTTGTCAGGTGGGGCTATCTCCTGTATCACTATCATGGGTACACAGATGTGTAAGCCCAGGAGTGAGTAAAAACAAAGAGTCAAACTGCCCCAACAGCTGGGGACAGTCTCTCTGCTGTTCAGAGATCAGGGTAGGGGAGAGGGTGATACCTTCCACTGACCCATCTTTCTCTTTTGATGATAGGAGGTCAGGGAGCGGTTCACTCTTCTCTTCTTCCCCATCATCTGTCACCAATAGCTAGCCTGGCTGATGAGGGGTGTTACCCCGAAACCGGTCCCAGGATGCTTGTTTCCGGTCCAGGGAAGACCTGGCTTGGCAGTTCGGGCTGGACTGTTCCCATGAGGCACAGGGTCAAGACTGATTTGCATATAGCTGGGTCTGAACTGGGTTGGCGAAGTGAGCTAAAGAACAATGATGGATTCAACCCAGATCTGTGACTGGGGGTGAGTGTCTGAAAAGTTTCGGCGCTCCGTCCATCATTTCCTTTTGTTTACTTTGTTCACCAATAGCATGGTGACCTCAGACCTATCAAAGTGTGGCTTGAGATGATTTAATATGAAAGACTCTTAAGGGGTGTCTGGTTATCTTGAGATCCACCAGGTAGGTGGCCTCCCCTTCCTCTCTCTCAACTATCTCATAAGGCCCAGTTCAACAGTCTTGGAGGGCCCTGGGCTCCACTGGCTCCACCACCCACACTTACTGCCTAGGTGAAATTCCATAGGGGTAGCTGTCTGGTCATACCACTGCATCATCACCTCTGGGCTAACCTCCAAGTTCTCATAAGCCTTCTTCCAGAACCTGGCCATAGGGTTCTGGAGGGCTGGCATGTAGCTAACCACATCCTATTGGGGCTTCTTGGGAGTTTGCTCCCACCCCTCCTTAACCAGACTCAGAGGTCCCCTAGCAGGATGACCATACAGAAGTTCAAAGAGACTAAAAAACCAACCACATCCTGTGGTATTCTTCTGTAGGCAAAGAGCAGGCATGGCAAGAGAGCGTCCCACTTCTAGATCATAGGCTCAGGTAGACCCATAATCATGCCCCCAGGGTCTTGTTGAATCTCTCAACAATCCCATTTGTTTGTGGATGGTAGGAGATGGAAAACGTGTAAGTAACTCCACACTTCTTCCACATTGACTGTATATATGCAAACATAAAGTTGGTGCCCCTGTCAGACACCACTTCCTTGGGGAAATCCACTCTGGTGATAATCCCCATCAAGGCCCTAGCCAATGCAGGTGCAGTTCTCATAGGTATGGTCTCTGGGTACCTAGTGGCATGGTCCACCAAGACCAGAATAAACCTGTTACCAGAGGCTGTCATGGGGTCAGGGGTCCTACAATGTCAATGTCCACCCCTACAGGCAAGGGATTCCCTATTTTCCCACTGGACTGGCAGGTCAAGCAAGTCCTACAGAATGTATTTGAGGAAAGCTTCATCCGGGGCCAGTAAAATTGGGGGACAAGCCTGGTAAAGGTCTTGTCCTGCTCTAGATGTCCTGCCAGGGGTGTCTTAGGTGCCAGCCCAAGTAGGAAGGCCCTGTAGCATTGGGGAACTACCAGTGCAATCGTTGCTCCATGCACAGGTGCCTTATGCTCACTATATTGGAGGTCATTCTCCCAATAGATGCAGTGATCTCCAGAGGTATCACCAGCTGCTTGTGCTTCAGCCTGCTGCCTCATGCCCTACAGGGTTAAGCACTCTCACTCTGTGCTTTCCAGAACTCCTCCCTGGTGAGTCCCCCTTCTGCTTGCCATCCAGCAAACTTGGGCAGGTCAACAAGGGTGGTAATGTCCTCCCCAATAGACTCTGGGGCAGCCTCCTCTGGCGCCCCATCCACTTCCTCTGTGGGACTTTCAGGGGCTGGTTTCCCATTCCCCTTGCCCTTCCCTCTCTTGGCAGCTATCTTGTCCATTCTTTCAGGCTTCAGACCTTGTTGACTCCCTTTCTGGGCAGCCATGGACCTGGTTGTTGCACAAACCAACTCAGGCAACCCCAACATTTCCAGGTGTGACCTGAGTTCCACTTCCTTCTGGTCATTATGCTCAAAATCATTCCCTAGCATACAGTCCACAGGCATGGCAGCGCTCACAGCAATTTTCAGAAGACCTGAGACCTCCCCCCACTCAAAGGTAACTAGAAACACAGGGTAGTGGCTCTCCTGCCTGTCTGCTTCTACAACCTGGTGGAATGTATTGGGAATCACTTGCTCTGAGGACACCAGATGATACCTTCCCTAGTGATACTGGCTTCTGTGTCCCTCAGAGCCTCCACCCTCTGCCCATTGATGGTGACCCACTGCCTATCCTTTGCAGTATTGGAAGGCATGCTGGCTTTGAGCACCATCTCTTCATCACCCAGGGGAACTAGGGTAACCTCACTGACTTCCCCCCCACTAACTGGGGCCATCTCCTCCCCAAGCACTTGTGATCACCCTTGTAATACCCATACTCATAACATTCTTAGCACCTGGGAGTAGACTGGTTATGATTCTTGTCAGAGACGCCTTTCTTCTTGTGGCCAGATTGGGGCTATTTCTCTTGAGAACTATTTTAGGGGACTTGCGATAACTCCTTCTTTTTATCTCCTCCCTCCCTCTTCTGGTGGGAACTGTGACCACCCTTTTGGGAGCCCCGTTCTATACCTTCTTGGACACTCTTTTGCTGGCCCAAAGGTCCTCCTCCTCAGCAAGCTACCTGGGGTCAGTCAGCTTGCTATCTACTAGGTGTTGGTGCAGCTCTGGAAAACAGGTATTGAGCATATGCTCCCTCAAAATCAGGCTGTACAGCCCACTGAAGTCATCTACCTTGCTGCTTCTCTCCCATCCCTTCAGTGCCTTGCTGGAGTAGTCTAAGAAGTCCACCCAGGACTGATTTGGGATGTTGTGGCTGTCCCTAAACCCCTGCCTGTACTTCTCAGGGTTCAGCCCAAATTTAGTAAGAAGAATGGCCTTCATAGGGACATACTTGGTTTGGTCTTTGGCCTCAAGTGTCAGGCGTGGGCATGTACCACCCCAGTACTCCTCTGGGACATGTGTACCCTCACAGCCACTTCATATGCTGAGAACCATTTGTCTGTATCATCTCCCACCACATAACTGGACACAAGGTCCTTGGGTATGCAGACCCTCAGCTCTCCATTGGACACTTCTGATATGCTGCCACCATTACTGCTGGACTCTTTCTGATTGGCTCTCAAGTCAAGCTGTCTGAGACTGAGCTCATGGGCAATCCTCCTCTCCTCCTTGGCCAGTTTCTTTTCCTCTAAGGCCCTTTCAGCCTCAGCCTTATCCTTCTCTAGCCTCAACTTGGCAAGCTCCAGTTTGAGCTTCCTCTCCCCTCTCCTGTCCATCAGCTCCTGTGAGACCAGACCCCTGGCAGACACACTGCTCCCTGCTCCATCATGAGCTTCCAGGGTATCCAGGTCATCTGCTGGGGTCGAGTTGGGCTCTCTTGGCAACTCAGGAACCTGGGCTGGATCCTCTCTCTCCTCCTACTCTGTCTATGCTCCTTCCTCCTTATTGCCATCCACCTCATCCTCCTTTGAGGTGGCCTGCCATCTCTGCAACACATCAAAGGCCCTGGGGGCTACCTGTAGATCTAGCTTGGTAGCCCTCTTGTCTGCTTTCATTCCCTTCTGTAGGTACAGGGACACATAGCCTGACACTTGCCTGTGGCCTCCTGTTCTTGCTTGTTCCAGCCTGATCCAGTGACACTGCTGCTGCCAAGGTTTTCCCGCTCACCACTCTTCCCACCAATAGAAGCCCTGCCTACCCCAGGACCTACTTAATGCAGGCTGCAGCGCAACTGCACTAGTAGGCACCTGGACACCTCACCTGCCACTTTTCTGTGGCCTCAAGTTCCTGCTTGTTCCAGCCTAATCATGACAAGATCACAAACATCTACAGAAACTTCAAACCCCAGCCCAAGGCCACTGATTTCTTCAAGCAACACAACGACTCTGCTCCCACCACAAACATCCGACTAACTGAATGGAGCCAGCTCGCCCCACAGGACACCGCCTCCATCATGAACTCTGTCCACTGAGGGGCCCAAACAGACCCATGATCTCACCACATCTTCAACCTAGGTGAAGCCAGAATCAGCTGCGTACCCACCACCTTGTTCAACACCTCAATTGCCACGGCCACCTTCCCTGAAGACCGGAAACATGCAGAAGTCAAAGCCCTACTAAAGAAATCATCAGAAGACCCCAGCGACCTCGACAGCTACTGACCAATGTCCCTGCTCCTGTTCCCAGCCAAAGTATTAGAAAAAGCCATCATCCAACAACTATCCTCACATCTGGAACAGAACCTCCTATTCGATTCCCCCCAGTCTGGATTCCGTAGCAACCACAGCACCAAGATAGCCCTCATTGTGGCTGCTGATGACATCCGAGCCCTACTCAACTGAGGAGAGACTGCGGCTCTGATCCTCCTAGACCCCTCAGCAGTGTTCGATACAGTCTCCCACCCCACACTCATCACAAAGCTGCACAACATAGGCATCCAAGGTGCCGCTTTCAGATGGATTGCCTCTTTCCTCATCGGAAGAACGCAAAAATCCACCTTCCCCCCTTTCACCTCCAAACTCAAGGAAATCATCTGTGGTGTACCTCAAGGATCCTTACTCAGCCCCACCCTCTTCAGCACTTATATGCCACCTCTGGCCAGTATCACCAAAACCCACGGACTCAACATTATATCCAATACTGATGACACACAGCTTATCCTCTCCCTCTCCGAAGACACCACCAACACCAACACCAAATTCTATAACTGCATGACATACATCGCCAATTGGATGAAAGAAAACTGCCTGAAGCTCAACACGGAGAAGACAGAGATACTGATTTTTGGAAACAAAAGCTCCTTATGGGACGCATCCTGGTGCCCTCAGAACTCGGATCTACTCCTACCCCCAATGAACACGCTTGGAACCTAGGCCTCATTTTGGACAACCAGGTAACCATGATGACTCAGGTCAACTTCCTCCTCTCCTCCTGCTTCTTCATCCTCTGCATTCTTCGTAAGAAGTTCAAATGGCTACCCTAAAGTTCAAGACGCACCATCACCCAGGACCTCATCTCCAGCTAACTAGACTACAGCAACGCTCTCTACGCAGGCATCACAGTTTACCTTCTCCGATGACTACGAACCAACGAACCATACAGAACGCCACAGCCAGAGTCGTCCTGGATCTCCATAGACAGACCCACATCACCCCCTACCGCAGGGAACTCCACTGGCTCCCTGTACAGAAAAGATGTCAGTTCAAGCTTCTGACCCATGCATACAAGGCCCTACACAAATGTGGACCCGCCTACTTAAACCACCGCCTGAACTTCCATCAGCCCATCAGACACCCCCACTCCACTGCACATCCCTTTTTCTAACCCTCACCCCCCACATCTGACATAGCAGCTGTGGAGGTTGCTCCTTCTTCTACCTAGTAGCAAAGACATGGAACGAGCTACCATTTTATCTATGGACCTCACCATCTCCTCCAAAGTGCCGAAAGTCCCTGAAGTCTTGGCTATTCTGCTAATCAACTGGACCCTGCCAGCGCCTGGACACCCTCACAGGTGACAGATGGCGCTCTTCAAATCTACTGATTGATGGATTGATTGATTCTGTTTGCAGAGTTTCAGCAGCTCAGTCCTGCTGAGGGTGTCAAAGCTGCAGGTATCTATCTCTATGGTGCAAAAAGGAAGGTAGGGCACTTAAATTTAGAAAAGGGGGAAAAATAGCCTATTGAAAAACTAAGGAAAAATTTTAAAAGGAGTCACTCTGATGTCAAATTATTTATCTGGGATTTTTGTGTAACACAAATCACTGTATGGTACTGCACAAACACAAGTCTTGATCCACACCAATGTGAGAAATCGGGCTGTTGGGTGACCGGGGTGTGAGCCCTGGTCAAGCAACAACCACAACCCCTTGCAGAGTGAACCATAAAAAGTCGCAAAATTAACTTTTGCTTAAAGGTGGGTAGCTTGGCACAAAAAGCAGTCAGACTTAATTTAAAGGCAATGTATAAAGTATTTATGAAGCACACAAACAGTAATAAAGTGAAAACACAACAGGGTAAAAATCCCAAACCAATTTAGAAAAATAGAGCACATTTTAATAAATTATTAGACACAAAAATCCAATCAGCAGAACCAGAGTTATGATTTTTTTAAGTTTAAGGTTCAAAATAACACCTAAAAGATCAAGTTCCTAACCGCAGACATCTAGGTGTGCGACACCAGGTCAAAGTTCAAAGTTAAGGCAGACCGCGATGGAGCGCGGTTCAGATACAAGAAGTGGATTGGGCCTGGTCAGCGCTTACCCTTGAACCTAGAAACATTTCTGAAGAAAAATATCTGAAAAGATAAAGTTCCACAGGGCAAGGCTGCATGAGGTGTCCGAGAAGGGAGCGTCGTCGTTGGATGGCCTTGAGTCAAAGCCGCAGTGAAGATTTCTACGTTCGGATTTAGTCACCAAAATGGAAGTTGAAAAACTCCAGTGGGACACGGCAGAAGGCTGTAGCCGAAGACTGTTCCACAAGGTCGAATACCCCTTTAGCGAAGGACCGCTAAAATGGATTTACTGCTGTAAAGCAGGGGTGGGCGGAATTTGCGTAGTCGCGTTACGCAAATCCCCACGAAATTGCCAACAAATTCCGCGAGCTCGCGGAAATTCCGCGAAATCGTGGAAATTCCGCGAAATCGCGGAATTGCTTGTGCCGTCCGTTCGCGATGTGTTTTTGCGTGCTCGCGGGGAAATATATCGCTAACTTGCCCATGCGGTCGCTAATGGGCGCGGCCATCTTGTTTTCACTTGTCCCGCCCGCTCGCGATGGTATTTCCTGTTCCGGGTCGCGTATTGCATGCTCCCGCCCGTTCGCGATAAGGGTTTCCTGTTCGGGAACGCGTATTACGTGTTCGCGACGCTTTGCGTGCTCGGGGGCAAATATCGCGCGAACTTGCCCATGCGGTCGCAATGGGCGCGGCCATCTTGTTTTTCACTCTATTTCTATGGTTCTGGGCCTGCTTTTCAATCCTCCCTCTATCTTTTCAATCCTTTGTTTCTGTAAACTTATTTTGGGTCTTTTTTGTTTATTATCTATCTCTCTATTTTCCTGATTCTATATTTTGAGTTTCTCTCTACTTTTTGTGTGTTTTTAACTACTTTTTCACACTTTTTCTATTACCTGCTTTTTCATTTCTTTTACTTACTTTATTTAATTCCTACCTTTTCTTTTCCGTCCCCGCCTACCCAGAACCATGGCAAAGGGCCACAGCCACAGGGCTCGAAGTCGGAGCCAGAGCCGCGACCGCCTTCCTTGCGGAAGACGGCGCCAAAGAGGGGTGCAGGCACGGGCCTTATTCAATGAGGCGGAGGTGGCCGCACTGGTTTTTTTGTTCAGCGCCACCTCCCCTTAACCCTGGCAGCAGGCGGCAGGCCTGGGTCCGGGTACGGGCTCCGGGAGCGTCGGCAGCGGTGGGGCAAGGTGCGGCGGGCAGTGTTTCGCTGCTCTGGTGTCCGGCGCACACAGAATCAGCTGACGCACCGGTGGTCCGATATTCTGGACCGGGAGCAGGACCTGCTGGACCTGCTAGGAGTGGAGGTCCCGGGGCTTGGTGAGTAGCTATTTAATATTACAACTTTGTGTTCTTCTGCTCTGTGTTATATATTGCGAATATTCTTTTTCTCCGACCAGCAAGAATGCTGCTGCTTACATTGCAGGTAAATGACGTTTAAAAATCTGTGATTGTTATGACACAGGCGCTCGGCGCTACTAATCTTACTTGTTTGCAACTTTGCGCTCGCTTGGCCTGATGATTATGTAAGAGTTTACTTTAGAGAACTTAAGTGATGTAATGCTAGAGAGAGTAGTCCTTCCTTTGTCCTCGTGCCACTAAGAAGGGATAGTGGTGGATTGATAGGTTTAGTTACTTATTAGTTGGTAATTTCTAAGTTGTGTGCGTGACGCATCCTCTGTCACGTCACGGGCTGCTGAGTGATGCTTACCCCAGTCCTTAGCAGAACCTTTTGTAGTTTGTTTACTGAGTGTTAATAGGCTTATATCATCACTAGCAGAACATTAGCAGCAACCAGCCAACAATTTGGTGTATGCAAAAATGTATGCATGTGTCCTCCATCTATGCATTTTTGAGGACTAAAATAAATGGAAATGCAGACTTACTGAACAATTGGCCCGTCTGGATTGGAATAGGTGGGCTAGGTCAGGTGGTAGTTAGGCTTGCTAGACGGTCCGTGAATCTCGCAATACTACCAGTCGATCAGATAGGTCAATTTTATTGCAATTTTTGTAACCAAAAATGTTTTTGGTGCCTATTTTAAAATATTTTATTGATTTCACACCAAACTTTAATTTTTGTCTCTTTCTTTATGAAATCTTACATGATCAGCAGCACCCAGGGGCAAGAAGACGGGGTCGCAGGCGGTGGGCCCAGAAGATCTGGAAGATGCCTCCCAGGGACAGGACCGCTCCTCTATCGAGGGCTCTGCTGCTGGCCCCAGTAAGTCCACCAGTGGTTAATATTAATAATTATATTTCCTAAACTTTTCCTGCACCTTATTTTTTCCGAACTATTATTTCGGTATCCTAATTCGAATTTTTACAAAATCTTCTTTGCTCTATACTATCTGTTTCTAAATTCTTGTTATCCCTGCCTCTAACTGCGTCTGCTATGACTCTCTGTCCTACTACTATTAGTCTGTCTGTAGCCAAGCTTGCCCAGTTGCCCACTCTTTATTTCAAATATTTTAAATAAAACTCATTCACCAATAGCTATAGCCATTGAGTTTGGGTTGTCCTCTTCTACTACTTCTAGTCTTCTTATTCTTGAGGCTTTTTGACAATTCCCACCAAGAAAATGCCCAACCAAATTTTAGAATTTTAGATAGGATAGGACATACTACTACTGTTGTAGGGATTCTGCACATACAGAACTTTGCACAAGAAAATAGGACGTTGGTGATGGGAGGTTGGACCTTCCTCACACCTCAATCGGAAGCCACCACAATCCCCTGACCGACTTGTTATAGTGTCTCATTACTCCGAAAGGCCCCCCCCCAAAATACCCAATGAGTAGACAACCCAGACAACATAACACTCCCAACCTCTGTCGCGGAAGCAATGCACACCCTTTTGCTCACTCTTGTGTAAGTCCACACCAAATACCACCGAGTCTATGTAAGTTCAAAAGGTTTCTTTTTATTTCCAACTGACAAGCTCTGTATGTTGTATAATGCAGCAGCAACAGCAAAATGTATAAGATTAAAACAATAAACATTGTTACAGTTAGACTTACAAGTTACTTACAACTAAAAGTCCATAGAAGCCAAAAGGCGAGATCATGATAACTGAACAGTGGTGGGCGAACCACCCTCCCCTTGGTAGGAATCTAGTTTATATAAAATTCTAAATGGAGATGTGAGAATTCTGGGGAGCCCTCACCTTAGAAGAACCTAGTAGTGGTTACATCATAAGCTCTGCAAAGCTCTGGTTCTTCTTATAAGTGAATCTTCCGTCTGTAATGAGAAAAATGGTGCGCGTTAGTATAGTGCAAGCATTTCTCAGTCGTGCCAAAAACTGCTTTTTTTTTTATGGATAAGCAATATGGACTAACACCATAACTCCATAACAAAGTCGCTTGTTTCTCGACCTTGTACGCAGTGCTCAGACAGTAGCAGTATGAGCTCATGTGGCCTCAAAGGCGTATTTCACAACAAGCTGCGAGGTAACTTGCGCAAAAATAAAAGACAGAGCTAAAATGGTTGCATGGCTCGGGGTAACTTAGCAAAGACTAAAATGACCCTAGGGACCATATAACACTACTAGTGTCTAGTCTACTACCTGATTTATACTAGTGATGTATGTTGTATATGTATTAACTTTTTTTTCATTCATGCTAGTGAAAAATAGGGGAGGTGTATATGGCATCTGAAAAATGTGTAATGTTTTTTCTAGGCGTACTACCGACCACCAGTACCGGGGCCAGCGGTGAAGGTGACGCGGCCGCTGAGGGTGCAGGCGATGCGGCAGTTGGAGTAGCTGCAGGGGGTGAGCCAGCAGCAGTGGCGGACGGTGGTAAGTTATATTCCTAATCCTTACTTATTGACATTACACTCGCTGCAAGGGTGTAATGTATACTGTACTGTTGAGACTTAAGTAAGAAGTAGTTGTGAACGCCGGTTGAAGAAGACACCCTTTACTTAGCAGCATTAGCAATAGCATTAGCGACGGGAGTCTACTGAGAGTAACCAATGGCCTCTATCGGACTTCAACTCAGCTGTGAAATTTTTATGGAGAAGAATAAAAGTCTGATCAGATGACCTTGATGGATGGGTTGAACGAAAAGGGAAAGAAGGGTGGAAGGAGGCAGGACGGGCGAGATTTTATGTTTATGACTGGCAGAGAAGGATACGTGGCATGCATGCATAGGTGTGTGATATGAATCAGATGCATGGGTGGCGGAATGCCTGAAACTCCCCAAATGTTCGAGGCCGAGGTAGTGGGAGGATAGATACATACCACAAATGTTACGTACTGTGCTTGCTAGTGCTACTGTGCCACTATGTGTAGAATGTATTTGTCTGACTGCTTTGCTAAGAGTATATTTTACAATAGTCTTGTTTTTTCTTCTTGATATAGCTACTCCTAAAGTCAACAGGAAGGAGTTGGCAGCCAAGGCCCGGCGCCGTAAGCTGGAGGCCATACAGGCCGAATACCGGCGCCTGGTTCTTCTAGAGGAGGAGGAGGAGGAGGCGGCAGCAGCTGCAGCCTCCTCCAATGCCCCGGGCCCCAGACACCCCCCCAGTCTTACGGCGTCACCGCCTGTCAGCCACCCTCCGCCACACAGGAAGAAGCACTGCTGCCCACCCCCACTGTGGATGCAACTGCCGCGCGCTGAAGCACCGCGTGGCCCGCCTGGAGGAGCGCATCCGTGTCCTGGAGAGGCGAGCCCGCTGAGACCCCGTTTATTTATTGCCCCTTTTTTATATCTTATTTGGGTGGGTGGGAATCGGGCGTTGGGTTTTGGACTTTTGGACATTTGTTGGACTTTTTCGTTGCGGGACATGAACATTGGTTGGGGTTAGGGAGAGGGGTGGGTCAGGTGTTGTGGGATTTTTTTTACATAGTTTATTTTTGTTAGGGTATTAAATTACATATTTAGACTTAATATACGATGTGGTTAATGTTTTGTGGGTGGGGTTACTGTTTTACGTCACACGGTTTCCTTGCTGGTGCAGTGCCACAGCCAGTGTTTGATTTAAATAATTGGCTGAGTTACTAAGACACAAACAGACAGATGCGGTACCCGTCACTGAGGGACTTGTCCTACTAGTACTGTCAGTCTCTCCTGATAATCTATGCATTCTGCAACTGGACTCAAAGGGGTGTGTGAAATAGAATTAATGAAAAAAAATCCGTTATTAATTATGCCTCACCCAAACCTCTTCTCTTACCTGTGCTTGATGTTTAACTTGGGCACGGCGATGGCTGCATGGTGGTGATGGTTTTCTTTCCCAACATGCCATGGTTGTGGTGGTAGTAGTAGTAGTAGACCCTGGCAGTAGCACTTGCAAATAAAAGAAAATGAGACAGTCAGTCGCCTGAGAGAGACTGTGGGAGGAGTAGTAGAACAAAGTACAGTACGGAACTTACTGCCAAACAATAATATGCCAAAATACAAGGAAACATAATGGTTGCGGGGATAGCCTAGTACATAGAGTTACAAACTCTAGCTGTGTCGAGTCACTCGACTAGGCCTACAGTACACCGTGGTCCGTGACTCGACACAAGCGTAACCGTTAGTGCTGTTTCGGACGATGACAAATCCAATCTATGATGGCATTTAATGCTGATGGATTCGGTTCCTTTGGTAAAAAAACCCAAATATACTGCTCATAGGAGGGTGGGCAAGCAGAAGAAGATCCGCGCCCTGCCTTGAAAATGCATTTATGTTGCTTTAGCCACATCCGCCCCAGCAAGCGTGTGATAAATTATTGGTGTACATTTAATTTAGTCACACCTCAATAAGCCACACAGCCCGGGGGAAGAGGATTAGGGTTTGAAGAATGGTTGGGAAGGGGGTTTTGGGAAAGGTTTGAGAAAGAAAAACAGTACGCATGGACAACAACAAAACACAATATTGGCAGACGACCATATCCATAAATCAGTTAAGGGAGAAAAAGGAAATGCATGCATGATGATGATAACTTGATGGTTAATGATATTACTAACTACTACTACTAGACAATTAGACAGTACAGGGCAGCAGTATATTATGCAATTTGCCTTGCCTGTCTGCCCTCAGAGAGACCCGAATTACATACAGTTTCTGTTCTTTTGTACCCGCCCGGGCTTAAAGATAGCAAAGAAAAGTCAAAAAATGCTGTAGGGATGAATTGAATTATATAAGCAGAGAGCAAACATAACAACAACAACACACAGTAGTAATGATTGAAGACAAAAAAAAGAATCGAAATTTAAAAGATGATGAAAGTTGATACTGTTACTGTATGTTATCCTGGTCAAAATGGGGAGTTGCATCTCGGCGTTCGTCTTGGTCCTCCATTCCATGGACGCTCCGGCCATCAATCTTGCGTGACGCCACTGCCTGCCTGGCACATGTAGATTCATTGGTAAGGTAAGTGAGAGTTGTTTTTCCCAGTGTAGCACAGGGTAAGGGCCGGCCTGTAATTGCAGATGGGAAAACCAAAGGGATATTGAAAAATCAAGTAGAAAAAAAATGCCTAAATTACGGTGGAGTGCAACAAGAACACTTTCAGAGGCGGCATGGATTTGGATACATCATGTCTAACTTAGTCTGTTTCCAACATTAACCTCCAACAACAACAGGACTGAGCAGGCCCACGGCACCCGTGACACATCCTCCATTTAGCGTACCTTTTTTGACAGAGGCAGACAAAGCAGATATACAGCAACATAGCATTTTACAAATTAAGTGACTAAATCAATGCCCCGCTGTCAGTCATACCATACCACCACACTCGACTCCACCACTACACAGACATGTAGGTCTGCAGTGGTTGTTGTTGACTTGGTTACCTTGTAATGCACTCATGAAACGCACTGAGTTATTCCATCAATCATCTCGGATCGTACTGAGTGACTGGAGTGCGAAGAGATAATGTCACTGTGGTCATCAGCATGGTGTGTTGTCCAACTCAGTGTGCAGTACTGTACAGATTGAGTCCCCTTTCCATATTCAAAATGCAATGGATCGGCCTGCAGTAGAAGTAGAAAATTGTTATTGAAAAACAAGATTGGAAAGAAACATTGCATTGGGTTACTTTTAGTGTGTAGATTAGATAATAGTACACAATGAATTACCTTCATGCACTACAAACAACAACAACACAAATCACTCAGTCAGCGTCCAATGCATGTCATCATTCATTACCTGTTCCTTCTCATCTTCAGTTAATGGGCAGTCTGTATCGGCTCTGAAAGGGGGATAGCTATAGTAGTCATCATCATGTTCCACTTCTTTTGGAGAGACTCAACGAGGCAAGATTAGGTTTTCTTCGATTATGCTACATCCAATCATCATCTGGCTTGAGGGCAATAGATTTAGGTCGATTCAGGAGGATGGAGGAGCAGGACTCGGAGGAGTGGACTGAAATGCAGAGAGCTGAAACTCATAAGGCAATAAAATACGAAGACGGTGGTGATGGATTTGTTGTGATTTGAAGTTTCCAAACAGAAAGACAGACACAGAAATAGAAGTAAATAAGGGAGAACCACAGTAAGAACTGGAAGCCTAGTTGTCACCGTCAGGGAAGTATAGCTCGTCCTCAAACTCTGGAGGTTCAACCAGAAGTAGGTAATCAGCATCCAACACGCTACTTCCATCACCTGAGCCGCTGTCCTCATCTTCCTGCGGTGATTCATGTATTGTATAATTCGGTGGTATAAATTATTGATTCATTTTGATCATGGTTAACCTCTCCACGTTTATGGGTGAGAGACTGGTCCTTTTCACTGTTACAATGGAACCAGCAGCACTGAAAACACGTTCAGAAGAGACACTTGCGATAGGGCAAGCCAGATAGTTGATCGCCAGCCTGCTGAGCACTGGCCATTGGCTCCTTTTGCCATACCAATACCGCAATGGGTTTTGATCAATGTAGACCTCTGTTGGGTCATCCAGGTAGGCCTGGACCATTCGGTCAATGTTCAGGGGTGCTAAACTTAGTGCGCCCTCTTTTGTCTTTGCATCAGCACTGGACCTAGCAAGTCCTTGCTGTAAATACCAATTCTGTGCCGTTTGTACTGGGGCTGATGATGATCCGGTTCTTGCTGTTGTCGATAGTGTTGGTGACAGCTGTGAACCAAATGCACTGCCCACAGGCTCTGAAGTTGAACTTGACGCAGGATGCCCTGCTGCAGTACTTGATGTGGGTTTGAGGCCTTTAATTACCAGCCGTTCATTTTCCAATGTACTGGCTGCCTCAGCTATCCAAGTTTTGTACCGGGCAACATCCACTTCTGAAAAAGGGAGTAATGTCTTACTGTGCAGTGCCGCTTTGTACCGTGGATCCAGAATTGTGGCACAAATGTAATGTTGTTGTGACAGAATCTTATTTTGCACCCTTGCATTTTCACTTAAGCGACATGATAAGCTCTCCGCCAACTGGTATGCTTCTTTTTTTCCTCCACACCTATGTACGCTTCACACACCCTCTTCAGCTCTTGCTCTAGCATGTGCAACAATGGGATAGCTTGGCCCATAGTACAGTCCTCCTTGCTGACTTCACGTGTGAAGACCTCGAAAGGAAGAAGCATCTCTGTAAGAGATTTAACTAGGCACCATTGGTCCACCTGAAGGGTCATGCCTTTCACAGCAGCATCCGCCCTTTGCATGACATATTCATTGATTGGTCTGTACTGCTCAAACAGACGGTCAAGCATGTAATACGTTGAGTTCCAACGTGTTGCCACCTCCTGGATCAGTGCTTTGACTGGCATTCTATAGTCACGTTGAATGATCCTCAGCTGCTTCCGGGCTTTAAAAGAATGGCTGAAATGCGTGCATATTCTGCGGCAGGTGGTCAGTAAGTTGCTGACTATGGGTTCTTTTTCAGAAAGTCTTGAACTATAATGTTAATGCAGTGCGCCAAACACGGGACCCTGAAATACTTACCAAGCGTCATGGCCTTAAGTATATTACTGCCATTATCCGTGGCAACAAAACCAATGTGAAGCCCTCTGGGGCGCAGCCATTCAAAGACCTTGTTGTTAAACTCTTCCAAAATGTTTTCAGCAGTATGAGATTTCTCCATGGCGAACATGGCTATAGTTGCATGTTTCCGAGAAGCATTAAAAATTGCAGCTGTGTCAACAGCACCTACTTCAGATAGCTTGTCTCTAACCCCCACAAAAGAGACCCAGTGTGCAGTGATGCACATGTAATCAGTGGCTTGGCAACTGGTCCACATGTCTGTTGTCAGGTGGATTTTGTGAACAGCACTCTGCTGCAAAGCTTGTCCAACCAATTCAAGCACATCGTGATGTAGTGCTGGAACAGCAACTCGGGCAAAATAGGAACGGCTGGGAACCTTCCATTTAGGGCAGATGGCTGACACAAATTCAAGGAAACCCACCCCTTCCACAAATGAAAAAGGGAGAAGGTCCAGCGCTAACATTTTAGCCAGCTTCGCATTGTACAACCGTGCCGTTGGGTGGTTGCGTTGGTACTGCCCCTCCGACCAAAGCATGCTGTCAATGGTAGGCTGGAATATTTTCCTTACTGCTGCACCTTTCTTCTTGAACCCAGCTAGGCTCAACGACGCTGCACTTTTGCTCATTGCAGTGCCCGGTTGCCTTGCTGTCTCATGTTGACTCTTACTACTGTGCCACTGAGATGTTGCTGAGGATGTGGGCGTTACCAGTACACTGCTGGGGGTAGGGCTATAAATGTCTCCCTCTTGTTGACCTTCCTCCGCGATCATATCTTCCCCTACTTCTTCATCCCCAACAACAGCAATGGGTCCAGTTTTACTTTTTTGTAAGTGAAGTAGGTGAGCCTCCCACCTGATAGTGTGGTGTTTTTTGAGATGACTTGTTTGTCCTCCGGTACCATAGTTTGTACCAAGCTTACCCCGCCTAACAGCCTGCCGACAAATTGAGCATATAGCAATGTTCTCCTCCTTACTGCTAACCGAAAAGAAGTCCCAAACTGGGGAGGAGAACTTTCTGGCACTGCTGGAGGTGCCACTTTCAATACCAGATGAAATGGAGGGTGTGCATGGAATTTGACTCTGTGCACTTACATTACCACCACCTACTGAGGTGGTGGTTGAGCTTGATGTAGGTCCCTGCCGGGCCTTTGCAAAGGCAAATATGGAAGCTGGAGGTCGTGTTGGCGTTACCTGTGTTGGTGGTATCCGTGCTACATCCCTCGCAGCGATTTGGGATAGTCTAATAATGTTGGTCTCCATCTCCGCAGGCCCAGGAGTGATGTTCGTGATGACTGGCTCTTCATCATCACCCCCTCGTCTACATCTACCTCCATAACTGTAAGGCTTTCGGGAACCTTCCTTTTCACTAGCCTTGTCTTGTGGTGTGCATCACTCTCAGGCTGAGCTGGTGGCTTCCAAGTGGCATCTAGATCATCAGAAGCGGGGCTTGAAGAAGAAGTTGATGTACTAAGCCTCCTTTTCCTTGCTGGGGGTATGGAAGACACTGGATCTTCTGGAACAGTGGCTTGCTCCTCTTCGTCTGCAAAAAGCTCGATTTCCTGAACTGCCCCTACTTCAGGTGGAACAGCTACTATTGTGGGCTGTGGTTCCGGCTGCGGCTGTGGTTCCGGCTGTGGTTGCGGTTCCGGCTGTGGTTGCGGTTCCGGCTGTGGTTGCGGTTCCGGCTGTGGTTGGGGTTCCGGCTGCGGCTGGGGTTGCGGCTGCGGTTCCGGCTGGGGTTGCGGCTGGGGTTGCGGCTGTGGTTCCGGCTGTGGTTGCAGTTCCAGCTGCGGTTCGGGTTGCGGCTGGGGTTGCCCACTTATCTCCTGAGTTTGCGCCTGCGAGTGCGTGGATTGGGTACTACTTTGCGATAATGACATTTCAACATCACTGGTCGTTAGTAGACTGGCTACCTCTGCCACAGTCATGGGCTTGGGCCTAGGTTGCTGGGGTGGGGCCACTGATGCAGAGGTGCTGCTCCCAGCTTGGTCCCCGCTGGACACCGCTGCTGCAGGCGTAAGTTTTTTTTACCAAAAAACACATCGGCCGGCACCCCAGTCTTGGCAAGTGCCACTTCCTTCTTCTCTCCCTTCTTCTCACTGGCAACTTTCTTGCTACTGGAGGACCTTGTACCTTTCTTTGGGGCCATCTTCTTCAGATGTCAGCAGGACGCAGGTGCACAAGTTGCAGAGATGTCTGTGGTCACACGTGGACGTGACGCGCAGCAGGACTTCAGCCTGGCAGTACAACGGGTGATGATGATGATGACACCTCCTCCTCTGTCTTTTTGTGCACCTAAAAGCAAAGAAGCCAGGAGAAGAACATCAGTGAAATGTTGCATTTGTTGTTGTGGTTCAATTACTAGTAGTACAAACAAACAAATAAAAGATATAAATTAGTGTAGCCATTTGTGAGACTGTCAACAAGGGCTTTCATGGTATACTGTGTACACTGTCAGGACAACCAAAATACAAATGTAATAGAAGTGGACCCTGTTTGGCATTAAATTATTTGCTCATCACATCATTCAGGGAGCTGCAGCTGGCAAAGGGGATGGATGCAAGCAGTAAGCCAAGAGGAAAACCATGCAGGCCTAAATGGCAAAAGCAGCACACTTATAACTCCCACCAGAAATGGCCACCAGCCACATGGACACTCACAAATCACAAGCAACAAGCATGAGGCCTGGAAAACAATGTACTGAAACAGGCCTACGATAGCCAGGCAAAGGCTGCATGGTAAACCACACTGCTTTGCCTGTAATGTAATGCAATAAAATGCAAAAACGAAAATACACAGGGCTAAACAAGGCCTGCAACACACCACACACAACTAAGGCATGTAACACACCCCAAAAAACAGAAATACACCCAAAAAATTAATCCACATTTTGCAATTCAATGCCATCCATGTGCCCTAAATGATGTTTAAATTCAACTGAACACACAAACAGTTCTTTTATGCACCCCTGACTATCTCTGGGCCCACTGGATGGAAGGCCTGTTGGCAGATTAGGCTACAAGCTTGCAGGCCTATGACAAAAAGCACACTGCCTGGCTTCAAAATGGCCGCCAGCCTCATGGCCAGGCCCACAACAACAAGAAACTGAAGACAGACAATGCAGGCCTATGGCAAAAACACACTGCCTGGCTTCAAAATGGCCGCCAGCCTCATGGCCAGGCCCACAACAACAAGAAGCCTAGGCCACAAAGGAAACACATGCAGGCCTATATGGCAAAAGCAGCACACTTATAACTCCCACCAGAAATGGCCACCAGCCACATGGACACTCACAAATCACAAGCCACAAGCATGAGCCCTGGAAAACAATGTACTGAAAACAGGCCTACGATAGCCAGGCAAAGGCTGCATGCTAAACCACACTGCTTTGCCTGTAATGCAATAAAATGCAAAAACGAAAATACACAGGGCTAAACAAGGCCTGCAACACACCACACACAACTAAGGCATGTAACACACCCCCAAAAACTGAAATACACCCCAAAAATAAATCCACATTTTGCAATTCAATCCAATGCCATCCATGTGCCCTAAATGATGTTTATATTCAACAGAACACACAGAAACAGTTGTTTCATGCACCCCTGACTACCTCTGGGCCCACTGGATGAAAGGCCTGTTGGCAGACTAGGCTACAAGCTTGCAGGCCTATGGCAAAAAGCACACTACCTGGCTTCAAAATGGCCGCCAGCCTCATGGCCAGGCCCACAACAACAAGAAACTGAAGACAGACAATGCAGGCCTATGGCAAAAAGCACACTGCCTGGCTTCAAAATGGCCACCAGCCTCATGGCCAGGCCCACAACAACAAGAAACTGAAGACAGACAATGCAGGCCTATGGCAAAAAGCACACTGCCTGGCTTCAAAATGGCCGCCAGCCTCATGGCCAGGCCCACAACAACAAGAAACTGAAGACAGACAATGCAGGCCTATGGCAAAAAGCACACTGCCTGGCTTCAAAATGGCCGCCAGCCTCATGGCCAGACCCACAACAACAAGAAACTGAAGACAGACAATGCAGGCCTATGGAAAAAAAGCACACTACCTGGCTTCAAAATGGCCGCCAGCCTCATGGCCAGGCCCACAACAACAAGAAACTGAAGACAGACAATGCAGGCCTATGGAAAAAAGCACACTACCTGGCTTCAAAATGGCCGCCAGCCTCATGGCCAGGCCCACAACAACAAGAAACTGAAGACAGACAATGCAGGCCTATGGCAAAAAGCACACTGCCTGGCTTCAAAATGGCCGCCAGCCTCATGGCCAGGCCCACAACAACAAGAAACTGAAGACAGACAATGCAGGCCTATGGCAAAAAGCACACTGCCTGGCTTCAAAATGGCCACCAGCCTCATGGCCAGGCCCACAACAACAAGAAGCCTAGGTCACAAAGGAAACACATGCAGGCCTATATGGCAGAAAAAGCAGCACACTTATAACTCCCACCAGAAATGGCTACCAGCCACATGGACACTCACAAATCAGAAGCAACAAACAGGAGGCCTGGAAAACAATGTACTGAAAACAGACCTATAATAGCCAGGCAAAGGCTGCATGGTAAACAACACTGCTTTGCCTGTAATGCAATAAAATGCAAAAACGAAAATCCACAGGGCTAAACAAGGCCTGCAGCACACCACACACAACTAAGGCATGTATTTAGCACACAGCCCAAAAACTGAAATACACCCAAAAATACACATTTTGCAATTCAATCCAACGCCATCCATGCCCCCTAAATGATGTTTGAAATTAAAAAATACATCACACAGCAAAGGAACAGTTGTTTCATCATGTTTCATCATGCACCCACCCATGACTAGCTCTGGGCCTACTGGCTACAGTGGCTACCCACCACTATATTTATTTTTAAAAATGATGAAAATTAAAAAATTGTAATTGCAGCAACTGCAATGACCCAATCAAACAACACCAACTTACTTGTCAAATCTCAAATCCAAAAATCCTCAAATCCAATGATAATGATGCAGCAGACACAAAGAGTGATCCTTCCAGCTCAAATCCAAGTGAAAAATGAACAAGAGATGGAGAAAGCACTGGGAGGAGCCTGCTGGAAAGGAACAGGAAGTAGTAGACTCTGTGGCACTTCCTCCCTCTCCCCCCGCCCAAAAAATGAAAAAAAGGACACCCAAATATCAATCTGAGGTTTTTTTTCCATGGAAATCATCAGTTTATAGAAGGTTTTATGCTGCTCGCGATATTATTCTTCTCCAGATTGAAAATTTTGCCTGTTCGGGATCGCAGGTTTACAAAGATTCCGCCGGAAATCCGATGGCGCGCCCGAATGACGTGTTCGCGACCGCAATCTCTCTCGTGGTGCACGATGGCGCGACGAATGACGTGTTCGCGATCGCACACTCTCGCGTTGTCCGATGGCGCGGCGAATGACGTGTTCGCGATCGCAAACTCTCGCAGGATCGCGCGGCCGGCTACCAAAATCTCGTGGCGCACGCGAACGAATAGGAAAACCCGTCGGCGAACGCAGGAATCCCGGTAAGTCATAATCGCGCGCGCTAGAATGCATTTTTAAAGCGCGAACAAGAAAATAATTCCACTTCGCCGCGGATCGCGGAATTGTTGGCAATTCCGCGTTCTCCGCGGAACGCGAAATTGTCCAATTTCCGCAAATTCCGCGAGCGGAGCGGAATTCAATGCCCAGGCCTACTGTAAAGAAGAATGTGCGAGAGGAGCTGCAAAGTCAATCCGACTGGTGATGCACCTCGGGCAGCTAGGTATGCAGGTCAGGCCCGGTCTCCTCCTGGTTCTCAGAGTACTTTTTGCCAAATTTTGTCTAAGTCCTCGGTTTTGTAAAATGGCATCTGGGCACCTTTAGCACCACATCCAAGGATTCTAGGACTGATGGGACATCTGTTGAGGGTTCAGGACTCACTCACGCTTGGGTCCAAGTTGGTAGGAGCCTATTAAATGCCTGTGTCTCTGAACAGGAGGCCAGCAAACTAGCACTTGGAGTCACTTCTGGTAGTCCTGGATGCAGGTGTAGATGCAGGGCTCACCAACAGGGGCTGGCCTCTGAGGGTTCAAGGCTGGTTCCAAGCAGCAAAGTAGTCCTTCCAGGTACAGTAGCCATCTGGTAGAGTGCACAGCAGGTCATAGCAGGAGGCAGTCCTCTGAGAGTCCTTCTGCAGCTCACACTTCCCCATTTCTTTTTTTGTGGCCATCTTCCTGGAAAATGGACAACCAAATGTACATCTCCACCCAAACCGGCTCAAACTGATGCAAAGGTGGTCACCAAGGCCGGGAGCTCAGGAAAACTGATCAGCAGCCACAGGACTATGGTCCACCTCAACTGGAGGAATGTTTGAATATTTGAAAATAGCACTTATTTGTCGAAGCTATAGCCACTAGATGCTTATTAGCACTGGCCCTCTATGCTAGTAATTCATTCAACATTTCTATCCAACTCTTAGAAAGCATGTAAACCAACATCAGATTGAAAAGGCAGACCCAGGAGTGGAACCTTTGCATGGTTAATATTCTTCCACTGGTCTGTTTGGCAGAATGGGTACTCCGCCACAAAACCTCTATTTTGAGTATTGCAGACCATTATGTTACCAACTGCAGTGCCCCGCTGGCTCCACCATTGGAAACCCTAGACTGACAGCCCAACTGATTTGGGGCTGGCAGTATAAGTGCATCAGCCTGTCCGCTCTACTTAGAGTGGGTGTTCGGATGTATTTTTTCTGCTATGGACCGCCAGGGAAGCCCTGGTGGTCCAGAGCAGAAAAAATAGAAAAATGACCTAATTCTCTAGGAGAAAGCTCCCAAGTGTCAGGGTAACTTATTTTTTATTAAAAACGAATTCCCAGTTTTTAAGTTTGTTTTTGGAAAATAAAAAAGTTTAGCAAGCGGTCACCTGAAACATGGAGGCTTCTCACCAACCATCCAGTGCCTTCAGAGGAGCTACCATGACAGCTGCTCCTCGGAAGGCATGGAGATCTCCGCGGGCTGGCAAAGATCTCTTAATATGGTGAGCGGTAATCTAGACAGGGTAGTGAAGAAAACACCTCTGCCACCCTGATAGGTGGCAGGCTCCGCCCCCGAAACAATAAATCAGGTCCTAAGTCTGGAAAGCTGTTGACACTACCTTGGAGAGAAGGAAGATCTACCTGACAGTGAGAGGAGTTTCTGCCCTGAAGAGTGTATTTGATCCACAGCAGAAGAGCCAGGCCCAGCTTACTGAAAGGAACTCTGTGGGACAGCGTGACAAATTGAGACTGCTCAGCCGCTATAAGGTCATCCTAGTCTAGCTTCAGAAAATAGACTTTCAGGTTGAGGAGATGCTCAACCACCTTCAGAAAACAGGAAGGGTGAGCCTACTTTGTTCCCAACATTTCATGCATGGTCCGTATTCCTACCCTTTTATCCTATTCAGTAGGACTCACATTAGGACTCAGAGATAGCAAATCTTAAACCCTGAGCATGGGGTACCCTCCAATCAACCGTAGAAGGTCCTGATTCTAGAATCATTGGAATCCTACTTATGGCTGCTATGGTTCCAAAGGTATTGCCAGTTGAAGTAACAGTCAAAATTCCCTACCAGGGGCAAGTAACCATTAGTCCCTTTAATGTGGGCATCCCTGACACACTGGTGCATTACACTGTAAAATTTTGACTACAACCAGTGTTAAATGAGCTATAGGCATCTGTCCCTAACACCTAAATGGGCACTGGTACATTAGATACCCTGTGTTCCTGACATAGCTAGGGTCCAGGGTCCAGAACCTACTCTAACTGTATTGCGCCCTTTAATTGGGAACTGGTGACTTCAGGTCACCAAAGAAACTACACACAGAATTCACCGGGAGCAGCTGGAAACCTGTTTTCAAGGATGGGGTCTTGTGTTTTATAGGTGGTGGGATTTGAACCATTGAGATTTGCTTACATTCCACAAATTCCAATCATTGCATTGATACAGAGGGCTAGATACACCATAGCAAGAATTACTACATTGTACTTTTATATCTGGTCGCTAGACTTATTTGAAACTTGGGCACTGGAGGTTCCAGGACCTTCTAGTTTTCTTTGTGGAGCATAGTTGTAAGTGTACTATTTACCTGCATGAAATGAAAGTCCTATTCTTTTACTTAAAGTACTGTAAAGGATTAACTGTGATTTATTGTCTTACACAAGATTCTGAGGGGCATATATACAAGCCCCTATTGCCACAGGAACGTCACTTTTTACAATGTTCCTGTGGCCATAAGGGCTTTGCTTCACTTAACGTGGCTTAATGCTGCCATGTAAATAAGGCCCCCTTTCACGCTATGCTTATCATGAAAGGGGAGGGTAATGGGTGTTGCGGTGGGCGTTCCACCGCAACACCTATTGATTCTGACGCTGCCTCCTATTTACAAGGGAGGCGTAAATAGGAGGCAGCACCAGAATTAAGACCAGGGAAAACCTGGTCTTACCCTGGCACAACGAGGAGAAATGTTTCATTTCTCCTCATTTTTGCTGTTTTCATGTGTGCTGCGTTGTGCAGTACACATGAAAACAGCAAAAGGCCAATGATTGTTTATGTACAGAAAGGTCCCCCTTCCTGCACATAAACAATCATTTTTTTAAAATGCAGTTTTGCAACTTCTATGTGTGCTGTATTAAGCAGCACACATAGAAGTTACAAAACGGCATTTAAAGATTGTTTATGTGCATGAAGGGGAACCTTCCTGCGAATAAACAATCTTCCCCTGCACACAGACACTCTTGCACTATTGCGTTGGCGCTAGGGTGCTAAGTGTAGCACCAGCGCAGGGGGAAACGCAGTGCTGCACCATATTGTTGTAAATAAGGTGCAGCCCTGCATTTCTAAAATGGCGGAGTGAGGCGTTAAGCCAGGAAGGCTAACGCCTCACTCCGCCACTTCCCTTGTAAATATGCCCCCGAGTTTCTAAGCCTCTCCACCTCATGGACTGAACCTTGACTGGCCAATCTTGCTACAATGAGAGAGTCAAGCTCTGAAATGGAGTTCTTTGGCAGTTCATTTGGAGCACAATAGTATGGTGACTCTGTGACACCTGTGAAACATCTTTAGCTATATAGAATGAGGCCCAGTGACCTCTGGCTGCACAAACATCCCAAGTAAAAACCGCACATTGCTGGAAAAGTAGTGGTATACCTAGAATCCAGTCTCAGGAGACACTAGATAACGTTTAATAAGTTGTAGAAGTATGGTTCACATCAAATGGTTGACAAGGTTTAGTATGAATATGAGCTGCAGGCCTTGAAAATAACAGAGCTGAATGTGATTAGCAAAAACATGGAGCTCAAACCATATGTCCTCAGCACATTTCAGCTCAATGCCTCCTTCATGGCTCCCAACCCAATGAGGCAAATACTTCTGACTCTAAGGACAGAGTTAATGTTAGAAAGTGAGTTCAGAAAGGAGCAATGTTAGTCCTGTTCATTCCACATGGTGTCTCTTCAGGCAGGGTGCCTGCTCGAGGAGTCTTCACTGCTCCTGCTCTAATTTTATAACCCCCTTCCCAGGGCTCTCTAGCTTGAGAGGGTCTGGTTCTTCTATAGCATCAAAGATAAATACATAAGAGATATCCCTCATGGAGGCAAAGGAAGGTGAGAAGGCTAGGAATTTCGAGCGAGAGAAGAGGATGTTGGTTCATCAATAGAAGAAAAGATATATGAATAAGAAGCACCAGAGGGATAATAAGGAGAGAGGGGAAAATAGCACAGATGAAAAGGGAAAGGAGAGAGCTGGAAAGGAAAAAGATAGGGAAATAAGGCAAGAAAGGTGTGAACTATAGAAGGAAAAACTAGCAAAATGCTAATGGTTAAGGAATTGGAAATAGAAACAGCTGTGTTTGCCCAAACCATCTCTGCAGCTCCCGCTACAATTATCCGCCTATCCCTTTCTTAGTTTTCTGTCCCAAAGGATATTCAATCAATCAGTACTTGTTAAGTGCGACTACTCACCCGTGAGGGTCGCAGAGTGCTGGATTGGGGGGGTTCGGGGGGGGGGGTGCTGAAGGTCTGACTGGGTGCAGCGGTTCAGTCTAAGAGCCAGGTCTTGAGCTCCTTCCTGAATTGGGTCAGCGACAGGGATAGCCTGATGTGGAGAGGCAGGGTGTTTCAGGTTTTGGCGACAAGGTAGGAAAAGGATCTTCCTCTGGTTTTGCAATAACGCTACCTGTAGCCAGACCTAAAAAATACTCTATGGAACACATGCTTTAAATCTAAATTTACATGATGTTGAAACATTGAAAAAGTCTTTTTACGCTTGCATCAAAGGACAGTTAAAAACTGCTGTTTTTCACCCATATTAACTGGTAAAATGCCACTATTCAATTTGTGTTTGTCGTGAAGGTAATGTGATCCAGTTGCAGTAATCGGGGGCTAGGATCAGACTTATGTACTAAAAAAATGTATACCCCCTGCACCATAAATTCATCTTCCTTTACGGTATAAGAGACTACGTTATTACTCTGTGTCTCATTCGTCTGTGACAATTGCTTATTATTTCATTTACTTTTACCTGCTTACCTTCACACACCTGTACATTAAACAATAATTCATAACCCTACATGTTTAAGAAAAATGTGAGGTTTATGTAAATTTATTCCTGTGCAGTATTTGTATTGTTGCACTGTACATTTGTTTTGTTGTGGGTTCAGAAGTAAAGATACCCTAAGAAAGAAGCATGAATAACTATTACGTTTGTGTGTTTGGGTTATATATATGCCTTTTTTCTGAAACATGTAGGGTTATGAATTATCATTTAATGTTACAGGTTTGTGAGGATAAGCAGATAAAAGTACATGAAATAATAAGCAATCGTCACAGACGAATGAGACATGGAGTAATAACGTGGTCTCTTATACCGTAAAGGAAGATGAATTTATGGTGTAGGGGGTATACATATTTTTTGTACACTATTCAATTTGTGGCACCAATTTATATTTAGCACTGAAGATGAGGGAAATTTGTCCTTTCACACATTCCACAATGTCTCTTTTATGGTATGTAGACAATGAAGTTCTAGTTTTATTTATGCAGTCTGATGTTGTCACAAATTAACATCTTGACATTAACTGCCTTTTAACATCTTTTCACACTTTGCAAAACACTTCGACCTTGCAATTACGAAGCCTTCTCCGTACACTCCACTGTGTTAGCTCTCCCACAGAACATCTCCTGCACTATACAAGGCACTTTAACTTTGCACTCCTGGGGCCGCTTTGTACATGCAGTGCATTTTGGAAAATGTGCCGTATTATGATGAATGCTCTGCCCTCAAGGCAGCCACGAACTTGCGCTGCCGTGGGGGCAGCGCATTCATGTGAAGAACGGAGAGGCTGATTTGAAGCCTCTCCGTGTTTCACAGGGCAGGCTGAACCCGCCTGCACTTTTAAAGGGCATAAGAGATCTCCTTACAGGTGGGTGCAGGCAGTGACTGCACCCACCTGCAAGGGGATGTCTTGGGGGTCCATAGGACCCCCATTCCCCCCTCCAGAGGGCAGCTCTCCGGGGGCGCACTGACAGCCACCTCCTGAGTGCTTCTTTGCCTCTGCGCCCCCGTCTGTAATACGGCACGCGCGCAGAGGCAAAGGGATTCCCTCCTTTGCATGGGGCACGCCCCCATGCAAATGATGGAATGCCCCCTGAAGATATTGCTGGCGCTTTATGTGTGCCAGTGCTATCAGTATTAAAGAAGGGGGTGCACAAGTGGATGCGGCCCCTCCCGTAATACCAAAGTGCCCCGAGGGCGCAAACGCCCGTTGTGCCTCGGGCAATTTGTGTAATACGGCCCCTGGCTGTTCGCACCTTTTAACCTAAGAGGTCCCCTTTGCACAAAGCCAGGTATGAGGGACGGCATTTAGAATTCTGTGGCACGGAGTATTCTGGGCAAGGCACGGGGATCCAGTGAGCAGAAGGCACGTTGTCAAGGTACCGGATAGTGTATAAAATTTATATTTTCTCTTTTTAGCAAACAAACTTGTTTTCTTATCAGCGATTTTTAACATGATTGCTCATTTTATTGAATGGATACACATTTTATTGTATGGATATACATTGTTATGGTATTAATTAACTAAAAGAATACATTTGACATGACATAACGTTATCTGTCTGTGCATATTAATTAGTTTTCCTATGTTTCTTTGCAATGGTGCGAAATTTCTGCTGAGCTAATTCTGATCATCTGTATTTGATGCATCCAATTTACAGATTCCGCATATTACTTTACAGAGCACAGGTTTTTGGATTTTTCTGGATTGGCTGTCAATTTTACACGTAAGGGTCTATGGCAGGGGTCTCCAACCTTTTGTGTAGTGAGAGCTACTTCTGGCCCATGAAAATCGCCTTAGCTACTAAACCCCAAGCAACTTGCACATTTTTCCGAGAAACTCCCCCACGCCCAGCTCCATTGACTTTAAGCCTAATTTCTTCAGAGCCCATACTGTGGTTTGAACAAATTACTTAAGAGTTCCCTAGAAACACTGAAAGGAATGACTTTGAATTTGTGTTGTCAAGACGCTTCAAGACCTTTCAATTAATAGCTTCAAGACCTTTCAATTAATAACTGTCACTGAAATAATCATTGTAATGCAGCTCAATTAACAAACATACAGGGAAAGCAAACTTACCTTCAATGTGGAACTGTGTGATGTCCTCTGATACTGTGTGATCCGGTAGCCTGGGGGGGGGAACAGTTCCAAAGAAGTCATTATAGTAGTGAAGTAGTCACAGTGCGTGGCAGTCAGCCAGTGCAAAGCTTTGCTGAATCACAAGTGCAGATGGATTTTTCTACTGTAGCTTTGACAAGATCGCTGTGTTTTTCAATGTCCAGATAAGCTGAACTTCAGCTTTGTTTGGGAAAGTACTGATTTTGTCCTCCACTCTGAATTCTTCGGAAAGTTACGTTTTGACTTTAAGGTTTTTATGGCACCAGTCAATCAATCAATCAATCATGGATTTGTAGAGCGCATTACTCACATGTAAGGGTCTCAAGGCGCGGGGGTGGGGGCGGGGGGGGGTTCAGGCAGCTCCGAGGTTATCCGAAGAGCCAGGTCTTGAGGTCCTTTCTGAAGGCTTGTAGTGTAGGGCTTTGTCTGATGCTGAGGGGGAGGTCAATCCAGGTCTTGGCCGCGATGTAGGAGGAGGATATGCCCCCCATTCTGGCTCTGTGGATGCGGGGGATTTTGCCCAGGGCTAGGTCGGTGCAGCGGAGGTTTCTCTTGGGGGCATGGAAGTAGATTCTTTCGTTGAGGTATTGGGGTCCGGTGTTGTGGAGGGCTTTGTAGGCGTGAGTAAGCAGTTTGAAGGTAACTCTCTTTTCTACGGGAAGCCAGTGGAGGTCCCGGAGGTGCTGGGTGATGTGGTTGTGTCGTGGGATGTTGAGGACGAGTCTGGCTGCGGGGTTCTGCACGGTCTGGAGTTGGCGAAGGAGTGATTTGTTGGTTCCGGCGTAGAGAGTGTTTCAGTAGTCCAGCCTGCTGGTGATGAGTGCATGGGTGATGGTCTTCCTGGAGTTGGGGGGATCCATTTGGAGGTCATGCGGAATATGCGGAGGGTGTTGAAGCATGTGGTGGACACAGCGTAGATCTGTCAGTTCATGGTGAGTGAGGAGTCGTGTATGATGTCGAGGTTGCGGGTATGATCCGTGGGGGTGGGAGGGTTTCTAAGGGTGGGGGCCACCAGGTGTCGTCCCAAGCGGCGGGGGTGGATCCAAGGATGAGGACTTCAGTTTTCTCCGAGTTGAGCTTCAGGAAGCTGCTGCTCATCCAGGCTGCGACGTCCTTCATTCCTTCCTGGAAACTGTGCTTGGTGGTGTTGTAAACTGTGCCTGGTGGTGTCATGTTCGCAATTGTATTCACATTGGTCCCTTTACTTTTTAGGAGTGTCAGTAAACCAGGGCTGCAGTACACATTGCTTTATTCTTGTTCAACTAATAAAAGAACTTTGAAAGATGCTGAAGATTTTTTTCTATAGCTACCTTTTTTTCTTGATGTCAATAAACCAGGCCTCCAGTAAACACTGCTTTGTTCTTATCTTATGCAGCAAATAAAAATTTGGAAAGTGCTGAAGAGTCTTCTCTCCAACTACTTTTTTCTTGGTGTCTGAAACCCATGCCTGCAGTACACATTGCTTTGTTCTTGTTCAATTAATAAGAAAAAACTCTGAAAGATGCAGAAGATTCTTCTCCATAGCTATCTTTTTTCCTTGATCTCAATAAACCAGTCCTGCAGCAAACACTGCTTTGTTCTTGTGCAGCAAATACAAATTTGGAAAGGTGCTGAAGATTCTTCTCTCCAGCTCCTTTTTCTTGGTGTTTGTAAAACGGGCTACAGGACACATTCCTTTGTTTTTGTCCAACTAATAAAAAAACTTTGGAGGGGGCTGAAGATTCTTCTCTGCAGTGACTTTAATCTTGGTGTTAGTAATGAAACAGATACCTAGATTTGGGACTGCACCAGGAACTGTCACTGAACAAGTATTGATTACGAACGCATACAAATCATTTCAGTGAGTGACTTGACACTGCATGGTCTCCACTAATCCCTTGTAATCTGAGGTGTGGCCTGAGAGGGCAACTCTTATGGAGTCATTTAAATGTTCGTCAGTCAGACGTGTGCGAAACTTAGAATTTATGAAGTTCATATCAGAAAATGCTGATTCACAAAGATAGGTAGAGCCAAACAGGGAAAAAAGTTTCAATGCAGCTGTGTGGATGTTCTTAAACTTTCCACAAGACTCTAGAAATTAATGTTAGAATGCCTTGATTTCAATTCAATGTCATTTTGAAGTGTGAGAATCTCCATTTCCATGGTGGCAGAGTCAAGGTTAAGAAGCACATTAGGGGGCATATTCACAATAAAGTGGCGAAACGTGTTGTTAAGCCAAGAAGGCTAACAACACGCTTCATCACTTTAGAAATGCAGGGCTGCACCATATTTACTAGAATATGGTGCAGCCCTGCATTCCCTCTGCGCTGGCGCTAACTTTAGCTGCCTAGCACCAACACAGGCACCCTTGCACCATAGTGCAAGGGTGCCTGCGTTGAGGGGAAGATTGTGTTTGTGCAGGAAGGTCCCCCTTCCTGCACATAAACTATTTTTAAATGCTGTTTTGTAACTTCTATGTGTGCTGCTTAATGCAGCACACATAGAAGTTGCAAAACAGCAGTTTTTTAAAATGATTGTTTATGTGCAGGAAGGGGGCTCTTCCTGCACATAAACAATCATAGGCAATTTGCTGTTTCTATGTGTGCTGCACAAGGCAGCACACATGGAAACAGCAAAAACGAGGAGAACTAAAGCACTTCTCCTCTTTTTGCCTGTTTAAGACCAGGTTTTCCCTGGTCTTAATTTTGGCGCTGCCTCCTATTTACGCTGCCCTTGTAAATAGGAGGCAGCGTCAAAATCAATGGGTGTTGTGGTAGAACGCCCACAGCAACACCATTGCCCTACCCTTTCACTCTAAATACAGCATGAAAGGGTGCCTTATTTACAAGGCAGCGTTAAGCCAAGTTAAGTGGCATAACGCTGCCTTGCAAATAAGGCGAGGCCCCTATCGCCATCACAACGTCACTAAAAGTGATGTTGTGGTGGCGATAGGGGCTTGTAAATATGCCTCTAATTTTCTTTGAAATATCAGTAACATCCATTTCCATGAAGGGGTTTGAAGTAAGCATAACACAGGGCTCCAGTTGCTCAAAATCACTAAATCTGTCACTGGACTCTTGATAAAGCCTCATGTGGAGACTACTGTATTGTTCTATGTCCAGGAGCTCAGCCTCCGCTTTGTTTTCTGAAAGGATTTGGAGCACAGAGGGAAAGTGCTGCATCTTTCTTTTCTGTAGATGTTGTATGAAAAGGTTAAGTTTTGATTTGAATGTTTTCACAGAATTGATCATGTTGGTGATTGTCTTGTTTTTGCCTTGCAACTCACAATTCAATACATTTGATTTTTCTGTCACATCTGTGAAAAAAGCTAAATCGAGCAACCATTCAGTGTTTGGTAACTGTGTGGTATCTTCATTTCTAGACTCCATGAAAGCTTTGACTTCTGGCAATAGCGAAAAGAATCTTCGCTGTATTTTTCCCATGCTAAGCCATCGGATTTGAGTATGCAGTAAAAAGTCTCCATACTGGGCTGATAGTTCTTCAAGGAACAATTTGAAGGTTCAGTGCTGATTGGCCTTTGCACAAATTGAATTAATAATTTTAACAACAGGAATCACATGATCAGACCCCATTACCTTGGCACATATTGCCTGTTGATGTACAATGCAATGGTAGTTCAATAACGGACGGAAATCTGGATCTGCTTTACAATTGGCAATGAAGCCAGAAAGATGCCCTATCATTGCGGGTGCGCCATCAGTTGTTATCACCACTAACTTTTTCAATGGGACATTTTGTTTCACAAAATAATTCTTCACCTCATTCTGGATGTCAGATCCTCTGGTTGTGGTTTTCAGGGGCAACAGAGTTAAAAATTCCTCTTTATCAGTGAAATCTTCAAAAAACATTCTAACGAACAATGCCAACTGTGCAATATCGCTTGCATCAACAGATTCATCACACTGAAGAGAAAAATATTTGCATGTCTTTAAATCCCGCTCTAACTGCTCTATCATTTTGGGCGATAATGCAGATACCCTTCTTGCCATAGTGTTTGACCCTAACTGCACATATTAAATGACAGACATCATTTCAGGGCTATTCTTAAAGTCTTTGAATAAGGACTCGGCCATTAGAAGCATTGCTTCCTTCACAATGGTTCCATCTGAAAATGTTGCTTTGTGCTTGATCAAGTGATGAGTAACTTTGAAGGATGCTTCAGTTGCCGCAGTGGCTTTCTTCGTTGGCTTTGTGAAAAAAGATTGCTGTGTCTGCAATGCAGATTTCAGTTTGTTTACTTTTTGTGACCTCAGACTGCTTCCTTTAGGGAACTTCCACTCAAAATGCATGTGCTTTGTTGAAAAATGCCTCTCACCAATGCCCTTTTTTCCCACTGCAACTTTTGCTCCACAGATTAAACATACACAGTTGTCTTTAATTTGTGTAAATAAAACTTTGTTCTCCCACTCTTGATGGAAGTAGTAAGTCTTACTCTTTGCCCTTTTGGAGGGACCTGGCTCTTCATCCATGATTAGTTGTTAAGGCTGTAAGCAAGAGAAAAATGTTGAAGTCAACATCCGATTCCAATCCATAACAGGCAAGAATACAATGTGGACACCTTTAATAATGTTGTATTGCGGACTATTTGTGAGTAGCAGCCATGCTGGTAACTTAAACAGTACCGTTGGAAAGTGGGATAACTAACTCACCTTAGCTTTGTTTAATTTTTTGGGGTTGAAAGAGTTTTCCTTGGTTTGTGATCCTATGTGGAAAGTTTTTCCAAGGCATATCTGATGAACACCAAGGTGCGCTTACTATATTTATTATCTGATAACACAGGCCTGTGATAACATAAATAAATGTTACCATGTTATGGGACACACCGCATAGCAGTGTGGTGAATGATGAGGTGTGAGACAGATATGCAGTTACAGTTTATGATTTTTCAGTCTGCTGACAGCTTTGAACAGCTCTATAGGTCTCATTGTTTTTTCTTGTGATTGTAGTAGCTTACTAGCAGCCTTATCTGGTTACTACCGAGGTCAGGATCACACAGTTTGGTGAAGAGGGGAGCTGGAATTGGTCCCAGGTTATCCGGTTTCATGTTCTAAAGATTACCCACTGGGTATCTCCTTCTCCCTAGAGATGGTGTGGCCACTTTTAGTGCTTCATTGAGTGAATTGCGACCTGTGGCCTACTGAAGATTAGGCACGAGCAGAGCACCGGGGCAGTTTAGAGCAGCAGTGCTCAATGACCTGGCTCTTCGCAACAGGGTCAGTCAAATAACTGTTCATCATTAAACTGAGACATTTTCACTCCTAAGTAAATTGGGATAATCAGATAACATTATTCCCTGCCTCAGTCAGCTGTGTGCAATATATTATGGATTGAGTTTGCATATGGCATAGGTTACACCTCACCCAATGAAGTAATGTTTGGTGTAAAACTCAGTTAGGACATCCAGGACATCTTCTTGTATATTGTAATCGTTGCTTTCAAGTTACATATAAAAAAAAAAGCATATACTTCTTTGAATTATTTTGGGGATTTTTTACTTGTCCTGCGTACGTGTGAACATCTTGACTCAAAATGCAGGTGAAGGCAGGCATTTAAGAGGGTAATCCCAAGAGAATGGAGAATTAATATTCTTTAGGAAGGTGTCCCTGATGCTCTGAAAGGAAGCCAGCGAACTATGCCTTCGAATAACTCTGGAAAGCAGATCTGAAGCAACAAGGCAGTTCTCTGAGGGCACAGGGCAGGCCTCTTGGTGCAGCTTGGCAGTCCTCTGAAGTACACAGCAGGCCACAGGCAGCAGGTCAGTCCTTTGAAGATTCTTCCACAGGTCCAGAAGTGAACTGAAGAGTGGGTCTGAGGGTCCTATTTTTATGCATAATGCCTGCTTTGAAATGGGAGAAACTTCTGGAGTTTTCCCCCACAGAAGTGTCTGGGATGTCTTGCCACCCTGTCCAGGTACCAGTCTGTCAGCAGGCACAATAGGCTAGTGTGCAGTTCTTTGTGTGTGAGCTATGGCAGTGTCTTTAAGTGTGTAAGTAGGGTTGTGGTCAGCGCCACCCCCATCCTGCCTTGGATAGGCCATGTTGCCAACACACAGTCCCTCAATTGTGTGGCTGTCTGGAAGGAATGTGACCCAGGAAATAGGCACCAAATAGGAGAAGAAAAGGCTGATTTTCTAAAAGTGACCTTTTCAGAATTGTGACTTAAAATCTGACTTTACCATTAAAGAGGATTTAAAATTTCAATTCCCTAAGCACCAAACATGACATTTCTACCTACTCCCAACAAAAAGCTGTCACTTATTAAATGTAATAAGGTAATCCAATGTTATCCTATGGGAGAGGTATATTAGAACACCCTAAGAAAATATCCCGCAACCCCAAATTTAAACTTATCCAATACATGCTGATGCACAGGGCTTATTTGACCCCGCAATGATTAAACAAGATGTTTCCAGATACGGCAGATACATGTCCCCGCTGCTATGCACAATAGGCGGATTTATTACACATGCTGTGGACATGCCCACAATTAGTACACTTCTGGGGAAAAGTAATACAAATCTTGAATGAAGTGGCTTTGGTGGAGGAAGGTGATACACTTGACTATTGTATTTTGGGATTATGCACCAATCGTAAGAAACACAAGGTGCAGACACGCTTTGCTGACTAAGTTTTGATATTAGCAAAACGGTCCATCACGATGCGCTGGAAATATGCGTTACCCCCAACAGCGCTGGGTTGGCATAGTGAGGTTGTTAGATGGGGCAGAGCTGAAGGTATGGAGATCAAACGGGAAGAAAATAGAGGCCTACGTAAGAACCCCATTTCGCTGGAATGGAATGTGATGTTGGAAAGGTTCGCTGCCACTGAACCTTCCCTACACTGATGGCTTGGTAAAATTAATAGGCTGTGTAGCAAATGTATGAGAGCAGCTATATAACAGACCCTGTGGGTACCCAATTAGTGCCATGACAACGTACGACAAAAAAGTTCAACAAAGATGCAGACTGGGTAGAACTCAGTGGGCCTGTCGCCCTACATTCTATGTTCATACTGTAATGAGTCTGAATTGGGAAGGGGGTGGGACAGGGTAGTTATTATTATTTTTTCCTTTTTTCTCAGGGTGGGGGGTGGGCCACTGTATTTATTTGTCCTTTTGTTAGCATTGAAACACTACGATGATGGAGATACGTATATTGCATGTTCAATTGCCTGACTTGATTTTTGGCCTGTCGTGTTAAAGTACCTATTGCTGAAGACTTTTACCAAAGTATAACTGTGATAGCAATGGCCGCATGTTAGTGATACTGGCACTGATAGCTAGTATGTTTCATTTTTATGATTTGTTGTTTACAAAAATGAATAAAATATATATTTTTTTAAATCCTATGGGAGAGGTAGCTCTCACAGTAGTCAAAAACGAATGTTGGAGTTTTTCACTATCAGGACATGTAAAACTTGAAAGTACATGTTCAACTTTTAAAATAAAATGTGCCCTGGTCTAAGGGCTGTTTAAGGCCTACGTTATGGTGACTTATATGTAATAAAAAGGTAGTTTTAGGTCTGGAAAGAGGTTTATTTTGCCAAGTCAGTTTGCCAGTTTAAAACTGAATATATGCTGCATTGACAGGCCTGTGATATGTTTTAAGGAACTACTTAAGTGAGTGGCACAATAGGTACTTGAGGCCCACCAATAGCAATTAATTTACCAGCCCTGGGTACATGGTATACCCCGTTACTAGGGATTTATAAATAAATTAAATATGCCATTCAGGTGTAAGCCAATTTGACCATGTTTCAGGAGTGAGCACAAGCACTTAAGCACTGGTGAACAATGGTAAAGTGCACATAGATCTAAGGCCAACAAAAACAAATTCAGTAAAACTGGAGGGGAGAAGGCAAAAAGTTTGGGGGAAGACCACCCTAAGGCTGACAAGTCTAACACCTGGCATCTAGGGCAGGAGTTACTTGCTCCACCATGCACCCGGCCAATCCGTTTGGGGCCAGATAGGTTTGGTGCAGGTAATTGAACTAAGTGAATTTTAACCTAGAGTTCTTGACACCTTTGTGTGTTCTAGGACTCTCACCCATCTGGTGTCAGAAAGAACCCTGCCCAATTTCACCTCCCTTGAATCCTATATATATTGATATATCTGCAGAGAAATTACTCATTAGGGTGCCAAAGATCAGTGTTACATCTCTCCTCACCACACCATGTGTCAAAACGAGCAGCAACAGTGCCAATATTGTGGGTTTGTTCATCTCTTTCCCCATGACAACAAGGGTGCTTGGGAATCATAGGCCATGATATGTCCTGCACCAATGCCGAAATTGCCTTCTATGAAATCAAACAAGCAGATAACTTTTCTCTTGCACAAGTCACCCACAGTTCTGACATCAGCAGTGGTCTATGGGAACACATCCTGCATCTGGGCCACCTCACAGAACTGCAAGAAACACCATAGTGCTAATTCTGGGTCGTACACTCCCGTGGTTGTACGGTGCTTCATGACCCTTTAGCAAGCAGTGTCGTGTCCATTAGTTATTCTCCCTCCAGGTCTCCACCATATTGGAAGCATCTCATGGGCCACTGCTGTTGGGCCACAAGGTTATACACTTCATAGTCAGGAGATCCTAGTCTCCCCAGCTTGAATGGACTTTCTACATTCTCTAGTGACACCTTCTGATTCCTGAGCCGCAGATCAGATTAGAGAGTGCCATATGTAAGTCAGTGAAAACTTCTAATACATTTTCAGATGGAGGGCAGCGATCCACTCATGTGTTCAACTGTTATTAAGATTTTGCTTCCTCCCACCACAACATACATCATGTGGTAATGGCCAGTCCGCTCCATCTATTAGCTTTCTTGCACTGAGAAGGCATGCATTTTTCTTGCTCACAACTACATATCCACATAAAAAGATCTGCACTTCTATATAAGGGCTAGTGGGCCTATACCTGACTGATGCTTGTTTCTTTCCATTCTTTAATCTTTTTTTAATTTTGTAGTCATCCCTAAGAATTCAAGGTACTGTAATTCAAAGCCAACAGCACTCTTTGTTTGTTCCAATAAGTATACTATTTTCCTGTGACATGTAGGAAAACTAAAAAGGGTAGTAGCCGCACCTGCATGTTAGGAAAAAAACCCTACTCCTATTGTTCTAATAAATTATATGTGATAGTTTTTTTTAATGTAAAATGTTTATAGCAAGTGCATGGCCGCACGTTTAGATGGCAGCATGTTTTCTTTTTTTCTGCATATCATTTTGCGACATGTCCTTTCAATAAACAATAAAAAAAAGATAACCATCACACCAGTTTGCTAAGGCCTGACCTATTGGCTTTGACATTGTTTTTTTTTATCTTTTCTTTGTGCTCTTGATTCGAACAGTGGATAAACGTTCCTATTGCACGAAACTGCATGATGCAACCTGCAATTCCCAATTTGTAGTCCCGGAAGGGCAGACTCAACCGTTCACCCTTTCTGAGTTGATAAAATGAGGGCGAGAGATTTGCTGTGAAATAAAACGTGTTATGATCGCTTAGACGCTTCAATAGGTTCCCTCTATGTGACACGTCTGACGTTAAAACTATCCTTTCATTTTTCATCCTGATTCTCTACGTTTCCTGACGGGTAACCGTCCTGGCTTCTCTCTGGTGTTCAGACACGTCATTTGCATAGAGAGGATGGATTCTGTCTTTTCTATTTGCAACGGGAAGACTGAAAAGCTTCATATGCAAAAACTAGAGCTCGCCTGGGTGGCCCACTAGGACGATTCAAATATACCTGTCCCATCTCACAGCTAGCTGGGGATTCATCTAAATAACAGGCCCTGGGGAGACAGATGATTTGTAGCTCGGCACAGGTGCAAAGGCAGAACTGCATCTAGCACCTAGACCTGTAACACTTCGGCCTCTGGGAGCAACATCCGACTAAAGTCCGAAAAGGCGAAATTCAAGCCGCTCCTGCACATTCCGGCAATATTCGCTAAAGCTGGTCCTCCTCTGGGGAAGATGCCGAGGTCCTTTCTGGTGAAGAGGAAACGCGCTGGGGCTGGATTTCGGAGCTGGGGGAATATTTCGGATCAGCAGAGAGGCGACTTCTACATCTCAGGTACGCAGGTTATGTCCTGTTCTAGCCTTTGGTCATTTCTGCCAATTTTATGAACCAGAATTTGAAACAGACACAGCCTCGGGGTCAATAGATGAAAGCATCGTGATCAAGACAAATTCCACAGGTCAAGGCGCTACCTTCAGCACTGACCAGCATCATTGTTCTAAATTTCAAAATTTCAGTGGAGAAAATTAGCCACTTGCAAATCCCTTTTGCGCGATCATGGCTTGTCATTTTAAATTTCTATTTCATTTGAAACAGAATTACAAATTCTTTTTTTCGCAATAAGTAATGCTTTGTTTTTATCGTACTTGTTCAAGAATCTCTTTCTTTTACATGCAAGTTAGAGTATGTAAATTGCACAGGTTGCTGGTAAAATTTGCAGCAGTTCTGGACAATTTTTCACCTGTGTAGTGCAATTTTGTACCCGCTGAGAAGTGCAGAAAATGCATTTTGTATTGGTTTGTGCAAATACTGGTGCAGTGTGCTGCTCCTGCACAATTTACGCAATTGAAGACTCTCTCCTGTGATACTAATTCGGTTAGTGGCAATGGACTTCCCCGTTACTAAAAATCATTAAAAGTATACTTTATTTTTTAAGTTATAAAGCATCTGTAAAAGTATTACTCTTATTACATATTAAATGTACAAAGTAAAAAATATGGATTAAACCTTAGGGTGGGGCTGAAAGTCCCCTGCAGGAGGTTTTGTTGTAGGGAATTTAGCATCAGATTTCAGATTTTTAATGGCATGCTATTTTGTACCATTTCTTTTTGAAGTGGTCAGAGCAATTTTCCATGTTTTTACTGCAGCTATTAACTGCAGCTGTTATCGCTAACCCAAAAACCTGACCAGCTGCAATATTTAAATGTGCGTCTCTTCTTTGGGCAATTCAAATAAAATATGCAAGGGTCCATTCGGGCAAACCACAGAATGCTCTGTGAAAGATGGTCTAGTTAAGATTTTTTCTCTAAACCATTTTGAACAGATACGTCTTTCTAGACGTACTGAATGTGCACCACAGGACAGCTACATGGGTTAGGGCACCTGCAGCAGAGATTTTCCTGGGGTGGCATAGCATTTCATCAATTTAAATGTTCTCTTTATGGCAAATGTATTGGGTGATAACATTTAAGTGAAAAACTCTGCGAAAGATCTCTTAACACTGCAAAGTAGCCAGCTTGCATTTTATAAGTAGAGCTATGAGGTAATGAATTTATGTCACAGTACAGCTGATGTAATTTAATCAAAATCATGGGCTTGTGGATGTGACACTAATTAACCAATAATAATACAGGAAGTGACATGGTGTCTGAGTCAGCTGATGATCCGTTTTAATTTATTTATCTTGTATGCAAATGGTATTTAAGTTTATTATTTTCATTAGAATCCATGACTTTTCACCGAACCCGAGGAGTACATCGTTGCAATGGTTGCGACTCAGAAGATAGATGTGCTGTTGTCTCAAGAATTCTTGTTATGGGTAGTCTAATCGGAGAGTTCAGAAGTTGTGGTTGTGCGTTACGGCCTTTCTCCAAAGCCAAATCTATGTCTGTTTAACATATTTGTGAGGATTGGCAAATGGTGGCCGTATGTGTCTGCACAGTAGAAGATCAGATGCAATGTGTGGTGAGTTCTTTTGGTGAGATCCACTGGCTGATCTTCGAGGCTAATCAGGCTTTACTTACTTAAGAGAGATCAGCCAGGTGGTTTTGTGAGCATGTTGTGAGAGTGGATGCCCTGAACAGGAAGGTTATCTACAGTACAGGCCATCCCTTTAATCCAGTGAGAAAAGGGAATCAATATATCCACACAGAAGTGTTCCAGAGAGGAGTGGATCTATACATTTTTCCCTAAAAAAATGTGCTTAAAGCACAGTCCTGCAGAATCTTTCTTTAGAACCTTTACACATCTACACTCAAGTTAGACTTCACTGTAATTGTGCAATGAGGGCTAGGCCTGGGAGCAGTTAAATGTTCAGAAGTATCTTGAACATGTTTGGTTTCGAGAAGTTCTGGATGACTAAATGCCACTTAAACCTCATCTAGTAAGGGTCACAAAAATGCTGGTGTGGCTTTGTTTCCCGATATCCCTCTATTATTGATTAGGAGGTAGCAATGTGTCCCTTTCATGTTCTAATAATCACTCTCATATTCATTCATTCTCTTGGATCAGACTGGAAGCAGGCTCACCTGCAAAATTCTCAATAGGCTGGTATCAGTCATAGGGTATGGGCTTCAGTCATTCACATGCCAGGCTCCCTTGATGATTATGGGTGGCTGGTGAAATGTATTTGTGTATCTAGGATGGGGCAGTGGGTAGGTCCCGGTGCATTAGTAGGACAGCATTCTAGTTCCTCTGTTATACTAAAGCCAATCTATGAAGCACGTAACCAAGACAGATAGCGTGTCAAGGAACTGGTGAAGTGCCACTTGATCCAAAGCCAATTCCTACCTTCCCCTAAACTCTAAGATGAATCAAAGAGTCAATAGATCCACAGGAAGGGAATAGGAGAGCGGGAGAGAGGGAAACATTGATCCAGAGATGCAGATGGTATGTATCAGAGCCCAAAGTCTTGGAACAGGTATTCCGTTAGGACTCAGACTGGACTTCTCCATAGAGAGCGAGAGAAACTCACAATCATCAAAACAATTAGAGTGTACCAAGTAGTAACAGTTAGGCGTCAGTTAGATATTCAAAGAGTAACACATCTGCATCCTTATAGTAGGCTTTTTCGAGCCCAAGGAAGACCAGGAAACAACCTTGATCACAGAGGAAGAAGTGTCAAGCCTAGAATAAAGCACTGTTGGTATAAATGAGGTAGCATAGGACATGAACCGGTACGGAACATGTGAGAATCCAAAAAGGAAGAAAATGCAGAGGTGGAGCATCCCAGTTGTATTACTGTCCATGGTAAGAGAAATGTATACTGAGACTAGATTAAACATGACAATGGAGGACAGAAGAGGCCTCAATCGAGGAATCAACACTGCCAATGGGGCAAGGCTGGGGGGAATATTGACACCCCTCCTTATCAAGATTTTTATCACTGACTTACAAGGTGCATTGACATCTATTTGAATATCTCTACCTAGATTATGTAATTGTGAGTGGCCCATACGAATCTAAGCAGATGATCTGGCCTTTTACATTTTACTCCAATAGGACTGCACATGAATATGAATAAAGTGGAGGAATAGTCTAATTGTATTTTTGGAGTATACAATTCATATAATCTACAGCGGTGGTCATGTCAAGGGGGTGGAAGAAATGTAAACGTACATCTTTGAATAGAAAAACCTCTATTTTTTTTAGGATAAGTAGTACCTCTGACAGGACTCAGTTTAATGTCTGCTTTTAGCGTGGCATGTTGTTTCTAAATTGCAAACCTGCTACTACCTCATGGAGTAAGCCTTGACTGCCTGATCATGCTACTATTGGAGAACCAATTGCAGAAAGACAATAACGTGCTCATCTGATTAAAGAGGACGGTGGTAAACAACAAGACAAATAATTGCTATTGCCAGGTAACTGCTGGCTACACCAGGACCAAGACAAAGGCCTCCCAACCAACACTATGCAGCTCAATCCAATCTTCTGTAAAAAGCAATCTTGCTGAAACTACAAGGCCAAGTCATTTCAGCACAATACAACAAACATGTGCAGTCATGTTTCTTCCTCATCGGGTCTTCTTAGTGAGGTCCACATCCAGTGGTGCTGGAACAATTTTCAGAGTGGGGGTGCTGCCGTTAATATTACTGCGGCAACAAATAATGGACGGAATGCTGAATGAATGAAACATTCACCCCCAGTCAAGAGATCTGGGTTAAATCCATTGTTCTTTCTCTGTGCCACTGGATTCAAGCTAGCCTGGCTGATGAGGGGTGATACACTGAAACCGGTCCCAGGATGCTTGTTTCTGGTCCAGGAAGGACCTGAATTGGCAGTTCGGGCTGGATGGTTCCCATCAGGAGCAAGGTCAAGACTGATTTGCATATGGCTGGGTCTAAACTGGGGTGGCATGGTGAACAAAAGAACAATGTGTTTAACCCAGATCTCTTGACTGGGGGTGAATGTTTGATTTCCGTCACTCATCCGTTCTTTTTGCATTTGGCGCCCCAAGTTGGAAGCGTATGCCCAAATCTGGGTGCTGTGCTCACTGCACCACTGGATTCAAGCTAGCCTGGCTGATGAGGGGTGATGCCCTGAAACTGATCCCAGGATGCTTGTTTCCGGTCCAGGGAGGGCCTGACTTGGCAGTTCGGGCTGGTCTGTTCCCTTGAGGAGCAGGGTCAAGACTGATTTGATATGGCTGGGTCCAAACTGGGGTGGCGTAGGGGTCAAAAAAACGATGGATTAAACCCAGATCTGTTGACGCGCTGAATGTTTGCATTGTTCAGCATTCCGTCCATCATCATTTTTTTGGCATTAATATTACATCATGGAACCTATAGAGATTGTGAAAAATCTAAGCCTCACAAAAGAACAAGTGCAGTCAATGAGCCACACCCATTCGGCAAGAGAGTGGCAAAGGTGTAAAAACTATGTAGTGCAGAAATGATAATGAGAAGAAATCGGTTTTAGCAAATATTTGTCATTTGCACAGCATAAAGTACAGTATTTTGAGTTGTATTGATCCTATTGAAATCTTTGTTTCCATCACACTTAAGAATTACAAAAAGGGCTTAATGGTTTTGCTTTCATAACTGCTCATATATTTTGGAATATCTGTACATTTAATGTAAAGGTATTTAAAATGTATTGCGTGTTAAGAAAAATAACATCCTGCAGCCATTCCTTTCACAGCAGCACGACTGAGAAATAGCTCATTTAACAAACTCTTCACACTTTGCAGTCAAAGAAAGAAAACACCAATTTCCATGTTAGAAGAATAAGCAGGAATTTATCAGAAGACAGAGTTTGACATTGTATCTCTTTCTCTGAAGCACAGTTAATGTGATAAGATTAATACAACATTTACAGGCATCTTTATTACTTATTTTAGCATTGTTATTTTTAGGGGCGCTGCAGCACTCCCAGTACGCCTACTTCCAGCACCTATAACCACATCTCACACATGCCAACAATCCCGATTTAGGGTTGGGTGTCACAATTTTTCAGAACAAAGATTGTGCCATTTTAACTTTCTTCTGCCTAAAACGTCCTCCACTCCAATGCAACTTAATGGAGAAATTAAATTCCTGTGAGTTGTTTCCTTAAAATCTCTCTTTGGTGTTCTTAATTGTTGGTATCCATGACATCTGCACACACTTAACTTAGAGACGCAAAACTTTATCCTTCTGGGCCATTTCATTAATGCCCTTGATGTAGCCTAAGCTCAAAGGCTATTTACTTGTTCTGTAATTTTTGTTCCTACTTAAAAAAGACTATGCACTGACGAATTTATGTTTATTTGGACATATACTGGATTCAATGCAATCCTAGCCATAGTTGACATTTGTACTGTTGACAGTCTGCCCAGGGACATGCACCACCCTACACAAATATCTCTTCCGCTTACGCTAACACACATGCCGTTAACTCTCTACACATAACTTCCGAAAGCACCCAGATTACACAGGTACACTTTACCCAGAATACAAAAATAGACATGCACATATGCAAACAGACAAACATTTGAAATGTGGTAGCATATCTCTCCAGGGTGCCTGTAGATAATATTTCATTTGTCTAATTTTGTCAGCTGACCACTCCTTTATCTAGAATGACAATTAGCAGACATGGGGAACTTCTTATCTTTCTTTTCACTTCCATGATCAAAGAAGCTGAGATCAGTCCCAAATGCAAATAGTTCCTGCAGGGTTGTGAGGGGCTGGGTTAACCCAGGTGATAGTATGATCATACTTTTTCTGTTCGTGAAGGTCATATGTTGAGAGTGGCATTGGCCACGGTGCTGGGTTTCTAATAGCATAGTCCAGTATATTGAGAAATAGTATCTCTCAGTATATTGTTCCAGGGGCTGAGGGAGACAAGTTAGGCTTGTTTGCATTAAATCGGTCAGTTGCTTCGGGGAGCGCAGACACCTAGGGCCAGATATACGACCGTTTTTAGCGGTCGCAAATGGAAAATCATGCTGTTTGCGACTGCTAAAAGGGTTGTAGTATGTACATCCCTATTTTGCAAGTCGGTAACTTATTACCGACTCGCAAAATAGGGTTTGAGTCGCTATTAGGAAGGGGTGTGCCAGGGGCGTCGCAAGGGGATATACGATTGTTTTGTGACTGCAAATGCGGTTGCAAAACAATCACAGTTAACCACCTACTTCAAATAGGTTGTAAGCCAGTCGCAAACGGGGAGGGGTCCCCAGTGGACCCCTTCTCCTTTGTGAATGTATGCGGAAAATATGTTTTAAGAACAGGCAGCGGTCCCACGGACCACTGCCTACCCTTAAAAAATGAAAAGAAAACTTTTCATTTTTTTCTTTTAAACGCATCCCATTTTCCTTTAAGGAAAATGGGCTGCATTTTGAAAAAAAAGTTGCTTTATTTAAAAAGCAAACACAGACATTGTGGTCTGCTGTCCCCAGCAGGCCACCATCTCTGTGATGGTAGCTCATTCGAATGGGTCGCAAATTGCGACCTGCCTCATGAATATTGATGAGGCAGGTCATTTACGACCCCATTGGGAATCACTGAATGTGTCTGAGACACATTAGTACATTCTGTTTTGCAAATCGCAAATTGCGAGTCGCAAAAATCACAATTGCGACCCGCAAAACGGAATGGTCGTACATCTGGCCCTTACTGTCAATACATGCATGCCTATATATTAACCACATTCTTCATAACATATGCAGTAGTAAAAAAATCTTTTACAGTGTAATCGAAAATAGTAATTCACTGTACCATACTTTGTCTCATGTATGTTTTTTTCAGCCTTGAGAAAACCCTAAGGCCACCGCACCTTCTAAGGGCGAAACACATGTTGGCTAAATCTTTAGAGAAACCCAAGGAACACCAGGAGCTGCAAGCAACAATAAAATATCTCTGAGTACTGCACAAATGTATTAATTTGACACTTGGGGGTCGATTCCGATTCGGGCCGGAAATTTCACCGACCGAGCCGGACCCGGAGAGATTTCCGACCGAATCGGACCCGTGCAGTCCGACCGAACGAGTACGATGCGTCCGTATGTTATCGGACTCGAGTCGGTCGGACTCCCATTGAAGTCAATGGGAGCCGGTCGTACAACGCGTACGCGGGCTCCCATTGACTCAATGGGTGCGAGTCGGACAAGTGCGCCCCCTACAGCGGGTACACGGCGAAGCGATTCGTGCCGTACACGCACAGGTAGGGGGACCCATGGGTCCCCCCTGTGTGCGACTCGCGCGGCTACGAGCACAGGGGGGTCCGACACGGACCCCCAAAGTACGGCTCCAACAGCTCTTTCGAGCCGGAATGCGCGGCTCGGTCGGACTGCCCGCGGCGCGCATCGTACTTACCCGGCCGGGGAACGTCTCCATTGCGCAGTGCGAGTCGAGTCCGAGCGAGTCGGTCGGTGCGGTTCGAGCCGGGAACGAGTCGGTCGGAGCGGTCGGGACGCCCGGACGAGTCGGTCGGCGAGCCCGCATCGTACTCGCTCGGCCGGACCCGCGTACGGTTCGGTCGGGAAACAGGGCTCCGAATCGGATCCGGTAAGCCGAATCCGATTCGGAGCCCTACCGGCCGAGATCGGAATCGGCCCCTTGGTGTCTCCACTACCCCATACAACTGATATATTGACAGGGTTAAATCTAATTCAGCTAAAACTATGTGGCAATTTTCAGACATCAGGAGAGAAGAACTTTGTATTATAAACATGTTTTTAGTTATGGAATTCCATTGTTTTGTGGATGGAAATGCCACAATTTTGACTGTCAATAGCACTGTGCCTTCTTCTAATTCCTTAGTGGTAGACTCTTTGGAATGTGTGACAGAGGAGAATCTGGCAACACAGGTGGTTATCGATGGGGATGGAAGTAGCTCATGGAGCTGTGAAATTGACAGTGATTCTTCACCTGATCATCGAGATGAGCTACCCCTTGATGAAAGCAGCTTTTCAAGGACCAAAGTAAGTGGAAAGATGTACTACTGATTTTTGTAATTTTTGAGTTGATTGTTTTCCCATTGGCGGGACTATGGAAATGCGTTGTAGCAGGCATCTTTAAATCATGGAGGTCGATTAATCAAATTCCAGATGTAGCAGGTGTGAAATCACACATACTTGAGCCATTGAGGATATCAAAAGGGTGACCAATTAGTTCCAATGAATTTCACGGCCTACTTGCTGCGAAGGTACTTGGTGAAGGACAAAGAGAATTCCTGTTGCTTTATTCAGGGGGGCTAAAAGGATAGGTTGCAAGGGCAGTGCCAATGGTACTAATGAGCAATGAGTTGCATTTTCTGTCCTAGATTTGATATCTGGTTTGTCCCACGGATAGAAGAGAGGTCTGGCCATAAAGGTGGTCATTCAAAGGATTAGAGTGCCCACTCTATTAAATTTATATTTAATTTGCACAACTGTATGCTATGAGAGCTGGAAACTTCATCAAAGATTTAACCTAAATGAAACCCTTCATCACAATTGTCTCCCATTGGCTGCCATTTTTGGAAGTCTAAATTGTTCTTGTTTGTACTTCTTATTATTATTATTTTTATTGCTGTTTTGTTTTTGTTGTTAATTATAATACTAATACTACTACTAATAAAATCACAAATATTAATAATATATTGCCACTGAAGTTGTCAGAGTAATGTACATTCAAACCCCATACCTCATCATACTTAACTGATCAGGGCCTTCAACGTAGTTGGTACCAGAGAACTCCCCTTAACCCTTTCCATTCTTGCATGCATAAAGAATAAGTTGCTATTTTCCTCACTACTGGCTCACAGACACCACTTTGTCCAAATCGAATCCTTCAGGACCCTCCATCCTTTACCCAGGGCATGCCAAATCCATCAGACCTCTTTCCCCCATGATTTACAACCATTACAGCGAGCACCTTAAGGTTCTCTTGCCACCCAAGACATCAGTAGACACCAGTATTCCAACGAGTCTCAGCTGTACCTATAAGTGCCACCTAGAATGATCATTTTCAGCCTTAGGTCGTGCCTCTCCATCATACATACATGATTGAGAACATTGTACTACATGTTAAACCTTACCAGAATAAAATTAGTCTCCACACCAACCCAAATATAACCCATAATACAATCCTGGTTCTCAAGGATGACACTAGAATAAATATCCGATTTTCTCACTCCACGTGCCAAATACCTTGCCTTCCACTTCTGGAGCCCCCTCTCATTTCAAACCTGCAACACCAAAAAGCCATAATCACCTTGATTCCAGCTCAGTCTCCTCTACAACCTAACCTCATTGATAGCAGTTATTGGCAATTGTAAAAGTCATTTTTTTACCCCATGTAGGCTAGAATAATACCCTATGACCGCCTTCCTGAAACATCTCACTAGTACGTCAAGGCACTACTCCAATCAATATCAACTTTGAAAAAAGTTAAATTCAAGTTCCACTACCACCTCAACTTTATCCTGTTCAAGCTTTCACTGCTTCATGCTTCAGACCCATGATTTATTGATTAAATATTTGTATGACATGTAGCTACCCAGGAACAGGGAATCCTGGCACGGTTAGACTGGACAAGCGGAAATATAAACTATCCAAGGTTTTGAGAAAAGCTAGGTTTTCAGCTGTTCAAGACCTGCTTCATCACCCAGAAAGCCATGTTAGTACACAATCCTGCAAGATATACCAAAAAATGTAATATCTTGTGGGGAAATCACACCCAATCCGTATCCAGGCTCATTCCAAAAAGCCCAAAAGGTAAGGAACCAAAGGAAAACCTTTTCCATATGGTGACAACATCACTCTATAACCACATCTACTTTACCATCAGGCTCACCTGCAATCCCTAGCCCGTTTAATAAACCAAAACCACTTCTTGTCATGCACTAGCTGCCATCACATAAATTATACTTTAAACCCCTTTCTAATAATGATTCTGTACAAATGTAGTTATTACTAAGGATAATAGAATATTGGACCACAATCTACCTATAGGCTCTGATGTAGAGATTGGTGGTAATGGATTAGTATTACGGTTTGTGGAAGATCCCAATCTAAAGTTGGCGGATTCTCCACAAATGGAGAAACCGTTGCTGGAATTTCATCCATCTCAGGGATAGTGCCGCAGGCATAATTCTGCCATAGGATTCTTAATTGGCGTAGAAACCTCCAATGGAGTATTCACCACTTCCTACTCTAATCATAGGATTTTCCATTGCCTCCATCAGTTCATCAGTTTAAGATTATCCTGAAAGAAATACTAACAAAATATCTTTAAAAAAATCGTATCCACCCTGAGAGATGCAACTTATAACATGCTAGATTTTTAGGTGTATTTTGGCCCAATTTATCAATAATCATTCAAAATTAATCATAGGCGAGTAAACTCAGGCTCCTCTTATTGTATTATTTTGACAAGCATTTTGTTTTTTTGCTGAGAAATTTGATGTAAATGTCACATTTTCCCTTTTTGTTTATGTATGTGATCTCCATGCTCCCCTTGCCTTAACCTAACCTTTACCCATATACAGGCACATGCATCAAAAGAAAAAACGGTCGCAAATGGGCAGATTCTCAGAATCTGCCCCTTTGCGACCGGTATATTTGCATTTGGGATGCATCATCCCAAATGCAAAAATCGCAATTTAAGTAATCTCTAAATTGCGATTACTTAAATTGCGATTGCATTTAAGGAATCGCAAATTGAGATTCCTTAAATGCAATGCATTAAAGTAAAAAATTAGCGATTTCGCTAATAGGAGTCGTAAATTACCATCAATTTGTACTTGATGGTAATTTGCAAAAACTTTGAAAAATGCACTAAAGTGCATTTTCCAAAGTTCCATTTTACACACACACATGCCCTTGGGGCATGTGTGTGTGCAAGATGTACTCATATGCAGATTTCACGGGTGCAACAGGGTGTCCTTTTGACACCCTTGAAATTGCATGCGCAATTTGCGAGTACCTATTAGGTACTCGCAAATTGCGAAGCAATTCCCATTCATTCCTATGGGCCTCTTGGCCCATAGGAATGAATGGGAAGACATTCCTTAATTGCAACTCCCAATTTGCGAGTCGCAATTAAGGAATGTTTAGAAATCGCTATTTTTTTAGCAATTTCTACATGCATAGGCTTTTGCGATTCCTTAATAATCGCAATTAAGGAATCGCAAAAGTCTACCTTGATGCATGTACCTATTTCTCTTTAAAAAAAATTCTTAATGGTTCGGCGATCCCCTTCCTTACTTTCCCTTAAAGTTACTCTGCATTTTCTCCTATCCTCAGGCCTGGCATTGGTGTGACCGGTGCCATCACACCGGACACCAAGCACGGGGGACGACTATGTTTTGAAATATCTTATGTTTTAAAGGCACCTGCAGAGTTCCTTGTGGCTCCAGCAATTTTCAGGCAACAATAAAAATGCCAGGATAACTGATGATTAATGAACGTAATGGAGAGAAATCAGAGTTTTGCCTAGTGACAGTTTTGACACATTATAAAGCAGAGCAAAGGATTAATACATCTGCTGCAAAGGATGTCCCCCCATGCAGATCACAGAATTGTGTTTTATGTAAATAGCTCAGTGGGTTACTGCTTTTGTCACAGAGATCCTTTTGTTACATGCAGTTCATAAATTACAATCCTAATATAGCACAGTAAGCTCTGAACTGTCATCATCAAAGAACTGCATGCAAACTCCATGGCATAGGTTTAAATGTTATGTTTTTTTCCTCAGTCTTTTATTATCCCAACGTTGTTAAAAAAGGTTTGTTTGCGTAAAAATACATTCTTACTAGTAGAGTCAATCCCAGCTACCGTGTTGTTTTAAATCCTGAGTTTGTGCTTCTCCAGATGAAAGCACTCTTAAAACATATGCAGTACGTATGACATGTGAGTCCTACACCGTATAGTCCTAATAGTCTTATGTAACATTTCCTATACACTGATTTACACATGTATGATTCATTATCTGTATAATGTGTGTGTGATATGAAGTGGTCGGACACCGTACACTGGTATGAGTAGCACTATAAAACAAATCAAATACATTTGAGAGAGGGGCTATGGAGAGATGAGGGGCACTGTTGGCAGGGTGGTAGTGAGGGAATCTGTGGAAAGGGAGGTCTTTGGGGAAGCACCAACAAATATTGTTGCACCATGTGCCACCCGTGCTAAAGTCGGCCCTACCTCACTTTAACTTTACCCTAAAAAAAAGCTGGGCAACGTGATGCTTGTGGCATTTCTTAGAACATGCACTATCTGAATGACCCAGAGTACTGAAAATTGTTTCACGTCTGTCTTGTGTTGACAAACTTTTTTGTAGTGTAAAAGCTTCCATCATCAAGGGCATTTTGTGTGCTATGTGTGCAGCAAGATCTTCCCGCTCCAGCGCATGCTGACCCGCCATCTGAAGTGCCACAGCTCCATCAAGAAGCATGTCTGCAAATACTGTGGCAAAGGATTTAATGACACATTTGATCTGAAGAGGCACATGAGGACTCACACAGGTATGGTCCTTGTACTGCACAACCAATACAAAGTACACCCCTACGCGAGTGGTGGGTTGTGGACGTTTAGAGGTGCAGGGCTCAAATACCTTCCTGAAATAGGATTGAGCAAGCCTAACCTTGTTTAGTAGGGCTCGGGGTGATTATTCCCCCAGTGGCCCGAGGTAATTTGGAAACAATGAGGACAAATAGTGCATTTTGCAGAACAGTTTTCACTTAAATTTCTAAAAGAAATAGGCCCTGAATGGCTCTTTGAAAAGACACTGATAAGGCATTAAAATATTGCACAGTTTGTTTTGTGGGGAGGGCAATGGATGGAGTAAGCGAAGACGTAGTGGCATATTTACAAGGGGATTGTGCCACTGGAGCTTCACCTTTTACGACACTCTGGTGGTGCAATGCCCTCCTCCATATTTACAAGGCGGTGCTAAGCCACTTTGTGTGGCTTAACGCCGCCTTGTAAATATCACACCCTTTAATGCAGTTTTCTGCATCAAAGTGGCATGCAATGGGTGTTGCTGAGGGCGTACCCATGCAACACCTATTGCTTTTTGACACTCCCCAGATTTACAAGACATGGTCAATCTAAGGCAGCGCCAAAAACTAACGCCATTGAAAGGGTGGCATTTGAATGGCGCAACAAGAAGAAATACTTTTATTTCTCCTCGTTTTTTGCTCTTTCTATGTGTGCTGCGTTCTGCAGCACACATGGAAGGAGCAAATCGCCATTAAAGACTGTTTAGGTGCAGGAAGGTGTCCCTTCCTGCACATGAACAATCAATCCTGCAAGGCAGGCACCCTTGCACCATGGTGCGAGGGTGCCTGCGCTGGCGCTAGGCAGTATTTCAGCACCAGCGCAAGAGAAAACACAGGGGTGTGCAATATTTTTGCAAATACGGTGCATCCCTGCATTTTTTAAGTGACGGAGTGCGGCACAGCTGAATTGCCTCCAGCACAGCGCTGCTTTATTTCTTTGTGCATATGCCCCATAGTTTGTGCTAGACGCCGGATCGGAGGACCGTGCAGCATTATCATGACTCTTTATAAGAGAGCCGTGGTAAATGAATGTTATGGGGGCATAAAAAGAAAGAGAAAAAATACAAACGTATTGGGAAGGGAAGTCTACCTAAACGTCCACAACGGACCATTGGGCGTTTTTATTAATCATAAGGACACAACTATTGAGAAGTGAATACCCCAGGGTGGAGTGTTATCAATCTACCTAGCAGAGAAACCACACATACCTCTGCAACTTTGACAGATACTTGGTGGCATCATCAAATAGGTGTCCTAATTTGAATACGGCACGTAACCAAGTGCCCCGCACCGGAACGTTATATAATATAAACATAAGGAGAAGATACATATCTATTGTCCTGAAGAAGGTGGTCTTATCAAGTTCATCCACCGAAACGCGTCAACGCTGTGTTTTTGGGTTAAATTTCGGGAATATAGATCCACACTTTGACAGAGAATTTACACTTTTGCTGTGTGTTGTCTATGTATTTTTCCAAATTAACATCCTGATGACAAATGTGATTGTCTTTTAAAGTCTCTTCCAGGTTTATATTTTGTCTATAGATTTCATGAATTTTAAATTTATTATGATGTATTTTATTGAATGTTTTTACTGAAACCTTTTGATTTTTTATTGAATTGAATATAAGCGTTACTACATCCGGTGTAACTGTGTTCCCTTGGGTGATACATATGCATGTGAGTGATAACTGATTTTGTGTAGTGGTTCCAAAGGGAAACATATATTTGACATTTCGGTAATTTTGGTGCCCTGTCCCTTTGGGGCGAGGGGCCCCTCTCTTTGTATTTAAGCTATAATGTGTAGTACAGAAGCTGCAGTCTTTACCACAAACTCACATTTTTTAAACAATATTTTACATTAGTTATGTGACAAAATAAGCCAAAATGGGTGAATCTTGTTTGTGACAGGTACACACAGTTTATGATTGGTGAATAATTTGAAGGTGCACATTGTGACTCTTACTCTGGGCATATAAACATCTTGGCTACTACATGTAAATGGCAATTATATATACAATATTTTGCCATTTTATTGGCCTCCAGTTAAGACTCCCTCTGTAATATGCTGCTCTTAAAACAATATGCCAAAAATGTTTACAATGTGCCATTGACCTCAATTAAAGAATGCTTTGGGGCTGGGGGATTTTCTAAAGCCCATCTAGGAAAGGTTGATTCATTTGTTTGCAGGAGTGTACAGGTGCTGCTGTGGAGTAGAGGGGGGCTGAACACATCCAGGTGACAGTGCAAGCTCCCTTTCACAAGGGCACCCAGACATTTACTTTCTTTTACTGCTAAGCACCTCTGAGAAGGCCGATGCCAGTACCTCCTTCTGCAGACAATAGGGGTAGATACTGGAGGGCGTGTGCGAACCTATTAATTGGAATTTCAGAGCTTGGTGTCTTCATCCAATCTCCCAGGAACGCTACATGTCCTATAAGGCCTGGGACCTTTGCAAAGCTCATACATGTTCCTGTCGATGTAACAAGAGTGCCCACATCTGATAGGCCAATGTGCCACGTTCTTTATTGTTACACTTACTCAAGTTAAACTATTTGAAAAAGGGGCAATTAGGCTAAGAATTACATTTAGAAGGGAGTTTTGATGTTTATTTAACATCCTTGGAGAAGGCTATATGTATGTACCCTTTACTTTACTTATATTTTACAGCTCACTTGCTGCTATATTCTTGGAGTTTAGTAACAATTTTTACATGAGTTATCATTAGACAATTCAGTAATGCTTCTATTATTCACCCTAGAAGACAGAAAGGATGAAACAATATTTGAACCAATGACTTTTGGGTTGCCTTTAGTTTGTCACGTTTGATACATTAACCACTGAGCTACCATTCCAGGTATATCTGCTGGCCAAATATAAAACTATTGAGGGGGCTACTACTGAGGGTGCAGCTTCAGAGGACTATCTATTTGGCAATTCTGTCTATAATCTGAGAAATAGCTCAGGCGGTTAATGGACTCGTCAGTTCTTCACAGATCTGTCTAGAAATAAATGGTCACAGGTTTCAATCCTAATATATCTGAGGGGGTTCATGTGCCTGTAGCAGAGCACTGCATGTAATCTCCTGTGCACATGTTCAAAACCATTATATAATACATTAGCCCCTGGATTCCTGTTTTTGTAGGATTCCTGTTTTTATAGAGACAATTTGTAAAATGCAGGTTACCAGTTCTTATCCTGGTACACAGTTTAGTGTGTTACGCACCTGCTGTAAACTTCTATAGATAAGGAGCAGGATGTACATTTAGGGCCATATGTACAAAACCATTTTGAGGGCACAACCGGCCCGATCTGCAAAATCGGACCATTTGCTACTGCAAAAATATTTTTGGAAATGTACAACAGCCAAATTGCGATTCGGTAGCCTGTTACCGAATCAGAATTTAGGCTTGCGAATTGGTATTTGGAAGGGGCATGTTTAGGGTGTCCCTTCCTAATACTGATTTGCAGTGGTATGCATGAAAGTTTGGCGACCACATTATGGTTGCAAAACATTCAGGGCCTAATTTATGAGGTTTTACCCTAGGGCAGCACCTCAGGCCTTCCTGCTGCGCTGCCCTACGGTAAAAGAAAAGGGCAGGAATGTGCCGTATTTATCAGATACGGAGCATTCCTGCCCTTTTCACCTGCTCCGACGCACAATGGGCTGCCGTGCGCCAACGCAGGCACCTTGCACCATGGTGCAAGGGTGCCTGCGTTGTGGGGATGATTATTCTTGTGCAGGAAGGGTAACTTTCCTGCACAAAAACAATCAAAAGAGGCTTTTTCCTCTTTCTATGTGTGCTGCATTCTGCAGCACATACAGAAAAAGGAAAAACAAGGAGAAATAAAGATATTTCTCCTTGTTGTGCCTCCCTTACGCCTCCCCTGGGGAGGCGTACGTTTTTGGCGCTGCCTCATATTTTCGATTTCTCGTAAATCTAGGACAGTGTCAAAAAGCAATGGATGTTGCTGGGAACACCCCACGAGGAAAACTGCGTTAAAGGGAACCATATTTAAGAGGCAGCTTTATGCCAAAAAAAGTGGCTTAGTGCTGCCTCGTAAATATGGAGCAGGCTCCTGCACCACAGAATTGTCGTTCTGGCAGCACAAGGGGCTTCATAAATGAGGCCCTCATTTTTTACCGACACCTTAGAGGAGGTGATAACCATTTGCAAATGGGAAGGGATCCTCAGGGGACCTCTTTCCCTTTGTGAATGTTGATACTAATACTTTTTTAAAGCAGGCATTGGTCCCACAGATCACTGCTTCCTCCTAAGAAATGAAACTTATACTTACATTTTTTTCTTTTTAAACGCATCCCATTTTCTTTTAAGGGTTGGACTTTTGGAGTGGTAAAATATACTATACCCACTACAACCTGAGCAGCAGAAAGGAAAGTGGTGGATTGGTGAGGTGTCAGATTTACAATTCCGACTCAAACATAATCAACAGTCATGAAAGTGTTTGACTTTGTAGCGGTCAGATTTACTATTCCCACTCCAATCTGAGCAACAGTAGGGAAAGTGTTCAATTTTGGAAGGTTCAATTTTACTATTCCTTTTCCAACATAAGCAACGCTAGGGAAAGTGTTGGAGACTGCAAAACTTAAATGTACTTTCTTCCTTGAATTAAAAAGATATATACATAAACATATTAACATAAAATATATTTAACACATTGTTTCCAATTGTAATGACCAGGCAGGAGAGTTAATGCACGTTTGATATTTCTTTCTTGATTAATAATTCTCTTTTAAGTCCTTCTGGTTCTTCTCTCGGTTTTCCCTTCTTTTTATATGTATATGTCCCGTTACCCTTCTGCTATGTAATGGTCCCTCTTTCTCTGTCCAGGGAGGAACAGATGTCTTTTCAATATCCCTAAAAAAAAAAAAAAATGGAATACAGGTAAGTGTTGCTGACACACCACCTATTCATACAAGGGAGGGCAGTGAGGGTTCACCCAAGGGATGGTCATCCACCACCATGTGCCTCAAAAGGAAAGGGAGGACAAAGCGTGTGACTACTCTCGGGGCTTGTTTGTGGCTTCCCCTGTTGTGTCCTTTGCCTCCCTCCTCCCAAACAGTCCCAGGAACTGAGCACGTACCTGGCTGGCCCACGCTCTTCCGTGAGCGCAGCGGGATAATTCGCTGCTTCCCTTTTTTCTTTGCCGGTCTTCGGGTCCTTCATCTCGTCTCGGAGCTTCCCGTCTTCGCAGGGCAATGTTCCTTTTCTCCTCACCATCTTCTTCCACGTCTTCCTCCTTGTTGGCCGCGGCTTCCCACGTCTGAGCCTCCGCGTCTCTCTCGGCTTCCCGAATCTCCTCCGTAAAGGAAATGACGGTCGTCTCGGGGTCGGGCCTGACAGGAACTGGCTTCTCTTTAAGGGGGAATGCCAGTATTCTACAGGCTTGCCGTTTTGATTGGTGACAGGGTCCTTTGTCCAGCGTTCAGTAGCTGCGGGCTGCAAAAATAGAAGATGGTCTGCGTGATGAGGAACGCACCAGCTCTCCATGTCATCGTCCTCCTTCACTTCTGTACCCGATGTGCCGTCTTCGTGACACACATATATTTAAATATATGAAGAAAATATATTTTTAACATACAAAATATTCAAACAAATTACAAGTTGAAACTAATACATTAACAATCAAGAATTGAGAAAATTAAAACAATTTACCAATTAAAAACATTACAAAATATAACATTTTTAAAACACTTCCCAACCTAGTAACCCGAAAATCCAACACCAACCAAAGCAAATTAAAATATATATTCGAAAATAATACACATCAACTGTTAGACCCAGCAGTTTCTGACTGGCTGGGATGCATTGAAGTCAGTCAGAGTCAACCATTACAAATAGGATGATCACGATACACTTGTCCGAAAACCTGTGCTCACCCTCTGGTAGCTTGGCACCGAGCAGTCAGGCTTATCCTCAGGGCTCGAGTGTAAAGTATTGGCACAACACCACCCTCTCAACACACTGCGTACACCAGAAAAAGACTCCACACCGTATGTATAATACACTTGTCTTTGTATTACACACACAAAATGAAATCAAAATGTGATACACATTGTGTATGCACTCTACAGTTATACGCAATTGTCAAACTTCTCTATTGAAATCAGAACAAAACACACATGTATATACACTTTACAGTTAAATGCAATTGTCAGACTTTCCCATTAGCAGAAAGGTTAAACAGTCACATGTCTTTGACTACGCCTCGTGACACAACCCCTCAGTCCTTCAACTCCACCAGCCAATGATACACATTGCCCTGGCTGGCGCCCCGGACTAAACAGTTGGAACCACCTAACATGGAAAGAAACAGTTACTTTGTTTCGTCCATCCGGATTTGACTTTCAGGTGCCCGACGCCTCCTGCACGAGTGCAGGATCGCGATTCCCCCCCCATAGACAAAAGGTTGTGACCCAGGAAGCTGGTGTGCTTCCAAGTCTGGAGAAAAATTTTCCTCTCAAGCGAAGATGTGGCTTGCCATAGCCCCGGACACTCAGCTGTAGGTGCCCACAAGGCACACAAAACCCCTCGGGCCTTGTCACAGGCCTCTCCACAACAAAAAACCTTGTGGCGTGGGTCCAGGGAGAGGGAGCCAAAGACCTCGGACAGAGACCGCATTGTCAGGCACTGTTGTGCTCCTGGTCTGGAGCCGAACACAGTCTCAGCTCCCAGCTCAGGTTCCCCCAACACCCCTCGGACACCACACACTCTGGAGCGCTGTGAGCACAGGTCCCCTAGTTGCAAGCACAGGTTCTTTCAGAATCTGCAAGCTTCCCCCACACTCGAAACACTCCTCACGTCCCAGCATCTTAGGTGGCTGCTGATCTTTATGCGCAAACTTCTCTGCACAGTGTAATCGGTGTACGTCAGGACGGTCCTTATCCCAACCATGATCACTTCCACCTGTCTCTGATATAGCAAGAGACATGCAGAACCTTGGCACATAGCTTTTTAAATGCCAAGCCAAGTAACAGTAACCTGTGCACACAGGCCCCCCCAGGACAAACCTGTGCAACAATCGATGAGCTCCCTCCATGGATGGCACAACCATGCACCAAGCCGACGAAGGCGCATTCGAGATACATGCCCCGGGTATAGGTCTTACCCCCTTGACAAGGGACTTACAGCTAACTCGAATCAGCCGATCAAATATACACCAATCACCAGTATATATATGACGAGCACAGCGTTTTGGCACTGCACAGAAGTGTCAAACGCGCTCAAAGTCCTAAAGCTAGCATCCAGACCAACGGAAAACTGGGAAGAAGAAAAGCAAAAAGTCTAGGGAAAGCACCCTCGAAAGGGCCATTTGCAACATCAACTTAACAATATTAAAAATTAACTAGTACAATAACATATTGCAATCATTCAATATATTAATTATTAAATCAGTCAAATAATATGCATAATCAATATTCTAAGCAGTCAATTAACAATAAAAGTCATTACCATTGTAATTTAACATTATATATGAAATAATTCATTTTTACACTAATTTACATAATTTTTAATCAAATAAACAAATACAAATTATAAAAAATTATAAACATTTAAAAATATTTTAAAAACTTCCTACCCCATTCCACTACAAACCCAACAACCCACCCAAAAAAATTGTTAAAAAAAATTCTTCAACTATAATTCCCCCAAAAATTAACTATACCAAAAAAACACACACTTAACATTACAATAATCACAACTTACAAAACAAAAGGTATTACAATACAAGAAAATAATTTAAAAAACAATATTATCTGGAACTATATTAATAAAACAATATAAAGTACCTAAAAAGACGAGATAGTTACCTTCTATATTCTGTCCTACAATACTTTTGGCATTACAATATTTTTGACATGATATTTGTTTCAAATTATATTTTTCAAGCAATATTCTGGCAGAACACCGGTGGTCGAGCCGTGAATCAAGATAGCTACCTGAACACTGAGCTAAAGATGATGGGTATTATATCTTGTTTATAGCTCCATTTACACCTGAAGTATCCTAGGAAAATAGGGCAGCTGAGTGAGAGGAGATGCTTAGACCAGGCCTGACCTAAATTTTAATTATGCTGGTCAAATTTGTGAAATTCCAGAAATTTAGCATTATAAGAAATTTCTGAGATTTCTTCAAAAGTCGCAGTACTTGATTTTGCATAACTTTTTTACCAGAGCGTATACCGTGCACAAAAAAATTCTCGCAAGATACCAGCAGGAGACTTGTTTGGACAGAAAATGGCTCACAAAAGCACATATTCTGGTTGAACCAGTCTCCTGCTGGTATATCAGAAGATTTATTCTTTTACACAAGTTGCACGCTCAAGTACAAAAAGTGAGGTGAGATGCTCGCAAAACACATTTTGATACAAAAGTGGAATTTCCTGAAATCTTCACTGAATGTTGTTTAAAAAAGTTAGGCAAATATGCACCAATCCTAGTTTAGAATCCCAATGCTGTGAAGCTATTGCTGCATTTACCTGGTTCCAGCCTTCAACACCGGATAATGGTGGCACATCGCGCCCTCGCCAGAAACCCCTTGTCCTGGAACTACTTGCAATGCTTTTGGTCCCAAATGTGCGACCGGAGCCCAGCAGCCTTGTCAGTTAGTTATGATGAGGACCTCTGCCCCTGTCAATCAGATTGTCATCTAGAGGCCTGTAGCAGAGGGATAATGAGGTGTGGGTCATGCTTCGCACAGTGGGGGCTCCTCTGCTAAGGCGGAAGAGCGCCGCCCCACTGCTTTTAAGCAGTATAACTAAAGGAAAAATAAAATGATAATAACTAAGTTATTAGCATTGTATTTTTTCCTTGTTGTGGCAGCTTTGCGGACGTGGCATGGCTGCTCTGCTGACAGAGCAGGGGAGAGGAGGAATGGTTTGCACTTCCTAAAGTGTGCATGAATGTTTGGCCGGCCCTACCCAGGCTGCATTACATCCTGGGTGGAGAACATGGCCAGGCCCCCAGTCCCTGTCTGAGCGCGAACCACGGCGCTCAGACCAATCACAACGCTGTATTGCAGCATTCTGATTAGCTCAGGGAACCCTGGGTGCTCTGTTGCTGTTCCGCAGACGACAGTGGAGAGAGCGGCGAGACGCAGCGAGGAGGTACTTTTTCTTTTCTTTACCCCCTCTCTCGACCCTCCCACCACCAAACTTTGCCAGCCGCCATCACAACCCTATCATTCTCAGCCTGATCGGTGGGGATGTGGATGCGTTGGTAGAGCTCGCCTCTGTGGGATTTCCAGATGGTGAGTGTAATACTAAGAGCAAGAGCCCGGGGACTACAACTGAGCTGGGGGAAGCGGACTGACAGACCAGAGGTGTGTTTAGTGGCTGTTATGCCAGCTAGACATACGTGTGAAAAAGGTCTTCTGATAGGCTGTGCCCTGGCTAAATCTCTCCCTGCCGCTGTGCTCCCTTGCATGTGTGACCTTCTCTTTTCTCTCCTTGTATTGGAGGGAGATATATAAAAAAATATGTACACCTAATGAGGGAACCTTTTTGAGCAGCCATCGCTGAGTGAATAATTTGTCGGTAGCTTCCGACATGCGCTGGTGTGTGAATGGCAACACTCAAGAAGATCCCGATAGAAACAGAAAAATGCAGCTCCCTGACTTAACTTTTCTACCAAAACAAGTGGCATTTCTGTCTGAAGCCGAAACAATATTAGTGGTGTATGCAATTCACGTATTTTGATTTTGTGTAATTACGTGAAATAAAAAAATGCATGAAATTACACATATTTACGCAAAATGCAAACTGACATTTGGCTATTTTAGTGCGTAATACATGAGGATGCATTTGACATTTTTTTAAAAAGCGCAGAAAAGACAAGCATTGCTAAAAGGAGCCTCTTGCATTCTGCTTATTCACTTTGTTCCTGTGTGATTGTGCTAAATATTTAGTGGGAACAGCACATAATTATGAAAAGTGACATACTAGTGTAATATCTGGAATTTTATGTAACAAGCGTAACACGAAATTACTAAAATTAAGCAAGATTATGCTGGTGTAACAAAAATTTCACTCAGTCTTAATGAATTATGCTTATCAATATGCATATGCAGAATTACACTGACTTGTCAAGTTGTTCCTAAGGCTGCAGCTGGAACCTGGGTGAAGACAAGAGCACCAAATTGTCTCAACAAAATCGCCTGCAGAGATTTGCTTTCTGGGTGCTCTAGGGTTGGACAGTGGACAGGTGTCCGTGCACCACTGTCATTGTAGCAATACAGAGCTGTAGAAGAAAATAGGGGGTATACATTTGCAATTGAGCGGACCTTAGCAGTGGCAGCTCGCAGAGGGAGTGCTGCAGGGTGGTGGGGCGGGCGGGGGGAGGGGCAGGGTGGGGGGTAGTGGAGTCGGACATACGACGCCCAAGAGTAAAGTAAGTAAATAAATTTAAAAAACGATTTACCTTGCGCTCGCTGCATCGCCAACTCGGCGATGCAGCGAGCGCAAGGTAAATAGTTTTATTTATTTATTTACTTACTTTACTCCTGGGCGTCGTATGTCCGACTCCACTAGCCCCCCACCCTGCCCCTCCCCTGCCCCGCCCCACCACCCACAGCACTCCCTCTGTGAGCCACCACTGGATCTTAGAAAACTCACAGACACTGTGGGAAGGTTGGAAAGAAAAGCGGAGACAACAAACAGCACATCACGCCAATAAAATCAAATATATCACAATTGAATTCTGTCAATCAGCAGCTGACGGCATTAATGGAACATTCAAAAAGCTTGAGAGACAGAGCCTGGATGCTGAGAGATAAGAATTTGGTTTGTAAATTACGTGACACAATGGTTATTTGTTTGCAGTAAACATTATATCAGTGGATTCTGATATGATTTTATAGGAGGCGCATAAAACTGTAATCAGAGGTCAGGCGATTTATAGTTTTATAGGTAAGCACAAGACTAAATTACAGGCATCCAGTAAGGCAGAGAAGAAAGTCATTACACAGGATGCTTTGGTAGGATGCTTGATAGCTATTAAAAAACTGACCGAGCAAATCTCTACAGGCGATTCTGTTGAGACAATCTGGTGATCTTGACTTTGGATGTGCTTCCAGCTTACTAGTTGAGAAAAAAGCAAAGTAAGGTATTTAGCTATGCATTACAATTCATCTGAATTTGGAAATAAAACAGGAAAGCTCCTGGTATGGCTTAGAAACATGGGATAGATGGATTGATAGTAAAGAAGAATACACTGGGGCGGTGCACACCCTAAGTGAAGAAATAGCATAGGTGTTTGCCACTTGTTTTTGTTTCTTTTATGCTATAAGACTGACTGCAGATGTAACTGACGTAGCAGCCTTTATCGATGATCTGAATATTGTTTTGCTTTCTAGAGAAGAGCTTGAAGGGGGACCTACATTGGAAGAGGTATTGGGACCAATTATATAACTCCATGGTGGAGAAGCCCTTGGTCCAAATGGACTACATATCAAATTGTTTTTTAAACGTCTCCAGCGCATTTATGGAACATATCCTACAGATATTGCTTGAAACAAAGATGGATGAATATTTACAATATAATATATGACTATCCACAGTGGTACTAATTTCCACTTCAATCTTCAAATGTAAAAAATCACGTAAATTTGCATTTCTTCCTTTTACAACTGACAAGCCACCCGAGCCGATGCATTTCAACCATTTGCGGGACTTCATCAGGGCTGCAAAAATACATATTTAACATAATTACAATGCAAAAACTACTAAATAATATTAAGCACATACATATTTACAGAGATAAAATGTAAGTACTGTCCCACAAAAAACGGATCTTATGTAACAATAGCACAGCTGTGTGCAAACCTACCCCAACGAGTCAGTAATAATCATGAAAAATTAGAGGGGGACCTTTTCAAATGTAGCGGGGACAAGGCAGAAATTACCAAATTGGGATTATGGTGTATATATATTTGTGCTGCCCTGATGAAGTCCCATAACAGGATTAAACCCATTGGCTGGGCTGGCTTGTTATTTGGGAAAAAAGAAATGCAAATTAACTAATAAAGATAATTCTCTACATTGGAAGTGGCATTTATTTTGATGATCCTTGAAGCATGATCCAAATGATTTCTTATAAATATTCCTTATGTGGAAATGAATATAATGGACTGTGTCTGACTATTTACAAAGGATTAAGATAAAGTTTTGGGGTGCTTCTCTCTAACTTGCACTTTTCTAAAAGTGACTTATGGGGGTCTTTAGCAGTTGGATCAAAGGAGAGTAAATCGCCATTGAATATGCCATTGGAATAGTGGCTTGCACAATGTATCTGTGCCATAACTACTAAATTGAATGAACTTATTATAGGTAGTGGTTATATCCTTAAATGTGTTAAAGCATTTATTTCTTTGATTGGTCATTTATTTTTCCGATTTTAGAGAAAATAAGTTTGAGCCCAGCATTTATATCATGGATTAGGTTGCTGTGTACTGTACCAGTAACTTGAGTGAAGTCTTGTAAGGTGTCTGTGATCTTAGGAGGGGCCATGATTCTAGGACCACTGACATGATGGATGAGGAGGTACCCCCTTAATAGGGGACTCAAATGGGTAGATTACTGGGATGAGAGAACATCACTCTTTGCTGATGATATCCTCCTGTACATGGCAGATACAGAATTATCAATTTCTAGGGTCTTTAGTAGATATTCTTGGTTCACCATAAAATGGACCAAATCAGCATTAGGAGTCACAACAGTGTTCGCTATGTGCCCATGTAAATAACAAGAGACAAGGGTATATTCTATTAGTTGAAACTGTCTGCAGTATTAACAAGATTCAAAGCCGAAATAAAGCACAGAGGCGGTGCGCAAGACTGAGTCATGCTTGGTAGAAATTAATCCCATTACCTGTGGATTACACATTGAATTATAGATGGGTAACAGTGAATTACTGGGATGTTTTTATCTGAGTGGTTCTGAGTGACGTCAACTAGACGAGAGTGAAGCTTGAGTTGTCTATGATGTCCCTCAGAACCCTGAAGTAAAAAACATCCTCGTAATTCACTTTGTAATCCTGTATTATTTTATGCTATGCATGGCCACCAAAATCAGCTGTCCCTTGTCTTCATCTACTGAGCAGGGGCAGAGGATAATGTGAGAGCTATACATAACATGCCCTCTTCTCCCTGACACAAATGTGATAAATAAATATCTTACTTGCTATCCTTAACCAAAACCCACTCCCTTCCCTTCCTTCTTTTCCCCTCTGTCAGCTGCGCTTTCTGCTTTCAATCAAAGAAGATAAGCAGATCTGGGCTAGCAGCAGGGCCGGCTCTAGGGTGGTGCGATCGGTGCGACCGCACCGGGCGTTGACTTGGGGTGGGGGCGTCAGTTTTGAAAATGTATATTATTATTTTAAAAGCACCTGGTGCTGCGTTCCAGGCCCCCAGAAATTTTCAGACATCAATTAAAATGTCAAGATAACTCCGGTGATTAATCGTCTTCCTGGAAAGAGACCGGAGGTTTGTCTAGTGGAAGTTTTGACTCATCCAAAGGTAGCGCAGTGGGTTAAAATGCCTGCTGCTAAGAACGTGTACCATGCAGATAACAAAGTGCATATAATGTAAATATGTCAGTGGGTTACTGCTTCTGTAAGAGAGTTCCTTTTGTTACTTGTCTTTTATAAGTCAAAATCCTAATCTAGAACATTGAGCTATTAACTGTCATCAAAGAGCTACCTGCAAACTGCAAGGTATATGTTAGAGCTATATGCTTTTTTGCCCAGTCTTTCATCATCCTAATATTGTGAAAAGGGTTCATTTGGATAGAAAACAATTCTTATTATGAAAGAGAACCCCTAACAATGATGTTACGTTTTAAATTCTGAATTAGTGCTTTTCCAGAATAAGGACTCAAACTATATTGCATACCAGTATCGATGACATGTCACTCCTATGCTACACCTTGTAGTCCTGTCTGATGTAACTTTTCCTATACATTGATTTACACACATATGATTGTCTCTTTGCAATGTGTGTGGTGTAAAGTGCTCTAACACCTTACACTGGTATGAGTGGTGCTATAAAACTAAATGAATATGAGAGACAGTGGTTATGGAGACTTGAGAGGCACTGTTAAAGGGTGCTAGTGAGGGAATCCGTGGCAGAGGTGGTCATTAGGGGGGGGGGCTCCAACAGACATTGTCGCACAGGGCGACACCAGCGCTAAAGCCGGCCCTGGCTAGCAGGCTCTCAGAGAGCCCCAGCAGCATGGCCTGGAAGGCCTTTATGACATCAACAACAGATGATAACCAGTTTTTTATCAACTGTTGTAATGTCACAGCAAGGAGTTATGACTTTCAGAAACTGAAATAACCAATAGAGGCTCTCATTGAGAGCCATACATAACAAGGAGATATTTGCAGTGGACTCTCAACCTGCTAAGACGTTTTATTGATTGTTTGTTGCTGCCGCAACTCACATAAGTCAACGTGCAACAAGAGTTTTACCTATGGTTGATGGATTAATACAGCAATGTAGCACAAAATTAAGTGCCCGGATTGGCCAAATACTTTGGAATGGAAAACAATTTTGCAGCACATTTGAGTGAAGGCTATTTATGTGGTGCGTTTCACCTCATAAGTATCTTGCTATATTGATAATGTATCATGCTTAGCTCTTGTAAAAATATTTCACAATGCTATAAAGAATGAAGGTTTTAAATTAACCAAATTCCTCCTTTTGGTAGATGTTAAAAATCAAGTGCAACTCATCAATTTAGCAGTCCATCATTTAATGTTACTGTGCCTCTGTTTTGCAGGGATTCGGCCATATAAATGCCACATCTGCGAGAAGGCTTTTACTCAGCGCTGTTCCTTGGAGTCTCATCTGAAGAAAATCCACAGCATTCAGCAGGCATACGCCTACCGGGAGAGGAGATCAAAGATATTCGTCTGCGAAGAGTGTGGGTTCACCTCCAGCAATGGGGATGATTATTACCTGCATGTGCGGGAGCTCCACCCAAATAGTCCAATGCTGCGCAAATATTTTAGGAAGCAAGTGGCAGCCACGCTTCACGATAAACTTCGAATACTTCTGTACCCAGGTGGCTATTATGCATGATACCATCAGGATTCTTCTCCCAAGACAATTTCTATTTTACTAACTTTTTATAAAACTGTCACTATTAACAAAAATGATACATACGATAGATAGAACCACTGGGCTGAATTTGAGTATCAACATTTTAAAGGATTTTAAAAAATATAAGTTTTTAGTAAAATTTACATTTTCATTTTCCTAGACTGTATCAACAGGATAGTAGGTTATTGTTTAAAAATTCGCAGAATGGCATGATCAACATGAAATTCTCTAACACAATCTATGTACATTCTTTAAGGAATCATTCTGTCAAGTTACACTGCTTAGGTTGTCTACCTGCTCAAATGTTTTAGCTGCTTTTTGTTCAATTTTCGACTTCTTGAAGAGGTAGAAGAAAGCTTGTTTTGCCCTCAAACAAAAGCCATGCACTTATCAGCATATGCTTTTTTTCCCAGCTGGAGATAGAGATGTTAAACGAATGAAAAAAAATCATGCCTACATCCATCAAAGCGCATATAAGCTTAACCTTTCATAAATGCTCAAAATTAAACCAGTTTTTCTATGTATTAATGATCAGAATACTTAAGAAGTTAATGTTATTGTCAATATGAGATTTTAATAGTAAATTGAAACCACTTGACACGTCATCACGTAAGTCAAAGGCGTACCTGACCTAGAAACTAGCCATCTGGGGCAAACAATGTCACACTAGGATTAAAGACATTACCAGAGTGAAAATAGAAATTAAAGGTGAAAAAGGACCCGGAAGCAAGCCTTCTCTATCTGTGCACCTAAGATATGAAGAACGTCCCCTGCAGCATCAGAAAAATTCCCACCTTCTTGTAATTCAGAAAGAAACTCAAGGCACTATACATTTTTACCATGAGTTTGCAGTAAGTTTGTACTGAGTATAGTGCATAATTACTCGAAATGGTGTAATGTTGGGATTTTTTTTTTTTAAAGAGTAAAGTGAAATTTCTGAAATCACGCAAATTGCACAGGCATAATTAAACTTTCGCACAGGCCTGAGAACCCACCTTCTCTTTGCTTCACTATAAACGTCCTATAAATGTACCTAAGCTCTCACCCTTCTGTTCAGGTTAGCTCTTTAGAAGTACCCCCTACATATATGTATACAAAGTTTGACTGAGCTCACCCATGAAGAAAATCATATAAACTAAAATTACATTCATGTGAGCAGTTGTTTTGCATACACAACGATGTGTTTTAGGCTCAGAGAGCAATTTTTCACTTCTGTTTAACCTTTCATTAATAAAGGCGGCTGTCTCAGGACAATCGTAAATGTTGACTTTGTCATAGAATATTTACAGAGTAAACAAGTTATACGTTTTCAGTTGATTTCAGTAAAATTATATAGATGGTGCTGTATAATTTGTTCTCTCTGACGGGGTAGAAGCCCCAGTAGGGGGATGGGTCTGTGCTGTATGTGTATGGACATCAATGGACATCTAACCTACACTAAAGGACGGAGCAAAGTTTTGGGAAGTAGTCCCATCGTCCTAGAGCCTGGTCTAGCCTCCCCCTTACCCCGTAATGAGACAAGGGATCCTCCTGATGTGGCGTATGCTACACAAGTCGAAGGTCATAACAGATTTGAGGTTCTTGCCAACAAGGAGGTTGGGGTGTTAGGGGGTGGGTTGGAAGATCTTGAGGAAAACTGTAAATTCCCGGCAAGTGAGATACAGGCCCTGAAAACATTAATTGAGTCCTTAAAGATGAGGTTGCAGCACTGAGAACGGAGGTTGTTAGTTTAACAGAGACAGTAAATTGGGAGAAGGTTGTTTCAACAGAGGCCCCCACAGCATTCCTGTCCACCACCACAAAGGGAAGTGAAGATAGGTGTCTGGGTCTTTCCAGGATGGGTGACGATAGACCAGTGCATAGTGTTGCCAGCACTAGGCCCACATCACCCCCTCCTTCCCGTACTAGAGGTCACTGCCCCAGTGACCTGTATATTAAATCGTCAGTATACCTACAAAGTGTTGGCCCAGGTAGGGAAGGGGGTAGGGTGACAGATAGAGGCGAGGTTACATTAGATGAAGGGTGCTCTTCAAAGTTAGATCACAGGGGTTTTTTGGGAAAGGGGGTAGTGAGGGATGGTGTCTACACCAGATCCAATGTTCAGGGCAATCAAGCAGTGGTATACCTTACAGAGGTTCACAAACTCTCCAAGGATGGGTACGAAAACCAGGACTCACTCAAAAACAAGGTTATCCACTGGTTTAGGTCTACTCGACACTGTTACTCAATTATAAGAGACGACATCAAGTATGTAGAAAGATTGCCCCTTCCAGGGTCACCATGGGATATGATCCAAGTCAGTTTCTTTGATAAGGACATGGTTGTTGGATTATTGTCAATTGACTCCCACACTATTCCCTCTGTGAACTCCTCCATTACCATCAGATATAGACCCCCAGTAAGGCAAGATTCAGTGTTACCCAGGCCTGTCCAGGCAGAGTACCCCACATGCAGCATGAGTGATTTGAGAGGGCAAAGATGACTTCGGGCCGAGAGTCTGATGTCCCCAGACAAACGCCTAGGGTCTTATGGGCAATCCTCAAACTCAAACCAGTCGGAAGTCCCTATCCATTCAGGGTTGGCCACTAATTCCAAGGCGCATTGCGAGACAAGTGTTGTGGGCTCAAGGAGGCGTAGGGCTCCCACCCATCTCAATAAAGGGGGAACCCATGGATTGCTGTAGTAATCCCAGCCACCCCAGAGTTTGTGATCATTATTTAAGGTTCCTTGTCTGGAATGTGGCAGGTATTTCTAAGCTATTAGCTGACCGAGAATGGTGTACTTTCATGGACTCCTATGATGTGATTTTATTTCAAGAAACCTGGAGTCTGTGTACCCCCCATAGAAGCGGGTTTTCTGCTTATGGTATAAATGCCACTAGGAAAGTGATGGGTAGACCCTCAGGGGGTCTAGCAGTCTGGGTCAAAACTGCACTGGGGTCAAAATTCAAGCTGGTCCACGTCGAATCCCAAGATATATGAGCGTTAGAGCTGACACTTTACAGCGGCTGGAAAATTAGGATTTTGAATATATATAATAGAGTGGGGTGTGGGGTTCTGAGGAAAACAATATGATCTGCATCCTAGACCATGCCCTGTCCAAACTCTCAGATAAAGTTCCTGTGTTAGTAGTGGGTGATTTTAACTGCACCTTTGAACCCCTCGCCCTTACCCGGTAAGATTTGACTGAGGAGTGGGACCGTGAGTGGCAAATCCCACAGCTAGATCTTCCTACGGTTAGGTTGACAAAGAGGGGAGGCCAGGTGCTGGCTCTTACTCTGCAGCACGATCTGAGAGCCACTAACGGGAGAACGAACTCTGTCCCAAAAGGAGATTTCACCTTTAATAGACTTGGCCATGCTAGCAGAATCGATTATTGCTTGGTTCCTCTCAAACTCTGGCCCCTAGTTCATGACATGACAGTGGCCAAAAGAATAGATAGTGACCATAAGGCCCTTGTCCTCTCTCTTATTAAGCCAGGCATTCATGAACCTGACATTATGGGTAGACCCGATTTGGGTGCCCAATCCATCACGAACAACCAGAGATAAATCAGATGGGACTGGGTGGAGGAACACCCAGGGGTTCTTGACACAGTTAAAGGCAAAGTCCGCCTGGAGCTGGAAGAACTGGCCAAATACCCCAGAAATGATGTAGTGAAGATTTTGGGCACCCGCCACGAGTCACTCTATAATGAGATTAGGTACATGCTGAGTAAACCGTGTAAGGGGCTAAAAAAGGAGGTAAATTCCACACATAAGAGATGTAACCCCCAGGTTGCTTGGTTAAACCAGGACTGTAGGAAAGCAAAGGGGGCACTTGTACGTGCAGTAAAATCGAAAGCACGTCCAGCTGTAGCGGTATGTAGAGCCAAGTACAGGCAGGAAATGGAGAGAGCTAAGAAGAACTGGGAAGGTTCCTTGTGGTCCTCCCTACAGAGGGCGTTGACAGCCAAAGACCGTAAGACTTTCTGGAGTAAAGCAGCGCACTGGCTTAAGGGTAGAAAGCCGGCTCTGGAGTTTACAGTCCACCTGGAGGAGTGGGTTTCTCATTATGGGTCCCTTTATGAATCAGGCATTTCAGTAATGGAAGAAGCTAGCGATAGGACGGGGGAGGTCCAGACCGGAGTGGGTGAAGCTCTGTTTTTTTCCATCGAAGAAACGCAAGCAGCGATTCGTTCGTGTATTCCAGCCTGTGCCCCTGGCCCCGATAGAATTCCAAATGACTTGTATAGAGAGGATATTATCCTTTGGGACTCCTATATAAATTTGCTTACCAATTCCATTACATCTGGTGCTACTATTCCCCCTTCGTGGAAAATAGCAGAAATAATTTCCATCTATAAGAAGGGAGATAGAGCAAAGCCGGCTAGTTCTAGGCCCATAAGCCTCATTGACTCCCTGCAGAAAATCTTCTGTAAACAGATCTTGGCTAGGATCCAGGATTGGACCCTAGAGTCCCGAATCTTGAGTGATTATCAAGCGGGTTTTTGCGCAAAAACCAGCACCCTGGATCAGGCCTTTCGCCTTCTTTGTATTTATTGGAATGAAGTTGCCATCAAGGGAGGGAAGCTTTATGTGGCTTTTGTTGATTTACGGTCTGCGTTTGATTTAGTTCCCGAGCCAGTTTATGGAGAGTTTTAAAAGAGATGATATACCAGGAAATCTGTTAGATATTTTAATCTAACTGCACTCATCAAACACAGCTCAAGTTAGGTGGGGGAGAACAAGCAAGTAACGGAGAATTTCCCAATTCAACGTGGTGTGAGGCAGGGATGTGTGTTAGCTCCCACACTTTTTACCCTTTTTATCAATGGGGTGGTTGATTTTTTAGATCGTGATGGGTGTGATGCTCCCACAATTTGGCATAAGAAGAGCACCTGCTCTTCTCTTCGCCGATGACACCCTTCTAATTTTCAAATCCGAGCAAGGGCTCCAACAACTTCTGAATGATTTCATGCGGTTCTGCAATGAGCGAGGCCTGGTATTAAATGAGGCCAAAACAAAATATATGATTTTCACAAGAGGAACCGCTAAACCATCCAAAAAACTTGTGCTTGTAGGAAGCAGTCATTTGGAGCAAGTAGATGTCTTTGATTATCTGGGTATCCGCCTGATCCCAAACATACACTGGGTTCCCCACTTCAAGAAAGTGAAACTGTTACTAACTCAGCAGACCGCTTACATTAGTAAACTTCATAGAAATACGCTGTCTAGGCAAGTGGCCCCAGCCCTGGAAATCTACAATAGTAAGGTCCTATGGGGGGCCCTTTATGGAGCAGAACTCTGGGGCACTGGTAACACAAATTGTTTGTCTAGTATAGAAAATCGTTTATTGAGATCTCTGTTAGATCTACCTCCCAGTACCCCTCTGACTCCTCTCTATTTGGATGTTGCCCATAGACAGCTGGCCCATAAGTTAGACTACAAATTACTCATGTTTTGGTATCGGTTATGGACTGTTGAAGAGCTTACCTCCTACCGTGAGGCCGTCTGGTCTTTTGAAACTCTCCCAGGAAACCTCAATTCCATGGTTTAGCTCATTGAGGAACTTATTGCGGTGGCTTGGGATGGAGGCGTTTTGGTCCAATCCGGAAAGTCTGGCTCTTATTCCGAGGGCCAGGATTAAAGTGATGTTCTGGGAAAAAACAGCTGAGAAGGAGTGGATAAAACCAGAGCGTAGTTTGACCCAAGAGTTCCTACATTTTAAATTTGTTCCCCGTAATGAGGACACTATTGATGAAATTGTTCCCCCTCTGGCATGCAAACTTTTTTTACAGTTTCGCTACAAGACTTTACCAACCAAATTGTTTTGCATTAAGTGGCGTTGTAATGTTTTTAATGATGATCTCTGTCCCTCGTGCAAAGTCAGCCCAGAATCCATTGTGCATCTACTATTCTTCTGTCCACACTACATATCTTTGAGGAAAAAAGTGGATTATTCCGTTATATAGATTGGTTGGTCCTGGCCATTACCTAGAGGTGTTGAGAATCTTATAGAAAGATACACGTAGGGCAATAGTTTTTGGCCTCGCCAAATATTGGTATGCACTTTGGATCAAGCGTTCCAAATGTATGAAGTACTGTATTTTTTACTTGGTGTTACTCCCTCGGTCTTTAAACCATTTTACGCCACTTATGTCTTTTAAATTGTTTGGGGAGAAAATGTTTTTATATTTTGTTTTCTTATTCCTCCTGTGCTGTGTACTTTTTAAGATCTCTGTTATCTAAATAAAGTTATAAATGATGATGATGATGATGGATGGGTCTGTGCTGTATGTGTATGGACATCAAAGGACATCTAACCTCAACATTTGCATTTGAGAGGCCTTATTTCCCCTACATAGGCCATGGGTAGCCCTCTCCACAAACTCTTGTAGGAATTCCCTTAACCTACCAAAAAACTCTTGAGGATAGAAAATCTTCTATGGTTCATTATCAGGACAGAGGTGCCTGGACTCTGATTACTATACAAGGGGAAACTCAACTGAGCCTTCCTTTAACCTGGTCCGCATCCGGAAGACCGCTGAAGGGAACTAGATTTTCTTTACCAGAGAGCTATGAACCATTGCCCTATTTTGTCTGCCCTTACCTCCACAACTGTCAGGTAGAGGGAAAACTGATACAGAGCGTGTGCATAACTGCCATCTTTCACAGCAAGAAAAGATTTTAAGGAAAGGACGTGTAGGTCCCATAGAAGGGAACAGGAATCATCTGGGAATATAAATAGATTTCAGACTCAGATAAAATAAAAACATTCTAATGCAAAAATCTAAGAGAAATAAAGGAAAGTCCAATAGTATGGTAAAAGGTGGTATAGGATGAGTAAGCAGACACAAGGTTGCTTCGGATATAATACGTTACAATGCATACCATTACAACGCATGCTTTTACAACGTGGACTTAACAACGCACCTACCATTACAACACATTTGTTTACAACGCATACCCAGTGGCGTAGCTAGGCACTCTGCCGCCCGTGGCGGTCCCTGCCTTTTGCCGCTGCCGCGCTGAGGAGGAGGAGGGGGGGGTGCTGGCGATGATTTTTGCGGCCAACGCCGCCCCCAAAACTCGTGCCGCCTGGGGCGCAGCGCCCCCTCCGCCCCCCCCTTGCTACGCCAGTGCGCATACCATTACAACGCATCTCCATAGAGGTAAATCAAAAGTGCCGTTACAACGCATACCATTACCACGCCTACCATTACAATACATGCTATTACAACACATGTTACAAAACTTATGAAATATGGTTTTTAATAACCTCCAAAAATGCTGGAATTTTTTATTTAATTTACAGAACGGAAACGTCAAAATTGCAAAACATTTCACGATGTTAAGTGCTAAAAAGCAGTAAAATTTCGATGTAAAAACACTGTACTGACAATAGGAAAAGCAGTGTGTGCATTCCAAATGCAACAAAACTGGTGTCCTTCCTCTATTTTCACTCTACCAGTACAGCCAAGATCTACACAAAATGGCTTTTGCTCTAAAAAGCAACAAAAATAACCCTCTTCTTTTAAAATATATAATAAATAAACAGTGTCACATTCTGAAACGCGACAAAATACATTCCAAAACATATTTTCTTTTAAAATTTCAAACCCCCTGAAAACGTATAAATTCAGCCGACCACCATTTTGTGCTCAGTGGTACACTGACTTCCCTGGTGACCACACGCTGCTGAGGTGCGAGGAGAAAAATAACAGTTTCCTATACAGACACTGCCACCTATTGACTCAAGTAAGTGAAAAGTTAACATAAAACACACTTAATGAGAACACAAATAATTTCCAAACCTAATATTAATTTCAATTTTCTAACAAATTCACAGATTTTGGTCATAAACCAACAGCCTTACAATTGAAGTACATTACCTGGAGGCAAACCACTGTAAGTTTGAAATAAAAAAATGTTTTACTAAAACAAAAACCTTTTTTTAAAAAAGGCGGCCTTTACCTCAGAGAAGGCGCTGGTCAGTGGTGGGGGGCAAAATTACTATTCCAACTCCGCCGGGTGCTTACCTTAGGGAAGGTGATGGTCAGTGGTGGGGGGCAAAATTACTGTTCCAACTCCTCCGGGTGCTTGCCTCAGGGAAGGTGCTGATCAGTGGCGGGGGTAAAACTACTATTCCTACTCTACAGAGTGCTTGCCTCAGGGAAGGTGCTGATCAGTGGCGGGGGTAAAACTACTATTCCTACTCTACAGAGTGCTTGCCTCAGGGAAGGTACTGGTCAGTGGTGGGGGGCAAAATAACTATTCCAACTCCACTGGGTGCTTGCCTTAGTGAAGGTGCTGGTCAGTGGTAGGGTGCAAAAGTACTATACCAACTCTGCCGGGTGCTTGCCTCAGGGAAGATGCTGGTCAGTGGTGGGGAGCAAAATTATTATTCCAACTCCACCGGGTGCTGCCTCATGGAAGATGCTTGTCAGTGGTGGGGGCAAAATTACTATTCCAACTCCACCAGGTGCTTGCCTCAGGGAAGGTGCTGGTCAGTGGTGGGGGGCAAAATTACTATTCCAACTCCGCTGGGTGCTTGCCTCAGGGAAGGTGCTTGTCAGTTGTTGGTCATGAAATGTAATGCATTTACAGTAAAACATACAGACATTATACTTTTTTCACAGGACTTGCAATTTACCCATTAAAAAGAAAAAAAGAAAAAACATCATCAGGACTCAAACCCATCTACACCAGCACTTGTTCAAAAGTGAAGGGCCTTGACAGGTAAATTGTTTGCAAAACCACATTTTTTAATCCAAACTAAACAAAGATATTCTCTAAAGTACCCAAAAAGGAACACAAACAAGCATCAGATTAAAAAAAAGAAAGCAATTTTTTTTAAAAAGGTCTGTACTTTAGATAGCAATTAATTTTGAATATCTCTGTTTACGTCAACTTTTCCTTACAGGCCAGGCCAACCCAACAACCCCCAGAAGGCAGTAATCCAACTCAACAATACCAACTGAAAAAAGTCCTGAACCACCAAAAGAGCAACCTGTCAAACAAAGACACTAATAAAGGTAAAATGACAGACATTAACTATTTGTTGGTCATGAAATGTAATGCATTTACAGTCAAACATACAGACGTACGTTTTTTTCACAGGACTTGCAATTTACCCATCAAAAAGGACAAAACAAAAACATCAACAGGACTCAAAACTATCTACACCAGCACTTGTTTAAAAAGTAAAAGACCTTGAGAGGTAACATTTTTGAAAAACCTAATTTTTCATCCCAAACTAACCAAAAATTGTCTCTTGTGTACCCAGAAAGAAACAAAAACAACAATCAGTTTAAAAAAAAGAAAGCAAACAATTTAAAAACGGACTGTACTTTAGATAACTATCAACTAGAATATCTCTGTTTATGTCAAATTTTCTTTACAGACCAACCCAACAAACCCCAGAAGAGAGTAATCCAACACAACAGTATCAACTGGAAACAGTCCTGACCCACCAAACGGGACAACCTGTCAAACAAAGAAAATAACAAAGGTAAAAACACAGACATTAACTATTTATAAACCCTGTTTCTTTTCACAGGCGTCAACTACAAATCACAGTACAAAATCATAGTTGGCAAAATCAGAGTCCAGCAATAGAATAAAGAGCATGTTCTTAGACAAGTCAATAGGCAGTCAAGAAATAATAACCACATTTTCTTTACAGGTTATAAGTAAAAAAAGAAATTATTTGTAAGAACTCTGACACAAAATTTCTTTTTATCCCTTGTTTTACAGATAAATACAATACGGCAACAGGAAGAGAGGCAACCTACATCAAATCTAACAGAGGCAATCGACTGCTAAAGTATGGTGGCTACCTTTATTGTGAGGAGAAATTAACTGAGCCCAGGAGTCATTGGAGGTGTGTGCAGTATTATACATCCCATTGCACAGGCAGAGTGGTTACTCTTGGTGACACTGTTGAAAAAACAAAAGAGCATAACCACTCTGCCTCTGCAATGGAGATTGAGGTTAGAGAGAACATCCATCAAATCAAAACTTTACATCCACCTCCAACGAAGCATTTGGCTCAGTTTTGAGGGAGGTAGCCCAAAACATTCCTATGCATATAGCAAGTTCTTTGCCCACAATTCCTAACCTCCGCAGAATTATTCAAAGAAAAAAACAGACAAGTAACCCACAACGTGTAACACCTCAGACATTTACATTCCCCCTGAACTTACTGTAACTTTAACTAATAAAACTTTTCTTTTGCATGACAACAAAAGCCCTCAGAAAAGGATACTAATCTTTAGCACACCCCATAACCTTGTAACATTGGAGAATAGTAATATTTGGATGATGGATGGGACCTTCAAATCCACACCCCATCCATTCACCCAAATATACACTGTTCACACCAATATCAATTCCTTTAGTGTACAGTTTACTCCCTGATAAGCAAACCTCAACATACACTGAATTTTTGTCAGTGTTAAAATCTAAAGCACTCAATAAAAGTCCTAGAAAAGTGATTATTGATTTTTAATTACCCATGATTAACACCATTAATAAATGATATCCCGATACCCAAAATCAAAGATGTTTTTTTCACTTTTCATCGGCCTATTAGAGAAAAATTAAAATAACATCCTAGGTTGAGGATTACATTTCAGACAGTAAACTGCAGTATGAATGAAAGAAACTAACTGCTTTATCATTTGTACCTCCTGAGAATGTGGATGAATTCTACACATCAATTACTGAATCTGAGTATTTTACAACTAACGACGACAAATTGGCACCCTTATTAAATTACTTTGAGGACACATGGATTTGCCATCTAAGCAGGTCAGGTCGCAGGAGGAAGCCAAGGTGTCCTGTTGAATGGTGGAACTACTACACGACCTGCTTACAGGATTCAATAGAGGGATGGCAAAACTCCTTCAACAAATCAGTCGGAAAACCTCACCCAAACTTTTATCATTTCTTAGAAATAATGAGGAAGCAGCAGTTTCCAAGAAATGAGAATAGCGCAATAATTGACAGGTATTCTGAACCCAAGTGTTTCAAAAAGAACAAAAGAAATGTCAGAGAGACAAATGGGTCAAATTCAACAGTTTTTGTTGATGGTGGCTTCAGACTACCTAGACAATATTGCACGCATACTACATTCCTAGCAAACACAGAGACCTATTCTATCGTACTTGCCTGTTTTGCTTTTTTTATTTTTTTTAAATTAGATTGGCAATTTTGAAATTGTTTTTTTTAATTAACGGAATGTCGGGGTTCTTACCTAAAGTTGTCTTCTTTCTTTAACTCTTCACTGAGAGTCTTGAGCACTCCAATAAGCCAAAGTATCAAATCCATATTCCATGAAGGTATCCAACTCCCAAAGTAAACTATCAAAAAACACACAGATAGGCATAGCCTTATTTTCCAACAAAACAACAGTTGGAAAAATTACTGTGTTGTCTAAAAAAACCACAACGCCCCCCAAAAAAAATCCAGAAAAAGATGTGTTTTTTGGGAGAAAAAAACCCAACAACAAATCCATTTATCCAATCCGCTGTCCAGACGATATTAATCCATTAATATCCTTCGAAGCGCTATCGCAAAATCCAAAGGCACACATAGTCAAATTATCCTGCATAAATCAAACATCCAGTAAAAAAAATTCCAAAATGTCGACAAAATCCAACAGCCGCTCCAGGGCATCCATTTTGTCCCTACTCCCACATGTTTTGATTGCCTTAAATACGGTATACAGTGTAAAAAAACACGTCGCAAACAAATAAAAAAAAAAAAATAACCCCACGATGTAGAAACAGACGTACAACCGCATATGTGAACCCGGACAATAATAAGGAAAAAGCACAATTTCTCCCATTGATTTAAATGGAAAAGTGTGGGAAAGCACTTAAAAAATTGTTTTAAATATGATATTATATTTCTTTTGGAAAGAATTTATATTTCAAAAATAATTTCTACTCTGAAATATTTTTAGAATTTTTTTCAGATTTATAAAGCACTATTGAAAAGTTGTTCCTAAAAATTATTTCAATAAATATATTTTTGTTCACTTCTAAATGTGTGTTCTTTAATAACAGTTTATTTTAAAATTAAATAGGGAGTACATCTCTCCATGCTAAACAACTTTTTTAAATTTTACAGTAAATTAGTAATAGTTTTAAAATTAATACCCAGGTATTACAATTAATACCAGAGTATTAATACACTCCACCGCCCAAAACTCATATTTCCCTCACATCCCATGCCAGAGGGTGGGTGTTAAATCCCGAAGAGTATCTTTTTACTTTTTTTTTTTTTAAATCAATAACATTAATATTAGAAAATTAAAATAAATGAATAACCAGATATTAAAATTAATACCCAAGTATTAATACACTCCCCCACCCAAAACCCCTATTTCCCCCACATCCTTTGACAGAGGGCAAGTGTTACACTCCCGTATTTTTTAAATTAGTAATATTAATATTTTTAATACAATTATTCCAAAATGTAAACTTACCTATTATACTTACCTAAAAATGCATTGTAATGGTATGGGTTGCAATGGCATCTGCGTTGTAATGGCATGTGTTGTAATAGCATGCGTTGTAATGGCTTCTGTGATGTAAAGGTTGCATTGTAAAGACATTACATTGTAATGCCTGCATTGTAATGGTAGTTTCCCGGTTGCTTCAGTTCACATTTCAAATATACACTATAAGTAGATGCCCCAATAAGAGTCAGTTTATATCTTGTTCATTTCAGCCTCCATCAATGTCATTACTGCCTGGGCTAACGTAACTAGCAGAACTAAGGGAGAGGGAATGTGCCATACAGTGGCCTGACATGGTCCATGCGCGACCTCACTCATGCAGGGAATGTGGACACAGGATATCAGACACCTCTATACTTTCACCACATACACATACTCGACAGACTCCTCCTACCTCTGCTGTACCCCAATCACTAAGGTCATCATTTATCATCTGAGGCACTCACATCATGCAGCATGCACACAGGCGCAGTGATCGCTACTGAGGTTCTCCTGCCATCCGAGGCACCACAGCATACATAATCAACCTGCAACCCTGCATTCGTATCTTCACTGCTCTGGTGCTGTTGTCATTTGATGAACAGCGCCATACATACTTACAGGATGTACCACAGTGAAACCCACACCACTTATGTATTTCAGTCACACGAACATTAACAACATGAATGTTCAGATGGCACACAGAAGTGACACTGTGACCCCTTACGTCCTCCAGACACCAGACAGACGTACAAACACATTCACATAGGGCAAACAACAGCCTCCTTGAATTCACGTGCATGTTCTTTAATGTCAAGTATGACCCTTCCTTGTCATAATCTGTGTCCCAGAGCAATAGAATTTCCAGTTACAATTCCATGCTACATCCTATGATGAAGACCTCTGTTTTGCAGCAAGGAGTCGCCCCATAATGCATCCATTTGTCATTATACCACAATGTTTCTTTTTTTTCATTCCTGCAACCTCGTAAAGGGTTAAAGCTGTAAAGGACATGCCAGAGGTCAATAAATCTTTGTTTCCTTCAAAAGTACTACAATGAAACTGATGCTACAAATCCTATAGAAGCCATCAGTAGACTCAAAAATTGGATGGAAACACCAGACCCACTTCCCACACACTAGACTCTTTGCAAAGATGTAAGCGCAAGCAATGCCAGAGGAGGAGTCCATCTTCCTAGTGCTCATTAGCTACTCAGATCAGATCAAAAAGAGAGACTCGCTCTCTTTTTTCATGATAAGGGGCTGAATTCGAAGAGACAAGAATGTCCGTTTCCCAAATACTCTCTGGGAAAAAGGCTATGGTCATTTGGGAGGACCTGGGGATGTCAGAAAGAAATACACATCGAATAAATCCATTTTTGTTTTCATAATATTAATCCAATTATTTCTCGTGAAAATTGTATTGAAAATATAAAACAATTAAAAATAAACAGTGCTATCGAAATCATTTCTCTATAAGACAATTGTATGATTAGCTGAAACATATTATGCAGCAATTGTAAAAGTTCTGTAGTACATTGCTTTTATTAAAACAGTTGATGCAGTTCGACATCAAAAGAGTTCCCATCATACAGAGTACGAATTGGAGAAGACCTGCATGCATGGTTTTCTATCTCCTCGCTCAAGGGAGCATACATATGGCATTTGTCTCTTTCAGTGATCTGGGAAACAACCCTCTAATCACTCCATCCTGTATACTGCTACCACTTATGGTTAGGAGAAACCTTTTTCTTTCTTTCGGCAACCATCTTTATGGTGGATCTGCAGTCAATATTGAATATCCACAGGTGCTAGACTGGATCCAGAATTCCTTCACATCTCCTCTGAAATGGTAGGTAGTGCTGGCTCCATGTCGACATCAGTTATGGCATCGAGGTGACGTCATGGGAGCCACAAAGTGCCCACCCCATTGCACCAACGTCAGTTTCCTATTCGCTTATTTCCTGTGACTCTTGAGGCTCAGACAGGGAATGGCCAATCAGACACAGTGCAATGAAAATTATACTTGTAACCTTATAATACACACATAGAACCATCCTTCAGAATAGGTAGGAGGGTAGGGTCCGTGAGGGATCTGCAGGTACAGTAGCCACCAGAAAGATTGTTACCAGAGGTAAGTAGGTTTTTCTTCTGATGGGTGCACATAATGTAGACTCCTTGCCTGTTGAATAGATTCCAAAAAGTAGCAAACACTCGCCTACCCCCCACTCCCCTCCTTAAGATGAATGGCCTTTTGAAGAACCAAACGGGTGAAATGACTACCCCCTTCTCACCTCACAATCCAGTCAATAATGCTTGGCAAAGATGTGAAGACAAGCCCATGTTGCCACTTGACAGATGGTACATCTTTCTTTGCTAAACCACAACAAATATTGATGCAGAGAATTATTCAATGAGATAACGTCCTCTTCTTCAATACCCCTGCCATTCTTGCAACCAGTATACTCCACAATGCCTCATCATCCAGCCTGCCAGTTTTTGATGCAGTCAATGAAAAGGTTGGCAGCTCCTCTAGGTTCAAGTCGATTCAGACTCTCCTCCTTGGTGGAATGAGGTGGAAAATAAAAAAGGGAAGGGTAATGGCTTGCCCAAGACAGAAAGAGGACACCACCATGGGAAGAAAGGGAGCTCTGACCGGAATACCGGCTTGTCCAAGAAGAAGCTTGTGAATGGTGGGGGACTCTAATGGCTTGTTGAAAGTTAAAATACGTAATTGACAACTTTAGAGAGACTCAAAGAAAGCCCACATCTAAAAGGTTAAAACTATGTTAAATTCCCACTAAGGCATAGTCAAAGATGTGGGAGGAAAAAGATTAACCAATCCTTTCAAAAAGCATATAATTGTTTGTTACTTATACAAGGATGTGTGATCTGGAAGGTAAAAGAAAGCTGACAAGGCCACCATGTAATACTTTACAGTGCCTTTCTCACTGCCGTGTAGGAGCAGCAATAGCGTAAAATGAAGAACTTTAAACAGAATTTTAAAGAATCTACATTCTCCTCAGCACACCAAGTGACAAACCTATTCTGCCTCCCAGAGTAGACTGATTTTGTGGAAGGATGATGAGCAGAAAGTATCATGTCGACCACATCCGGTGGAGGCTGAAAATTTCCCAAATGTCCCTGCGCAATTTTCAGGCATAAAGGTGGTGGCTCTGGAGGTTGGGATGCAATACTTACCCTTTAGACTGAAAGAGTAGGTCTACTCTGCGTAAAAAATGGAGAAGCAGACAATGGGAGAGGTTCGGAAGTTCTTTGTATCACACTCTCCTTAGCCAGTCTGGAGCAATGCGCATCTTCCTCAGAACTTGAGGAATCAAGAGAATGGGAGGAATGCTTCAACCAAAACACATCTCCCATGGCTCCCAGTAATGGATACTGGAAGGCACAGAACATCTGGAAATGTGCATTGTGTGATTGGCAAAGAGGGCCACCTGAGGGGTGCCCCACAGGACAAAGATGTGTTGAATCATCTCCGGGTGAAGACGTCACTCATAATCTGCAAGATGACGCTGACTCGGGCTGTCAGTCCTAATGTTCAAAGAGACATCAGATGGGTTTGTGACAAGCCAAATCCCATGCTGCTGCGCCCAATCCCAGAGCCTCAGCTCTTCCCAACAGAGAAGGTGATACCTTACTTCTCTCTGCTTGCTGGCATACTACACTGCCGTGATATTGTCCATCAAGGTCTGGACAGACTGACCATGAAGGGAATGGAGAAAGCCCTTGAATGCGAGCCAAATCTCCCTAAATTTGAGAAGGTTGATATGCAGTGCCTGCTCTTCCGGAGACCAAAGGCCTTTGATCTACAGCTCCTCCAGATTATCACCCCACTCAAGAGTGGATGCATCTGTCACCACCATGGATATGGCTGGTGGTGGATAGCAGGACATCAACCAAAAAGCTACACCTGCCACAGTGTACTAGAAAATCACAATGGTTTTGACAAGTCTACCCTCTGCTGGAACCACTGCCTGTGGAGGCACCACTGGAAAGCCCTCATACCAGCGTGCTCAAATGATCGGGATGATACAGGAAGCCAGTAGACAAGCAAGCATAAAACCATCAGGACTGGAATCAGAGCCCTCTCCTGAAACATCAGAATCATAACCAGAATGTCATGGATCTCCTGAGGAGGAGAGAATGCTACGACCAAGAGGAGCTGAAAGGGCTCTAAATGAGATTTGGGCTTGTTGATGGAAAAGCCCAACTCAAACAGCAGGGATGATGTTGTCTGCAAGTGGTGCAACACCATCTGTGATGACCTAGTCATCCAGGTACAGAATACAACAATTCTTCACCTCTTGAGATGAACTACAACCACTGACTACAGCTTTGTGACGACTCAAGGTGCTGATGTCAATCCAAACAGAAGTGCAGTAAACTGGTGGTGAGTTGACCCTACGATAAATTGAAGGTGCGTCTTATGTGCCTGCAAGATCGTCCTACATGTCGAGGGACACCATAAAGTCCTACACTTCCAGCGCCAAGAAGACCTAAGCCAGGGACAACATCTTAAACTTCTCCTTTTGAAAGAACAAGTTCAAGAGCCTGAGATCTAGAATTGGATGAAGACAGCCTCTGTTATTGGAATCTAAGAAATGCCAAGAGTAGCACCCCTGCCAAATGTTCTCGCTCTGGCATCAGCTCCACTGCTCCCTTCTGCAGTAGTACTACCACTTCCTGCTACAGAATACGCAGATATTCTTGCAAAGGAAAGGATTGTTGGGGTGGTAGGAGCCCCTTGGAATGGAAGGAATACTCCCTCTATACCACTTGAAGGGGCCATTGGTCCATTGCTAGGCTGGTAGAAAGATAGAAACACGGCCTCCCATAGGGCACATATGCGACTTGAGGGACAAGTTACAGTGGTTTCCCAGGTGGGGCTGGAGAAGAAAATAAGGAGTTTGAAGAGGGTTGCTGTGATTTCCTTGGTCCATGAATTATGTAACCAAAGTATTCTACTGCTGCAAGGACTGTGTTGTCTGATGTTGTCGGAACTGAAAACTCATTGAGAAGCCTTGAGTTTTTCAACACTGACAGTATTCCTTCTGAGATAGTTGAAGACCCAGTGAGCTGGCTGTTGCACAACTAGTCTTAAGGTGTTTTAATTGCTGTGCCATTTTATCTCCAAAAAGATGTCATCCATTGAATTGTGTGTCCATTAAAGTGGCCTAAGCATTGTCCTAGAAGCCTGTGGATCACAGCCAGCCATCCTGATGTAGAGCAACAGAGGAGCCCATTGCTCTGGCAATGGAATCTGCAAATTGAGGCCCGCCTTGATGAAATGCCTCAAAGCACCCTGTCCACATCGGACTGGTTCTGTTGTGTGTTTCTCCCATGTCCCATTGTCGTTTTCCCTATGTTAGCCTAATTATGCACCTTGTAGGCCGCTTGGGTTTTGCACACGTCATTGAATAATCACGCTTGCCTTTGTGCCACATTATATTTTCACACGGAACCAGCACATGTTTTTGTATTTTATTATTTTCCTGGGATTTAGTCTGAAGGCCCAAGGCAAGGTCAAACACCTTGTTATTCTCTCTGGTCAGACACTAGCACCTAGACATAATAAAGGAATGCAGCTGCTGTTTTTGAATACACACGTCTTTTCATATAACAGAGGACAGGGTATCTGGAAAAACACAGCGAACGAGGGTCCTGAGACGAGAGTGCTGCATCCGCTGAGATGTATGTTAAGGTATGGGGTCCACCACTAAACCCAGGGATCTATACTATATAACCAGTTTGCTTCAGTAGTACTGGAGGGGTTAGGCAGATCTGTCAGATAACATGACAGGGTTTTCCATGGTATATAGTTTATTAATCATGCTTAGGCTGTCTAGTTTTAGGTTTAAACCTATAATAACTGATAAAACCCCACCGGAAGGGAATTAGCCCTCACCAGTGTAAACATATAAACACTGGAAAAAAAAACCTGCACAAACACAAACTAAATGCCATTCAAAGAAAGGAAAAGGAGAGTGAAAGAGTCATTTTTATTTCTTCCTGAGGTGGCCAATACAATGTAACTTTGTTATATAAGGTAGCAGTAAGAAAGACTGGGCTAACATTATTCTGCTTGAGTTTTGTTGATTAGGGATGTCACTAAAATAGTGTTTTTTCCTCCTTTTTTTTTTAGTTTTGTGGTCTTTGGTCTAAAGATACAGGGGTTAGAAGCATGTTTTAGGTGTTGTTTATTTATTTTATAAACTGTAGAGAATCAGGAAATATCAAAATCATATTTGATTTTTTGGATACGTTTGAGTCTTTCACTGAAAAATGTAGGTTTCATAAGAATCTTTCCCAATATGTACTATCACATTTACCCACAGAGAATGGGTAAAAACCCTTGATACATCAGCCCCCTTTTCTAGTGAGTCAGTATTGATAGTAGGTGAATTGCCAAACACCCCAGGCTTTAAACATTCAATGCAAGGTATAGTGACAGGTATATGTGAAAAGAGTGCAGTCACAAAGCATCTGGGATACTGGTGAAAATATTACACCAGATGTTGGGAAAACATGGAACACAGTCACTTGGAATACTGCTGCAAAAAGTTCTTACCAAGTTCAGCAAAGATTGGAGTGATATTGTTTGTATTTGCAGTGATTCAGCTACGTATATGAAAAATTTGTGTGATGACCTGTCAAAATCGATACCTGAGCTGAAGTGCTTCCCTGTAAGAGATCCTTGCCGCTTGTTAGATGGTATGCTGAAAGCATCTTTACAATCTTCAGAGTTAATGAAGAATGCTATTGACTTTTTAGTCCATTCTGGTGCACTATTTTGTTATGTGCGGAAACTAAAACGCAAATATTTCTCATTTTGTGCTTTGTGTGGCATCGAAGAATGAGTCATCCCAACTGTGTCACTTCGCTGGTGGTTCTCAGTCCTAGAGGCCATGAATGCTATATTATCCATGTGGCAACCGTTTACAGAACTTTTGCTGAGTGATGATGCCGAAGGCAAGAAATGTGAGAATCTTTGCTCACATATTGATTGTGAATTGAAAACAAAATACACTCTACTGCGTTCTTAGATTTTCACAGGAAAGTATGACTGCTGTAGGGACATAATAAAAAAACTAGAGTCTGAAAACACCCTTGTCTACCAAGTGTTCAGCATAATTGGTGTAGATGTGAAACATCTCCTTGAGAGTAGGCTGGGCGACACTTTTAGTGACTTTGGCACTGCAACATGTTCCATGTTAGAGTGCTTGGCACTTGGTAAGCGAAGAAATGTTGAGGAGCAATTCAGGAACTTTTATTTTACAATGTATGAGAAATAGCCCTCCACCAACCATGGCATTTGAAGTCAATGAAGCCTCACTGTGGAACTCTACACAAGTTATAGATCCCTTCTGTAAAGGGAAATTTTCTCCAGAGTTTTATAAGTGCTACCTAATTTTTGACCGCTTCAATAACTCTGAGGGCATATGTGCCCAGTTCAACGCATATGTTGCAGAGCCAGTCACAGAGAATCACAATCTTTAGGTGCACCAGTATTGACATGGAAAGCTATGTCTGTGGCCAGAGTTAGCAAATTGTGCACTGGCTATTTTGGCGTTGCCTGTCTCAAGTGCCAATGTTGAGAGGGCCTTTTCACAGATAAAAGTTTACATGGGAAGGAAAGAGTGAATGTGCATGACCAAAGACTCACTGAAGAAGTATTGTATGGTGTACTACAATAAGTTTGATTTGTAAAAATGTATTTGGACCTCATATACACTGTCTTTATACCATGCACTATCAGTGCAGAAAGCAAGCAATAATAAAAGCAAAAAGTTCCATAAACACTGGAAAAACACTGTTTCTGTTGTTTTTAATAGCACGAAAATGTGTAACCACGGATAACCACTGTTTTTTAAAGGTAATGAGATCACTTGAAAACACTGAAAAAAACCACCAGAATTGACCAAAAATAGAAACTGAAAACAGGAAAGCCTAATCATGCTAATGATATTATTGATATGTACTTGTTTTGTAACTGTGGCGCAATAATTGCATCTTAGAGCACGATAGTTTAAATAAACATTGTTAACTTCCTTCATGTCTCTTTCTTATCTCACTGTGGACAAGTAAGAGTGAGAGAGCGAAAGGATGTGTCCTGTTACCGTGATCCCTGAGAGGGCCGAGAGTGTTGTGTTCTGGGGTGTCAAATTACTTGTCTCTCTGGAAAGGTTAGGAGGGCAAATGAGGCACTATAGCTTGCGGGACTCGGGCTCATAGCTACTGAGGTGGTATGGTGACTAAGTCCCTGCCATCTAATGTTCTATGGTCCCAAGCATAGTTCTGTTCCTGAGCAGAATCCCTGCAATAGTTCTGAAAGGTGGTCTTTGAAATGGACCGGCAAGCTAGGTGTCCCTAAATCTACCACAGACCAGAGGTTATGCATATAGCGAGCCAAAAGGCAAGGGGTGGTTAATGAGCATAGGCCCAAATTCCCTGTGAAAAAGGACTTTTTCTAATGGCCTCCAGCTTTATTGATTCTCTGTCTGGTGGTTGAGAGGTAAAGGATCCAGGAGTTTGTATCCTACATGATGAGGTGGGACAACCAAACTCTCCGGGGAAGGATGAAGTTAAAGAAAAGGTGTATCCACTGCAGGTGGTCTGTATCTCTGAGCCACAGCTCTGCAAATAGCAGATGATGAGTGTTAGAACCAGCACTTTCTGGTTGGCTGCAGGGATGCCCCCAGCCAGGCAGAACCTACCACTCCCATCAAGGGCGGGTGATTACACTCACTGTATAACCTGTGCCCACCCTTGGGCAGCTTGGCACTTAGAAGTCAGGTTTTCCTCAGAGGCAATGTGTAAAGCAAAGGCACAGCAGTCACTCACGATAAATACACTGAGCATCACAAAAGAGACTTCAAACAGGATGCATGTAAATAACGTTTATATTCAACACACATATTCAATCATTATAACATGAACATCATATACTTTTGGGCATAAAACACATTTGGAAATATTACTAGCAGTACTACACCCACTCGCATTGTTATGATATCAATAGTATGCACACTGTGGACAATTCCTAATCTACCCACCCCCCACAGAGAGAGAGAGCACCCTTATGAGGTGTGACATGCTATCCACCCCAGGCCCACCCTAGCAATCCTGATAATACAGTCCCGCACAGTTATAGGGTACACCCCGGGTCACAACAATATCAAAGATATGTCCATACATGAAACAAGAACACTTTTTAGCAGCACCGCAGGCCAAAGCCACCCGGGTAAACTTGTGTCAAATGTTTTTTGCTTTTGGCATGAAATCAACGTATAAAGTGGCACTGCCGGCCGGTGTTGTGAATCACAGGTGGTCTTCAGACTATCACTCCCACTCACACACACTCACTCCACACCGCTACACGGTGTGACAGGTATCAGCCCAGTTCGTACGGAATGCTATTAAGCACATACGCACTCAGCACCCTAATGCTGTGCTACTGGTACCCAGCAGGTCAATGGATAACACCCTGCAGACTCTGCGGTTCCAGTCTCCCTCCACCCTCTGATTCACCCCGATTTCCCTATACCCCTGGATGGAAGATAACCAGCCCTGCCTCCCGAGTACTAGGCTGCACATGACCGAAGTCACACTTAATTCTGGGTCCTCGGGAAGCAGGTGGGGATATGTAGCAAGTTTTAATTCGGAGGTACAAGTAAACAAGGGGAGTTTGCCAGCCAATTGGGAAGTTCACCCACAGGTCTCAAAACACAATGGAGTCAGGTAGTCTCTTGACCCGCTTCTGAACTGTCTTGGAAGCGTTCCTTCAACCCAGTCAATCTCTCTCGCTACTACCTGGTGCCACGATGCCTTTGGTTGAGGCCAGGTGTGGAGAGGGCAGTTGAACCATCGCAATGAGGGTGAAAAGGGAACAGCCGATCAATGGGGAGTAATACAGGGGAGCCTCTCGATAAGAAGTGGCACCCCTAGCAGTACACCATGATCAGGGTCCTGCCCAGACAATCCGGGCACAGTGTCTGGTGCGTTTTGGCATGGGTCTCACCAGACACTTCGGGTCTCCAACACAAAGAGTTGCAAATTCCCTATCTCCCTGGAATTGAGGCACAACGTCCGGTGCACGTTGATACAGGATACACCAGACCAGTACGGTCACACACACAGGCGCAAGTTCAGCAGAGCCACATGAGGTAGAATGAGGCACTACTACGGCCACACCCCCACCTCCAAGGGTCGCACCCTGTGAATCAGACACCGCACGCAAAGAGAATGCAGTCGGCGTATCGCATGAGAGAGATGCGGCACAGGTGAATACTCTCACCATCAACTAGACACTTATGAGTGTCAGGGTCCCTGTGGTACAGGCACCACACGCCTTAGATGCGGGCAAGATTTCTGAGGCTACACACTAGACTATCCGGTCTCCAGGCACAAGTCTTAATGCCACACTCACACCGCGCTACCCAATGGGATTCCATAGCCAATGTGGGCACTTGAGAGGGCACCGCTCTCCAAATTTGTAGGTCCCTTGAAGGAGATCTTTGATGTCCCTGAGATCTCCGGGAGAACAGGAGGCTGGCCGACGGGCCCTTGGAGACCACACTTCAAGGCGTCACACTTCAGCAGGTCTTTGGCCCAGGCCAGCCACTATTCATAAAGGGCATGCGGTCCCCTTCACAGGCAGTAATCATCCATGGGTACGACAGTGTTCTCTGGCAATGTGGCCCACGCCGTCCGGGTTCTTCGGTCTGGCGTCACCACAAGTGTATTTCACCCTTTGCTGAAGGATGGCACCCGTAGTTATACTGTCATGTGTCTTTGAAGTTAGGGTGGTTTAAGGGGTTACCATTTGAGACACAGATATCTACCCTAAATTGTAGGTCTGTCTGCCATGGGGCAGTGAAATGCAGAGCTTAATCTTTAGTGGGGCCATGATCTGGCCCGAGAGGCTAAGTGTCAAAACCTCTCTCTCCAATCTATCCCATCCGGCCCTCAAATGGCAGAGGTCTTGTCGTTCTTGTGGTATGCCCATGGTTTGTGACGGTCGATGGGGAATGCACAGATGTGCTCAACTGACCCCTGGTGTCCACCGGAGCAGGCACCACAGCACACATGACTCTTAGAGTATAGAAATGTCCATATTCTATAACTGACATTTCTAAGCAAGTTATGCCAAAATCCCCTTTACCATTGGAAAGGGTTTGGCATGGCGAATCCATTGATAGGAAACATCATGAGGCTGCTCCACTGCAATCCACTATTGCAGCCTGAAGTAATGTCAACCACTTCCCCATGTTAACCTATGGGAAGAGTAAGCCTCATAGGTAGTGAAAACACACAGGTATTCCTCAGTACCTGGGCGCTTATGTGCTAGTTCGCACACAGACCTGCAATGGCAGGTTGGACACATAGTCACCAGCACTAGGGGTGCAAGTGCACCCGCCAGAGTCTGCAACAGTAGACTGGACACAGGTATAACTAAACAGGTGTCAGTACGCGCCAGCCTGCGATGACAGGCAGCAAACGCAATCACAGGCACCATCCGTGCGGCGTGCACCTAAGGCGGCCCGCAATGGTAGGCTGCTCATGAGTTTAATCACGATAGATGCCAGTGCACACACACTGGTCTGTGATGACAGACAGGCCCATGTTTCACAACATCGTATCAGTGCCACTTTTCAACATGGGCAGGAAAGGTGCACGTACTTTCACACTGTATTTACAGTGGGAAAGTGCCCAGAGCCAGGAGGCCACAAAAGAGAATCAGCAAAACCCAGACAGAAAAGCAAATATTTTAGGGAGAAGATACCTGACCAGTATCAGGTCCAACAATGAGGTAGGCTTGTCTCATGTCTCTCTAATGCAATCTAATAATGCATCATTGAAAAGCAGGAGTAGCTCTACAAAACTATTGCAAATTGTAGGACCTCTGTAAGGATATTGCAGGGAGACTCTGCAGATGGCAGTGGTATCTATAGAAGGACATCAAATTTCTTTATAACTGCATGAAGGATGCCACCTCTGTTGGAACAGGGCCTGGTTGGGAGGGGGGTCTAAAACCACATCTGGAGATGTGTTCAGCCTGCTAGCATTCTGTACCATCAGTAAAACTGCTATGTTCATAGAGTGGGGAGGAAAGAATTGCATGATGTTGTCACCAATATGGTGTTCCTCACCCGGTGGGGCCTGGGTTTGTAACTGTTCCAAAAATATTCTGCAACCTATGCATGTAGGCTTGTAAGAATCTGTGCCAGTTGAAAATTGCTCCTCCTCAATGAGCCTCTGTTCCTCTTGCCTTGAGTGGGGTCTTGCAATGGTGGTGGTGGTGGTGGGGTAGAGGAGGGGGAACTGGTGTCAGTATCTATGCAACCTTGAAATGGCTGGCAGGGGCCCTAGATCCAAGAAAGCGTCAAAGGTGGACCTGCAGGTGGTACCCCAGGTGGAGCCTACTTGGTCCCATGGAGCTAACAGGTGCATCAGAGGGTTAGAGCCCTGTTAGAACATGTCCAACATAGTCTACAGGAACCTTGTAGGAGTCTTGTCCTTTGCGGGGAACTCAGGGATAAAGACCTGGGAGCTCAGGAGCCAGAAGTGGTGCTGACAGAGCCACTGGAATTTCCTGAGGTAGTGGGATCGCCATCAATTCTGGCTCTGAGGAAGAAGCTTCCTCAGGAGGTTGGGACTACCCTCTCAACTTTGCGCGCTTGGGCAAGTCTGAGCTGTTTTTCTTATTCCTATTATGCCACCTCTTCTTTCCAAGTGAAGTCTTTGAGGAGCGTGAAGATTGAGAACAGGAATGGCAGTGGGACCTAGACCGAGAGAGTTGATGAGCCCATCATTCATGCTTGAGCAACTTGGCTTCTGTCTTTTTGATTGCTTTGGACAACATGCTGTCGTACTAAGGATATGAGCAAAATTCATGTTTGGAACCCAAGCATCACAGATAGCCCTCATGAGGATCGGTTATGGACATCTGTTTGACACAAGTGCGGCAAGGATTTGGGGCCAGATGTACGACCATGACAATTTGCGACTCGCAAATTGCGCTCGATTGCGAGTCACAAAATGCCATGTACAACAGTGTTTGAGACACTGTTTGCAATTCCCAATGGGGTTGCAAATTGCTTGCCTCAATGATATTCATGAGGCACTCACAATTTGCAACCCCATTGGGAATGGCTGGCCCTCCCAGGGATGGTGGCCTGCTGGGCTCAGCAGACCTCCATGTCTGGGAATGCTTTTAAATAAAGCAGTTTTTTTTTTTTTAAATGCAGCCTGTTTTCCTTAAAGGAAAACGGGATGCTTTTAAAAAAAGAAAATTAAACGTTTTCGTTTCATTTTTTAAGGGCAGGTAGTGGTCCCTGGGACCACTGCCTGCAAAAAATATTTTCCCCTGCATTTGCAAAGGAGAAGGGGTCCCCATTTGCGAGTGCATTACCACCCTCTTGAAGAGGGCGGTAAATTGCGAGTGTTTTGCGACCGCAATTGTGGTCGCAAAACATTCATGCAATGGGTAGAGAGTCACTATTAGGAAGGGACGCCCTTGAAACGCCCCTTCCTAATAGCGAGTCGCAATTCCTATTTAGCGAGTAGCAAATAAATTGCGACTCGCTAAATAGGAAGTGTACATGGCCCTATTCGTTTTTGCATGCGCAAACGGGTCGCTAACCCGTTTGTGCATGCAATTTAGGGTCGTACATCTGGCCCTAAATCCTGATTTCCCAAGGGGTGACAAAATGTCCTAAACACTGCAATGTTTTAGTTCGACGAATTTCTCTGAAGAAAAACCTCTGAAGAGAGGAGTGCTCTGTTTCTGCATCAAATGGCAAAGGAAAAAAAAGGTAACTGACATTGGAGTGCTGTGGTGGTCACTTAATGGCTCCAGTGAGGTCACCAGGAATCGGTTTCCAATGTTGAGATGGAGCTAGTACCCACTACCAGCATAGAGTAGTAATGAAAACATTTCTAGATCAGGTCTAGTGCCTAGGGATAGTCAACGGGTGAGGAATCTGTAGGTAGAAGTTCCTATCAGAAAATCAATACTTTTTGTTTTGTTTTTTAAAGGTGTGTTTTGTACATCTCTTCTACTAAACAATCTTATAGAATAATTCTGTAAGTTCACTGTATTTGAGCAGAGATAAAAACAACCTTCAGTGGTCACCTTTTCTATCCCTCCAACTCTATTCATCCCTTCAAGGACTTCCCCTTCCAATGACCTATTATTAATTCTGGAATATTAGTACAGAATATTAGTACAGAAACGCAGAAAACACTAGTAGAACAACACTATAAACCTGCCACCGTATGATCGACAAACCTTGAAAACCATATAATAAACAGAAAGCATGCTTGTATTATGCACAATACTACAGATATAACTCTATACTCCCTACTTAGAATTGTTATTCCCTTCCCTTCAGAAACCCTTTGTTGTTTTTACCACCTGTCTATAGACTTGCACTTCATTTTTCTGAAGTAAGCACAAGCTTGCGTTAGACAGTTGGATGTTATCAATTACCAACTGATCCACTCTTTCGACTAGACCATTTGCTTGATATCTGAAAAAAGCAGCTCATTTATATTTTGCTACAGTGTCCTTCGAAAAATCGTGCATCCTTTACTATACGAACTGTACACCATTGTCTGATACAAATATTTTAAGGCTACCCTCCTCCAAGAAGCGACTCCGGTGCAGGGGCACAGGGCCGGACTGGCCATAGCGGGCACCGGGCGTTTCCCCGGTAGGCCGCTAGGTTGGGGGCCGGTTTTGGGCCCCTGGGGGCTGTTTTTGTTACCGGGGGTCGGCAATATCGCCCCCGGTAACAAAATCGGCCGAAACCGGCCCTCGCAAACTGCTCGGCCGCACTCCCCCTCACCCCAGGGGGGGCCGGCTGAGCAGTTTGCCAGGGCCGGTTTCTGTTCCCAGTCCGGCCCTGCAGGGGCACCCTTAACCCGCCAGGGGGTCCCTAACGTTTCAAGGAAGTCCCCTGTTCAGCCGAAGGCCAATTAATATTTCTAAGACAGCAGAGCCTCAGGGGCCCCAAATCACATTCTGCAGGGGGGGGGGCATCATTTTTTGTTACACAACTGCTTGTAGTCACGTCTGACAATGAACCACACATGTTAGGATGGTCCATTAATATCATGATAAATCTGTTCTTCATACTAAAAATTAAAAAAATCAAACAGGATTTCTCAGGAATATTCACACACTTTAAAAGAGGTTGTCTCACAACTTTCATTTTGTTGCTATTCGCACGTCCATAACAATTCTTCAAATTACTCTACACCTCCTCATCAATATCTGGCCACAAAAAACAAAATCACCCTGTCTCCTTAGCCATGCTTCTTCCAGTGCAGCTGCCAACTACAGAGAGTGGCCACACGTGCTAATGGGTGGTGAGTGCATGCATGCAGCACAAAATTACATTAAATTGCTGACATGCATTACATTATCGTTTTAAAGGTAAAATGTTTAACTTTAAAATAGTAATGTAATGCAGGTCAACGATTTAGCGCTGGAGTTCACCTCACAAGCATCATTCGGAATGGGTGGGAGTGGGACCTCACTTTGTGAATGTCTTTCTTATTAGCGCTAGCCCCCTACTACAACCAGCATTAAGAAGGCCCTTTGTGAAACCCTGCAAGAGGTTTGGCTAGAGTATATGTGCAACATTCATCGAGGCATGCTAGCGGGGATGCTAGTCGGCAGCCCACTTTTGAGGCAGCTGTAATGGCATGATAATTGATTAACTTATTATAATTTAATTCCAGTGCCCGTACTCTTCTCTGGCTGCCTCTTCAATTCTACACTGACTCTAAACTTAGGGGCAGATTGGATACTCAATCGCACACGAGACGTATAACGTCCGCCGTAAGAAGACAGTGCACAAATTATTATAAACAATGCACTATAGTAGAGTGAATCCGATATTTTTTATTTGGCAGGTTTGTCTCAGAGTATCCCATCCGCCAAACTCTAAATCAGGCACTTAGTCCCACATTACACCCTGGCCTCCACCCCAAATTGTTTTCAACAAATACCTGCACTTGGCAGTAGTCAAAGTTACTCTACAGAAAGGTAAGTTAGAGGGATTAAGCTAGGTAGAGGTTTAGCCATGCAGTGGTTGGGTGTCACTGATCATGTGCTATGCTTTTGCTTATTCACATTGGTTGACGAATGATGATGTGATGGATGGAAAATATTGGAACAGGTGTAAATCCGTCACTGAAGCCATGAAATATAAGACATTTGGGCAGAAAAATGTAGCACGTATTGCCAAGAATGAATTTACAATTTTTTGGTAGGCTGAGACAGAAGGAAAAATTGATAAAGCGAAGTACTGGTAGTAGGTGACTGAGCGGGCACTGGGAAACACACATTGTTTTCGGTTTGTAATGCATTGCAAACTTCGTAATGCCGTGCTGTTAACTCAAGCAGATGCACATTTCACCGCCTACACTGCAGTGCCAAATTCAACTATGCTGCAGTTTTAGGTGGCAAAATGCTGCGGGCAGGGAAGTGATGGGTGGGATATCTGCCTCGCTTAACAAATACAGTATTGTCAATAAGAAAGCAAGGTGACATCACTTGTCCCTGGCGCCGCTCGGACTGCTTCCCCTCTGACCGCCTGGGCCTCCTCTGTTCCTGCCTGGGTTCTGGCGCTGGCTGCGGCACTGGTGGTCTGTGCGCCTACATAAAAAAAACATAATTTACCCTTTTTAGATACCAGATTAGCCACTTAAGTAATTATTTTGCACAAAGTAGAACAGCATTACCTCTCTACAGTTCGGTTAGCAGTATCTTCTATCGAAACTATCATTTTGGGAGGTTTTCTGGTTGACAACATGTTAAAAGAGGCAGGTAGTCAAGTCAACCTAAAACTTTTTCTCCTAATGGAGGAGTAAGGCTTCTAAAGGATTAGAGTGAAGAGCAATGAATGGGTGGGAGGGAATGGTTAATGAAGGGCATATGGTATTGGTTGGTAATGGGATCTCATTCCTTTCCTGCCATGCTCCACTGTCATGGAAACTTCTACTATACTGTATAAATAAGACAACATTGAGGGTCCATGACCATGGCCACTCTATCTCTCTGTCCTTGTACGTTTTGTCTGTTTGATCAAGAAAGCCTTCTCAACCAACATGTTATGTTTGGTGAATAGTTTACTTGGGCCTGTGATCCTCTTCACTGTGCCAAAAATTTCTTCTCTTAACCGTACTACATAAGACATATAATAGAGGGGCGAGGGAAAGCTTACTAAAAAAGAGACCAGAGGAAAGTTACAGACAGGAGAAAGCCAACTGTGGAAACAGGTAATATAGAAACACAGGGTAGTTGCAGGTATAACAATCATTAGATAGGGGAGTTGGAAAAAAAAGTAGATAGTATTAATACACAAGGCCATAATTGTACTTGTGAGGAGAGGTAAAAGTAAGAAATAATAATAAACATGACATACTGGGGCAAGCAGAACCATCAGCCACAGTGCTGGTGGTAGTACCACCTGCCACGGCACTGGTGGTGGCAGCCGCTTGGCCTTCCAATGCCAATGCCCTCTTGCCCTTAGGTGCTTTTGAGAGGAATAAAGAAGATTTAAAAAATGATTAGTGGTAGTTTCTACAAAACATTTTGAGAGGCACAGCGTTGTAGTTTCTACATCAGATAGCCTATTCCTAGTTTCCTAAACCTAAAATTACATTTTGAACTACTCATCAATCAAACAATCAGATAGGATTTGTAAAGCACAGATAATCACCTGTGAGGGTCTCTAGGCACTGAGAACCCTGCAGTGGAAGGGGTTCCTTTGAACAGACAGATCTTGAGTCCTTTCCTGAATACAGAGAGGATGATGTTTGGAGGTGAAGGGGACGTTGGTCCAGGACTTCACCGCGGGATAGAAGGATCAACCTCTGTTGTTGCTTCAGCGGATGCTGGGGTGTGAGCGATGGAGAGGGAGGTGGAGTGGAGATTTCTCGTGGGTTGGTGGAAATTGATACGGTGGTTGATATAGGCTGGTCCTTGGTTGTGAAGGATTTTGCAGTTGTGGATCAGCATCATGAATTACCATTCTTCTGGATGGGCTGCCAGTGAAGTTTCTTGAGGTAAGGGGTGATATGCGTTCGTCTGGGGAGGTCAAAGATGAGTCGAGCCACTGCGTTCTGTATGGTCTGCAGTCTTTTCAGGAGATGTGCAGTGATTCCTACGTAGAGGGTGCTGCCGTAGTTGAGCCAGCTGGTGACTAGGGCTTGGGTGATGGTTTTCCTGGTTTCGGCAGGGAGCCATTTGAAAATCTTCTGGAGCATGGGAAGGGTGTGGATGCAGGTTGCGGAGATTGCATTGATTTGTTTTGCACGATAAGCTTGCTGTCAAGGATGATGCCAATGTTTTGGGTATGGTCGGTCGCGAAGGCGAGGGCCCAAGTTCGGAAGGCCACCAGGAGTCGTTCCATGAGGAGGCGTTGTTCCAGAAGATTAGTATTTCAGTCTTGTGTGTTTTAAGTTTGAGGCAGTTGTCTTTCATCTAGCTGGCGACGCAAGTCATGCAACTGCGGAAGTTGGCCCTGGTGGAGGATGGGTCTTCAGATAGCGAGAGGATGATCTGGGTGTCGTCGGCATAGGATATGATGTTGAGTGCATGGTTTCTAGCAATGTTAGCCAGGGGGGTTATATAGATGTTGAACAGTGTAGGGCTGAGGGATGAGCCTTGAGGGATGCTGCAGATAATGTTCTTAGGTTCTGAGGTGAATGGAGGTAGGCAGACTCTCTGAGTTCTTCCTGTGAGGAAGGAGGCTAACCATTTGAGGGTGTTTCCTTGGATTCCGATGTTGTGAAGTTTTTGATGAGGATGTGGTGGGAAATGATGTCAAATGGAGCTGAGAGGTCGAGAAGGATCACTTCTGTCGTTTCTCCCTAGTCCAGGAGGTTACTGATGTTGTCGGTTGCAATGACCAGGACAGTTTCGGTACTGTGGTTGGTGCGGAATCCCGATTGGGAGGTGTCCAAAAGACTGAAGTTCTCCAGGTGTTCTGTGAGTTGGTGGTTGATGGCTTTTCAAGGACATTGGCTGGAAAGGGGATAGAGAGATGGGATGGTAGTTCTTGAGGTTGCTTGAGTTGGTGAAAGGCTTCTTGAGTAGGGGTTTGACTTCTGCGTGTTTCCATTCATCTGCGAAGATGGACGTGGAGATGGATGCGTTGACGATGGTGGTGAGCTCATTGCTGATTATCTTGCTCCCAGGGTTGGAAATGTGTTGAGGACAAGGATCCAAGGGTGCTCCAGAGTGGGTGGAGATCATGATGGCTATGGTGTCTTGAGTGATGAGCTGGTCCCAGGTAGTGAGTAGGTTTGTGGGGATGTTACTGGAGGAGGGGAGGCAGTTGAGGGTGTCGGCGGCAGTAGGATGGGGTACAACATTTTTGTAGATGGTGGCGATTTTGTCATGGAAAAAGTTTGCTAGGGTGTCGCAGAGTTCTTGGGAGGGGGTGACAATATTTTCGGTGGCTGAGGGGTTGGAGAACTCTCTAATGATGTTGAAGAGTTTTTTGCTGTGGTTGGTGTTGGCTTCACTGTGATCAGCAAATGCATAGCTTTTCGCCTTTTTCACGAGATGGTGGTAAATGTTGAGGGATTTCTTAAAGGTGGCTTGGTCTGTGGGCTCCTTGGTGGTGCACCATCTCCTTTTAAGGCGCTTGCATGTATGTTTGGTGTTTCGTAGTTCAATGGTTGCCCAGCTGGCTTGTTTGTAGGGTTTCTTTAGTTTGGTGAGTGCAGTTGGTGATCATTGTAGAGAGGTTCCTGACTGCTTGTTCTAGGTTGGTGGAGGTGTTGGGGTGGGAGGCAGTGAGGGCATTGGTCCACCGGGTCTCGGATACTTTGTTCCAACCGCGGTGATGGGTGCTGGTTGGTGGCACCGGGAGGTCCTGTGATGGTGAAGTATACAATGGTGTGGTCCGACCCGGGGAGCTTGGTGACGTGGCTTTACTTGTCTCTGTCGCTGGCCGTGAAGATAGGGTCCATTGCGTATCCTGGGATATGATAGGGGTTGGTGACAATCTGGGTGAGGCAGATGTTGTTCATGCTCTCCAGGAGGATTGCGGTATTCGTGTCTTTGTGGTCATCGAAGTGAAAGTTGAGGTCTCCCCGGAGGATGTAGTGTTTGGAATCGACAGTGAGAAGGGAGATGAGTTTGGGGATGGCATCGCAGAAGCTGGGGAGAGGTCCTGGAGGTCGGTGGCGTGGGGGCCTCTGATGGTGGTTTTGCAGTTGGTTTCGAGCTGGAAGTTGAGATGTTCCATGACCAGGGTGGCGTTGTCTAAGGTGGTGGTGCAGAGGATGGTTTCCTTGTATATGATGGCGTTCCCACCTCTGTGTTTGTTAATGCGGTGTCAGCGATCCCACTTCTGTGTTTGTTGATGCGGTCTTCGTGTGCAATTTTGTAGCCATTTGGTGTTGCTGCGGTGATGTCGGGCGCAGAGGCGGGGCTGAGTCTTGCATCAAATGTGCTTTGCATCTCCGCCCCCTTTGATGGATCAAGTCAGTCTCCCTTTGCAATGCATACTACACATCAGGGAGATTGCGACTGTATCAGCTACCAAAGGGCACAGAGAAGAACTCCAACACCCTGATATACTATCTTAATAGTGACAGGACAGGAGTCGGCATACTTTCTGAAATCAGCCCAGGTGAGTGCTGAGCACCTAACTAGCTCACGCTGGAGCAGAATCCAGGCAGTATCATTCACTTGATGTCCACTCCAGTCCTATGGTGCAACACCCTCCCTGTCAGGCTGACACCATGCATCACTACTCCAGTCCCAGGACCCAGATTTATCAAGGGGTTGTGTTGTCCTTCTTGACTATAAGTATTGTTTTTGTGCAGGGAGGTGTCCCCTTCCTGCACAAAAATAATCAAGGGTGCCGTACAATGTGGCACCATGGTTACAAGATTTCCTGCATTGGTGCGTTGGGCAGCACTCACTGCACCAGCATAGGGAGAGAGCAGGAATGCGACATATCTTGATAAATTAATAAATAAGTTGCATTCCAGCCATCTCCCTTTGACGGAGCACAGCAAGTTGTCTTCCTGCCCTGAACTGTGTGACATTTTGATATCACATGCCCACTTCACATGCCCACTTCTTTTGGAAGAAAGACAGTGAACGCAACTGCCAAGCACTCTTTGATGCTAAAAGTGCAATTACTTATATAAGTGGCACACACTAACATGAAAAAACCCCGTGCCAGGGCTGAGCATGGTACCGAGCTCAAAAATAAAATGTCCTTTTTGCATCGGAGGGCACATGTTCATATGTGTATGTGTATGTGTGTATATATATATTCACTGAAAAAACCATAGGTTTTAGGGACAGTTATAGTTAGTTGGACATTTCACTCGTACAAAACCATAGAAATTCCCCCGTTATAGTTAGTTCAGCTAACTATAACTCGCGCCCATAATGCACTGCTGATGACGTCACATATTACATCACTCATGACATGGTCAGTGACATCACTGATGACATCACTGATGACATCTCAAATGACATCACTGATGACATCACTGGTGACATCATCCAGTGACTGTGTGTTTCTGTAAAGTTTAAATATGTTTAATATATATAGGGAAAGGCGTATTAAAGAATGAGTGGGTGTATAAGTGTCTGAATGGTGAATGGATGATTTAGTACGTGAGTGACTGACTCTACAAGTGAGTGATTAAATGTATCTTACTGAATGCATGGGTTAGTGACTAAACTGTGTGAATGTCTGTATCCGTCTGTCTGTTGGTTTGTAAGCGGCTGCATGACTTTCTGAATAGCTACATGAGTGTCTACATGGGTTATTGATTGATTGTCTGAGTATCTGTATGGGTGCCTGAGTGTTTGTGTGGGTGGGGTGTGTGTGACTCTGTGCATAGATGTGTGAGTTGGTGATTCACTGGGTGCATGGTTTCAAGAGTGCATCTGTGATGGACTGTATGGGTGGGTGAGTGTGTGTATGGGTGTGTTAGTGATTGAATGTATATCTCAGTGGTACATGTGTGAGTAACTACATATGTGAAAGGCAGTATATATGTGTGTTGGCTATAAGTGAGAGTGTGTGATTGTGAGAGTGGCTGTATGGATGAGTGTGTACTTGTATCAGTGATTGTATAAGAGCGTAAGAATGTGCTAGTATTTGTATGAGTAAGTGAGCTGGTGTGTGTATAACTGTATAGTTGAGTAAATGGGTGTGTGATTAAGTTTTTTGCATGACTGACTAGGTGTGTGAGTACCTCTATGGATGAGTGGCGGTGTGTGAGTGTTTATATAGGTGTATGAGTGCATATGATAGTCCTGTACTGAGTTACTAAGTATGAGTGACTGTACGGGTGAGTGAGTGGATGTGTGTGTAGACCTAAGAATCAGTGAGTGGGTATGTCGTTTTTGGTGTTGGAGTGTCTATGGTTTTGAGAATGGCAGTCTGTAATTTAGAGTGGGTGTATCAAAAGTTATATTAGGGTGTGAGAAGATGCATGAAATTATCACATGGATGATGTCATCAGTGATGTCATTTGAGATGTCATCAGTGATGTCATCAGTGATGTCACTGACCATGTCATGAGTGATGTAATATGTGACGTCATCAGCAGTGCATTGCAGGGCGCGAGTTATAGTTAGCTGAACTAACTATAACGGGGGAATTTCTATGGTTTTGTACGAGTGAAATGTCCAACTAACTATAACTGTCCCTAAAACCTATGGTTTTTTCAGTGAATTTCAAAGGTTTTTAAATGCTAATTTCTAACTATAACGTGTCTGAAACCTATGGTTTTTTCAGTGAATTTCAAAGGTTTTTTAAATGCTAATTTCTAACTATAACGTGCCTGAAACCTATGATTTTTTAAGTGAATTTCAAAGGTTTTTTTAAATGCTAGTTTCTAACTATGCCTACAGAGGTAGGACATGTGAAGAAAGAAGAAAAAACGCACAGAAGAAGTAAAAGATGTGCAGAAAGAACCAACAGAGGAGCAGAAAGAGGCCTTGTTGCAAAATCATCCTGTGCCCACAACTTTTTCAGACGGGTACTGGTGGTAACTGACTCTGACTAACCAGAGCCAGTGCTATGCTAAAAGACACTTAGAATACAGTAAAAACACCTACATACACTAGGGAACACTATGCGTTGGGGTACCCCTGTGATTAGCATGACCTCCTCTGCAAGTCACTAGTACATAATAGGGCAGGGGATTAAAACTACCTCTTAAAACGCGCTACAGGGCGCGTTTGCACAGTGGTGAAGGGAGGGGGGCCTGAGGTGACGTGTGCAAACGCACCCCGTGGCGCGTTTTAAGTTGCGGGATTAAGTCCCCTTGAATTCTGAGGGTCCCTGGGGCCCAACTAGCCCCCAGGTACCTACAGTTAGGACCACAGAGCTGAGTTGCAGAGAGGCGTTCCGAGGCCACGCACCTTTTTCACCTCTCTGCAACGCAACTCTGTTGTGCTTACTGAAGGTACCTGGTGGGCTAGTTGGCCCCCAGGGTCCCTCAGGATTCAAAGGGAATTAATTCCCCAACTTAAAACGCACCACAGGGCGTGTTTGCGCACATGTCACCTGAGGCCCCGCCCCTCCCTTCACCACTGTGCAAACGCGCCCCGTGGTGCGTTTTAAGTTGGGGGATTAGGTCACCTTGAATCCTGAGGGTCCCTGGGGCCCAACTAGCCCACTAGGTACTTCCAGTAAGCACCACAGGCCTGTGTTGCAACGCCTGTAACAAATTGTGCAGTTGTGTTTAGGTAGTGAAGAGGGTCGTGCTGGGGGTAGTGTTTTAGGGTTTAGGGTAGTGCAGAGGTGTTTGTGTAGTGCAGGGGGTCATGCTGGGGGTAGATTTAGGGTTTAGGGTAGTGCAGTGGTGTTTGGGTAGTGTAGGGAGTCGTGCTGGGGGGAGTGTTTTAGGGTTTAGGGTAGTGCAGTGGTGTTTGGGTAGTGTAGGGGGTCGTGCTGGGGGTAGTGTTTTAGGGTTTAGGGTAGTGCAGTGGTGTTTGGGTAGTGTAGGGGTCGTGCTGGGGGTAGTGATTTAGGGTAGTGCAGTGGTGTTTGGGTAGTGTAGGGGTACTGCTGGGGGTAGTGTTTTAGGGTTTAGGTTAGTGCAGTGGTGTTTGGGTAGTGTAGGGGTACTGCTGGGGGTAGTGTTTTAGGGTTTAGGGTAGTGCAGTGGTGTTTGTGTAGTGTAGGGGTAGTGTTTTAGGGTTTAGGGTAGTGCAGTGGTGTTTGTGTAGTGTAGGAGGTCGTGTTTTAGGGTTTAGGGTAGTGCAGTGGTCTTTGGGTAGGGTAGGGAGTTATGCGGGGTAGTGTTTTAGGGTTTAGGGTAGTGTAGGGGGTCATGCGGGGGGGTAGTGTTTTAGGGATTAGAGTAGTGCATTGGTGTTTGGGTAGTGTAGGGGGTCATGCGGGGGTAGTGTTTTAGGGTTTAGGGCAGTGCAGTGGTGTTTGGGTAGTGTAGGGGGTCGTGCTGGGGGAGTGTTTTAGGGTTTAGGGCAGTGCAGTGGTGTTCGGGTAGTGTAGGGGGTTGTGCTGGGGGTAGTATTTTAGGGTTTAGGGTAGTGCAGTGGTGTTCGGGTAGTGTAGGGGTCGTGCTGGGGGAGTGTTCTAGGGTTTAGGGCAGTGCAGTGGTGTTCGGGTTGTGTAGGGGGTCGTGCTGGGGGAGTGTTTGAGGGTTTAGGGCAGTGCAGTCGTGTTCGGGTAGTGTAGGGGGTAATGCTGGGGGTGGTGTTTTAGGGTTTAGGGCAGTGCAGTGGTGTTCGGGCAGTGTAGGGGGTCGTGCTGGGGGTGGTGTTTCAGGGTTTAGGGCAGTGCAGTGGTGTTCGGGCAGTCTAGGGGTGGTGTTTCAGGGTTTAGGGCAGTGCAGTGGTGTTCGGGCAGTGTAGGGGGTCGTGCAGGGGTGGTGTTTCAGGGTTTAGGGCAGTGGTGTTCGGGCAGTGTAGGGGGTCGTGCTGGGGGTGGTGTTTCAGGGTTTGGGGCAGTGCAGTGGTGTTCGAGCAGTAAAGGGGGTCGTGCTGGGGGTGGTGTTTCAGGGTTTAGGGCAGTGCAGTGGTGTTCGGGCAGTGTAGGGGGCGGTGCAGGGGGTGGTGTTTCAGGGTTTAGGGCAGTGCAGTGGTGTTCGGGCAGTGTAGGGGGTGCTGCAGGGGGTGGTGTTTCAGGGTTTAGGGCCGTGCAGTGGTGTTCGGGCAGTGTAGGGGGTCATGCAGGGTGTGGTGTTTCAGGGTTTAGGGCATTGCAGTGGTGTTCAGGCAGTGTAGGGGGTCGTGCTGGGGCTGGTGTTTCAGGGTTTAGGGCAGTACAGTGGTGTTCGGGCAGTGTAGGGGGTCGTGCTGGGGCTGGTGTTTCAGGGCTTAGGGCAGTGCAGTGGTGCTCGGGCAGTGTAGGGGGTCGTGCTGGGGGTGGTGTTTCAGGGTTTAGGGCAGTGGTGTTCGGGCAGTGTAGGGGTCTTGCTGGGGGTGATGTTTCAGGGTTTAGGGCAGTGCAGTGGTATTCGGGCAGTGTAGGGGTCATGCTGGGGGTGGTGTTTCAGGGTTTAGGGCAGTGCAGTGGTGTTTGGGCAGTGTAGGGGGTCATGAAGGGGTGGTGTTTCAGGGTTTAGGGCAGTGCAGTGGTGTTCGGGCAGTGTAGGGGGTTGTGCTAGGGTATGTGTTTCAGGGTTTAGGGCAGTGCAGTGGTGTTCGGGCAGTGTAGGGGGTCGTGCAGGGGCTGGTGTTTCAGGGTTTAGGGCAGTGCAGTGGTGTTCGGGCAGTGTAGGGGTCGTGCTGTGGGTAGTGTTTTAGGGTTTAGGGTAGTGCAGTGGTGCTTGTGTAGTGTAGGGGGTCATGTTTTAGGGTAGTGCAGATGTGTTTGGGTAGTGTAGGGGGTCGTGCTGGGGGTAGTGTTTTAGGATTTAGGTTAGTGCAGTGGTGTTTGGGTAGTGTAGGGGGTCGTGCTGGGGGTAGTGTTTTAGGGTTTAAGGTAGTGCAGTGGTGTTTGTGTAGTGTAGGGGGTCGTGCTGGGGGCAGTGTTTTAGGGTTTAGGGTAGTGCAGTTGTGCTTGTGTAGTGTAGGGAGTCGTGCTGGGGGTAGTGTTTTAGGGTTTAGGGTAGTGCAGTGGTGTTTGTGTAGTGTAGGGGGTCATGTTTTAGGGTAGTGCAGTGGTGTTTGGGTAGTGTAGGGGGTCGTGCTGGGGGTAGTATTTTAGGGTTTAAGGTAGTGCAGTGGTGTTTGTGTAGTGTAGGGGGTCGTGCTGGGGGTAGTGTTTTAGGATTTAGGTTAGTGCAGTGGTGTTGGGGTAGTGTTTTAGGGTTTAGGGTAGTGCAGTGGTGTTTGTGTAGTGTAGGGGGTCATGCTGGGGTAGTGTTTTAGGGTTTAGGATAGTGCAGTGGTGCTTGTGTAGTGTAGGGGGTCGTGCTGGGGTAGTGTTTTAGGGTTTAGGGTAGTGCAGTGGTGTTTTTGTAGTGTAGGAGGGTCATGTTTTAAGATGCAACGCTCCAATACCTGACCAGTCTGCACTACATAAAACTGCAAAAAAACTAAAAATAAAAAGTGTTTTGCACACTTTTGTCATTGGGCTATATGTGGGCTACATCTGGGTAATATTTGTGCTACATTTGGGCTCTTTTTTCACTGGTGACCATCTTGGAAGACTTCTTTGTTATGAAGTTTCCTAATTTCCTCATTTACTGCAGTCTCCTCAGTAGGAAATGCTTTCAGTTTTTTACTTTGATTCCATCAAGAAGGCATTCAGATGTGTCACACATTTGCCATAAATTCAGAATGTTATTACTCTAGTTGTTCATTAGATCACTGTAGTAAAGCTGCTGCTCACCAAGGAGTTAACTGGAAGTCTACTGCTGGTATTGAAAGTGATTGTTTCAGTCTGCATGTCAGAATTTTCTAATGAAATAGAAGAGGATTTGAGATCTCACTTAAAACATGCACTAAATTTTCTTTTTGCAGCACTAACCATAATTTCTATGGCAAAATGAACCCCCTCATTTTGTTCCTTTTTAAATTAAATGTTTTAAGTGTTACCAGTTTATTCCAATCAAGATGGCTTCAGGTGTGCCATACTTTTGTCATAAGTAAGGCTGTTAGCACTCTAGTTGTTCTTTAGAACACTCTGGGAAGCTGCAGTAGAACACAAAGGCATCAACTGACAGGCTGCTCCTGTTGAAATATAACAGGAAGATATTTGAGATCACACTTGAAACATGTCCTAATTTTTCTTTCTACAGCACTAACCATAATTTCTATGACAAAATGAACCCCATCATTTTGTTCCTTTTAAATTAAATGTTTTAAGTGTTACCAGTTTATTCCAATCAAGAAGGCTTCAGGTGTGCCATACTTTTGTCATAAGTAAGACTGTTAGCGCTCTAGTTGTTCTTTAGAACACTCTGGGAAGCTGCAGTAGAACACCAAGGCATCAACTGACAGGCTGCTCCTGTTGAAATATAACAGGAATATATGTGAGATCACACTTGAAACATGTCCTAATTTTTCTTTCCAGAGCACAAACCATAATTTCTATGACAAGATGAACCCCATCATTTTGTTCCTTTTTAAATTAAATGTTTTAAGTGTTACCAGTTTATTCCAATCAAGATGGCTTCAGGTGTGCCATACTTTTGTCATAAGTAAGGCTGTTAGCACTCTAGTTGTTCTTTAGAACACTCTGGGAAGCTGCAGTAGAACACAAAGGAATCAACTGACAGTCTCTGCCCTTGTTGGATGTACATGTTTTACTGAGAATGTCAGACTTCATTCTCACATGACTGAGAAAGATAATGTGAATTTACAGAAAATATGCTCTCATTTTAGCTTCTGGGGCACCTTCCAAAACTGTATGGGACAAGCATGTGAAAATAGTTTTCTCTCAAACATGATTCATGATATCCCAGCAGAAGGTTTTTCACAGGGTAAAATCACCTTAGAACACACCACAATTCCTGAAATTAGTATGGTACCATCAACAAATGAATTCTAATGTAACTAAAGTCTGTTATCACCCTTTATAGTTCTCCTTTTGGTAACCCTCAAAATCTTCGATTCACTACAATGCATTTCAATGGGGTACTATCATTTATATTGGTCCCAAGATGGCTGCCAGCAATTCCAGGATGAAGTGCTGACAGCCAATCAGATCTCACGATGACATGTGTGGTTAGGCTCCGCCCAGATATATATGTGTTTTTACTTTTGATTTTCTCAGCAACTACTGAACGGATTTACACCATTTAACAAAAGGGTTCTTTTTGAACCAAGAACTACCTCTTTGCCAAATTTGGTGTAATTCCGTTCAGCAGTTCAAGCTGTAGCCTTGCATAAAGTTTCCTATGGGAAATTGATTTTTTGACTCTTATTTTTTTAATTTCTCCGCAACTACTGAACGGATTTACACCATTTAACAAAAAGGGTTCTTTCTGAACCAAGAACTACCTCTTTGCCAAATTTGGTGTAATTCCGTTCAGCAGTTCGGGCTGTAGCCGTGTCTAAAGTTTCCTATGGGAAAATGAATGGGGAAAACACGTTTTGGGACCCCCCTTTTTTCTCGGCCCCCGCTTGACGAATCACCCTGAGACTTTCAGGGTAGGAGCGGACCGGAGCGGGCCATAAAGTTTGAAAATTTCGCGAAGATTCGTCAACCGACGCAAGAGTTATTTCAAATAGAATGTCGCGGATTTCCTATGGAAAATAGGTCCTAACTATAACTATCTACTGGCGACCGCCAGTAGATAATATATATATATATATATATATATATATATATATATACATAAACAATACACATGTTATTTACATTTTATAATGAATAAACACATTCACATTATATATAAATGTAGTACATTTATATAGCGATACAAAAGGGGATGATGGACGGAACGTTTGAGCCAATCAAACACTCACCCCCAGTCAACTGATCTGGGTTTAATCCATCATCATTCTTTAGCTCACTCCACCACCCCAGTTCAGACATGGCCATATGCAAATCAGTCTGACCCTGTGCCTCATGGGAACAGTCCAGCCCGAACTGCCAATCCATGTCTTCCCTGGACCGGAAACGAGCATCCTAGGACCGGTTTCTGGCATTCCAGCCGTCATCAGCCAGGCTTGCTTGAATCCAGTGGCAAAGTGAGCAAGGGACCCACGTCTGGGCATACCCCCGCCAACTTAGGGCGAACAAAGCGATACAAAAGGGGATGATGGACGGAACGTTTGAGCCAATCAAACACTCACCCCCAGTCAACTGATCTGGGTTTAATCCATCATCATTCTTTAGCTCACTCCACCACCCCAGTTCAGACATGGCCATATGCAAATCAGTCTGACCCTGTGCCTCATGGGAACAGTCCAGCCCGAACTGCCAAGCCATGTCTTCCCTGGACCGGAAACGAGCATCCTAGGACCGGTTTCTGGCATTCCAGCCGTCATCAGCCAGGCTTGCTTGAATCCAGTGGCAAAGTGAGCAAGGGACCCACGTCTGGGCATACCCCGCCAACTTAGGGCGAACAAAGCGATACAAAAGGGGATGATGGACGGAACGTTTGAGCCAATCAAACACTCACCCCCAGTCAACTGATCTGGGTTTAATCCATCATCATTCTTTAGCTCACTCCACCACCCCAGTTCAGACATGGCCATATGCAAATCAGTCTGACCCTGTGCCTCATGGGAACAGTCCAGCCCGAACTGCCAATCCATGTCTTCCCTGGACCGGAAACGAGCATCCTAGGACCGGTTTCTGGCATTCCAGCCGTCATCAGCCAGGCTTGCTTGAATCCAGTGGCAAAGTGAGCAAGGGACCCACGTCTGGGCATACCCCCGCCAACTTAGGGCGAACAAAGCGATACAAAAGGGGATGATGGACGGAACGTTTGAGCCAATCAAACACTCACCCCCAGTCAACTGATCTGGGTTTAATCCATCATCATTCTTTAGCTCACTCCACCACCCCAGTTCAGACATGGCCATATGCAAATCAGTCTGACCCTGTGCCTCATGGGAACAGTCCAGCCCGAACTGCCAAGCCATGTCTTCCCTGGACCGGAAACGAGCATCCTAGGACCGGTTTCTGGCATTCCAGCCGTCATCAGCCAGGCTTGCTTGAATCCAGTGGCAAAGTGAGCAAGGGACCCACGTCTGGGCATACCCCGCCAATTTAGGGCGAACAAAGCGATACAAAAGGGGATGATGGACGGAACGCTTGAGCCAATCAAACACTCACCCCCAGTCAACTGATCTGGGTTTAATCCATCATCATTCTTTAGCTCACTCCACCACCCCAGTTCAGACATGGCCATATGCAAATCAGTCTGACCCTGTGCCTCATGGGAACAGTCCAGCCCGAACTGCCAAGCCATGTCTTCCCTGGACCGGAAACGAGCATCCTAGGACCGGTTTCTGGCATTCCAGCCGTCATCAGCCAGGCTTGCTTGAATCCAGTGGCAAAGTGAGCAAGGGACCCACGTCTGGGCATACCCCCGCCAACTTAGGGCGAACAAAGCGATACAAAAGGGGATGATGGACGGAACGTTTGAGCCAATCAAACACTCACCCCCAGTCAACTGATCTGGGTTTAATCCATCATCATTCTTTAGCTCACTCCACCACCCCAGTTCAGACATGGCCATATGCAAATCAGTCTGACCCTGTGCCTCATGGGAACAGTCCAGCCCGAACTGCCAAGCCATGTCTTCCCTGGACCGGAAACGAGCATCCTAGGACCGGTTTCTGGCATTCCAGCCGTCATCAGCCAGGCTTGCTTGAATCCAGTGGCAAAGTGAGCAAGGGACCCACGTCTGGGCATACCCCCGCCAAATTAGGGCGAACAAAGCGATACAAAAGGGGATGATGGACGGAACGTTTGAGCCAATCAAACACTCACCCCCAGTCAACTGATCTGGGTTTAATCCATCATCATTCTTTAGCTCACTCCACCACCCCAGTTCAGACATGGCCATATGCAAATCAGTCTGACCCTGTGCCTCATGGGAACAGTCCAGCCCGAACTGCCAAGCCATGTCTTCCCTGGACCGGAAACGAGCATCCTAGGACCGGTTTCTGGCATTCCAGCTGTCATCAGCCAGGCTTGCTTGAATCCAGTGGCAAAGTGAGCAAGGGACCCACGTCTGGGCATACCCCCGCCAACTTAGGGCGAACAAAGCGATACAAAAGGGGATGATGGACGGAACGTTTGAGCCAATCAAACACTCACCCCCAGTCAACTGATCTGGGTTTAATCCATCATCATTCTTTAGCTCACTGCCGGAAACGAGCATCCTAGGACCGGTTTCTGGCATTCAAGCCGTCATCAGAAACCGGTCCTAGGATGCTTGTTTCCGGTCCAGGGAAGACATGGCTTGGCAGTTCGGGCTGGACTGTTCCCATGAGGCACAGGGTCAGACTGATTTGCATATGGCCATGTCTGAACTGGGGTGGTGGAGTGAGCTAAAGAATGATGATGGATTAAACCCAGATCAGTTGACTGGGGGTGAGTGTTTGATTGGCTCAAACGTTCCGTCCATCATCCCCTTTTGTATCGCGTTGTACATTTATATATACTTACTCATATCATGAAAAATTAATATGCACACTTATTGACCAGTGTAAAATATTTTTATTTTAAAAAATAAACATAATTATATATATATATTTATATATATATTATATATATATGCACACACATATATATACATATATACATATATACACACAATCATCACTTAATTTACCTGTGAGAGTGATCATGCTTCATGAAAAAACTATTCGAATTTTAGAAAACAAAAATATAACTCACCGAGCCCCGCAACCTCGACACCTAGCAGGACAAGCAGGTCCTGCTCCCAGTCTAAGAAGTCAGCCCAGCGGTGCGTCAGCTGCTGCTGGGTGAGCTGGACCCCTGTGCTGCGGCACACACACCACTGCGCTCGCCTCCAGAGCAGCCGATGCTCCCGCAGGGCTTATTTCTTACCGGGCCTGCCGCCTGCTCCTAACATGCGGGGCAGGTGGAGCTGCACCCAAAATATTAGTGGGGCAACCTCTGCCTCACTTAAAATGGGGGAAGCTGCACCCCTTCATGCTTGCGTCGCTCACAGGGGGGTGCGAGTGGCACTGGTACTGCCTGCTTCTGCCATGGCGTGGGATGGGAGTGAGTCGAACTGGGATGGGAAACTTAGGAAAGAAAAAGGAGGAGGACAAAGAACAGCTCAGGAAAGGAAAACAAAAAAACTAAGTACAAACTATCATGAAAAAACACACACAGAAACGTTAATACACATAGGGAAAGATGGACAGTAATAAAAATATGCAAATAAAAAGTGGACTTGGGAAGTGGGTGACCAGTTGGGGGTGGATTAGGTCAGATTGAAAAGTTGGGAAAGAGTAGGCAGGAGAAGTTAGGTAGAACACAAGCAGGGAAAATAAAATGGCTGCACCCCTACGCACTGCGTGGTGTCGTTCGCCCTGATTTTCAGAGCGGAACTTGCTACTGCAGCGAAAACAACGGCGCAAACGTCAGGACAATCATTTTCCATCCATTGGCAACTCCAAGGAATTCTGCAGAGTGAAATTCCATGAGTTCCACCCAAGCCTACTCGTTAGGTGGGGCAGATAGACCTAGGGATCGTGCTGTGATCCTACTCTCCTTGAACCACTCTAGAGCGAAATCTGCCCTCTAACTAAACATGTGAGTTCTGTCAAATGGCATGTACATGAGGGATGATTAGACATCACATGAAATACCTGTTGACCAGAGCCAAGCATGGCGGCGAATAGCAAAACTAATGCCAAAAACCTGCCCAATGGAATTTATGGTGTCCAAGCCACAACAAATTGTGAACTTGGCCACATCATGTCAGAGTCCTTGAGGAACACATGGGAGGACTTGAGCCATGAATCCTATAGGGCTTGGGAATAGCGCCCCGGGAGGCAGCTAGTATTTACTGATCTAAGAGCTAAGCTGGTGGATGAGAAGACTCTCTTACCAAATGTCTCCACCCGTTTTGACTCCCTATCGGGGAGAGAAGTTGGGAATGTGTTCAGGTTCGTCCTGCTTGTTGACACCTGCACCACCAAGTTTTTAGTGGAAAGGTGCTGAGATAAAAATGCAGGATCACCTGGGGAACGGCAATGGCGTCTTGCAATCTAGTGGTTGGCGGGGGCAGAACCAGGATTGGCCCAATGTAGGAAAGTGCCCCTTTTTGAATGGTTATCCCCTAACTTTTTGCCAGATAACTGATGGTAACTTGACTGAGTGTGCCCTGGGTTCCTGCCAATCAGGTTTCCAGGGCCTGTGTTCATTCCCAAAACTGTATCTTTATTTCCACAATTGGCATATCTCTGGGCCACATGTAAGTCCCTTGTAAATGGTACCCTCGTACCAAAGGGCCTTGTGACCAGAGAAGGCCTCTGAGGGCTGCAGCATGTATTAGGCCACCCTCAGAGACCCCTTACCTTAACCACTTCCATTGCAGGCTGCGTGTTTTGGTGCAGGCCAAAGTGGAGAGTTGACATGACATCCCTATGTGCCATGCCCACCAACACTGCCTGTGGCATGGGTAAGTCAACCCTCTAGCAGGTCTCACAGTCCTGAGGCAGCGTGCACCATACCTCAGGTGAGGGCATAGCTGCATGAGCACTATGCCACTACAGTGTCTATGCCATTCTCTGACATTGTAAGTGCGATGAAGCCATTTTGAGTACGTGGGCTGGGAGTTTGTCAACGTAAACTCCACAGCTCCATGATAGCTTTACTGAAGACTGAGAAGTTTGGTATCAAACTTCTCATCATAATAAACCCACACTGATGCCAGCGATGGCTTTATTATAAAATACACTCAAAGGGCATCTTAGTGCAGACAGGTTTCTGACCTCATGGTGTGAGAGCCTTTGTGCTCTCGGAGATCAGAAACAAAGCCTGCTCTGGGTGGAGGTGCTTCACACCTCCCCCTGGTAGAAACAGCAAAACTTGGCAGTGAGCCTCAAAGACTCTCACCTTGTGATGTGCTGATTTGGGCAGCTCCAACTAGTGGAGATGCCCGCACCCCTGTCCAGACCCCACTTTTGGCAGCAGGATAGGCAGGAAAATTAGTAAACAGAGTATGAGTGTCCACCTTAGCCTGGCCAACCCTAGGGTCACCAGGAGCTGAAGTGAACCCCTCTCTTAACAATTCTCCAGCTTGAATTGGAGAATTAGGCCCAATAGGAACAGGGACATGCCCCTCTCCCCAAAGGGTGTAGTCACTCTAGGGTACAGTAGCCATTGGCTACTGCCCCCCGACCTCAGTAACGCCCCTAAATTTAGAATTTAAGGGCTCCCCTGAACCTTGTCCCTTAGATTCAACAGACCAAAGAAGAAGACAGAAGAAGGCCGCTGCCGGACCAGGAACTGAACCACTGCAGACAAAACTCGGCAAGAACCCTGCCACCTGTAGCCGGCTCGACAACTGGACCTGCCGCACTTCCAGAAACACTGCAAGGCCTCCACGAAACCCCAGAGACCTTCCAGCCTTCAACCAATCTCCAAGAACCTCCCTTTGGGCTAGAGGCTGTAGTCCCGACACCAGCCAGCACACAAACCGTAGTAGCTGAGTACCGACACTTGTGTTGATGCGACTCACTATTGCAAAAGGACTCCAAAACCACAGCAGAAGAGGACCAACACTTGTGTCAACGCGACTCATCCCTGCCAGAAGAAAGCACCGCAGCTGGACGGCCTCCAAAACCCAGAGGGATCCTCTTGGCTCACAACCCATGCTGTTCACAGCCTCATTCCCAAGAGCCTGTACTCTCCCCCAAGTGGTCCTGTCGGCTCCCTCTGAGACGGCCCAACATTGGCGGAACTCCTCCATCCCCTGCGCATCTCCATCCCCATGACCGGAACCGCTGGCCTGGTAGTGCCTCCCTTTGATCTACATTGACCCACTGACGACGACTGCGACGGTACCAGTGTTGGCGACTACTGAATCTCATTCACCTTCATTGCTCTCCGCTGACCGTGAGAGCGACCCTCAGTATTGACCGCTGCGGCATAGATACTGAACCTCGCACCTCTTTTGGTGCCCCCAGTCCCCATTGACAAGCCTTGGGCTCAGGGAACCCTGAAACCGGCTGCCCCAGTGCCGCTGGTGGTGCAGTGCCTACTGTAAACTGACCCTTGCCCAGGGCTGGTCTATACCCCTGCAGACTGGAAAAGTAAGTCGTGTACTTACCTGCTGATACGTAACACTGTTTTTCCTTCCTTGAGATTGGAATGCATTCTATCTGTTGCATCCGACTGTCTATCTGTTTCAAGTACCCAGTGTTACTGTTTCTGATTGACAAGCACAAAAGCATTTCTATTACATGTTGAAAGTATTGTATAAAAGTCTACTCACCTATAACTGAGTTCAACTTGGTTCCTAGAAATAAAAGTAACTAAAGTAATATTTTTCTACAAACATTGGCCTGGAGTCAGTCATTGAGTATGTACACGAAATGCATTCACACTACCCTCTGATAGGCCTTACTGCTCAGCTGAGATACCACTAAATTGAGAGTAAGGGACTATCTACTTTAACCTCTGCCATACCTTTGGGGACTCATTGGATTCTGTGCACACTCTACCTCTCTTTGGTATAGTATATACAGAGCAAGCTTCCTACACCCAAGCCTCCACAAAGTGTCTTGTTGAAAGGCAAGACGGGTTCAGTGGATGTTTGCCCGAGCTGGAGGACTTCTGTCAGGACATTGGTCTTGACTTCCAAGGTGAGGAGCTGGAGGTCAAGGACTTCTGCCACCCTATGAATCACCATGGTATAAGAAGTGCTCTGTTTAGTGGTAGGACCAGGGGGTCAGGGAGCCCCGACACAGGGAGGGGATAGTAAGGCTGCTAACACCTTATAGGTAATTATACCAGTTCTCTTTGTTGTATGGCTGGCCAATCTCATCACCCTCATCGTAATCATTCCTCGAATCCGTGCCGAACATGGAATGCAGGGTATGTTGTCTCCCTTGTGGAGGCAGTAAGTCGAGTTGAGGAAGTGGTGCCTTGACAGCAGCTGGATGTGGTGTCAGTCGAGGTCAAAGTACAATAGTGCCTCTATTTCTGGTAACGGAGTCTGCATCACCTTTTCGAGAACCAACATAGACCATGGTGCCGGAGTCAGAACTGGAGCCAGAGGCAGAGCTGTGATGGGCTCAGAGAGTCCAACTGGTGCCATGGGCAAACCTGCCAGCGGCATCTCAGATTGAGGGCCTCTTTAGTCCGAGGAGTCTTAAACGCAACAGAGGGTGTCGGAAAAGATTCAACGAGTCGGAGCACGGTGTTGCAGAACTTTTCGATCTGTTTTGGAGTGGCAGAAGGCCCAGGAAACTCAGGACAAGTTGCGAGATCGGCTCTAACATCAGTGACTTTGGGAGCGAGATCAAGGTGTATGGGGTCACTCTCACACCTTTGCAGGAGAATGTGAGTGATGGGAAGTAGCAGAATTCCGCTTAGATTTCTTGTTTTTTTCTTCAACTTACCTGATGAATTTGAACGAGACGAAGACCAACCTCTTGAGCGACTCCTGTGACTTCGGTATCTGGAACAGGACAGGGAAAGGACCTACAACGGGAAACTGAATCTTTTGGCGTTTGGCGATATAGCGATGCACCTTGTGGTCTTGTATGGCCTTCTGGTTTATCAACGCACAGTCACTGCAAGCTCAACCCCAGGCACCATAGTCAAATCTGATGAGGATCTGTCACAGAAATGTGTTTGTTACAGTCCTTACAGGGTTTAAAGCCTGTTGTTTTGGGAAGTGACACTTTCTTTGCACACTGAAAAATTTGGATCAGGTAAGGGTCTAAAAGAGGAAGATCCGGATCCACGTCTGGTGGCATGGAAAAAAAGGAACTGACATTAACATATGCGAGTAGTGCCTATATGGGCTATTCATTTCCAGAGTGTTACAGTGTGAGTGTAGAGCCGCAGTGCACCACTTGCCGCCACACAGAGGTACTGTTGAAAAGTTCCTGGATCCAGTCTGACACCTGGGGAATATTAAAAAAACAAGGAAACTACTGCTAGAAGTCTCATTCAGAAACACTTACTCGGTCTGGGGAAACAACCTCACCTCCATCTTATGCACAGGAGCAGGCCAGGGGATCCAGAACTGGAACACGCAGGCCTCCATTCCTCTAGCTCAATCATAAATACACTATATGCACTACACAGGCAAACAACATACACACTCATAAGATGCACTTTGGATGTTCGGGCAAGGGTCTGGGTTAACGAACAGAAGCACAACTTTTCACGAGTGGGCCAGTATGCCTCCACTTCGGTTACAGAGACAAAAAAATCTTTTCACAACTACTGATTCACAAAATATGGTATGCTGCCACCACCACTCTACATACGAAACCAATGACAGGAACAGTAGTCTACTGTCAGTTAAATGAGGGCACATTTGGTGCATCACTCCAGGTCACAGGACCTCACTCATGTCAAGGGACAGGCCTACGCCTTTGTGTGCACACACTAGATTAGCATGATGCTGGGACCAACACCAAAAAAAAGGACAGCAGATAGTCTCAGTCAGGCACTGAAGACAGAACACAACTGTACACCATGTCGGGAACATTCCCATCTGAAAACATTGCTTTTGATTCTGTTTTCGTTTTATTTATTTCTTGTTTTGCAATGGGTTCTTTTTTTACTTTTTTGCAAATGTGCACACCACCTTTAAAAAGCAATAATTTCACTTTAATTACTTTTACACTTTCAATTATTGGTGCATATGTTTGGAAAAGAAATGACTGGCTTGCAAAGGGTAGACCTGTTTGCTTTGCAAATAGGTGTTTCCACTGTTTCCACATTGGTGGTGGCTCACACGGTCTAATCAGAATCAAAAGAGGTGGAGACATATTCTGTTCTGCTTTTACATCAAACATAGAGAATAGACCAAAATAGAATAATGAAATTTAACAAATTGAAATTATTAATATATTAAATTAACAACGATTTTCTAACTTTCTTTTTTATGCATTCCTATCAATATTTTTATCCATACTCTACATTTCCCATACACTTTTGTTTCAATAACCTCTCGGGTGCGGAGGACGAAATGTTCATGTTCGCCATATTACATTTGTAGCGTGGAAGATGTGAATGTTTTGCCCTCCACACAGACAGAATTTATATAAATTTGGGATGCAAGTTTAGAGCTTCCCTTGCGATCTGGGTTTATTTATTATTTCCTGCTTTGTGACTATCAGAATGCACAGTGAGTGGATATGGCAAAATGAAAGGAAAAGCAGTTCTGAGCCTAACCCACCATGAGGCTCACACTGCTTTCTCTTTGATCAGTGCTCGAGGGTATTTCTCAGCTCTACCAGCACAGTTTAAATCGGGTCAGCTACAGTGTGATAGAGGAATATGTTGGCTTGAGGATCACCACAGGAGAGTGATCCCCAAGCAAGCATCCATCCACTAGTCACCAAGGAATTTGTTTGTGGCATGGTCAAGTGCTCCCCAAAAATAAAAAATGTGTGTATGGCCCTTTGGGTGAGACTGGTTGGGGCGCGCTGGACAGGCATCAGGGCTGACCCAGATTCCTAACTACCACAACAGTCTTGAAGCCCACCTGGTGGGCAGAATGGAAGAGATTACTCCCAAGTCTGCCCTCTTACCCAGTTGGGGAAAGAGCAGAAAGCCCACTATGATACCAGAAGAAAACAAAAATACAAGGTTGAGTGCCCAATGCCCATACCCCCCCCAGGTTTCCCTTAGGTGTCTAGTTTTCATTAATGTTTGAGTTTGGTAGGTTTCCCAGGGTGGTGGCCGAGCCTGGGCTCAAATACCACAGGTTCTCACATTGCCAGAATGGGTCAATTTTCAAGGCCAAAACTTGATGTCTCCATGTTGCATTTTGGGGCCTTTCCTGTCGCGGGCAACAGATCCAGCCACAGAATGCAGGTAGTGTCTTTATCAGCAGTGGGAATGCTGGGCTGTAGGAATTTTGCAAATCCCTGCAGATTCCTCAATTTTTCCCAGTAATGTGAAGGAAATGCATGATTTATCCAAAATATGAAATTTCTAGGGTATTTTGGGTAAGGAAATGTAGTGGTATCCACGTTAGTCATGCCTCCCTGGACTCCCCTGGGTGTGCCCTTGATTGCAAGCCTGGGCCCAAATTACCACAAATGCCCACATTGCCCGAATGGGTCGATTTTCAAGGAAAGAACTTGAAGTCTCCATGTTGCATTTTGGACCTTCCTGTCTCAAATAGTACGTCCACCCACAAAAGTGCAGTACTATTTTTAGTGGGAGAAGTGTGGGAACACAGAATATAAGAACATTTCTTACCATCCATTTCATTTCAATTTCTGGCTTTTATATGTAAGCCAGTGTGCAACAAAAAAACACATTTTACAAAATGCCCTCCGACAAGATAAGATGGGTAACCACAAATTCAGGGCTGTACAAATAACTACTATTCCTAATCTCTTGTTTCTTCGGCACATTTCAGAAAATCATTAAAGGTTGCACTCGGTTGCTGGCTCTGGTTTTCGTATTTATTTTTTACAACCAATATACATAGCAGACAATGGTGACAGTATATTTCCTTTGTAAATTGGACATCAGGGCCAAAATCACAGATGAAAATGTTGTCCCCTATTTCTATTTTTACATATTTTCTTATTTCAACACTTAGATTCTTTGGGAAAACCATAAGCAATGTACACAAATGACCTCTTGCTGAATTATAATGTCTACATTTTCAGAGATGCATACTTTCCCGGATTGCCTCAATTGTTTCACACCTGTTTCCACCACAAAGTGCAAATAGATAAAAACTACAAAAAAAATAGAAAAAGGGGAATTCACTTAGAAAAATGCAAGAACTGTGATATAAAATGATTTTGTTTTCAACTCTACTTGTCCCTGAAAGTTGGGAAGATGGTGATCTTAGGACAGCAAACATTTCGTTGATGCCCTTTTAAGAAAAAAAAGTACGAGTTCTTGCACAGGATTTTCCCAAAAACCCGAAACAGGTGCTAAATATTTGACTAGTTTCTAACCCCAGGCAGCGAACGCCACTCCGCCAGCACAGTTTGTGGAGTTTTGCCAACTCCGTGCTCCGATGGGAACGCAGAGTTCAGGCAAAACTCCGACTCCGTGGCGGAGTGGAGTTAGCCCCTGCGCCACGTCAGTGGCGGATCGCAGAGGGAGTGCTGTGGGGCGGTGGGGCGGGGGAGGGGCTAGGTGGGGGGTAGTGGAGTCGGACATACAACGGGCAGGAGTAAGGTAAGTATAAAAATAAATAAAACTATTTACCTTGCGCTCGCTGCATCGCCAACTCGCCGTCAAGGAGGAGAGACCACGGCGAGGAGGAGGGCAGCCCAGAGACACCAGAGAGCAGGTAAGTGTTTTTTTTTCTTTTTTTTTATATTGGGAGTGGGACTAGAGAGGGTGGAGCGGAGCGGAGTTCCACTTAGTTTTTTCTTAACTCCGTGGAACTCCGCAGAGTGCCATTCCGTGTACTCCGCCCACCCTTACTAGTTTCTCAGTTTCCTCTAAGAGACTCCGGAAACCCTCTCTGCTTTAAGAATCCCCAATATATTGGAAAAGCACCCATATTTCCCCTGCTATACATTTTCTGTAAGCAAGTTAGGAAGGTTTAGGCGCAAACGTCCAAACATCAGAAAAGAGGTCAGCACTGGCAGTGGGTCTTTTTATTCAGCTGGCGGAGCTCCTGCCCATGCTAGGAGGACTGCTCCCCCCACCTCTCTTGTGTCCAGTGAATGTAGCCATGATAGGGATCTCCCACCTGCAGCAGGGATCCACATTGGAACAGTGCTGCTGGAAATGGGGACATTCCCTTTCGAACAGTGCATCTTCCGCTTAGATCAAAGCTCGAGGGTCAGAGTTATGCCCGTTGCACACCGATCAAAGTGAAACTAGTCACGGTGCTGACTATTTTTACTTTCAATATCTGTGAAGTCAGAATTCTGTGCATGACAGTGATTTAAAAAACAAACATGATTTTGGATCGCAAGGGAAACTCTTCCTTTGTGTGCCAACATTATTTATTTTAATGAAAATCCTTCTGGTGCTGGTCAATGTGCTTGATGAGCCATTCATGTTAACCACACTAAAAAGTTAGTGTGCTTGACATGAACCGTCATCAAGCGCACTGAAAAGGTTAATTGAAAAATTGAATAATTAGCATAATTTGTTAGTAGCACGAGTTTAGGGAAAGCGACGTTTAGTATTGACAGTGTACTGTAATTAAATCCGGACATATTAAATGCTCAATGCTATACAATTGAATCTAATTAAAAATATGATCACATCTAATCTCCAGAGGTTGAAACCAGTGTACTTATTTTCTAATGCTGGCTGATGATTAAATCATGTACGTAGACTTGGCAAATGGAGAAATGTGGCTTTCTCACCTCCTCGTCATGCGCATAAACAGTAGTCAGTTAATATTGGCAGATGTTAGCTGAACGAACAAGTTACTTACCTTTGGTAACACTGTTTCTGGTGGCAAATCTGTCTTATTGCAGTTTCCTCGCCTATAGAATACTCCCAAGGGGCAGACTGGATCCGGAGATTTTCAAGCAACAACTCCTGTGTGCCACCAGATGGTGCCACATGGCTCCGTGGTGACCTCGCACTGCCCCAGAAAGCATAGTTCAGAGCAGCATATAGATGATACATATTGGAAAATGTCTCTCTCTGCAGGGTCACCCCCAAACTTTTTGCCTTACTCCTCTTTCTTTTTGCTGACTTTGTTTTTGCTGGACTTAGAACTCTGAGTACTTTACCAATGTTAACCAGTGCTAAAGTGCATGTACTCTCCCCTAAACATGGTAATATTGGCTCATTCCCAATTGCCATATTTAATTTAATTATAGGTCCTTAGTAAACTGCACTACATGTGCCCAGGGCCTGTAAATTAAATGCTACTAGTGGGCTTGCAGCACTCATTGTGCCACCCACTTAAGTAGCAGTCTAACCATGGCTCAGGCCTGCCATTGCAGAGCCTGTCTGGGTAGTTTACACTGCCATTTCAACTTGGCACGATAAACCTCTTGCCAGGCCTAAACCTTCCCTTTTTATACATATACGTCACCCCTAAGGTAGGCCCTGGGTAAGCCAGAGGGTAGGGTGCAATGAATATTTAAAAGGCAGGACATGTACTTTTAGGTTCACCTGCCCTGGTAGTGAAAACCCCCACAATTCGTTTTTCACTACAGCAAGGCCAATCTCACCCATAGGATAACATTGGGATTACCTTAATACATCTTTTAAGTGTAATTCCCAAGTGTGAAGAGAGAGATTTTTTAAAGTTTGGTGACTCTGGACTCACAATTTAAAATCACATTTGATGGTGAAGTTGGATTTTAAATTGCAAGTCTAAAAATGCCACTTTCAGAAAGTTTAAGAGTATACCTTAGGCCACTCTTCTCGTGTCCCATCTGTCGCACTGCGTAGTGGGTGAAAATTTCCCCATTTTTTTAAACTCCTTTGAACATTTTTCATCCATTTTCATCCTTAGAAACCAATGGTTATACTGAATCTTTTCAATCATCCACACTTATGAAATCACTCGGGAGACAGCGCCATTTCAACTTCTGTCTTTATTCTTAACCTTTTCAATTGACTACTGTGTGCCCATCCAGGCTTTTCACAGCAACAGGTATAATCCAGAAATGACGTGCATCGAAGTTGGCTCATCTTTGTTTACCCAATGCATTTCGAACCTACAATGGTTCTTGTTAGACCTGGCATCCTTGGCGTGGGTCTCCCTTCCATTTTTTCGTAATGCCTCCACTGTTGCCGATATGTTTTTGCTGGACTAGATGCTCATGGGCACTTTGCCGCTGCTAATCAGTGCCAAAGTGCAAGTGCTCCCTATCGTTAATTGATACATGTATTAGTGACTCCATGATTGGATGATTGGTTTACTTGTCAGTCCCTAGTACAGTGCACTCAGTGTGCCCAGGGCTTGTAAATCCAATGCCGCTGGTGGGCTTGCAGCACTGGTTGTGCCACCCACAGAAGCGGCTGGTAAAATGTGTCTCAGGCCTGCCATCGCAGAGCCTGTGTGCAGCCTAGGGCTGCCATGTCGACTTGGTGAGTACACCCACTTACCAGTCCCTAAAACCTTCCCTTTACTGCATGTTGGTCACCCCTAAAGTAGGCCCTAGGGCAGGGTGCATTGTAAGTATAAGGTAGGACATGCCCTGGTGTGTGTGGCATGTCCTAATAGTGAATTACAGCCATTTTCGTTTTCACTATTGCAAGGCTACCTGCTCCCCATAGGCCAGAATGGGCAGACTGACTATTACACCTTATAGTCAGAACGGACCCAGGGAACATGGTAGAAAAACGAATTTAGTATGCCTGAACTCAGGATGATAAAATACATCTTTTAGTGAAGTTGGTTTTAACATTCTGTGTTCGAAAATACCACTTTTAGAAAGTGGGTATTTTCTTGCCTAACTATCCAAGCCTGCCTCTGCTAGGTTGTGTATTCCTTGTCTGGAGATTGAGTGACAGGGGCTGGGGGTGGCTACCGGAGACAGGGTGAGTCAGCGCAGGGCTGAATAGAAAGATCTGCAGCCAGAGTGGAGGGAGGAGTTGCACCTGGGTCTGAATAGGGCTGTGCCTGCCTTCCACAATGCTGGCTCCACCTCCTGCCGGGCGGCTGAGCACTCTGCCCCACATTCTGAAAGGAAAGAAGGAGTCAGAAAAACAAAGTGCTCCAGGACTGACCAGAACTGGTTTTGGACTAGGCAGAGGCCTCTCTGCCTCCAGAGAACAAAGAGAATCAGGGTATAAGAGGGGCACCCAGACCCCAGGAAAATTAGATCACTTTTGGGAACAAGAAGAAACCTTTACTGAGGAGCGGAACCAAGAAGAAACTGAGGAGAGACTATCCCTAAGCCTGAAGTGCTGCTTGGGGGATTGGCCTGCAGTGGTTTGCCTGACTGCCAAAGAGAGGAGAAAGGAACTTTTGCTTTGCTGTGACTTTCATCAACTTGTGAAGGATCTCCAAGGGCTTGGAAGAGAGCTTGCCCCCTGACCGAAGTCCCAGGACCATTGGACTTCACCCCCTTTGTGAATCGCTGCTGGAAACTCTGTTTCAGTGGCTACAGAGGTAGGGAGCTGTGACCGACTCTCACGACCGACTCGGTGTCCTGCAAGCACCGCATCGAAGCACCGTCTCGCCCTGCAACGCACGGCCCTGGTCTCACCGACTCCGTCAACGAGCCGCTGCCTGCACCGCATCGAGGGACAACGCGTCCTGCAACGCTTCGCTACGCCGAATCGAACTGGTCCGACCGACACGGTCACTGCTGCTGAGTTCGAGTCCTGTGACCGCACCGGAGTTGGGCACCGCTCGCACGCTTTGCGACGCACCGCCCGACTCGCACCGCTGTCCGGACTGATCGACGCCAGCTCCTGAATCCGGCTCCGTCGCCGCACCGCAACCTGCCAGCACCGCATCGAAGCACCGTCTCGCCCTGCAACGCACGGCCCTGGTCTCACCGACTCCGTCTCGGCGAGCGTCAACGAGCCGCTGCCTGCACCGCATCGAGGGACAACGCGTCCTGCAACGCTTCCATTTTTGCATCGCGACCGCGACGAACAGCCATCCGGCTCGCACGCCCGTGCCTGCCGCTTCAAGTAAAGGTACTGTGACCGAGTCTGTCTACGCTGTGTTGGCCCGTCTCGACGCGGTCAGCTGGATTTGTTAGACTCTGTTTGTTCTCGACTCCGCCGTAGCCGGAGGAGGCTACCGACTCGCACAGAACCTTGAATTAAGCCTTTTTGATCAGAACTAAGTATTCTTAACAGTAGTGTGGATTATTTTTGTCGTTTATGGTCTTGTGATAAATCTATATAAAGTATACCTATTTTTATAAATATATAACCTGTGTGGTGTCCATTTGTAGTGTTGTCACTTGATTACTGTATGTGTTCACAAATGCTTTACACACTGCCTCTGAACTAAGCCTGTCTGCTCGTGCCAAGCTACCAAGAGGGTGAGCAGGGGTTATTTCGGGAGTGTACCTACTTTCCCTGACTAGACGCAAGGGTCCCTATTTGGACAAAGGTACATACCTCTGCCAACTAGAGACCCCCAAATCTAACATTGGTGGTCAGCGGTGAGGATTCTGGACTTGCATTTGTGACTCATGTACAGTGATTGGTGAACACTACTTAGTGAGTGCAGACCAAAACGCAACCACATACTTTAATAGCATTTTTTCTGGGATTTCCTATTTTTGCAAATGCCAAGTTCAGTCACTATGGAGAAACCAGCATCAGTAGCCTCTGTTGAATGTGATTGGGAAGAAGAGAGGCTAGAATGCTACACCCTTAAGCAGCTCAAGCAATTCTGCAAAAAGTTTAAAGTGTCCATGACCGGGATCTCCAGGAAGGAGGACCTCCAAAAGGCGCTGAGGGCCTGGGTCGAATCAAGGAGTGCCCCTGTGGAGGGGCTGAGAATGCAGAAGGGCAGCTGGAGGGGCTATTGGGTCTAGGGGCTAGAAGACCACCTTCCCCAGTAGGTAGCAGTGTTTCTGCCAGAGGACTGTCTCCAGAGGAGTTGGAGGACAGGAAAGAGAGTAGGGTGCACGAAATGGAGCTGACCAAACTCAAGCTGAATAAGCAGTTAGAATTCGAAATGCAAACAAGGAAATTAGCCCTAGAGGAAAAGAAAATGCAGTTTGAACATGAGAAAGTTTTGAGGAGTTGGAATTGAAGGCCAAGAGCTTAGAGATTACTCCCTCTGGTGGCAGTGTACCGCCTGTGCCTGTTGAAGCTAGGGTGTATATTCCCAAAGATGTGGTGAAGGAGTTTTTAAAAATGACGACATAGGGCAGTGGTTCAAAGCCTATGAGGTAGCCATGTCTTCCCACCGGGTCCCTGAGAAGGATTGGGGAGCGGGGTTGTGGGGACGGTTCCTCAGTGAAGGGCGGGATACCTTGTTGGATTTGCCCTCTGAAGTCTATAATTCGTACAGCCACATGAAGGATGCCTTAATGACTAGATATGGTTTGACCCCTGAGCTTTATAGGCAAAGGTTCAGGAACTGTAGTAAAATTGAAAGCAGTACCTGGGTTGAATATGTGACCTTCTTTTGCAGAGCCTTGGATGGTTGGGTAAAGGGTAGCAAAGCGACTGATTTTCAGGCGCTCTTTGATTTGATTGCCTGGGAGCACTTGTCCGGTAATTGTTTTCCTGAGCTACGCCAGCACCTGATTGATAGTAAGCTGACTAACCCTAGGCAGCTTGCTGAGGAAGCGGACCGCTGGGTGAGTACCCGGGTCCACAAGGGTCACGTGGGAGACTCCGCCAAGGGTGGGCAGGGTCCCCAGCAGAAGAGTGGGGGGACAAGGGTAAACAGAAGGAGTTCCATAAAGGGCCCCAAAGTAGACCCCAAGGGAACCAAGGGAAAGGTTCCCAGCCTCCCCCTGAGAAGAAGCCAGTGGCCCTGACAGGCCCCCTGTTCACCAGGGACCACTGGTATGTTACAAGTGTGGCGCCCCTGGCCACAAGGCAAACGATCCTCGTTGCCCTTTGCATGGAAAACCAGCACCCACCAGTGCAGTCCCCCGGCAGTTGGCTAGTGTAGCCCTGGGGGAGGAGTTGGGTGCCCAAGGTGAGGGGATCCCACAGTGTTTTCCCTTGTCTCATTAGGAGACTCTGAGATGGTCCCTAGGACCCCGCTGCCTGAGAACACTAAGAAATACAGGCAGTGGGTGACCATCAATGGCCATAGGGTGGAGGCTCTGAGAGACACAGGAGCCAGTGTGACAGCTGTCAAGTGTCACCTGGTGTCTAAAGAGCAGGTTATCCCTGATGCATTCTATCCGGTTGTTGCCGCTGACAACACAGAGAGTCACTGCAAGGTGGCTCAGGTTCCCTTTGAGTGGGGGGTCTCGGGTACTCTTCAAGTAGCTGTGAGGCCAGCCATGCCTGTTGACTGTTTGTTAGGGAACGATTTGGAGAGCTCACCTTGGGCTAAGGTGGAGCGGAGTGCGCATTTAGAAATGTTGGGCTTGCCTGATTGGGCATGTGTGACCACCCGGTCAATGGCAGCTAAAGGTGTTCAAGAGGACCTGGAGCCTGAGAGGGAGGCCCAGGTGCCTGCCGGAGAGAGAGGAGGCAGGGGCGCGGGAAACCGGCCCCCGAGGTTCCCACGGTCCAGGAGGAGGCAGACCCTGAGGGGGATGCCCTGGAGCCTACAGGGGAACAGGTAGCTGAACTGGGGGACCTACCTGAGCTGACCCATTGGCAGCAAGAAGGAGGACCCTCCAGGGAAGAGTTCTGCAAGGAGCAGAACACATGCCCTTCTCTCGTGGGTCTGAGGCAACAGGCCACAGACCAGGCAGCAGGTGATCAGTCTGGATCACATTGGGTTTACTGGGAGAATGGTCTCCTGTATTCAGAGCCTAAGGTTGCTGAGCCTGGGTCAGCCCGTGTGCTGGTGGTACCCCAGCGCTTCAGAGCCTTCCTACTGGGGTTGGCTCATGATGTACCGTTAGCGGGACATCTGGGGCAGGACAAGACCTTTGACAGGCTTGTTACCCATTTCTATTGGCCCCAGATGCGCAGGAGTGCCGCCACTCACTGCAGAACATGCCAGACTTGCCAGGCAAGTGGAAAGAGTGGGAGGAAGCACAAGGCTCCTCTCCAGCCATTCCCTGTGGTCAGCACCCCCTTTGAACGGGTGGGTATTGACATTGTGGGGCCACTGGACCCCAAGACAGCCATGGGCAACAGGTTTATCCTGGTCTTGGTGGACCATGCCACCCGGTACCCTGAAGCCATCCCTCTGAGGACAGTGACGGCCCCCGTGGTGGGACGGGCACTGATGGGAATTTTCTCACGTGTGGGATTCCCTCAAGAGGTGGTGTCTGACCGAGGTACCAACTTCGTGTCCAAGTACATGAAGTCCCTGTGGCAGGAGTGCGGTGTAACTTACAAGTTCACCACTCCTTACCACCCTCAAGGAAATGGTCTGGTTGAGAGATTCAACCGGACCCTCAAGGGCATGATTATGGGTCTGGAAGAACCCATGAGGCGTAAATGGGACGTCCTCTTACCATGCCTGTTGTTTGCATACCGGGAGGTGCCACAGAAGTCTCTAGGGTTCAGTCCCTTTGAGCTCCTCTATGGACACCCGGTGCGAGGACCTCTGAGTTTGGTCAAGGAAGGCTGGGAGCAATCTCCCAGGAAACCTCCCCAGGATGTATACAGTTACATGCTGGCCTTCAGGAACCAGACTAGGCGTTTCAGAGAGCTTGCTGAGGCAAATCTGGAAGCCAGCCAGGAGGAGATGAAGCGGTGGTACGACCAGAATGCCACTCTGGTAGAGCTTCAGCCTGGTCAGAAAGTGTGGGTCATGGCCCCTGTGGAGCCCTGTGCGCTCCAGGACAGGTGGACCGGCCCTTTTACGGTGGTGGAGCGCAAGAGTCCAGTTACCTATTTGGTGGACTTGCAGTCTCCCAGGAACCCCTTGCGGGTCCTGCATGTGAACCGCCTGAAGCCCCACTTGGAGAGGTCCCAAGTGGGCATGCTCTTAGCTACAGATGATGGAATGGAGGAGGAGACCGAGCCTCTTCCTGACCTCCTGTCAGCCCGAGAGCAAGATGGATCAGTGGAGGGAGTAAACCTCTCTACCTCCCTGACACCTGAGCAGCAGGGTGACTGTCGCCAACTGTTGGGACAGTTCCCTGACCTGTTCTCCCTGGTTCCCAGTGTCACTCATTGGTGCGTCCATGATGTGGACACTGGGGACAGTCTTCCTGTGAAGCACAAGGCTTACAGGGTGACTGACAGGGTCAGAGCCTGCATCAAGGAGGAGGTCTCCAAGATGTTTGCGCTAGGGGTGATTGAGTCCTCTAACAGCCCTTGGGCCAGCCCCGTGGTCTTGGTTCCAAAAGCTGCCGCGCCTGGTGCCACACCAGAACTCCGGTTCTGTGTGGACTACAGGGGACTCAATTCCGTCACCAGGACTGACGCCCACCCCATCCCCAGAGCTGATGAGCTCATAGATCGGTTAGGGGCTGCGCGGTACCTCAGCACGTTTGACTTAACGTCTGGGTACTGGCAGATCGCCTTGACTGATGGGGCAAAGAGAGGTCAGCATTCTCCACACCAGATGGGCACTACCAGTTCCGGGTGATGCCCTTTGGGATGAAGAATGCCCCTGCCACCTTTCAGAGGTTGGTCAACCAGGTGTTGGTTGGACTGGAGGATTTCAGTGCCGCCTACCTGGATGACATCGCAGTGTTCAGTGCCAGTTGGGAAGAACATCTGCGCCACCTCTGGGAAGTGTTGATGGCGCTGCGGAGAGCAGGCCTCACAATCCAAGGCGAGTAAGTGCCAGATTGGGCAGGGTTCTGTGGTGTGCTTGGGACACCAGGTTGGGAGCGGCCAGGTGGCGCCCCTCCAACCGAAAATTGATACCATCCTGGCTTGGGAGCCCCCAAGACCCAGACAGAGGTGAGAGCCTTCCTAGGACTCACCGGGTATTACCGGAGATTCGTCAAGGGGTATGGCAGCATTGTTGCCCCCTTGACAGAGCTGACTTCCAAGAAGCAGCCCAGGAAAGTGATTTGGACTGACGCCTGTCAAAAAGCTTTTGACACCTTGAAGACTGCCATGTGCACGGCGCCTGTGCTCCAGGCACCCAACTTCTCCAATGAGTTCATTGTTCAGACCGACGCTTCAGAGCATGGTGTAGGGGCTGTTCTATCACAGATCAATGAGGAGGGCCTAGACCAACCTGTAGCCTTCATCAGTAGGAGGTTACTTCCCGGGAACAGAGATGGAGTGCTATTGAGCGTGAGGCATTTGCTGTGGTCTGGGCACTGAAGAAGCTGAGACCATACCTGTTTGGGACTCACTTCCGGGTTCAGACAGACCACAGGCCCCTCAGATGGTTGATGCAGATGAGGGGTGAGAATCCAAAGCTGTTGAGGTGGTCCATTTCCCTACAGGGGATGGACTTTACGGTGGAGACACCGCCCTGGTACAGAACACGCCAATGCTGATGGACTGTCCAGATTTTTCCGCCTTAGCGATGAGAACTCCCTAGGGGTAGGATAGTTCTCCCCACATTTCAGCTGGAGGGGACACGTGTTAGACCTGGCATCCTTGGCGTGGGTCTCCCTTCCATTTTTCGTAATGCCTCCACTGTTGCCGATATGTTTTTGCTGGACTAGATGCTCATGGGCACTTTGCCGCTGCTAATCAGTGCCAAAGTGCAAGTGCTCCCTATCGTTAATTGATACATGTATTAGTGACTCCATGATTGGATGATTGGTTTACTTGTCAGTCCCTAGTACAGTGCACTCAGTGTGCCCAGGGCTTGTAAATCCAATGCCGCTGGTGGGCTTGCAGCACTGGTTGTGCCACCCACAGAAGCGGCTGGTAAAATGTGTCTCAGGCCTGCCATCGCAGAGCCTGTGTGCAGCCTAGGGCTGCCATGTCGACTTGGTGAGTACACCCACTTACCAGTCCCTAAAACCTTCCCTTTACTGCATGTTGGTCACCCCTAAAGTAGGCCCTAGGGCAGGGTGCATTGTAAGTATAAGGTAGGACATGCCCTGGTGTGTGTGGCATGTCCTAATAGTGAATTACAGCCATTTTCGTTTTTCACTATTGCAAGGCTACCTGCTCCCCATAGGCCAGAATGGGCAGACTGACTATTACACCTTATAGTCAGAACGGACCCAGGGAACATGGTAGAAAAACGAATTTAGTATGCCTGAACTCAGGATGATAAAATACATCTTTTAGTGAAGTTGGTTTTAACATTCTGTGTTCGAAAATACCACTTTTAGAAAGTGGGTATTTTCTTGCCTAACTATCCAAGCCTGCCTCTGCTAGGTTGTGTATTCCTTGTCTGGAGATTGAGTGACAGGGGCTGGGGGTGGCTACCGGAGACAGGGTGAGTCAGCGCAGGGCTGAATAGAAAGATCTGCAGCCAGAGTGGAGGGAGGAGTTGCACCTGGGTCTGAATAGGGCTGTGCCTGCCTTCCACAATGCTGGCTCCACCTCCTGCCGGGCGGCTGAGCACTCTGCCCCACATTCTGAAAGGAAAGAAGGAGTCAGAAAAACAAAGTGCTCCAGGACTGACCAGAACTGGTTTTGGACTAGGCAGAGGCCTCTCTGCCTCCAGAGAACAAAGAGAATCAGGGTATAAGAGGGGCACCCAGACCCCAGGAAAATTAGATCACTTTTGGGAACAAGAAGAAACCTTTACTGAGGAGCGGAACCAAGAAGAAACTGAGGAGAGACTATCCCTAAGCCTGAAGTGCTGCTTGGGGGATTGGCCTGCAGTGGTTTGCCTGACTGCCAAAGAGAGGAGAAAGGAACTTTTGCTTTGCTGTGACTTTCATCAACTTGTGAAGGATCTCCAAGGGCTTGGAAGAGAGCTTGCCCCCTGACCGAAGTCCCAGGACCATTGGACTTCACCCCTTTGTGAATCGCTGCTGGAAACTCTGTTTCAGTGGCTACAGAGGTAGGGAGCTGTGACCGACTCTCACGACCGACTCGGTGTCCTGCAAGCACCGCATCGAAGCACCGTCTCGCCCTGCAACGCCACGGCCCTGGTCTCACCGACTCCGTCAACGAGCCGCTGCCTGCACCGCATCGAGGGACAACGCGTCCTGCAACGCTTCGCTACGCCGGAATCGAACTGGTCCGACCGACACGGTCACTGCTGCTGAGTTCGAGTCCTGTGACCGCACCGGAGTTGGGCACCGCTCGCACGCTTTGCGACGCACCGCCCGACTCGCACCGCTGTCCGGACTGATCGACGCCAGCTCCTGAATCCGGCTCCGTCGCCGCACCGCAACCTGCCAGCACCGCATCGAAGCACCGTCTCGCCCTGCAACGCCACGGCCCTGGTCTCACCGACTCCGTCTCGGCGAGCGTCAACGAGCCGCTGCCTGCACCGCATCGAGGGACAACGCGTCCTGCAACGCTTCCATTTTTGCATCGCGACCGCGACGAACAGCCATCCGGCTCGCACGCCCGTGCCTGCCGCTTCAAGTAAAGGTACTGTGACCGAGTCTGTCTACGCTGTGTTGGCCCGTCTCGACGCGGTCAGCTGGATTTGTTAGACTCTGTTTGTTCTCGACTCCGCCGTAGCCGGAGGAGGCTACCGACTCGCACAGAACCTTGAATTAAGCCTTTTTGATCAGAACTAAGTATTCTTAACAGTAGTGTGGATTATTTTTGTCGTTTATGGTCTTGTGATAAATCTATATAAAGTATACCTATTTTTATAAATATATAACCTGTGTGGTGTCCATTTGTAGTGTTGTCACTTGATTACTGTATGTGTTCACAAATGCTTTACACACTGCCTCTGAACTAAGCCTGTCTGCTCGTGCCAAGCTACCAAGAGGGTGAGCAGGGGTTATTTCGGGAGTGTACCTACTTTCCCTGACTAGACGCAAGGGTCCCTATTTGGACAAAGGTACATACCTCTGCCAACTAGAGACCCCCAAATCTAACAGTTCTTCTTCGGGGGTCTCTACAATAAATGAAAAGACACTCAGCTAGCTGTTCACTGTCAACCTTTAGCGAATACTATAAAATAAATGCTATAAAATACGTGAACTAACGCAATTTCTCACTTATACCCTTGCTACTCCCACCACCCTCAAAACCCGTCTATCCAAATACCCAACAAAACTCCTTCCGGTTACGTCACCAACTTCCCCTTCCCTCATGCTTACTGCAAAACCCACCTCCTAATATTCAAAACCCTTACCCCTTCCTCAACCCTTCGATTTCCATTGTGATTGTTGCTAGAATGTGCTACCCACAAAACAAATGCAACCAAGTGTCAAGCACCCAACATCCTAAGTTCAAACCCACCTTTCCTCTAACGATTCTCCCCATGAGCCTCTGACCTATTTGCGATCTTAAAACCACTTCCCCGTTTTCCACTTTTAAAACGGAACAATTGCATACCTTATCAAGGCCTTAGCCATCAGCCTAATCTCCTCGTCCTCCTCTCCCCATGAAATAGAAAATCGTTCATTCTTACTGCTTTAGAATCCGTTATTTAAATAAAAAATCTCACCAATCACCCTCGATACTTACGACCCCGTGACCATATGTCTCCCAGCTGTGTAACATAATTCAAATAATGTCAATTACTACTTCAACTCCCATAATGCACCTCCCGTAACTGTTCTGTGATTGAATCAAATATGAAACGAAAATAAAACGGACCCCATGTTTCCCCCATTCCTCGACCCATCCATTCCCAAATGTGATCTGCGCAAAAATCATCAAAATATAAAATACAGATTATAAAGATGCTGCTCTGAAAACTAATCAGTTATACTGAATCATACATAAATGTCATTACGTAGTCAAAACAGGTATCAATGCAAAGTCCATAATTACAAGAATAGAAACACACAAAAGTTCTGTAACCAAAAATAATGAATGATGAAAAAACATGCAGAGATTAACTGTCCGTAATCCAAACGACGGTTGCTCAAGTGTCATATATGCTGTTATGACTTCATCGACTCCACTCCGAAAACACGCTGTCTCCATAGTGATACAACTCTCATTATCTTAACTTGCCAAAACATTCTTCATCCATAGGGTGCAAACTCCTTTGGGACGAAACATTGCAAAGCAGAAAACCGTAATTTGAGAATGCACTCCTTCCCTTATTTAAGTTCATGAATCATATTTATGTCGTCACAGTGTTGCGTGCGAACAGATTGCTGCGATCCGTCCCCTTCACAGCTCATACTAAAAGTATACCTTAGGCCACTCTTCTCGTGTCCCATCTGTCGCACTGCGTAGTGGGTGAAAATTTCCCCCATTTTTTTAAGAAAAACTTTGAACATTTTTCATTTATTTTCATCCTTAGAAACCAATGGTTATACTGAATCTTTTCAATCATCCACACTTATGAAATCACTCGGGAGACAGCGCCATTTCAACTAAAAAAAGAGAGAGGGACCCCTTAAACCAAAGGAATAGGGTTCAAACAACAATGTAAAAGAGAAGGTTTCCTTTGGGTTCAATTCTCAACACTTCTTTTTTATAAGAATTACTCTAATTAACACACCATCTTGCACCAATCAAAACCATACATATTCTTGCCACTCCTCACTCTTCATGCTCGCAAGGTCAGAATGCACAGAAATCCAAAATAGATCTATTTATAAAAAAATATAAAGCACCAAATACATAAAAAAAAGTGCAAATTAGCAAATGAATTAAAAACAGTTCAATACATTAAAAATATACTAATTTATCCTAAATAGGATCACGCACTTAAACTAGTAGATCCTTATCTATAGCAAAATTAGCACAATTGATCTAAACAATTTCATAAGGAATACATCATAAACACACAATACAATCTGTTTGGCGAGAGAACACATAAAAGACAACACACTTTGTCATAAAAAACTACACATCCGTGTTCAAAACAGTAATAGCTAGAACCCGATACTGTCAGACTTATTAGTAATCTGTGGTTCCAACCACTCCACTGATTGTGTAACAGAGCGTTGATGCGTTTCGATGGAATCTTATAGTTTACACCATCTTTTTCAAGACCTTAATTGTGACTCCCGTGATTATTTTGTGTTGCCAGAAGAAAGTCAACACACCTGTGTAATGAAACACGTATGTCAATATATATCTAAAATCAAATTTTCTACTTTATACAATTCCAAGTGTAAAATAAGAACTTAATAACAATGGTACAACAATTAATCCTATCTCACATTGTACATTTCCCTCACAAAACATTTCCTTTATTAACATACTATACATTTAAAAACAGCTCATCTCTGTGTTACTGTAGAATTTTGAACATTCTGTTGGGTGGTTTGAACCCCCACCTTGGACGCACATATTACAATTCCTTTCCAAGTTCGCGCATTCTTACATGTATTTCCCTACATACCACACCATTCTGACCTTCCCTGACTACAATGTACATGAACACATTATCTAGATGTTCACATATTTGAGAAACCAACACTACATATCCCCAATATTCCTATAATCTTTTCTTGTAGCACATCCCCTACTCAATCATGATAACGTCTTTGGATGGGTGTGGCAAAACAGGGGTATGCATACTCAATATAGAGCTCTGTATGGCAATAGAATATCCGTAATTCTCACCTTGTTTTGAATAAAAAGGGGAAGAGAATTCTCAAGGTCGTTGCCCGCTTTCTAGAATCCTTGAGAAAGCACGATACTGTAATTCCCTCTCTTAGAGTCCTATCTACAAACTTGTAGGACGTATCTGTGGACACAAATAGGCTCCAATTAGTATAACTTCAAATTCAAGGTTCCTATCGATAATTCATAAATTGTAGGTATTTTTATGCCCTGTACTGGTTTCCTAGTATGGTTCACTGATAAAAGGGTGGTCATCTGATGTAAAAGTGCTGCCCAATAATATAGGGTGATATTAGGAACAGCAAGTCCTCCCCTGTCTTGGGGTAATGCTAAATACCGCAAAGCTCTCCTAACCTTCCCATATTGCCATATAAAATTGGAGAAGGCTGATTCCAATGTCCTTAATAGATTGTCGTCTAGAGCCAGCGGGATTGCCCGAAACAAATACAGTATTTTGGGTAACATGGTCATTTTGAGGTAATTCCCTCTCCCAATAATAGATAAGTGTAGCCCATTAACCCTCCTTAATTCATCCCCTATATTTTTTATCAAAGGATCAAAATTAATCCTACAGATCTCGTCCACCTTAGCACTTATTCGAACCCCGAGGTACATTGCAGATGTTACTCTCTTGGGATCATTGAAAACTATGTTATCAGTACATAGTACTATAGTTTTCCCAGCGTTCAGCGCATACCCTGAAAAAGACCATAATCCTCAGCAATCCTACTGATCTCTACTATTGCCTCGGCAGGATTAGGGGTTAACACCGCGATATCATCGGCGTAGGCCAATACTTTTGTTTCAAAACCTCCGGTAATTATGGGTTTAATCTTCCGGGTCTGTAACAACTTAGAAACTAGGGGATCGATATATAAAGCGAATAAAATGGGGAGCAGGGGCAACCCTGTCTAGTCCCTCTAGATATATTAATACTACCGGATTCCCTCCCCATAAGTTGAAGTCGGGCTTTTGGCTGGTAATACATTGCCTTAATAGCCTTTATGATCCGAGGGCCAAAGCCCTTCAATTCCAATATCTGCCATAGAAACTCCCAAGACACCCGATCAAAGGCTTTTTCAGCATCCAGGAGGATCATAGCCATCTGGTCCCCCCCCCCTGGTTATAATATCAAAAAGAGAGATAACCCTACGGGTATGGTCCGTTGTGAATTTACCTGGGATAAACCCGTGTTGCCATGGGGATACCAGATGCTCTATGACCCCTCCTAGCCGATTGGCCAAAATTTTAGAATAAATTTTGGTGTCAGAGTTGATCAAGGAGATCGGCCGATAGGAAGAAGGATTATCCAATGGCTTCCCTTTCTTGGGAAAAATTATAATGGCCGTCTCTTTCCAAGATTCGGGGGAGGTCCCATTATACTGTACACCCCTGAAAAGATCCAAAAGCATGAGTATTATACCTGGTCCCAGAATTTTATATACCTCAAGAGGTATCCGGTCAGGGCCTGCCGCCTTCCCTGTAGCCATTCCTGAAAGTGCACGTTGCACTTCTTCGAGTGTAATTTCTGCCTCTAACTCCTCACTAGTATGCCTATCCAGGCTCTCTCCAATGTTAATATCGGCAAAGCTCTCTGTCATGCCTTGAGATACCTCCTCTCTGCTTTTATTACCGTCATCTTGATACAGAACCTGATAGTAATTTTGGAAACCTCTAATTATGTCCTCTGGATAAGTATAGGCTTGCCCCCTATCCTAATCATAGATATAGCACTAAAAGATAGCTTCTGCCTAGTACAAAGCGCTAGTCTCCTTCCGACTTGTTCCCCTGTTTCATAAACACTGTTTCGATGAGATTGATACTCTTCAGCAGATTTCTGCGTTAACCAGTTGGTTAACTCTGCTTTCAGTGCGATTATTTGCCACTGAATTTGAACTCCCTCCTGACCCTGTGCTATCAGTGAAATATGCTCTTCTTCGGCCCTAGCTAGATCCCACATCAATTGTTGATTCTTATTTTCTTGCTGCTTCCTTGCCCTGATAACAAAAGAGATGGTTTCACCTCGGAAAGCAGCCTTAAAAGAATCCCATACGGCCCCCTGCTAGCACTGAACCTATTTATATCAAAAATTCTTGTGCCCACTTCCTCATATATTCAACATACGCACTATTTACAAGAAGTTTCCTATCGAAGGTCCATTTGCTCCGTAATCTCTTAAAACCGGCTATATCAAGTTCTAGTATCAGAGGGTTATGGTCTGAAATTATTTTAGGAAGTTTTAAAATCTCGGCTTGCCCTACAAGATCTTTTGTGCAAAAAGTAATCGATCCTAACGTATAATTTATGTGGACAGGAAAAATACGTGTAACCGGGGTTGGCCGAGTTCTTTGTAGCCCATATATCAACCAGGCCATGGCTAGTTTTTAAAGAATTAAATGCCCTATACACCCGAGGTTTCCGGCCTGAATACCCCCAGACCCTTGGTTCCCCAATCTAACATCCAAAGAGATGTTAAAATCACCGCAAAGAATCAAAGGAGTCGGCCAAGTGGCCAGTTCAACTTCCAAAGCCTCAAAAATCTGAGGATCGTCCTGATTAGATCCATAAATTGCACAAACAGTGCCGCCTATGGCTAATTCAATGATTACCCATCTACCCAGGGCATCCACTAATTTACGTTTGGCCGTACCCAAAGAAGATTTTGCTAAGATAGCCACACCGCGTATATTAGATGTCTGAGTGGTGCATGCCAACAGATTATACCCTGTGATTCTCATTACTTCCCTTTTCCGCCATGGAATGTGTGTCTCCTGTACGCATATTATATCGGCGTGGTTAAGTCTGATAAGTTCGCCAAATCTTACCCTTTTTGCCCGGTCATTGAGCCCCGCAACGTTCCATGAACAAATAGTTATCTTCCCCATCTTACACTGGGTTCAGATTCTCGAATTTCTCCATGGGACCTTCGGAAGCTTTTTCCCCAATAAAATCTCGCTTCATATTCAGCCATCTATTTATCACTTTTAATTGTCTCCTTATTTTATTACTGTTTCTGGACATGCTTTTTCCCCCTTGTTTTTAACCCACAACCTTGTCCACCCCCTTCCCCCCACCCCTCCCCTGAGCACCCCACCCCCTCCCGACCATCCCCACCTCCCCACGTGAGGCATACAGACTCAGGCATGAGTCTGATTGTGATGGGTGCGCTACACAACAGAGCGTGAGAGCCTAAATTGTGGGATTTTCATAGAATGCTGCGTCCTACAGCCGACATTCCCAAATTCATAGTGCCTCCGCCAGGATATTTTTCAAAAAGGGAAATGTATTTAGAGTTTGTTGTGATATTTCCCCCCCCCCCCCACCCCCAGAGTTTTTTTTTTTTTTTTTCCCGCCTTCCTCCCCCACCCTGGTTACTACCCCCTGTGTGCCATCCTGTACTTTCCCTACATTTTGTAGCTCCTAATACTCATAATAATTATGAGCCTGGGCCTAGCTGGAAAGCCCGTCCAGAAATTCCTTAGCTTTTATTTCTGACATAAAAACTTTGTTTGCCCCTCAAAGATCACTTTGAGACGAGCTGGATTGTTTAAAAAGGCTTGCGCCTTTTTATCCTGAAATGGTTTGATAAGCTGCCGTAGCCGCCACCGCCTTTCAACGGTGGAGTGACAGAAGTCTGGGCGAACAAAATAGGTAATATCATTGCTAGATCGTTTTGCATCGGGTCTTGCTTTTTCAAAGACGGCTTGGCGCAGCAGGAAATTGCCAAAATATACAAGAATGGCTCGGGAAGCCCCCTGCCCTAACGGGCTGTCTCTGAACAAAGGGGACCCGATGGGCCCGCTGAATCTCAAGTGCCCAATTCCAATCAGTTAATTCAGGCAGGGAGTCTCGTAGCAATTTCACCACAAATAACCGTATATCGTCCCCCTCAACCCCTTCAGGGACTCCAAGAACCCGCAGGTTATTCCTTCGCTGGCGGTTCTCAAACTCCTCCAGCTTCCATCTAACATCCACCAGCTGTGCATCATGGGAGCCCACCAGCGCAAGATTAGAGGCTAGATCAGATTCTGTGGTGACTATCCTGGATTCAAGATCAGTTAGTCTTTCTCCAAATACACTGCAAGTTTTTGTTAATTTTCGAACAACCCCTTGCATCTTGCGCATGGCATGGTGAGTCTTGCGACTGTCTTGGCGAGTTTCCTCGCGGTGCATAGAGATGGCCTGAAAGATGGCATCTAAGGTTGTCTCGGATGGATCAGAGACGGCTTGGGAAGTAAGCGTTTGGGAAGTAAGCGTAGGATTAGACAGTTGGCTTGTGGGGGTATAGTCCCAAGCCAGCTCTTTCCCACCCAGCCTTTTTTTCTCTTTTTTCTTCTGCACAGTTTTACTTTTAGTGCCACCTGCTACCTCCACATCGCTATGACTTAGATCCGTGCTACCAACAGAGGAATCCTCAGACCACTCATCCCCATCAGAAACAGAGGGAAAAAAAGTCGCTAGGTTCCTTATCGAGTTCAATTTGACTACCACTACCACTGTCAAGGGTCCCACTGGGGTTAATTTCATGTTGGCAAGCTTGATAATCAGAATCGACATTGACTGGTTGCGGGAGATTAATACCCATAGTGCCAAGATTATTGAGCTGTGCGCCAAGGGCCCTCCCGTCAGCAGCAGCAGATTCTGACTTATCCGGGTCTATCTGGGCCCCCCCAGCTGCTTGCATGGTTAAGATATTCATAGTGTTTTCAGACCCCCCTGAGGGATTCGGAGTCGGCTGCTGAGGGAAAAGCCCCCCGGGGCTACCTTCCAAGTTTGCCGATCCGATAGTATGACCGTTCTCCTCCGCTCTCACCTCGATCTGATCTCCCCGAGCTGAGTCTCCTAGTTCCTGCCGGGGTAAGTCTCCTACACAATCTGTGGTTGCTGTGGTTGCCACGGTGTCGGGGGAAGCGTTGTCCCGAAGCTTCTCGTCGCGACCCGGAACTGGTTTTCCGGGAGGAGCTCTCAGGAGGTCGATCACTGTAGGGCCGGCCGGGCGTCCCCTCTGCGTTGTCCCGCCTCTTCCTCTTCCTGGATCCTGGTCAGTCACTGCAGCGCGGCGTCCACGCCGTGGAGTTAGAGCTGGAGATCCCAGGGTCGGGGCTGGAGCATCCGTGGCCACCGCAGCGTCTCCCGGCACCGCCATCCCGCCTTGCAGCAATCTGACTGCCCTGGTCTTGGCAGCCCCCGCCGCGGTCTTGGGACCCATCTCGGCGGGTCCAGCACTCCCAGATGTCTCCACAGGATCAGGCCCAGCGTCCGGAGCCTCCGCCAGGTAGGAACCCGCTGAATAAGTTTTTGGATTTTCCACAAATGTCCTAGCGATGTGTCGCAGAACAGAGAGCCCAATTACTGTTCCAAACAGTCGTAGGTAATCTCTGCCGGTACGTGGGGGGTAGTGTAGGTCCAAGCTGAAAGTCTCGTCCTTCATATCCCCGATTGCACTACTGCAGCATTTTTAAATTCTTCTGGCTCTCAGTGCTCCGTGTGAAATTCTTCTGGCTCTCAGTGCTCCGTGTGGACAATTAGCAGAATCAAGGACAGCAAGCACTTCACCGAGTCCCGTCCATCCTGACCATTTGGGAAAAATTAGCCTTGAGGTCCTCTGGGATGGCCAGCAAGATTCACGGACCATGTCCTACAAAGTGAGTGTACCTGATCAGCAGGTAAAATGCAATTATCAAGCATAAGGATAGGCTGACCAAAGTAGACATCTTGTTCCCCAAAGGCGTCAATAAGCGCCTACCAGTTCTCCCTATAGAGAATACAATTCTCTATGGGGAGAACTGATAAAAAAGGTGTTACAATTCACCATAGTGGTCAATGCCTGTAAAACTAGACATTCCAGCTTTGGGTGTTGTGTGAGGAAATTCGTGTCAGTCTGTGTATTCTGGCAACAGGCTGACTGACTGGAGGGGCTGAGCATGATTTTGTCCAAGTGGCCCATAAGAGTGTCCGTTGGTGTCTCATTAAAGGTCAACAATGGCTCAGTGAGGCTGGACCTTGATGGAGGATTTCTGTCAGTACATGTGATGTAGTTTTGACAGTAGGCAGCTGTAAGTCAAGCATATCTGTGCTCAGCACATTACGATTGCGCAGGAAGCACTTTCCTCCATTGTTGGACCAGGTGGTGAGTCAAGCTCAGTCTCCGGAGAGATGTCCAATCCCAATTGTATTCTGTCCAAAAAACAGACCTCTGTCAGTGTACTGAGGTGGGAGCAGTTTGTCAGCCTGATCATCACCATTGTGGAGAACATGTTGTAAAGCAATGGACTGCATCCAAATCGGAGCTGAATATGGCTTCTAGACTCTGGTAATATTGATGGCTTAAAAGAGTCTGGGAGTCAGGTTCAATCATAGTTGCCTGAATTTGTACCATGACATAGGCATGGTGCGGCTTAACATTGGTTCTTTGTTGGAGCATGGCACTGATACTGTGTCTGGTACAGATGTCGCTGAAATTGGCATCAGTGCCAGTAGAGAAAAGGAGAGTCGCGGATCATGGTTTGAGGTGGATGTCAGGACAGATGTCGGCAAGGAACTAGTAGCAGGTACAAGGGGAACTGTTGGCGCCAGAAAAGGAGTCACCAGTGGAAGTGAAACTAGACAAACCTGTGGCTACATTGGGCACAAGGACACTTTAGAGAAAGCCAGTAGCATCTTAAAAATAATGCTGCACAGCCTCTTTGAAGGCCCCCATTTGCTGCAGGGTTGACAATGCCCTGGGGAATCTAGGGTGCGCTGGATCAACTGTGGAAGGGCATGGAGTCTGTACCCCTGGAGGCGAAAGGCCCTTGGAATGACAGCTGTGCAGTGCCTCTCTTGCCTTTGACTGGTGAGAAACGGTTGAATCCCTCTTGTCCTTGCACTTGTGACACACTTTGGATTTTGACTTACCGTGGGGTCAAGATTTAGTGCATTACTGGCCTCGCGATCTGGAGCGGTGCCGCTACTTGGAGTGGGACCACTGGTTCGAATGAGACCTCTTCCTCCGTTCAGTGACACATAGGGTCGTTTCCCACTATCTGATGGTGCATAACGTCGCTTTTTCTTTTGTTTAAATCTGTTTTATTGTTTTCATATAACTGTGAACACATTTATGGTACATGCAGTGCTGTTAACAATCATACAAACAATTAACACCCTGGCGGATCCTGTGAGTACGCTTTTGGTTACACAAGAACTTCTATGGGGCCGTGGCCCAGCACTATACTTGTACTCATGTAGTAGTTTCATTTAAACATTAGTGAGAGGTCAAAGCTCGACGGATTAGTAATTTATACCTTGCCATGCAGCAGGTAGCGTTCCCACCAGTCCCTGTGGTAGCATTTCCAGTGAGAAGCTATTTTACTGGGCATATGTGGTATAGCATTGAGATGTTCCATAGAATAGTGTGCATGCTATGGTTAGTTGGCCCAAATAAGAAAGATGGCTTCGCCACAAAAGCATGTATCCGCCAGTGTCCAACAATAGAGGATAATTTAAGAGAACAAGGGGAAGGAGGGAAGGGGAAGGAAAGGGGTGGGCCCATAGAGGTCATCTGTTGAGGCCATTGCCGTGACCGGTAGTTGTCGTGGGTGTGTGCATAGGTACCAAGAGGAGTGATAATAGTACAGTGAAGGAGGGAGGGGGGGGGGAGTAGATAATAGGTCCTTCTCCTATGTTAGCGTAGATTGCTTCACTGTGGGAGTTCAGCCCCGCGTGGTAGTAGAGCATCTTCAAAGAGCTGTAAAGTGCGCAGGCGAGGTGGGGTGGAGCGGCAGTGTTCTAGTTTCGACAGATGTTGTAGCAAGGGTTGCCATACGTGTGTGGATTTAGTATCAGTTTGTGATACGGCAGGTTAAGAGCTCCATTGCCATGGTGTGCCAGAGGTGAGTGAGCAACAGCTAAGCCGGCGGGGTTGAGGATTCTGCCCATTGCAGGGCGAAGACCTGTTTGGCTGCCCCTAAAATGTGTAGGATCATACGCCAGTCAGAGAGCGTCATAGCTTTGAGAGATTGGGGTCGGATCCCCAGAATAGTTACCTGCGGTATGCTCGGGATGGGGAACCGCACCGTGTCTTTGATGTGGCTCAGCACCTCCTTCCAGAAAAGGGTTAAAAGTGGGCAGGACCACCAGATGTGGATGAGAGAGCCCGTGTCAGAGTTGCAATGCCAGCACATGGGTGAGGAGGTGGGGAACATCCTCTGTAGTCAGACAGGTGTATAATGTAGGAAGGTGGAATCTGACTATATGGTTGCCCCCACTTTTTTCCTGGTGTTTTGCTGGTTTATGACTTAGTTGGACTAGGATCCTGCTATTCAGGGCCCCAGTCTATCTGCTTTCTCTGTAAAATGGTTTCCATGTGCCTTAGGCACATCCCTGATTGGGATCTGGAGTGCCCTTATAAGTCCCTAGTATATGGTATACTATGTACCCAGGGCATAGGTACCTCAGAGGCCTACCAGGGGCTGCAGCATGTATTGTGCCAACCCCTGGAAGGCCATCCAAACTGACACCACAGGTCTGCTACTGCAGCCTGGGTAAGGTGGTGCATGCACCCCTTACTGTGATATAGGCTACCTATATCACTATATACACACACACATATAAACCTATAAGTCACTCCTATGGCAGGCCTTATCAATCCTGAAGGCAGAGTGCGTGGTTCCTATGTGAGAGGGTGCCCCTGCATGAGCAGGGCCCCTCTGCAGCGTTCGGAGACCCTTCTCTGATGCTGTTTGTAGTGCAGCCTGACCATATACTCTTAAGCGCATTATAACCTCGCGTTAAATGCTAACTTTGGGATGGCTGCACCGAAACATGTCGTGTTTGGTGTCAAACATCTTGGAATACTACCCCCGCCAATTCTGGCGGCGGGGTAGCATTCCACCCTTCTAGAGGGAGAGACATGTTAACCCTGGGTTGCCCGGTAACTTCTTTCTAAAGCCCTGGCATCACAAAATGGATGCTGCTGCTACAGACACAAGTCTGGCCTCCTGCTGCTGACCGAAACTCCGGCAGGGGAGGCCTGGACAATAGGTTTCCTGTCCCAGGGAGGTGTGACCACCTCCCCAGACAGGATAGTGTGTATTGGGGCTGGGCGGGAGCACTCTTGGGTGCTTTGAAGTCCTGCACTGGGGGCACATTTGGTGTCCCTGTGCATACCCCAGTTCAAACCGGATCAGGGGCTTGCAGCCCCTGCTTTGGCGCGAACTGGACAAAGGGAAAGGGGTGTAGCCACCCCTCTGCCCTGACCCACCCATAGGTGGGGCCACAGAGTAAGTCCAACCCCTAAACTTAGTATAAGTATAGGAACCCAGTCCTTAGGACTTTAGATTATCCCTGGATGAAACTCTGACACAGAATCCTGGACCTTCGACGCTCTACCTAAAGATTAGAGGACAGAAGAATCTCCCTTGGGGTCAAGGAGTGACTCCCCTGCTTGGCAGGCACCAAAGAAGCAATTGTCCGGTCTGCATCGCCTAAGCTCCCGTCGGACGCCGAAGTCTTTGCATCACCAGAGGTGGATTTCCAGACTTCCCCGAGGCTGCCCTGAGTCCCCAGCAAAGCTGAGGCCCGTAGCTGTCGTGGGTAACGTGGAACCGTGACCCCTGGACAAAGTCGTGCTTTGGGCTCCGAGTAGCCCTAGCCTCCAGCACCAACTGCACCGAAGATCACTGGCCTCCACTCCACGAGTGTCCTGTGAGCCAGCTCGACGTGCACCGTCTCGAGGCTCCTTCACGGTCGCTAGCCCGTTGGCTAGTAGCCCTTCACGAAGGCCAATCTTTTTCTACTTGGGCTCCCTGGTTGCTCCAGGCTTGCCCTCACTTACCCTTGCTGGGTGAGTTCCTCAGACCTTGCTGGTCTGCACAATCGTCAATCTTCATCTTCATCGAGACTTGCCGTTGCCAAGGCTTGTTGGGTCCAATCCGGTCGCCGACACCTCAGTACTCGACAGACATCGTGTACCAGCCCGAATCCTGCTCCTGGTCGCCGACAACGCCTCCTGGACCTCGTGGCTGAAGAGTCAAGACGACCGTCAACCTACCTGAAGCACTCGACATCGGTGGGCATCTGTTCATCTCCTTCCTGGTCACTGGCTAGTGACCCAGACTCTGTCCCCTCTGCTTTCAGGTTCTTCAGATCTCCGATCCAACCTTGGATCCACCCGGACACTTTTCACTTGGTCGCCAGCAGCACTTTGCAGCAGATCGCCATTCAAATCGACGACGAAACCCGACCCCGAAAGGCACCTATACACCCGGCTTCCCTGGGTGAGGTAACAAGAGTACTCCGGTGCTCCCGTGGGTAGAGACTTTAGAACGACCTAGTTCTCAAAGGGTTTGCTCCAAGTCCTTCTTTAAATGTCCCTTTTTTTTAAATTCCCAACGGCGACTTTCTCCATAGAAGTTAACGGCGATTCGCGGCTGTGTTATTACACTGCACGCATCCCCCGTGGGTCCCCTGTGTCACTACCTTGGGTGGTTCCTTGTGGTCCAAGCACTTCTAGAGGCTCTAGGCCTAGTGTCTAGCTCAGTCGTGGTTCTTATACCACGTTATTGGTATATGGTTTGGTACGCCCCTAGGGCCCAAACGTGTATTTGTGCTATTACTGTGTTTAAATAACTTATAACTTATGTACTTCGAACTCTAGCCTCATAAAGAGACTAGAGGGGTGTGTTTAGTAATAAATACATATATTTTGAATATATACCTGGTGTGGTGCTCTTTCATTTGATCACTCAAGAGATTATAGACTGGTAAAACAAGCTGCTTTACATTCCTTCAAGAATTAGCCTGAAGGCTGCTCTCCATAGCTACCACTAGGATAGCTTTCAATAAAGGTTGTCTTTAACCTATCTCCAATAAGGGGTTGTTTGGACTGGTGCAAGGTGCCCACTATAATTAGTGGACAGCATATGCCAGGCCAACTTCTCACATTGGTGTGCAGCGTGTGGGATTCCAGCTTGCTATTGTTTTACCAGATAATCTCAATTGAATTGATCAACTGAAAACCACTAAAGGTACCTAAAGTACATATAAATTAAGCTTAGTATACAGTAAGTTCTACTGAACTTACAGTTGTGTGTTAAGGGATAGCACACCCTTTCTACAACTCAAGAGAGTTTAGTAGGCCACACTAGAGTAGGTAGTGCATACACCACACCTCACTAGTGGTGTCTTCAAAGCCAGGACCCAGAGAGTCCTTGCCAGAAGCCACTGGGCTTCTTCCTCCAAGTATGATACACTCCCATTCTTGGAATTGAGAGCAATATGCAATGTGAGGAAACTGAAGACAGGCCAAAGTCCCACCACCCAACATCTGAGAGAGATGTTAATGGCTGATGACCTCAACAGGCCCTTAGGGACTGAAGGGGCAGGTGCAGAGGGTGGGGCAGAAGATGAGGATGGGGCCAGGGGTAGCAACACCCTCAACCCCCCCTCTGGAACTGACCAGGAGGGTGACAATGACCCTGACCTGGAAAACCCAATCCCTCCTGTGGAAGATGAGGAGGAGGATCAGGATGACCTCCACTTTGTCCCCCAGGAAGGATTGTGAGTGTGCCTAGGAGGTCTAGATCTCCTTCTCAGGAGTCTAACCACTCTAGCACCTCAGTAGGGACCTCTGTCTCCTCTCATAGGAGGGAATCCTCTCATGAGAGGAGAAAAAGACTGATTCAGTATGAGCAAGCCCAGCTTGAACTCAGAAAACAGCAGTTGGCTATAGACATGGAGTCCCTAGATCTCTACAGAGAGAAAAAAGTTGGGACTAGAGTCCCATGGTGGCAGCAATATCCCTAAAGATAGGGAAAGGTCTTAGGACCATAGAAACCTAAACAAGATTGTCCCTCCCTACCAGAGTGGGGTTGACATCCACAAATGGATAACTGCACTGGAGAGGGCCTGTAAAGTTCAGAGGGTCCCCCAGAAGCAGTGGGCAGCAATCTTGTGGCTCTCCTTTGCAGACAAAGGTAGAGACAAGCTCCTCACTGTAAGAGAAGAGGATGCTGACAATTACACAGTCTTGAAGAGTGCTCTGATAGATGGGTTTGGCCTAACCACTGAACAGTATAGGTTGAAGTTCAGAGACACCCAAAAAGCTCAGACTCAAGACTGGGTTGATTTTGTAGATTGTGCTACTAAGGCTCTGGAAGGTTGGATACATGGCAACAAAGTGCAGGACTTTTTAGGATTGTACAATTTGATTATGAGGGAGCAGATCCTTAATAATTGTCAAAACCAGCTTTTGCACCAGTATCTGGTGGACTCTGATCTGACCTCTCCCCAAGAATTGGGAAAGAAGGCAGACAAATGGGTCAGAACCAGAGTAAAAACTAAAAATCAGGGTGGTGACCAGAAGAAAGATTCTACTAAGTCCCAAGAGAAAGGTGGGGATAAATCTAAGGATAAGTCCCCTACAGGGCCCCAAAATTCCTCTTCTGGGGGTGGGTCCCAAACTCCTTCTCCTGAAAAGAAACCATATTGCCATGTCTGTAAAAGCCTGGGCACTGGAAAACTGATCCCAGTTGCCCCAGGATTGGCAATAAAGAAAATGTTCCTCCCACAACTACTACCACCCCTCCTGGTACTACCAGTAGTAATCCTCCAGTTGGGAGTAGTGCACCCAAAAGTTAGGTGCTTTTGCAAGAGGAACAGAGGTGGGCCCTAGTTTAGACAGGGACCCCTCAACAGACTCCTCTGACTCTGATGGTGGTATAGGATTTGCCACCTTTACCATGGGTCCCACAGCATTGGGCAGGTACAGATTGGAGCCAATAATTAATGGTCAGAAAGCTGTGGCATTTAGGGACACAGGGGCTAGTGTCACCATGGTGGCAGGGAAACTAGTCCCCCTCACCAGCTTTTACCTGAGTTTAAATACCAGGTGACCAACATTGATGGTGTCAGAACAGATCACCCCATGGCCATAGTCAATCTCAGCTGGGAGGGGGTCACAGGCCCAAAAAGAGTGGCAGTGTCCCCAACCTTACCTGTAGATTGCCTGATGGGCAATGATCTGGAAATTTCAGCCTGGGCTGAAGTTGAACACCAAACCCATCTCAGGATGTTGGGTGTCCCTGTAAAGGTTAGTGGGGCTGTGATGGCCACAGCCCCAGCCCAAGAATTTGGAGAGATGGAGCCTGAAAGAATGGCCCCCTCTCCCCCAACAGAGAGCACAAAGGTTGAAGAAAAGTCTTCTTCCCCCCAGACAGTAGGTAAGAGTCAGCCTCCTCAGGGAACTGACCCTACCCCTAGTGAAGGAACTGCCACAGAGGTAGTCAGGCCTGGCCTGGCCACCCCCCTGATGGCAGAGGACCCTTCCAAGGTGGTACCCAGTCTGGAGCAGGTAACCTGCCCATCTCTACCCTGTCTCAGTCAGCCCATGGCTGCAGAGGTCAGGGAGGTCAGTGGACCCCCCAGGGCCCCCTGTCCAGAGGAACCCCCCGTCAGCAGATTAGGGGCACCCAGCCTAGTAGCCCTAGCCAGGTGAAAATTCTTCCACACACTGAGGGATCTCCCATACCTTTATGTAGGGACCTCCCCAGAAGGACTCTGGTAGGCAAGGGCAAACATGGGACCAAAGGTTCCAAACCTGCCATATCCCTCCAGTGTTCCATCCAAAGGGACCCAACCCCCAGCTGTAGGCAGCCAAAGGTTGACCCTTAGAGCAAAGTGCAACTCAGTCGTGGAAAGACAGGCATACATGGTGACCAGTGATCTGAGGAAGCTGAGGCCAACATTCCTAGGGCCTCCCTTCCCTGCTCAGACACCTCACCAGCCTTGTACTTTACCTAAGCACACCACAGGTAGTGATTCCCCATGGTGGAGACCCTCTCATACCCTTAGGGTGAGGGATTGCTTAGTGGACCATAAGACAGGGGGCAACCATGCTAGTGCAGGTGTTTCCTTATATGGCCACTTAGTCAAAAAAGGCTCAACTGGCCAAGGTTAGCCTTATCTCCTTTCGTTTGGTGGGGGGTTATGTAGGAAGGTGGAATCTGACTATATGGTTGCCCCCACTTTTTTCCTGGTGTTTTGCTGGTTTATGACTTAGTTGGACTGGGATCCTGCTATTCAGGGCCCCAGTCTATCTGCTTTCTCTGTAAAATGGTTTCCATGTGCCTTAGGCACATCCCTGATTGGGATCTGGAGTGCCCTTATAAGTCCCTAGTATATGGTATACTATGTACCCAGGGCATAGGTACCTCAGAGGCCTACCAGGGGCTGCAGCATGTATTGTGCCACCCCTGGAAGGCCATCCAAACTGACACCACAGGTCTGCTACTGCAGCCTGGGTAAGGTGGTGCATGCACCCCTTACTGTGATATAGGCTACCTATATCACTATATACACACACACACATATAAACCTATAAGTCACTCCTATGGCAAGCCTTATCAATCCTGAAGGCAGAGTGCGTGGTTCCTATGTGAGAGGGTGCCCCTGCATGAGCAGGGCCCCTCTGCAGCATTCGGAGACCCTTCTCTGATGCTGTTTGTAGTGCAGCCTGACCATATAGTCTTAAGCGCATTATAACCTCGTGTTAAATGCTAACTTTGGGATGGCTGCACCGAAACATGTCGTGTTTGGTGTCAAACATCTTGGAATACTACCCCCCGCCAATTCTGGCGGTGGGGGTAGCATTCCACCCTTCTAGAGGGAGAGACATGTTAACCCTGGCTTGCCCGGTAACTTCTTTCTAAAGCCCTGGCATCACAAAATGGATGCTGCTGCCACAGACACAAGTCTGGCCTCCTGCTGCTGACCGAAACTCCGGCAGGGGAGGCCTGGACAATAGGTTTCCTGTCCCAGGGAGGTGTGACCACCTCCCCAGACAGGATAGTGTGTATTGGGGCTGGGCGGGAGCACTCTTGGGTGCTTTGAAGTCCTGCACTGGGGGCACATTTGGTGTCCCTGTGCATACCCCAGTTCAAACCGGATCAGGGGCTTGCAGCCCCTGCTTTGGCGTGAACTGGACAAAGGGAAAGGGGTGTAGCCACCCCTCTGCCCTGACCCACCAATAGGTGGGGCCACAGAGTAAGTCCAACCCCTAAACTTAGTATAAGTATAGGAACCCAGTCCTTAGGACTTTAGATTATCCCTGGACGAAACTCTGACACAGAATCCTGGACCTTCGACGCTCTACCTAAAGATTAGAGGACAGAAGAATCTCCCTTGGGGTCAAGGAGTGACTCCCCTGCTTGGCAGGCACCAAAGAAGCAATTGTCCGGTCTGCATCGCCTAAGCTCCCGTCGGACGCCGAAGTCTTTGCATCACCAGAGGTGGATTTCCAGACTTCCCCGAGGCTGCACTGAGTCCCCAGCAAAGCTGAGGCCCGTAGCTGTCGTGGGTAACGTAGAACCGTGACCCCTGGACACCGCACGCATTTGCAAGTACATCCTCTTCTGGGTCTCCCACGAAGTCGTGCTTTGGGCTCCGAGTAGCCCTAGCCTCCAGCACCAACTGCACCGAAGATCACTGGCCTCCACTCCACGAGTGTCCTGTGAGCCAGCTCCACGTGCACCGTCTTGAGGCTCCTTCGCGGTCGCTAGCCCGTTGGCTAGTAGCCCTTCACGAAGGCCAATCTTTTTCTACTTGGGCTCCCTGGTTGCTCCAGGCTTGCCCTCACTTACCCTTGCTGGGTGAGTTCCTCAGACCTTGCTGGTCTGCACAATCGTCAATCTTCATCGAGACTTGCCGTTGCCAAGGCTTGTTGGATCCAATCCGGTCGCCGACACCTCAGCACTCGACAGACATCGTGTACCAGCTCGAATCCTGCTCCTGGTCGCCGACAACGCCTCCTGGACCTCGTGGCTGAAGAGTCAAGACGACCGTCAACCTACCTGAAGCACTCGACATTGGTGGGCATCTGCTCATCGCCTTCCTGGTCACTGGCTAGTGACCCAGACTCTGTCCCCTCTGCTTTCAGGTTCTTCAGATCTCCAATCCAACCTTGGATCCACCACGGACACTTTTCACTTGGTCGCCAGCAGCACTTTGCAGCAGATCGCCATTCAAATCGACGACGAAACCCGACCCCGAAAGGCACCTATGCACCCGGCTTCCCTGGGTGAGGTAACAAGAGTACTCCGGTGCTCCCGTGGGTAGAGACTCTAGAACGACCTAGTTCTCAAAGGGTTTGCTCCAAGTCCTTCTTTAAGTGTCCCTTTTCTTTAAATTCCCAACCGCGACTTTCTCCATAGAAGTTAACGGCGATTCGCGGCTGTGTTATTACACTGCACGCGTCCCCCGTGGGTCCCCTGTGTCACTACCTTGGGTGGTTCCTTGTGGTCCAAGCACTTCTAGAGGCTCTAGGCCTAGTGTCTAGCTCAGTCGTGGTTCTTATACCACTTTATTGGTATATGGTTTGGTACGCCCCTAGGGCCCAAACGTGTATTTGTGTTATTACTGTGTTTAAATAACTTATAACTTATGTACTTTCGAACTCTAGCCTCATAAAGAGACTAGAGGGGTGTGTTTAGTAATAAATACATATATTTTGAATATATACCTGGTGTGGTGCTCTTTCATTTGATCACTCAAGAGATTATAGACTGGTAAAACAAGCTGCTTTACATTCCTTCAAGACTTAGCCTGAAGGCTGCTCTCCATAGCTACCACTAGGATAGCTTTCAATAAAGGTTGTCTTTAACCTTTCTCCAATAAGGGGTTGTTTGGACTGGTGCAAGGTGCCCACTATAATTAGTGGACAGCATGTGCCAGGCCAACTTCTCACATATAATACCAGCGGGTCATGACTTTGTAGGCCGTCTCGCGTTGGGTGATGCTTCTGTATGTCTTAGGAGTGTCCCGCCATAGCTGATCCCACTGCTCTGGAAGAATGTTGTATGGGGGGTCGGAATGCCATTGCATTTGATAAGGGTGGAGGGGTAGAGAATTGGAGTGTTGTAGGACTTGGTGTGTGTGCGAAATCAGTCCCTGTGAGCCAGCAAAAGAACGCAGTAGTGTCTCGAAAGAAGTAAGCTGGCACGTGGCCCCTTGTGTATTAATCGGTGTATGTAGCCTGTGTCGGAGCTGATAGTATTGCAATTGTGCCGTGACGGGGAGGTGGAAGTCTTGTATGCATTGGTCAAAGGACTTAAAGGTTTCCCACTAAAAGAGATCACTGATCGTGTGGCATTGCCCTCCCCCCGCCCCAAGCTGAAAAGGAGTGGGGTTGCAAGGCCGTAGGAAAGATGGGGTTCAGGGCCAGTGGGGTGTTGGGAGAGGGGAAGGAGGTATGCCGCATTTTTTTAAATGACTTCATGTGGTGACCTGAGTCCAGGAGTCATAGACACTAGCCATTGGGAGTCTGATACCAACATCTGCTCCTTCAGTCATGGCATAGTTTGAATGTTGTCATTTTCGGTGAAGACATTTTCCCTGACACACTGAGAAATTTAGTAGATGTCTAAAAACCAACCAGTTGGAAGTTGAGCTACAGATTCACGTTGAAAGACGCAGAAAGGAACTGACATCAGCATGCAAGGGTGGCGATTCTATGCGGCTCTGCTCCGTCACTTCCTGGGTAGCACAAGGTTGCCACAGAGCCATGTAGGCCCACCTGTCAGTACGTGGGATCTATTGCTTGAAAATCTTCAAATCTAGTCCAGTGTCTGGAAAATATTCTAAGGCTGAGAAAGCCACGGTTAAAAGTAGCCAACAGAAAAACTGCATTAGCTTATCACTGTGAACATTAGTAATAAATCATCAGGACTATGGGTTTTACAGAAAGACATGCTATGGGAAGTTTGTTGGTAATGTGTTCCAGACCATTGGAAGATGCTTCACCTGTAGTTTAAAAGCTAAGTTTTCACACTTTTAAAGTACCTGACGTAGTCGGAGACACAAGCAAAAGGAACAAATGATGGACGGAATGCTGGACAATGCAAACATCCACCCCCAGTCACAAAGATCTGGGTTTAAACCATCATTCTTTTGCTCGCCACACCACCTCAGTGTGGACCCGGAGACACTACAACAAATGTTGCTGGATTTTATGTACAGTATTTCCCTGTAAGTATTCCACGTCACAGATGCCTGTATCAAGAGAACACTGCCTCCTAGTCTGGCTTTTCAGTAGGAAAGTTTTTGAAAGAAGACTGCCAGCTTAAAGGAGCTGCCTATGGATATCTTACTAATGAAACTGTGACTAATACTGGGCCAGTTATTATGTAACCTCTTTATGTGCTTTAGACATGGCTTTGGTGTGTTTTTCAATTTCTACTGTTAACTAGTAGAGCAGTGTTTCCCAAACTGTGGGTCGCGACCCACTGGAGAGCTGTGAGCTGATTTTTGGTGGGTCGCAAAAGTCCATGCAATAAATAAATATGCCTTTAAATTCTATATTTATCGTGTCAAAGACAGAGGTCAAATGGCAGGTTATGTCTTCTAAAAAATTGCTGTTTTTTAATATAAATATGGGGATTGGTGTTTACAAACTCCTCTCACTTTGCAGTCAGAGAAATAAAAGTAAAGTTAATTATCCGACAATCTTGCTAGGGTACAGGTGTGTGAAAGGAATGTAGGATGTCATGTTTTTGTAACACAACAAAATGTAAATACCTGCAAATGAACTGTAAACATTCAGCAGTTAGGAAAGCAAAAACTGAAGCACTTTATTTTGTAATTCAGAAGTGTGAATGAAACAAACATTTTACTAGGATCAAAACACATCAAGACACTTTACTTGGTGGTGCACAAAATGAGAAATATTCACTATTCATTGTGTGCAGTATAGTTTTATCAGTAAAACTGTATGTCTGTGCAAATGTAGTGCCCATTTCAATAGAAAATGTGTTGTCTGTAAATGACAATGTACCACCACATGATGCTTTAGTGACATTAAAAAAGAATCACCCACCTCATGTCCATTAAAGCTAGGTGGGTTTCGGGGGCGGGGCTGAGGCGGATAAGATGGTGGTCGCAGTTTATAACTGCTCCCGACCTCCTCATTAATCCATCATCATCATCCATAACAGGCGGCTGCCACAGAGAGAACCCTCATCCCTGCCAGGGTTAATTCTGTGGACACACCGACGTGCTGTAGAGCAGGGCTGCCGCCAGATCGGATACCAATCGCAGCTAGGAAGCATTTCCAACATGGCGGCCCGCGCTTGCTGGTGAACCTGTGGCGGCGGAAGAGACTGGGTGCCAGTACCAATCGGACTGGGTTGTGATTCCCCTCCATGGAGCGTCCCATACTGGTAACAGCAACAAGCTGCGGCCTGGCAGTGGCTGGGGCGGTCGCGGTGACTGCATGAATGTCAGCAGCCTGAAGCTCGGCAAGCCCGAGTGCTGCCGTGCCAGGGAGCAACCAGGCCCCAGAGCGCAGGCCTTGTGGTCCCTTCTCTGCTGAGTGACGAGGCCTCCACTGTGAGGGAGGAGAGCCGTGGCCCAGGGCTCTCGATCAGGAGCAGTAGGACGGCGGTCCAGCCCATGTGAAGTCTGGCTTTGGAACCCTGGAGTGAGTGGCCTAACATGGGTAGGAGGCAGCAATGGGAGTGTGGGCTGTGCTTGGGAACCTGGTACTAGTGTGTGGTGCCCCCTGACCCAGCAGGGGTGACTGCTGGAAGGCCCTGTTGATGGGCCCTCGGCACGGCCTGCTGCTTTTCTCCACATGCCCAGTTCCACATTGAGGACAAGTGCTCTGGGCCTTGGGACACAGAGCACTGCTGCTGTCCTCTTGACACCACATTCCACTGGATGAGTCTAGGAGCACAGGAGATACACCTGCTGGGTGACCTGGTCCTGGTTGCTAGTGCTGCCTTCGAGGCAAGCGGGCCACGGCCCATCTGCACTCGCTGACAGGAGTCAAACCCAGTACCAGTCTCCATGGAGAGAGACAGACCCCCTCCGCCAGCACTGGCCCAAACCAAGATGGACCAATATACAGCACCTGCCACAGTTAATGGCAGGGAGCATTGACAGATCCGGTGCGCAACAGCCGGCCCCAGAGCAATCTAATCTGACCACATTCCTGCAAGCAATCCAAACTTCGAGGGAAGAGGTTGAGACTAAAGTGGGCGAGGTTAGGGTTGATGTTTTGCTACTGCGCCATGACCTTCGAAATGTTGCTCATCGGGTGACGAGGCAGAGAACTGGGTATCCTTTGTAGAGCATGACGTGGCCATCCTTAAGAAACAGGTCTCTAAGCTGCTCTCAACGACGGCGGCACTCGAGGAGCGCACAGAAAATGCCAAAAAACCGATCTCGCAGGAACAAATTTTGGTTTGTGGGATTTCCCGAGGATGTGAATGTTTCCGGTGCAGAAACCTTCCCAGAAGGTTGGATAAGGTCCTGCATCCCGGCTGATAAATTGTTGCCATGGTTTGCGGTGGGGAGAGCCCATAAGTCTTTGGCTCGGGGCCCCCCGGCAGGGACTCCAACCCGCCTAGATACTCATTCACCATGACAGATACGCCATTCTTAGAGAGCCCAGGTTGATAAAGAATCTTCCATTCCAGAACTTGCACATCCTGCTCTTCCGAGACTACACACGGGCGGTTCAGCAACGCAGGTGCTTCTCAATCTTCAGTACAAGCTGCTCTTTCCTGGGAAACTGAAGGTGATCTTCACTTCTTCAAGCTCACTTTTTCAAGAAGCAAGAGCAGGCCTGGGAGTGGGTGAAGGAGTGGAAGGACCTCCGCCGTGTGGGGACCCCGGAGGGAACTGAATCCAGAATGAGGTACTCCATACACTCCCATTTGCTTCCACCGAGAAAGAAACGGATAAGACTGCACAAAAATTACTTGCACCCACTGGGCATAGACTGCCATCTGGTTCGGAGCGGGGGTGGGTGGAGATAGTCTAGCGGAGCACCTGACAGACACGCCAGAACTATATGGGTCCCAGCCAGATGCCAAGGGCGGGCTGCTACTATAATCAATCTGTTCCTCTGAAGTAGCAAGGGCTGGGAACTCACTCACTTCTGCTGGAGGAACACAACTAAGAGGTTTATGGGGCTATTTGTTATTCGATTCTGTACTTGAGGTGGTCTCTCCATTTAGAGTTTAGGTCAGGACATCGGTTGCGGCCACTGTTATGGCAGGTTCTAGGGTGACAGATGCTTCAGGGGTAGAAGTATGGGGGGAGTTTGGGGGGAAAAGGAGTTTAGTTTGTTAGCGCTTGTTGACATGCAACGCTTCTCGCTCATGGGCACCACACACAGACATGCTAGACACTCTATGACTACTTATAGTCGGAGATTAATTTCTACTTTGAGATTAATAAAGGGGCAGTGGAGTCTGCTAGCACTTTGTGGGCAGCTAGCAAACCTGTACTCCAAGGTCTACTAAACGGGCATATCTGAGGTAGGGAGAAAAGGAAGCTAGAGCAGATTACAGCCCTGGTGGCAAAATCCTTAACCTGGATCGCCAGAAGCTTTGGGATTCATTTGCAGAGCTCGACCGGCGATTGACGTAGGCAAAGGCACAGGTACAACTCCTCTCTCTGGGGGAGGCGCGCCAATGCTGGAGAGGATCCACTCAGTGGGTTTATGAGTACAGGCATAAATCTGGGAAGCTGCTCTTCTGGCTGGCCACCAGAGTTTGCTCCCAGGGTGGTCCCTTGGATCAGTGATGCGGGATGACGAACGCGGACCCACACCTCCGAGATCATGGGAGTGTTTGTGGACAACTACCAGACATTGTACGAGTGTAGGCCAAGGCCACCCTGTGCAGTCACCCGCCCCATTTTGAGGGAGATCCCATTGTCCTAAATCGTCAAGTACCTAGCCGGGGAACTAGATCAACCAATTATGGCTGAGGACATTGAGGAAGCATTATATGATACGTCCCCAGGTAAAACTTCGGGCCAGATGGTTTTGTGGTTGAGTACTAGTGGAAAGTTTGTGCCCTCCTGTTACCACACCTGCTAGCTTTCTATAAGGAAGCGGCTGAGGTTGGAACCTTTCCCCGGAGCTAGACAGGGCCACCATTGTGGTGATCCACGAAATAGGTCATCCAGCTGAATATTGCTTCTCCTATCAGCCGATTTCCCTCATTAATGCGGAGATCAAAGTATTCAGCAAGATTTTGGCCAATCGTCTGAGAAGGACCCTACCCTACCCGATTCACCCAGATCAATGTGGCTTTATGCTGACTCTAAACACCCGCCACTGCATTCGAAGATTCCAAGTGGTTCTTTCTCAAGCACATGCCCTCCAACACCCGGCGGCCCTGCTTCTAATTGATTTTAAGCCTTTGATACGCTGGACTGGTCTTTTCTTGATGCTGTCCTGGAACGGGCTGGACTAGGGTCTTATCTCCGTAGCCTCATCAAACTCCTCTATTCCCACCCGGCTGCTCAAGTACTGATCAACGCCCCCCCCTTCCCTACCTGTAGGGGCAACCAGCAAAGTTGTACCTTTTCTCCCCTACTGTCTGCGCTGGCAATCAAACCCTTGCCTAGACTTACATGTTGCGATGGTTGGATACAGGGATGGGCATGGGCCCCAAGGAACGAATAGCGCTATACACGAATGTCATGCTCCTTTTCCTTGTGGACCAGCAAACCTTGGGCCTGTGTTGCCTGGAACTCCTAGACATCCACGAAGAGGCCTGGGCCTTCAAGTGAATAAAGCGAAATCTCTGCTGGTCCTGATTCGGGGGGACTTGAGCTCATGCGATTGGTGGTCGACGAACCCTGTTCGACCCTTGTCGTTTCAGTATCTAGGCACCCTTATAGTCCTCCTCCCAGAATTGATATGGAGTCTTAACCTGACTCCTCTTATGACCAATATGAGGAGGGATCGACACAAGGGGAGACAACTCCCAACAGAAGGGGAGACAACCCCCACTACATGCGATGAGCCGGGTGGCCCTCTTTAAAATGATGGCGTTGCCACGCTTCTTTTATGTCTTTCAGAATTTTCCCCTTCCAATCTCTAGGCAGTGGTTCCAGCAATTCAACTCCACACTACAGAATTTTTTGTGGGCAGGCGGATGCCCTCGCATAGTGATGGCCACGTGTAGGAAGTCCCCCTATGATGGCGGATTGGGGATGGCAGACCTCCAATGCTACTATGTAGCATCACAACTAGTCGTAATTAATGACTGGTTTAACTGGGCATGGGGGATCCGGCATATCAAGTGATATTAAAGTTACACGGCTTGGATACTATGGGCATACTGTATGGGGCTCCGATCCTGCGAGCCCTGTTGGTAATGACCCAGAAGATATTCCTCAATTGGAGAGCAGCGCTTCATCTTATAGGCTGGGCCGGTAGACTGAAGGGGATGACTACCCTCTGGAGGGGGGAAATGGCTACATCACATCGCAGGATTAGAAAGGTTATCAAAGTGGGACGCCATAGGTATCACACATCTCAGGGATGTACAGACGGGTGGCCACATACAGGCGTTCCAAAACTGCAATTCCAACTGTCACACACTCAGTTTCACAAATACTTAGTTGAGACACGCCCTCTTGGCCAACATTCCCCCAAGTACGGACGTCCTGGACTTTAAGGCTAAATTGCTAACCCGGAAGCTCCTTAGGTGAGCCATATCACAGATTTACTGCACCCTAGATTTCTGTTTAAAAAAATATATTTTTATTACAAATTTTGATAAATACACAATACACCCCCCAAAACGAGTGGCAATGTCAAGTAAATATATAAACATCTTATACAATAAACAAGATCAAATAAGTACATTACATAAAGAACAAGTTACTTACCTTCGGTAACGATATATCTGTAAGAGACATAGATTAGTTATAGATTCCTTACCTTTAGAATTCCCCCCCCCCAGGCGTCAGACTGGAGCCAGAGAATTTTTTCGTCAGCAGTACCCCTGCGTGTCGAAAGGTGGCGTCGGTCGGCTCCGTGTGTGCCGTTGGCATCGTGGTCGCCGGGATGACGTCGCGGTAGCTACTTAGACGACGCCCTCGTGCGCTGACGTCAGTTCTTTTACACGACATTCCACGCCAGAAGCGCAGAGCCATGAAAGACACTGACCACTGGTGCACAAAACTAGGGCTCTGAAAGGGATTCTCTGACCCTAGAAGTCAGTTCGCAGAAAGGGGAGGATGGGTGGGGCGGTAAGGAATCTATAACTAATCTATTTCTCTTACAGATATATAGTTACCGAAGGTAAGTAACTTGTTCATCTGAAAGAGATAATTAGTTATAGATTCCTTACCTTTAGAATAGATACCCCAGCAATACCAACCTCGGAGGTGGGTCTGCGAACCAAGTTCACACCAGAAAGTCCTGGAGAACAGGACGGCCAAAGAAGCCATCTCTCCGGACTTGGATGTCCAGCCAGTAGTGTTTTGTGAACGTGTGCAGAGATGCCCACGTAGCTGCCTGACAGATGTCATTGAGGGCAACTCCCCGTTCCAAAGCAGTGGTAGCTGCCATCGCCCTGGTGGAATGGGCGCGCAATCCCACTGGAGGCTCCTTCTTTGCCAAAGAGTAGTAAGCTTTAATGCACAAAACGACCCACCTAGAGATGGCCCGTTTGTGCACAGCCCGACCTTTTTTGGCGCCCACGTAGCCAACAAAGAGCTGGTCATCCACCCAGAATTGCTTGGTGCGATCCAAATAAAATGAAAGCGCACGTTTTGGATCCAGGCGGTGGAGCCTCTCTTCCTCCTTAGAAGGATGCGGAGGCGGAAAGAAGGTGGGCAAAGTGATGGTTTGACCAATGCGGAAAGAAGCAACAACTTTAGGAAGAAAAGAGGGTCGAGTTCGAAGGACAACCTTGTCCGGATGAACCGCCAAAAAGGGAGGTTTTGAAGAAAGAGCCTGGAGCTCACTCACCCTGCGAGCAGAAGTGATGGCAACCAGAAAGGCAGTCTTTAAAGTGAGAAGTCTGAGAGAACAGTTATGTAGTAGCTCAAAGGGAGCGCACATAAGATAGGTAAGAACCAAGTTGAAGTCCCACTGAGGCATTACGAAGGGAACAGGGGGAAAAAGATGAGTAATGCCCTTAAGAAAGCGATTTACAACAGGGGACTTGAAAAGAGAAGGCTGATCAGGAAGCCTAAGAAAGGCTGAAACGGCTGAGAGATAGCCCTTAAGAGTGCCCAGAGCAGAGCCCTGCTGGGCCAAAGAAAGGAGGAACAGAGAACCTCAGAAAGAGGGGCAGAAAGGGGATCAACAGCCTTTGCTGCGCACCATGCCACAAATTGTTCCATCTGCAGGCGTATACCGTCTAAGTGGAGGGATGCCTGGCTGCCAAGATAACATCACAGACTTCGAGAGGAAGGTCGAAGGCTGTCAACTGTCGCCGCTCATTCTCCACGCAAGGAGGTGGAGGCTGGACAGGTTTGGGTGGAGGCCCGTCCCCTGCTGCTGCGACAGAAGATCCTCCCGAAGATGCAGACTGATCGGAGGATCGATGGCCATGTGTAACAGCTCCGGATACCAGACTCTTCGTGCCCAATCCGGAGCCACGAGAATGACTTGGGCCCGTTCGCACTTGATCTTCTTCAGCACTCTGGGCAGAAGTGGTATAGGCGGAAAGGCGTATAGAAGACCGCAACTCCACTTGCGTCAAAAAGCGTCGCCTAGCGAGTGCCGCCTTGGAAATTCCAACGTGCAGAATTGCTGACATTGCGCGTTCTCTTCAGTGGCAAATAGATCTAACCAAGGCTCTCCCCACTGCTGAAAGAGACCTTGCACCACCTCATAGTGAAGACGCCATTCGTGATCCATCAGTGAACCTGCCAGGTGTTGAACCACCAGGGATATGCCCTGATGTTCCGGCCATGTCCAAAGGCGGAGAGCCTCTTGACATAGGGTCCACGACCTCACCCCGCCCTGTTTGGTGCAGTACCACATGGCGGTGGTGTTGTCCGTGAACACCTGCACTACTCTTCCCCGGACAGAGGGCAGGAATGCTTTTAGTGCAAGACGGATCGCCCGGAGCTCCAGAAGGTTGATGTGGAGCCCGGACTCCGCCGGAGACCAGAGGCCTCTGATCTGATCTCCGCCTCTCCCATGTGGCCGCCCCACCCCAGAAGTGATGCATCCGTCACCACTGTGAACTCCGGTTGGAGAAGGGAGAGGGATCAGCCGTAGACCCAATCCAGGTTCGTCAGCCACCACTGCAATTGTCGTGCAGTGCCCTCCGAGATCTGAACACGATCGGACAGATTCCCCTGATGCTGTGCCAACTGGAACTTCAGGTCTCACTGCAGAGCCCGCATATGCCACCTGGTATGATCTACCAGCAGGATGCAGGAGGCCATGAGGCCCAGCAGCCTCATGGTCATTCTGACCGAAACCCGGGATAGAGGCTGAAAGATTGGAATCATAGCCCGAGTATCCCAGACTCGCTGCTCGGGAGGATAAGCCCGAAACTGCGTCGTGTCCAGAACCGCTCCGATGAAAAGGAGCTTCTGAGAGGGAAGCAGGTGTGACTTTGACACGTTTATAGTGAACCCCAGCGAGTGCAGGAGGTCCGCCGAAGTCTGGAGGTGGGAGACGACTGCCTGGGGCGAGCCCGCCTTCAACAGCCAATCGTCGAGATAGTGGAAGACTGGAACCCCTGATCTGCGCAGATGAGCTGCGACCACCGCCATCACTTTCGTGAACACCCGAGGGGCGCTGGTAAGGCCAAAGGGGAGCACGGTAAACTGAAAGTGCTCGTGGCCTACAGTGAACCGCAGGTAACGCCGGTGGGCCGGCAGGACGGGGATGTGAAAGTAAGCGTCCTGCAAGTCCAACGCTACCATCCAGTCTCCAGGGTCGAGGGCAGACAGGACCCGAGCTAGTGTCAACATTTTGAACTTCTCCTTCCGGAGGAAGCGGTTGACGTTCCTGAGATCCAAGATAGGACGCAGGCCTTTGTCCTTCTTGGGCACCAGAAAGTAGTGGGAATAGCAACCATGACCTACTTCTGGGGCAGGAACTCGCTCGATAGCTCCCTTGGCCAAGAGAGCTGAAACTTCCTGTTGGAGAAGGGCCAAATGATCCTCCGACATGCGATGGTACTGAGGTGGCATGGATGGAGGGGTAGTCTCGAAGGGGAGGGAGTAGCCCCTTCGGACTATCTGCAAAACCCACCTGTCCGACGTGATGGTGCACCAGTGGGGGAGGTGATGGCGAATCCTGCCGCCCACTGGCGATTGGTGGCCCTGAAAGGTCGGACTAGGAGGGTTTGGAGGCTGCGGCAGAAGGGGTGCCTGTGGACTGGCCCGCCCGCTGGCCCCCAGACCCACAACGGTGGGTCCCACATCCCCGGGCGCGCAAGGGCTGGACAGCTTGCGCCGGCCTGTGGCCCTGAGTGGAACGTGGTGGGGCACCCCTTCCGTAGCCACGAAAGGGGCGAAAAGCAGACTGCACAGGGCGGATGGAGAGGCCCAAGGACTTGGCCGTAGCCCGGGAGTCCTTGAAGCGCTCTAGCGCGTTTTCCACTTTGACGCCGAACTGGCGACGGGCATCAAATGGCATGTCCAGCAAGGTAGCCCGGACATCCCCGGAAAAACCAGTCAACGTCAGCCAGGCATAGCGTCGAAGGGCTACCGACGTTGAAATTGTCCTGCCTAGCGAGTCAGCGGTGTCCAGTCCACATCTTATGGTGAACTTGGCTGCGTCTCTCCCCTCGGCGACTGCATGGGAGAGCACGGCCCTGGCCTCCTCCGGGCACTGTGGCAGCACCTGCGCTACCGTATCCCACACAGAGTGGGTGTAAAGGCCCAACAGACATGCAGTGTTTACCGACCGCAGTCCCAAGCTGGAGGAAGAAAACATCTTCTTTCCAAGATTGTCCAGCTTTTTGGATTCCCTATCAGGTGGTGCGTTAGGGAATGCGCCTTTGGATGTAGAGGCTTGGACCACCAAGCTCTCAGGGGTGGGGTGTTGGGAGAGGAAAGAGGGGTCGCCCTGAGCCGGGCAGTGGCGTCGGGCAATCGTCCTATCCACAGGAGCCCCTGTGTTGGGCCTGGACCAGGTGCCCAAAAGGATGTCAGTAAGGGCTTCATTGAAAGGCAGCAGGGTCTCCGAAGAGGCTGTTGCCGGTTGAAGCACCTCCGTCAGGAGATTCGTCCTGACCGCCACCGTAGGGAGGTTGAGGGCCTCGGCGGCCCTACGCAACACCACTGCGTGTGAAGCACCCTCCTCCGTAGCCATGGTAGGATGAGACAGCATGCCAAGGTCTGGGAAGGTATCCAGAGCACTGGCTTCCCCAAACTCCTCTCTCCAGTCCGGTTCATCCAACTGGTCAGCTAAAGGGTCTACAGACCCATCCCAGTCCTCCTTATCCTCCTCTGGTTGCCAATCTGGCCTGTAGGGAACACCAGGGTAGAACAGAGGTACAAAAGTACTGCTCGGCGCCGGATCCGGCGTCGGTCAATGTCGGTCCGGCTCTGTGCCCAAGTCAGGGTGGAGGCCTTGGTCGACGCCGGCTAGGGACGCAACCGGCGTCGGGAGCAGACATGGTGCCGGTGGAATCGGCGCCGGGGGAGGTGTTACAAGGTCGACCGGCGCCAATCCGGATCAAGGCCTGGATCCAAGGGGACCCTGGGGTGCTGGGGCCGAAGCCGCCGGCGTTGCAGTCCCAGGGCCCCCAGCCGAGTCCGCGGGGCCTAAAAGCGCGTCGGCAGTCGGGCTGCCCAAAGATGGCATTCATCGCTTCATAGAAACTCCAAAGCTGGGCAGGGGTCGCTCCGGCTCCCGGAAAGGGAGGGGAACTTGGAGTCGACCCTTCAGGCTCCGCACGTGGTGCCGCGGGACGGGCACCGTCTGCATCCCTCATCCGACGGACGGGGAGATGTCGAAGAGCGACGATGCTTCTTCGACTTCTTCTTGTGCTTCGACTTACCTGAGGAGTGCGAAGACTTCGATGACGAGTGGTGGTGACTCCGCAACCGGTCCCTCGGCCTCCCACGCAACCGGGACCTCGAACGGCGCGGAGAGGACTGCGGGGCCTCGAGAAGCTTTCGGGACCACTCCCGCAAAGACTTCGGATTCATGGTCCGGCAGTCGGAGCACGACTTGGGATCATGGTTGGGCTCCAGGCACCACAGGCACATGCGGTGCGGGTCCGTAACCGACATCAGCTTGCGACAGGTGTCGCAAGCCTTGAAGCAGGGCCGAGGACGACTGGACATCCCTGCGTGCACCAGGAGTCGATAGACTAAAAAAACGGTGTTGACAAAAGTCGCAAAAAAGAAAGTCAAAAAGTGACTGGAAGTACAGCTCTCTCCAGATCTGCGCTGGCTGGCGCGGAAAAAGAAAAAACTGACAGCGCGCGAGGGCGGCATCTAAGTAGCTACCGCGACGTCATCCCGGCGACCACAATGCCAACGACGAACGCGGAGCCAACTGACGCCACCTTTCCACGCGCAGGGGTACTGCTGACGAAAAAATTCTCCGGATCCAGTCGGACGCCTGGGGGTAATTCTATAGGTAAGGAATCTATAACTAATTGTCTCTTTCAGATTTTCAATTCATTATAATTTATTTGCAACATAGTGAAACCCTTGGCGCCCAAAGTGCCAGGTGCATTAGCAGCCTAATACCTACTCTAAATCTACAGACCTAAGAGCACCGTTCACCAGTAAGCATATACCCCCACTCAGTCAAGGGCGCCCAGATTCTCAATCCTTTCCTCCGCAAGCTACTACCCTTTCTTGAATATACAGCCTTCTCCATGTTATGTACCGCCAATAGACCTGCCAGCCATTGTTGAAAAGCAAGTGGATTAGGATCCAGCCAGGCTGAAGCAATGCACAACCTCAGGATAGCCATAGAAATGATCACGGCTTTGCCGGCTTCAAATGCCTCACCTCCTAGTACCCCTAATAGAATCAGCGTAGGGGTTAAGGACACTTTCAATTTTTGTTTGTCAGAAAAGAATCTAGAAATTTAATTTTTCAGAATCGAAAGCTCTCCAAACAGGGCAAACGTGTGCAATATCTGCTCCATGTAATGAACAATGAGGGCAGCACGTTCCTTTGCCCTCTCCCCATTTAGCGACCCTTTATGGAGTATAGAGAAATAAACAAGTCTTATAATACTGCGCTTGTAAATTTGCTGACATTAAAAGACTGTGCAGATGAGAAAGATTTGAGAAATGCTGTGTCAGTTAACCCCCAAATTATCTTGCCTCTTGCGGGAATACTTGTCTATGTCATCTTTCATTGACATGTTGAGTAAGCTATAGATTGCGCCGATTGGGCATTTCCTTTGCTCAATCAGCCTATCTACTAAATCAACTCTTCAAAAGCCTGCTGGGTCCCCCGCTTTTCGTAGCAAAAAATCTCACTTGGAAATATTTGAAGAAGTCCTTCGGACCAACATTAAAGTCAGATTTAAGTTCATCAAATTATATCATTCCCATAGGGAAGAAAAGATACTCCACCCTACAAAACCCAGCGCTAATCCAATTGAATACATATTGGTCCCTGAAAATCTCAGCTAAATTATTATTATTCAATAAGAATGTATAAAAATTCAGTCTACCAATCCCAATCAGTCTATGGTAAGCATTCCAAACCTTAAAAGCCCCTTGAAGGGTCTTGAAGCGCACTCTCTTGTAATAGCTAAATTCAAGCTGCCGTCATATGCAACCCGTTGCCACCACACATATTAGAAGTTCAAAAGGGATAGGGGCACAGTCCCCAATCCCTCCACTAGGCTGTTCCTGCAGCAAGACAGCACTGTATAGCAACGTGGTAGCCCAATAATATAACTTGAGATTTGGTAAGGCCCAACCGCCTCTCCCCTGCGGAAGCGCAAGGAATTTGAGTGATCTTCTGGGTCTAGAGTAGGCCCATATAAACTGTGAGAATGTATACTCTAGTTTCTTAAGCCATTGATTCGAAAACTCCTATGGAATAGGCCGGAAAAATAAAGGATTATAGGGAAAAAAATCATCTTCACAATATTGCATCTACCAACCAATGAAAGATGGAGCTTGTTTAACCTACAGAGATCCTTTTTAGTCTTACCAATTAGGAGGGGGGAAGGGGGGGGGTTGTGAAATGTTTCTTTATTGTATCATCTAAATTTATTGTAATACTACCCACAAGATATTCTCAGTTTTTAACTACCCGGTTATCAATCAGTGGTATCTTATCATTAATAACTATTTGCGTCTTGTCCCTATTTAGCACGTATCCGGACAACCTTCCAAACTTTATAGCCTCTTCTTCAACCACTTTGAGTGCCACTACTGGGTCAGGGGTCACAAGAGCGATATAGTCGGCATACACCAGCGTATTAGTGTCCCAACCCTGTGCATGTATCAGCAGGATTGCCAAATTGTTTTCCAGCCTACGTATAAATGGGTCAATATATATTGCAAACAACAGTGGGGGAACAAGGGCATCCTTTTTGTGTCCCCCTCGAAATCACAAATGACTCTGATAACTCCCCAGTTACAAGCACTCTAGTCACAGGTTTATTATACAAAGCCTTGACTGCCTGAATAAATCTGTTCCCAATACCCACCCTTTGCATAGTAGCCCACAGGAAGTGCCAGGACACCCTATCAAAGGCTTTCTCTGCGTCTAGCAGAATCAGAGCCATAGGGTCCCCTGCTACCTGAATGGCATCAAAAAGATAAATAACTCTTCTAATATGATCTATTGTGCCTCTCCAGGGAATTTACCCATGTTGCCATTCTGAGACTATCTTATGTATTACCGGAGACATACGCAAGGCTAAAATCTTGGAGTAAATCTTAGAGTCTCCGTTAATCATAGTTATCCGGCGATAAGACATAAGTTCTATACCGATTTATTCTTCTTAGGGAACACAACAATTTTAGCGGAAGACCAGGAACTCGAGGACTCCTTCCCCTATACAAACTGCTCATACAATCTTTAAGTTGCCCGGAAAACACTCTATAAAACTCAGTAGGGATGCAATCAGTACCGGCTGCTTTTCCGTCCGAAAGGCTAGCCAACATAAGAAGAATCTCTACCCACTGTGCGGAACCTTCCAGCAGTTCTTGCTCCTCTATAGAGAATTTATCAAGAGGTATTGCATCCAAATACTCCTGTACCTCACTAAAGTCCCCCTTTGTGCTATCCGTATAAAGAGATTGGTAGTATTTTTGAAATAGTGCCTGATCCAGACAGGACCAGAAACCAATCCTGTAGCTGGATCTCTTATTGCCCGTACCTCACTTTGCATATTCTTCTGGCTAGTTCTGATGGCTAGATGATGTCCGATCTGCTCACTTCATTCATAAGCTTTTTCCCTCCAGACCGTGAGTTTATCCGCAGCTTTTTTTGCAAAACCTTTTGCAATTGCCACCTTTCCTACAGCCACATCCAGTTGAGCCTCCCTCACTTCGCGCCCTGTTGAGTGGTCATGACTAACCTTTCTTCCCCAATGATATCTAAAGATCTTGTAAAGCTGTTTTTTCCTTTCTACCACGATTCAAGGAAAACTGCAACGTTTCCCCACATATGCCTTCCTTCATAGTATCCCAAACCACCTCTTTTGATGCACTCCCTATATTTTTCTTCAAAAAGGTGGGAATCCATTTATTCATGTGTGTGCAATACTCTTCATTTACTAGAAGAGCACGTTCAAAACTCCAAGAAGTCAACTTCGGTTTGAACCCTTCTCCCTTTATCTCCAGCACTAAAGGATTATGATCTGACAAAATACAAGGATAACTTTCTATTTCACAATCTTGTATTCAGGAATGCGAGACAAAAAAATAGTCCAACCGGGCATGAGATTGGTGTGGCGCCGAGAGATAAGTATACCCATGCTCAGTGGGTCTTTGGATATGCCACAAGTCAGTCAAACTATGATCTCGACAGAGATCCCTCAAAGATTACAACACTTTAGGTTTCCTCGCTGTGTATACCCGATATACCTCCATAGACATATTCCCCGGCAAATTGATATTAAAATCCCCGCACATAATAGCAAGGGACCACAGTACCAACTCATTAGATAGCCAGTCAAGTAAGCCAGAATCATTGGAGATACATCGGTAAACTGAACAAAAAGTAATTTTTCCCCATGGATGTCTGGCATTCTACAATGACCCATCTACCATGTTTGTCTACCCGTGTTTGATTGAACTGTATAATGACATTTTGTGCGAGAATTGCCACACCACACATGCGGGCACTTTGCAAAGACCCCGATCAACCTATACTCGAGGGAATTTAACAAATGCCGCTGTGCTCCCTCAATGTGAGTCTCTTGCATACATACAATATCCGTATATAGCATTTGAAGCCCTGATGCAACTCTCTTACAATCATTCAGCCTGCAGATGTTAATAGTAGCTATCCAGTTTACCCATTCCAGATCATCACTGTAACTGAGAACCTATACATCACCCCCAAAACCTTCATAAATAGAAGGAAGAAAACCTCAGTAAAGCAGGCGTTTCATTGATGTAGATACCTCATCTGCCCACCTACGTGTCACCATCCCTTTACCTCCACACGGACCCACCCCTGAACCCCCCCACCTATAAATGAGCAATCAGGCCCTAGCCTGACTGATGAACACCTGAAGAAACAGCCCCTGCCCACCCCACCCCCCCACCACATCACTCAGCATTAGTCAGCATTATAACTTCCATTTGTTACCACAGCCCCATGGAAACCTACCAAATGCGCATCTTAATAGTCTATAATTACAGCCAGCTCAGTGTCACTACCTCTAAGGGGAAATTATCATTTAACAGGCCCTCCAGTAATCTCTTTTGAACAATCCTGAGCCTGCATCTTGGAAATGAAACTGGGAGTATGCACATTAAAAACAATTTTTAACCAGGTGGGATTCTGTAGGTACACTTCAGCTCCCAGTTTCTGAAACTGGGCAAAAAGCTGCAGCATATGCCATCTACGCTCAACAGTAGCATGTGCAAAATCGGGTTTAACAAAAATGGACACCCCATCATATTCTTTTTTTTGCATTTGGATGAGCTAAATCATAGATAGTTTGGCGTAACAAGAAGTTTCCAAAATACACGAGGATTGCTCAAGGCCTCTCAGATTCGTTGGCCTGTCGTTTTTTCAGAATTTATGGAAATCGGTGAGCCTGTTCAACCTCTAGATCCCAATCCCATTTAGTCAAGTCGGGAAATGCGCCTTTCAAAAGAGACACTATAAAGGCTCTGATATTACCAGCCTCCACCCTTTCGGAAATCCCCAAGATTCTTAAATTGTTCCTCCGCTGCCTATTTTCTTGATCTTTTAGCTTCCACATGACATGAGTCGCAGTAGCTTCTTGGCTTTTCAGAACATTCACTTCAGACTCAAGATACGCAGTCCGCCCTTCCACCATTGTTATCCTCTTCGCTATATCTGAACAGGTTTTGTTAATTTTGTAACCGCTCCCTGCAGCTTTATGGAGGCGAGGTGAGCCCAGCGATTGTCACTCTCAACGTCTTCCTGTAACTGTTTGATCGATTGAAAGATGTAGGTTTCACAGTATTAGCTGACCTGGATGCGGCCAACTCCACACTTTTACCATCCTCAGCCAATTCCTTCTCAGTTTTTTCCCCATCAGGATACACTAACTGGGTGGCGGAGTAGTCCCATCTTAGTTCTCCAATGTTTCTTCTGTCCGAATCCTCTCGTAAGCTTTTCTCCTTAATTTTTTTATAGTGATTTTTTACGTTGCGTCAGGATTACCGATTCTCCAAGCGCACTACTACTGCTCCAGTTGGAAGCCTCTTCTCCACTTGAAAGTGAGATACTAACATCACATATATATGACTTGTCTGTCAGGCTGAAACATTTTCCCACAGCATTAGGGGACACACCCAATTCCTTTTTCCCCTTCCTCCCGGGTTGTTCCATGCCTTAGCAACCAGGGAGCCAGGAGACCTGAATGCTAAACTGCTCCTGTTACCATCTGTCATTACGGTCCCAGTTGCAGGGATGACCCCTTGTGCAGCCTTCGTAGCAGGGCCCTTCTCACATTCATTCCCTTGGGGCCTAAAGTCTTGTCAAGCCATTCTGTTTTTGCTACATTCCAGGTTCCTCTTGTTCATCCAATGCTCCTCCGATTGGCTATCCAGTCTCAGCCATCGGGAACTTTGCCTGCAATATTTCGTGGCCCTTTGAGCAATTAAGACCTGTATGCTCACACTTCAATTTACTGTCCAAACTGGCCAACTTCCTTGTCTCAGCTTTCGCGCCGTTTGCGCCAGAGATGGAAAATAAATTTGTAATTAGGGGTTGGGATCCCTCAGAGTCAATATGGGAAGCCCCACGGACAGATGACTGCGATAATTTCTTAGCGGTTTCGCTTGTACCCTTTCCGGCTGGTTCTGCTCCGTTTTTATGCCCTTGAACTCCATGCAGACATCACGGCAGGTCGGCAATGCTGCCGGGACAGGAGCGGCACTCGCCATGGAAGCCATCGCAGCAGGTCATTATTTGTTGGTTTTACATCCCCAGCCCATCATGATTCCAGCCGGGTGTATCTTCGGCGTTGGATAAAGGTTGCTCTAAATTGGGCCAGGCACCACTTCAGATACGATGCTGCTGTTAGTAACAAGCGACCCAGCACACTCCACCGAACACCACCATGGCTGAACCTCCAACTGTGTACACCGCTGCGGCGGTCTCCTTCCAGAGTCCTAGCGCTGGGACAGCCTCCACCCAGCATGCTCAGTTGATGCTGCCAAACAAATGAGCTAGCGGAGTGGGAGAGGGGACAGCGAGCAGCGCGGCGAGTTACTCAGACGCCATCTTGCTCTCACCGCACCCTAGATTTCAATGCATCGGACCATTTCAGTAGTTTGAGACAGGAGTGGGAGGACTGGGTGGTGAGCTGAAGACACGGAAGAGGCCAAGATGCCCCCCGAGAGTTGGCCATATCCGCAAGGCTCAGACTGGTTCAGCTCAATTACCTGCATCTCACATACATGACCCCTTAGAGGTTACACTGGGTGGGCATGTTTTCCCAGGAGCCTGGTTCCGTTGCTGCTTGCCAGATGCGGACTTCTTTCATGTGGTGTGGTCTTGCGCAGCGATAGTCCAATACTTGGGGAGGATTGAGGGAGAGATCTCCCTCATCCTGAACGGACAACTAGAACTCACGGCCAAAGTGGCTCTACAGGGCCTGATGGAGGACTTGGGTGGACCAAGGGCGGAACGTCTGTTCCTTAGGATAGTAACATTGGTCACTAAGAGGGATATTGCACAGAAGTGGAAATCCGTGAGACCCCCTACGATGGTTGAGTGGCGGGCGGGGGTGGTCTGGTGTGCCCATCAGGAAAAGTCTGTTAATGAAGGGCAGAGTTGCCCACAAAAGCATGTGAAGATATGGGGCAAATGGTGCGAATACCATGGTTTGGACGAGTGGGGTGGATAGCTGACAATGGATGGATATTGTTCTGATTATAATGTCTGGGGGCCGAGGGATGACTATAGAAGTGTAAATGTGTATATGTCTGTTGAGAACGGTTACTGGTGGAAAGTATAATAAAATTGGTTTATCCACCCCAAAAAACTAAGGGGGTCGCAAAAGCTTGTTGTACTAAAAACATTGGGTCATGGTTCTAAAACGTTTGGGAAGCACTGGAGTAGAGGATAATGGTAACTGTGATAATATGTCCTCAGCTGGGTTGTTTATTTATCCTCTTTTCTGCTGGCCTTGGATTTGCTAAACAAATAAAAAGTTCAAGCAGCCATTTAATAATTATGGTTTGATATGTACAGGTTTGGCTAGCTGTCAGATTTGGAGAAGTTTCATTCCCCTTGAGAATGTGGTATAAGATTTACTCCAACCCCACCAGCTCTCCATTTTGTAGGCATTCATGAATGATTAAGGCAAAGCATGCCTTGTTCTGTCCTGGCTGATGACGGCTGTAAGCCAGAAACCGGTCCCAGGATGCTTGTTTCCGGTCCAGGGAAGACATGGCTTGGCAGTTCGGGCTGGACTGTTCCCATGAGGCACAGGGTCAGACTGATTTGCATATGGCCATGTCTGAACTGGGGTGGCGGAGTGAGCTAAAGATTGATGATGGATTAAACCCAGATCAGTTGACTGGGGGTGAGTGCTTGCAATGTTCAACACTCCGTCCCCTTTGGTTTTGCTATGTTCGCCCTAAGTTGGCAGGGTATGCCCAGACGTGGGTCCCTTGCTCACTTTGCCACTGGATTCAAGATAGCCTGGCTGATGACGGCTGTAAGCCAGAAACCGGTCCCAGGATGCTTGTTTCCAGTCCAGGGATGACATGGCTTGGCAGTTCGGGCTGGACTGTTCCCATGAGGCACAGGGTCAGACTGATTTGCATATGGCCATGTCTGAACTGGGGTGGCGGAGTGAGCTAAAGATTGATGATGGATTAAACCCAGATCAGTTGACTGGGGGTGAGTGCTTGCAATGTTCAACACTCCGTCCATCATCCCCTTTGGTTTTGCTATGTTCGCCCTAAGTTGGCAGGGTATGCCCAGACGTGGGTCCCTTGCTCACTTTGCCACTGGATTCAAGATAGCCTGGCTGAAGACGGCTGTAAGCCAGAAACCGGTCCCAGGATGCTTGTTTCCGGTCCAGGGAAGACATCGCTTGGCAGTTCGGGCTGGACTGTTCCCATGAGGCACAGGGTCAGACTGATTTGCATATGGCCATGTCTGAACTGGGGTGGCGGAGTGAGCTAAAGAATGATGATGGATTAAACCCAGATCAGTTGACTGGGGGTGAGTGTTTGATTGGTTCAAACGTTCTGTCCATCATCCCCTTTTGTATCGCTTTGTTCGCCCTAAGTTGGCGGGGGTATGCCCAGACGTGGGTCCCTTGCTCACTTTGCCACTGGATTCAAGCAAGCCTGGCTGATGACGGCTGGAATGCCAGAAACCGGTCCTAGGATGCTCGTTTCCGGTCCAGGGAAGACATGGCTTGGCAGTTCGGGCTGGACTGTTCCCATGAGGCACAGGGTCAGACTGATTTGCATATGGCCATGTCTGAACTGGGGTGGTGGAGTGAGCTAAAGAATGATGATGGATTAAACCCAGATCAGTTGACTGGGGGTGAGTGTTTGATTGGCTCAAACGTTCCGTCCATCATCCCCTTTTGTATCGCTTTGTTCGCCCTAAGTTGGCGGGGTATGCCCAGACGTGGGTCCCTTGCTCACTTTGCCACTGGATTCAAGCAAGCCTGGCTGATGACGGCTGGAATGCCAGAAACCGGTCCTAGGATGCTCGTTTCCGGTCCAGGGAAGACATGGCTTGGCAGTTCGGGCTGGACTGTTCCCATGAGGCACAGGGTCAGACTGATTTGCATATGGCCATGTCTGAACTGGGGTGGTGGAGTGAGCTAAAGAATGATGATGGATTAAACCCAGATCAGTTGACTGGGGGTGAGTGCTTGCAATGTTCAACACTCCGTCCATCATCCCCTTTGGTTTTGCTTTGTTCTGTCCACTCAGCACTCTCTGTGTGGGGTTTATTAAGATATAATTGTTCGTAGTTCTGGCATATAATTAGACAGTAGTAAACACATTTACCTTTGCTAGTTATTCCTTGGTGAATAGGGATCCCAGACAGGTGTAAATTGAGGCATTTTCAGAATGAGCTAGGTTTACGGCTGAAATGGCACATAATTCGGGCCCTCTTTGGCCAGAATTTTGTACTGTTGTTTTAACACAGTGTCAACTTGATACTTCACATAATCCTGTTTCTGGCAATTAAGTATGCAATTAATAATTACATTTCAGATTAAAAAGGACCAACTAAGAAAATAACTGAGAAGCACATTTTTATTTGCAAAACATTTTTAAAAGTCAGACATTTAAAAAGAAAAGCAGACACCAATGGAATCACACTTTTCAGGGCTTTTTACAAAAATAAACATTTGCGATTTTAAACCCAAAAATGGATTTAACAATATAGGCAAGCGAACAGAGTAATGACCAAGTGGTAAATGTGGGTACTGAAACAGAACAACAATGTAGCAATAGCAAGAGGGTTTATTCTGTCCAGCGATGCCCACAGTGTGGCGCTGTGCATACATAATATAGCCGCATGGCATCCTGGAAAACAAAAAAGAAATTGTTGACATTAATTATTGTTTTAAATTATTTTAGTGAAAACATATTTCAATCCATCTCTCCCCACCCCCACTAAAGTACATTTAATCCCTTTGCAGCCAGGCCTCCCCCCACCCCCGTGCCACACCCTTTTTTTTTTTTAGCTATGAGGGTTAGTTCCCGCTTAGCCTTTCCCATATGTTTTTGTCCACATAAGGAATCCACGCCAAATTTACGTCCTTTTTTTCCAATATCCTGAGGATTCTAAAGGTACCCAGGGTTTGTGGATTCCCTAAGAGGGGAACGAGAAATTAGCCAAAATGCAGCGAAATTTTATTTTCTGGGGGTAAATGGGAAAAAAGTGCTGCAGAAGAAAGTGTCTGGTTTTTTCCCTGCAAATGGTATCAACGAAGGGTTTGCGGTCCTTAAATCACCACCTTCCCGGCTTTCAGGAACAGGCAGACTTTTGTCAGAAAAGCAAAATGTTCCACATAGTTTTAGCATTTTACTGGGACATAGCCTATTTTTACTATTTTTTGTGCTTTCAACCTCCTTACAATTTCGTGGTAGAAATGGGTGTGAAACCAATAATGGATCCCGGAAAGCTATATATTTCTGAAAAGTAGACAACATTTTGAATTCAGCCAGGGGTCATTTGTGTAGATCCTTCAAGGTTTTCTTATAGAAAGGAACAGCTAAAATAAACAAATATTGAAATCGAGTTGAAAAAAACAGCCATTTGTGCCTACGTTTTCACATGTAACTTCTTCTAACTATGGCTGATTTTTTAAAGCAATATACCATTACGTCCGCTCGACCCTTCTGGTTGCAGGGATATGTTGGGCTTGTAGCTTCACCCAGAACCCGAGGTACCAAGAGCCAATAACTGAGCTGCACCTTGTAATGGTTTTTTATTCTGTACCGGGTATACTTAAATGCATTTGGCAAAATATAAAGAGTGAAAAATAGGTATCAAGGGAACCTAGGCATTTCCGAAATGGGAACAAGATATGGAGTTTAGAAGCCGTGGTTATTTGTACATCTCCAAATTTGTGGGTACCCATACCCGCATGTGAATTAGAGGGCATTTTTCAAAATGACTTCTTTTTTTCACACAATGCCTTATATTTGAAAGGCAGATATGCACAGAAAGACAATTGGTAATATCCCTTGTTCTAAAAAAGACAATTGGTAATAACCCTCGTTATGTTATTCTATGTTCCCCTAAGTCTCCTGATAGAAATGGTACCTCACTTGTGAAGGCAGGTCTAGTGCCTGCAACAGGAAAGGGCCCATAACCGAATGTGGACACCACATTTTTCCACTAAAACTGACCCTTTTTAGGTCGAGCCTCGAGTAGCGCGGAAGCGCTGCTAGGCGAAGACTTTAAGTAAGTGACTTTCAGAAGCAGTCCAAACGCTCGTGCGTCGTGGCTGGCCTTTTTGGGATGGGTACGCGCGGCAGACATGTGTTTCCAATTATCGTGCCCAGACGCGTGCGCGTTAATTGTAAACACATGCCGGCAAAAGGCCATGACGCACGAGCGTCTGGTCAGCTGAGCAGGCGGCCGCGCTCGCTCGCCCCCGCTCCTCCGTTTCGATTCCGTGCTTTTTTTCTGTCTGGGTGCTTACTTGGAAGACTCCAAGGACGGGACATTACTGGATTGAGATGTGATTGTACCATCCGATTTGTGTCAACACATTTCACTCTAAACCGTGTAGCATATTACACTTATTTATTGATTTGAATCAAAAACAGCCATGGCTGACACAGACCGGGTGTATTTTTTTCGAGAGAGTTCAGACCAGCAGCAGTCCTGCCACACACAGACACTGGTGAGTTGGGAGAAAGCTATTTTGCTGTAAGAACGAAAGTTCTGGATTTAATTTTCAGTTTCAGACTAAACAGCGGTCGTGGAGCACGAGGCGCAGACTGGCATCGGTGGGCCGCGAGGTAGGGGCGGGATGATGGCCGATGCCTTGTGTACGAACCCGGCTCCGTGGTTATGGGCAGGACTGAACTGGCCGCTACGGCAATTTGGCAGTGGCAGAAGGGCTGGTATGACCAGTGTGTGAGCCATGTTTTTTCGGGCTATCTGTGGGCCTGTTTTTACGGTTGATTTCCCTGCCCAGTGCCTTAAAATCTTGAGTGCAGCGAAATCAAATGCATGCATTCTTCTCCACCTTCCAAAACACCTTTTTAGCGTGTCTTTAAAAAAAGGTTATAACGGCCGCAAATTGGGGCCCTTTCTAGGTGTGTGACTGTGAGTTAGTTGCTAATGAGGCGAGGGCCACGTCTATTTGGATTACGGGGCCTATTTTCTGAACTTGGTTATGGGAACGGCAGAAATATATAGGTAGCTAAAAAGGTAAACTGGTCGAGACGTCGTAACTCGTAACTTTCATCTTAAGTGGAACCCTTTCCCATTATTACCGGGCAGACATGCTTCCAGTAGTTTTGGAAACTGCAAAGAGTGCACCTTTCCGTGCTTTGTGTACAAATTTGCGGGTGATTGTATGTGTACGGCATATTTTGCTGCAGATTTGAACAGGCCCGTGGAAAATATACCTTTTTGCACAAAATAAGGAGTAACTTAGCTTCTTCACAGGCTCGTTCTGAAGGCATTAACATAGGATAATCCACCATTCCTGAAGTATGTACCATATCCACGACAGCTTAGTAAAGCATAAGGTAATTTAGGCTATGCCACTTGAACGAGCTAATGAACTTAAAATCAAAATTTACGTTTTTCAAAACCTAGTTTTTAAAAACAAATTATGACTACAATTACACACTGGTTTTTAACAACAAAGTCGAGTGTAATTTTCGGTTCATTTGAAGAATTCCATTGTTTGAGAGAGGGCAGTCCACAAATGCTCTACATAGTGCCACTCCTAATATAAATGGCAGGCTAGCAGACTGTCAGGAATGACCTGCTCCAAATGAAGATGATTGAGGGTGATGCTAAAGCCACCCTTTCCTACTATACCTCACTCTCGCTATGCAGCAAACCACGGACTGAGAGCCAGGGAGACAAGCATTGGCATAGCCAATAGGTCTCGCCTTTGGGACCTTATAAGTGTTTAGCCATGCAACAGTTGATGTTGTTGCACCAAGGATATTGTGCTGCATAACTAAATACTTATAAGGTCCCAAAGGCGAGACCTATTGGCTATGCCAAAGCTTGTTTTTCCTAGCTGTGGATTTTGAACCTTAGCTCAACCGGCACCTAGGGAAACCTAGCAAAACTGTACATTTATGAAAACTAGACACCCAGGGGAATCTAGGATGGGGTGACTTGTGTGGCTCTCACCAGGTTCTGTTACCCAGAATCCCTTGCAAACCTCAAAATGTGTCTAAAAAACTACATTTTCCTCATATTTCTGAGATGGAAAGTTCTGGAATCTGCGGGGAGCCACAAACTTCCACCCACACAGCATTACCTCAAGTCTGGTGATGAAAATGGTACCTTACTTGTGTGGGTGCCCAAAGCAGTGTCTGCCTAAAAACATATAAAATAAAATTGTGCTTCTCAACTCGCTGTGATATCCCCTCAATCTCTACACATTTTTGGCCCTGCCCTGTCACAGGCACTTGGCCCACCCACACAAGTGAGGTATCACTTTACTCGGGGACAGAGGGGAATGCTGAGTGAAATGTGTGCCGCTGCGGTGATCCCACGCAAAAATGTGAGGAAAATGTGATTTTTTTTAGCTAAATTTGAGGTTTGCAGGAGATTCTTGGTAAGAAAACGTTGGGAGATTCACGCAAGCCACGCCTCCCCGGACTCCCAGGGTGTCTAGTTTTCAGAAATGTGTGGGCTTGTTAGATTTCCCTAGATGGCCGCCGAGCCCGGGACCAAAAACGCAGGTGCCCCCCCCTTGCATAAAAATGTTGCTTTGTGATAGATAGGGGGCACCTGTATTTTTGGTCCCGGGCTCAGTGACCATCTAGGGAAACCTACCAAACCCAGACATTTCTGAAAACTAGGCACCCGGGGGAGCCTAGGGAGGTGTGGCTTGCGTTGATCCCTCAATGTTCTCTTACCCAGAATCCCCAGCAAACCTCAAATGTCACATTTTCCTCATATTTCTGTGTGGGAAAGTTGTGATCTCACCGCGCCGGCACACATTTCCCACCACCCAGCATTCCCCTCAGTCTCCCGATAAAAATGATACATCACTTGTGTGGGTGCCCATAGCAGAGTCAGCCTAAAGACTTATATAAAAAAAAACTGCCCTTTTGGATCCACTTTGATTCCCCCTCAGTTTTTCATTTTATACGTTTTTTCCCTGGATGAACTTCCCAGTCTCCTATTGGCCATTAAATCTGAAAACCCAACAGACCCTTGTACATCGTGGCCTTTCAATCTGCCAAAGCAATCCTCACTCACCACCATCCTAATCTTTGGAACCAGTCCATCGACAGCATTTATTCCTGATGCCTGGAAATGCATTAGTCGTTCGTTTCCCTACTGAAAAATCGGGGTATAGATCCTGCAGTCTTGAACAATTTTTACTCTATTCTACTCCTATACTACCCCATAAAGATTTTGGAGAAAGTTATCAACAGACAAATCTCTCATTTCCTCTAGCAACATAAACTTGACGAAACTAAATCTGGCTTTCGACCCACACATAGCACTGAAACAACTTTGATCTCAATCCTTGATGATCTTTACATGCTGGCAGACCATGGCAATTCTTCTGCCCTTGTCTTTCTTGACCAAAGCCGAAGGGCTTTTGACACAGTCTCTCATTCTGTCCTGCTTTCCAGCCTCTCTGATGTTGGGATCCAAGGTCCTGTTTTGGCCTGGGTAAAATCTTAGTTCACCATCTGTTGCCAAGCTGTCTTTTTGTCACCAATTGAATCTGAATTGAAGTACCATTCTTATGGGATTCCTCAGGACTCCTCCCTCGGCCCCATCCTTTTTAATACCTATGGCCACCCACTGGCACAATCATCCAAACATTTGGGCTTCAGCCTTTCATTTATGCAGATAATACACAGATTCTGTTGTATCCTGAAGAGAATGTCAAGCAGGAGTCCCCCAATTTTAGGGACTGAATGACCCTGGTTGCAAAGTGGATGTCACAAACTTCCTTGAAACTCAATATAGAGAAGACAGAGATAATTTTTTATCTGTAAGAACTCTCATAGCCTTCTGACTCCTAGCCTTTGGTCTTCCAATTTAGGCCCAACCACTGTCCCTCCCTCCTCATTAGGAAACTCAGGCTTCATTTTTGATCATGACCTTTCCTTAAAGGCGCAAGTAAACAAAACAGTAGACACCTGCTTTCTTATGGACAGATTACTGCAGAAAATCTTGCCCGATCAACTTCGTCTGTGACATCCATCAATGGCCCAGGCCACTATCTTAAGTTGGCTAGACTACAACAATACTCTTCCTAGGCGCTTCTGATTATATCATCAAACGCCTTCAGTGCCTACAGAATGCAGATGCATGACTGCCTCTCAACCTTCCATTCTGATCTCCTGCCACAATGGCATTACAAACTTCACATTGGCTACTTACATCTCAAAGAATTGCATTCAAAACTTTCTATACAGTTTTCAAAGCTATTCAAACCTAAGCTCCTAGTTACCTTTGCAAGATGTTTAAGCTTCATCCCGCTCCTCCAAGTACCCAAAGGTCCTCTACTTCCAGACCGCTGGTGATCCCCAGATTTTTACGTATCAGGCTGGGTGGGTTGGCTTTCTCTGGCACATTACCAAACTCTGGAATTCTCTTCCTCGCTATTCAAGAGCAGACACTACTCAAATTCTCTGGTTCATGCCGGTTTCAAAATGTTTAATATCTAACTATTTTCAAATCTGTTTCGCTCTGTAAACCTCAGTTTGAGATTGATACCATTATAGGGAACCATGCTCTTTACAAAACCCCAACATAGCTCACATAGGCTAAAAAAAACCTAACCTTTTCAGTCAAAGCACCTACAGGGCACACACTATTCAACTGTGCAGTAAGACTTTGACCCCTTCAAATAGTCAGTGTGATGTCTTCAAACAGTATCTGTTTTTTTATGATTCTTTGATGCTAATCCCCACTCCATGAACCTAATACTCTAGTTACTCAGAAATAATATACAAGCATAGTGTAATGTGAAAAGAAGATAGTGAGTTAAATTAGTCTCTATTGGAGGGACAACAGAGGACTTGATTTAGGTTTGCAGTAACCTATATGATACAACAGACTACTATCAAAAGGATGTTTTGGAAAACATACAGCAGAAATGGCGTTTGCATTGAGTTCCAACACATTCTACAACAAGCAGTTTCAACATCAGCTCATAATGTTTGATACAATTAGCAATCTACCTGTAAGAAGTGTCCTTGTTTCCTGCTTTTCTTAAATGTTTTTCCCATAACCACTAACAGCAAAATGGTAGATTTAAAAGGTTTAGGTAAAAATTGAAAGCCCTTATCCAACATCCAGGCTGTGAACTTTTGTTCCTTACTGGAGGTATCAGATCCAGGAGCAAACTCTAGCAAATACATAATTGATATGAAAGGAAGAACATGGTGGGTTTTAATAACAGAGTTAGCCCAAAGAATGAATAACCTGTTAAGAGTTTTATATCAGAGCAAAAAGTCTGAATTTCATTGACCATAAGAAAGGATATGATGGCCAGAAAAGCAACCACAGCCACTCACTATGTTCCAAATATTCAATAAGCTCCATGCATTTTCTCAAGGAATGACTCCCCCCCCCCCCCACCTTCCTGAAAAGGTATCTAGGCATCCTATAATTATGAACATTTGTCATAATATTCTCAAATACCTCTGCTTAGAATGCCACGGTAAGCGGAAAACGATGGGCTAGAATGTGGCCCATACGATCGCCAGGGGCTGCGGTTAATTAAAGTTTTCCATCCATCACCCTGTTGTTTGTTGCAGGTGATGCCATAACTGCGGATAATGACCAGACGTGGGTCCAGTGCTTACAGTGCCAAAGGGCTCATTATGCACCCTACTAATGAGATCCACAGAGGCCGATCCCAATCCGGGGTGCTAGTGTTTGCTTCTGGAGGGGGCCTCACCTGACAATTCAGGATGGACTGCCTCCATTAGGAGCAGAGTCAATACGTATCTCTATATGGTCGACTTCTATATAGAGTGGCTAGCTGGTGAAAAAAGATGGACTGGAATGTGTCCCAAGCGATAGCCAGTGGCTGGGATTAGCTCAAGCATACATTGATCATCTTGGTATTTACTGTAGGCATGACAAGAAGCAAAGATTCTGTTTAAAAGTAGCTGCTCAGTGGCTTTAGTAGTGAAATTTTTTGTAGGGCATCAATCTGACCTCTACCTAATATGGAGAAGAAAATTAAACTGAAGTTCTCCAATTCTTACACTTAAAATTACTGTTTCATGGCCAAAAGCAATAGAGCATTATTTGCGCTGAGGCACATTTTTGTGAGCTGTTCTATATTTTTTTTTTCTGACGTTACTTATTAAAATGTCTATGGTCAAATAATGGACATGCAAGAGTCCGTATACCCGTTTTCATTGCTAGCTCATCCTTCTGTTTGCATAAAACGACCAGGGCCAATCTGGACACCCTTCAGTTGCCAGATATGCCCATACTGGGTGTGGAATCACTTGCCTGATGCTGATATATATGTGACTAAGAGATATCCTTGGTTAAAATTCCCTGGAGATTTAATACATAAATAATGATTTTTCCCATGTTTCCTAACACCTTTACTCTTAGAAATTCATTGACAGCAGCAGTTTAAAGCTTTACGCTTTTTAGGTTTTAGTATACTGAAACTGGTTAGTTGTGCAGCCTAAGAAGCGCAGAGGCGGAATCCTAACACATCAGTACCGGAAACTAATGTACGCCAGAGGCCTTCATGAAAATTTCACAGTAAGCATTGGGAATTGAGTTAAAGCTGTTGTATTGAAGTTTTCCGAAGTTTCATCCAAACTCACATCAAATGTGACTTTACTGTGCTTGTATTTTATAATATTCACCATAGAGAATCATCATGTTTTAAGGAAAAGGTTAGTGACTAGCTCCCCTGGGTCACATACAAAGTCAGTATCTGTATCTCAGGAACATCCACTCGGACTCTCTAGTTAAATTACTTCAGAACTCTGGATCACTCCCAAGCTGCCCACTCTACTGAAACCTCGTAATATAACCTTGGTACATTATTTTTCATAAGATAGGATCCAGATCCTTACATTCTTTGTGCAAAGCTTTGTGAACATCACTTTATTTGAGAACAGCATAACCATCGGGAACAGTGTGAGAAATTGGGTTGTTGGTTGACTGGGCTGTGAGACCTGGTTAAGCAACTGCCACAATCCATAGCAGGGTAAACCACAAAAAGTACCTAAATTAACCTGTGCTTAACCCTGGGTAGCGTGGCACACAAAGCAGTCAGGATTAATTTAGAGGCTATGTGTAAAGTATTTATGCAGCACACAAAGTAATAAAGTGAAAACACAAAACAAAAAGTATACCAAAGCAATTTAGAAAAACAGAGTCAATTTTAATAAATTTTTTGACACCAAAATGACAAAAATCCAATCAGTAGAACCGGAGTTATGAATTTTTAAAGTTTAAGGTTCAAATTAAATGATCGAAGAGACAACCGCGGACATCTAGTCGAACATGACCAGGTCAAAGGCGAAAGTTATGGCCTACCGCGGTGGAGCGCGATTCACATACAAGAAGTGGATTGGACTTGGTCAGTGCTTACCTTCGGACTTAAAAAAAAAATTTATGAAAAAAAGTGTCTGAGAAGGTAAAATTCAGCAGGGCAAGGTTGTAGGAGGTGTCCGGGAGGGAGCGTCGACAGTGAATGGCCATGGGTTGAAGCTGCAGTGAAGATTTCTACGTTCGGATTTAGTCACCGTAATGGAAGTCGAAAAACTCCAGCAGGATAAGTCAGAAGGCTGCAGCTGGTGACCGTTCCATGAGGTCTGAGACCCCGTTGGCAAAAGACCGCTGAAACAGATTTAATGCTGCAGAGAAGAATGTAGAGGGAGAAGTCGTGAAAACGATCCAACCGGTGATGCACCTCAGCCGGATAGGCGAGCAGGTTGGCCATAGTCTCCTCCTGGTTCTCAGAGCATTTTTGGACCGAATTTTGACCAAGTCCTCAGTTTTGGAAATTGGCCATCTGGGCACCTTTAGCACCACAACCAATGGTCCAGGATGGTGGGATCCCTCTTGGGGGTTCAGAACTCACTAAGGCTGGGCCCAGGTGCAGGTTCAAGATGGTGGCAGCCAGTTGTGTCTCAGAACAGGAGGCCAGCATACTAGCCCTTGGAGTCACTTCTGGTAGTCCTGGGTGCAGGTGTAGATGTAGTGTTCAACAGCAGGGCTGGCCTCCAAGGGTTCAACAAAGGCTCCAAGAAGCAAAGCATTTCTTTCAGGTACAGCAGCCATCTGACAGAGTGCACAGCAGGCGGCAGTTCTTTGAGAGTCCTTCCATAGGTCTAGTAGTGAAATGAAGAGTGGGGCTGAAGGTCCTATTTTTATACAATGGTGTCCTTCTGTGGAAGGTGGGAAAAGTTTCTGGGAGGCTTCTCTGCCTCCCCTGCCTTGGCTCCAAGCTGGCTGCAGTGACAATACAGGGTCATTAGGCCCTTTGTGTGAAGGCAGAACACAGGCTATTAAGGTGTTAGTGGGGTTGTGCTCAGCTCTGCCCCCCCCCTGCATCCTGCCAACAGATGGCCTATTTAGGCACACCTAAACTTTCTAATGAGTGACTGGGAGGAATTCACAAGTCTAACTGTCAGCTACACCCAGTCATGTGACCCAAGACAGCCTGCAGGCACAAAGGGCTGAGGTCAGGAAAATCCCAACTTTCTAAAATTGGCACTTTCAAAATTGTAATGAAAAATCCAACGTTACCATTAAAGAAGGTTTATCATTACAATTTTATAGGTACTAAACATGACATATCTACCTCCTCTCAATTAAAGGGGAGTGCAAGGCTTGGCAAGAAGTCGACATGGCAGTTTACAACTGCATTCAGGCTGCATTGGCAGGCCTGGGGCATGTTTTAAGGTGTTACTTAAGTGGGTAGCACAGTAAGTGCTGCAGACCCACTGGTAGCATATAATGTACAGGCCCGGGGAACAGGGTATAAATCACTCTACAAGGCACTTATAAGTAAATTAAATATGCCAATAAGGTATATACCAATCAAACCATGTTTAGAGGAGTGAGCACAAGCACTTTCGCACTGGTCAGCACTTGTACAGTGCACAGAGTCCTAAGGCCAACAAACACAAATTCAGCACAAAAATAGGATGAAGGCTAAATGTTTGGGGATGAGAGCCAAAATACTGAAACTGGTTAGTTTTGCAGCCCAAGGAGCCCAGAGGTGGAACTTATAGTTCAAGTTCAAAATACTTTATTCAGATACAACCATATCCATAAAAGCACAACAGACATAATTTAAAATACACAGGTACATAATCACAATAAAAGTTCATTAGCATTAGGCATGGATACACAATGTTTAAAACATATATGTTAGAATAAAAACTCTTGTGTAGATAGGAGGAAACTTCTCATGGGTTGCACATCATATTGCGGGCCCGCACAGCAATTCTCAGAAAAGTGCCGACGCGGAAAACTAACTCTTCGTCTACCAATGTGAGTATCCTCCTGTAAGCGTCTTCCAGACTGAAGGGCATGTTTTTTTTTTTAAACTGAGTTAAGAGCCAATTACCATATTTTGTATAAAATTTACAAAAGAATAAAAAGTGTAAAATAGTTTGGCCGCTCTGTCCGTCACACGGGCAGGGTAGGAAGTCAAGGTTTGCGAGAGGAGAACGCAACAAAAATTTTACAGTGCCTGCCCTTAGGCGGAAAAGAAGGCTCCTCTCCCAATGACTCATGGGCAGGGTGAGATAGCTGGCCAAGGGATACGCAACATGTTCAATGGTCATAAAATTGGAAACAGAGGATTTCTTGGATTCCCTCTCCATCCTTTCCGTGCCATAAAGTGTATAAAGTGCATTCCTGAGGACTTTTTTGTGTATGGTCTTAGCTATGCTTGGGCTTAAAAAGAGCCTTCCTAAGTTGACACTGCATAGGCTCCGATTCACTCCGGACAGCCACGGGATGTCCTGCCCTTTCTCGCAGCCAATGCAATTGCCTATGATCTCTCTCGTGAGTGACACTGCCGGGTTTTTCCATATGGAGAGCCAAAATAGGGCAGGACGAGCCCTTATAAAGTCCTCTATGTAGTTTAAGTTAAGTTCTTTATGGCAAATGTACTGAGCAGTGGAGATTGGTGCACCTAAAAGTTTACTACAGAATCTGTTTTCTTCTTGTTGGATGCTATGACTGTTAGCGATGCCCCAAACCTCTGCACCATAAGTGGCTGTTGGTATGCATTGAGATTTAAATTTTAAAATGGTTAAAATGGCACCTGTTCTCTTAGGCCGTGGGAGGCTAAGAATGGAATTGGAGGCCTTTGAGAACTTGCTCCTGCAAAACGCCATGTGTTCAGACCAGGAGCCGTTCGCAGCAAAGACCAACCCAAGATAGGGGAAAGTGCTAGTGCTTTTTAATTTCTGATCTCCCACGGATATAAAATTTAGTTGCTGTTTCCTTGGCCCAAAGGACATTATAAAAGATTTTTTTAAATTAGTGCTTAGATCCAAGCTGGCCATAAAGTCAACAAAGCCCTGCACTAGGATGCGTAGGGTGTGCTGCCCATAAGGACTGCATCATCGGCATATAATAGCACGGGGAGTGTTTTACCGTTTACTTTAGGAACGTCATAGGTCAGTGTGGCCAGAGATTTATGCAGACCATTAATGTAAATGATAAAAAGGAGAGGGGCTAGAAGGCATCCCTGTCTAACCCCTCAACTTACTTTGATGTCCTCAGAGACTTCACCCCCGCTGCTAAACCTGACCCGGGCTTTTAGATCTTTATGTAAGTGCGCTAAAAAGTGCACCAATGCCTCGTCCAAGCCATAGGCCTAGAGAATAGACCATAATCTTGACCTATTGACAAAGTCGAAGGCAGAGGTCAGATCTATAAAGGCCAAGTATATTGGCGAGCGCCGAGCTATGGTATATTTGCCGATGATTAAATTGAGGTTTAAGCATTGTTCGTTAGTGCCTACTTTGCTCCTAAAGCCCAATTGGGAGGGCTCTAAGGTGCCACTAACCTCAGCCCAGTCTAAGATCTTATTATATAGAACTCTGCCCAGGATTTTTAAAGTATTGTCTATTAAAGAAATAGGCCTGTAGCAGTTGGGTTGCGAGCGATCGCCCTTTTTAAAAATCGGGACAATAATACTTGCTGACCATGTTTCAGATATCGGGACATGCACTAAGTTGTTAAAAACATTTAGAAGAAGGGGCGACCAAAAATCTGGCTTGTATTTGATAAGGTCGATAGGTAGCCCATCTGGGCCCGGGGCTTTAATGCCCACACTCTGATGAATAGCTTCCTCCACCTCAGGCAGCGTTATCTGGATCCTAGTTAGGGTCCTGTGTTTAAAATGATCTACTTCTTGTATAGGGGCAGTATAGATCTTTGAGAAATGATTTTCCCATGCCTCACTTGTTATGGTGCAGCTTATGGGAGATAGTAACTGCCTAGTTGCCCTCAAGTCCTTAACAGCTGCCCAAAATGTGTTCCCCTTTTTAATGGTAGCAGCTCTGGTTAGTGCTTCCCATCGATCTTTTAGTATTTCCCATTTCCTTTTGATAATCGCTTGCTTATACCTCTGCCTTGCTAATTTCACATCTGAGATACACCTTGGACTGGTTGACAATGCCTTGCGTAGCTGTCTATTGGCCTCAGAGCAATCATGATCAAACCATCTAGGTCCACGTTGCACAGAGGGGATAGGCTTCAATAGTAAAGTTTTAATTGCCAGACAAAGTTTGGTAAAATCATGAACAGCCTCAGGGTGCGGGTCAAGAGCTGATAGACAGGAATTGATAAGATGCATGTTGGCCTTCGCTAATGTCTGAAACAGTTCAGTGTTGTTAATACCCCGCCATATCAATCTTAGATTATCAGTGGAGGGTGACAGATTCCTGGCGCCACATTCTGCAGTGAACGTGGGCCGGGGGGATAGTCTCAGCACTGTTTTAATTGGGTTATGATCCCCGTGAGTTGTAGCAATGACTTCGGCTTTCAGTAAATAGTCCTCAAGAAGAGGGGAGATAAAAACAATCTATAGTCGATGCACAGCCCCTCCCTCTGAATGTCGGCTCAGGATGGTTATTGACTGATGCTACGCCCGCAATTTCCATGACATTAATGAGGTTATGTGTATTCAGATGTGCTGCCAATTCCATGCCCGGGCGACAGATTTGCCCACTACTGCCGGGTCCTGTGCTGTGTGTCATGTCTGGTATTTTTGCATTAAAATCGCCTCCTAGACAAATGCCTGCTGTTTTATTAAATTCTTTATGGCAATCTAGATCAGTAATAAAATCAAATAGTTTGATGAAAATTCCATTAGGTATCGAATGGAAATCATTATTATAAAAATTAATTAAGTAAAAAGAGACGCCCCTTTTATATAATAGTACTTGAAAATTGTTGCTTTTAGAGCATAGGACCTTAATGCTACTGCCTGCGGTGGTATTTATCCAAATTGATAGGCCCCCCGAAGGTCGGCCAAGCTTGGGGATGGGAACTAAGATATTATGGCATTCAAACCCGTCAATATAAAATTCTTGAGTTGCCCATGTCTCTTGGAACATAACTATGTCCTGCTGTCTTACCAGTTCTAACCAGTCTGGGTCCCTCAACCTAGACTGGAGGCCTGCCACGTTCCAACTCGAGATGCTCAAGTCTGTGTCAACCGAGACCTTGGCTGACACTTGTAAATCATCTGTCTCAGTTACGTACGGAGGGAGCACAAGCTCATAGGGAGTGTCTATGAGTTCCGAAGGGGGTGATAGTCAGTCCTGGGTGTCTAGTTCGGATAGGGCCTGAAACCTATTGTGTGAGATGGGGGATACACGCTCATTTGCAGAGGGCCCGGAGATTGGTTTGTAAAAATAACCCAGCGGTAGGGAGCAAATGTTAGTGCTGTGGTTAGGTGTTAACTCACTGGCTCTCAATAGAGATCGCACCATGAACGGCTTACGAAAATTAATCACGAAGCAATCTCCATCTATGTTCTTAGGGGACGTGCCAACCCACCCGACTCTGTGAACCATAATGATCTCGTTAATATCTGACGGGTGGAACCTCCTATTCTTTGTTAGCTGTCCACACATTTGTTACGTAGGTCGACCCAGGACTCCCTCTGATCCCTCTTAAGGGTTGGAACACCAGCCAACACTAGCACATATGGGGAGGTGGCCGGTGGCAGGCTCAAGACATCTGAGTTAGGCCTTGAATGATTTTTAATTAGGGTGTCTATTGTGCTCCTACTAAGGTCGCCTGGCGCTATTCCAGCATGTATGCGGTCGCGTCGTTAGTGCGCATTCGGTTATGGTCGGGCAAGGTTATAACCGGGTTTTCTCTATGTAAAGACCCTCTGTTTAGGTTAGGGTTTGGTGCTACATTGTCCCTAGGTGGGAGACAATCCCTAACTTGTCTGTATGTGGGGCACACACTATTGCCGGAAAAACTAACAAGTGAGGGGGTGGCGGAAGCAGGACCAATAGCGATGGTAGTTGGAATTTGGCTGATGCTAGCAGTGGCACCAGCCCCTGGGACAATTGTGGGTTGAACTGACATAGTCGACAAGCTAAGCTTCCCCACAGCTGTGTCTAGATGGTTTATACGTTCCAAGAGGGAGATGAATTTAGAATCTAGCAGGTCATTGATTCGCTTGGACACAGTATCAATAACAAAATTAGCAATAGTGTCTCCACCCCCCCATTGTCCAGTAATGCCTCAGTTTGTGTACTAATGGAGCGATGCGAGGCCCCATTTAGTCCTTCCTCAGGGGTGCCAGTACTTCGAGATGACTGCATCCATGCAGACAAGCAGTTACGAGACGCGCCCATTCTGGGTGGTTGTTTCCTGTTTCCCGCACTTCCTCTTGCGTTTGGCGGCCTGGTTTTCCACAATTGTGAGGGTGTCAGTGGTGGATTGAGGCTCTGGTGTGTTACTGCCGATTGAACTCGCGCTGGCATGCAAGGTGTTAGTAGTGCCAGGGTTAAGGGGCTGCGGGGAATCCTGTGCCATTGCCGCGCCCGGTTCAGATGTGAGGATAATGCCTCTCTAAGATGTAAATTAGTCAGTGGGCCCTCATTGCCCAGGGACAGGGGGCGCTCAGTGAGTTCGATTTCCCCTGAAACGATGTTAACCACCCTTTCAAGCATACTATTGATGCTGCTGTTAATGGGGCGTGCAGTTGCTGACCCAGTACGCTTCCCCATAGTATATTTAAGGTCGATTCGTAGCAGACAGGGCAAGCCAAAGATTAGTCTTGGGTTAGTCTTGAAGAGCACTTACCTAGATGCTGCGGGTAAATTGGAAAGGGGGTGGCCCAGCCCTGCCTCTTCCCAACGCTGACGGGTGCAGACGGGCCCGCCCGGGCACGCCCGCACGTATCCCGCGCTGCGGGAGTGCTGGCAGTCTTTTAAGCGCCTCCAGGCGCTGCTGATTCGTGTTGGCGGCAGCGGCCACAGGGAAAGCTGGGACCTGTAGTTCGTGGCCCCCACCAGAATGCAGAAAGAGCGTCCCGCGCTGCTTAAGTGCTGACGGTCTTTTTAGCGCCTCCAGGCGCTGCTGATTTGCCTTGGCGGCAATGGCCGCAGGGAAAGCTGGGACCTGTAGTTCATGGCCCCCACCAGACTGCAGAAAGAGCGTCCCGCGCTGCGGGAGTGCTGGTGGTCTTTTAAGCGCCTCCAGTCGCTGATTTGCGTTGGCGGCAGCGGCCGCAGGGAAAGCTGGGACCTGTAGTTCGTGGCCCTCACCAGACTGCAGAAAGAGCGTCCCGCGCTGCGGAAGTGCTGGCGGTCTTTTAAGCGCCTCCAGGCGCTGCTGATTTGCGTTGGCGGCAGCGGCCGCAGGGAAAGCTGGAACCTGTAGTTCGTGGCCCCCACCAGACTGCAGAAAGAGCGTCCCGCGCTGCGGGAGTGCTGGCGGTCTTTTAAGCGCCTCCAGGCGCTGCTGATTTGCGTTTGTGGCAGCGGCCGCAGGGAAAGCTGGGACCTGTAGTTCGTGGCCCCCACCAGACTGCAGAAAGAACTTATAATTAATACACATATATAGGCCCCAGGGAATTTCAGTCCTGATGAGACCCTTACACTACAAACGGGGTTGAAACGTCATCGACACCAACAGAGGGACAGTCTCTAAGTAGAAACACCAGAAGAACAGTCTGGTGTCTCCTTTGACTGTAATATAGATTGATCAAGACGTCCTTGTCTATACCAATAACCCTTGTTTTTAAGTTACAAGGTCACTTTGTCACTTCTTTGGTTATGGATGCTCTGCTTGGGGTTTTTTATCACTTAATTCTTATCATTGTTCCACCGAAACAGTATGCACGTTTTTATATTTTTTGTTTATACGTTTTTGCATTACAATGGAAATAAATGACTCAGCTTAGTTGAGCTGAGTTTTTGTGACAGCAAATAGATTGGGTTCTAGAAACTTTCTTCAGTCTTTTGAAGATAACGATTTGTTGACAGATTTGTTCTGGTCCACCCATTTATTTTTGGATTCTTTTGATTAAATCTACACAGAGATTCCATTTCCTGTGAGAATTTAAAGAACTGTCTTTTGAATGAGTTCCATGTGAACAATTGTTATAAGTTTTACTTTTTAGAGTGGCATACTTTTCAGTTATTAAAGCATTATTTTTTCTCCAAAGTAATAACCTTGTAAGCATGTGTCATCTTTAATGCTGTTTTGATGATGAGACAATATTGTTTCTAGTCGTAACCCCTCACCACATCACTTGAGCTATGTCTTCACCTCTGGATGGAGAGTCAGAGTTTTTGGAGGCCCTGTTTATGTCGCACACTAAGCACGGAGTCAGCAAAGAACACCACCAGTCTCACATTTGATGCTGACAGATGGTCCCTACAAGTTCAAGAATATCAAAAAAGGGACAAAAGAACAAGTTACATAGCTTCGGTAATGCCTTACCTGGTAGAGACTCTATCTAGCCGCAGATTCTTTACCTTAGAATTATCCCCAGGTATTAGACTGGATCCGGAATTTTTTTCGGGAGCAGTACCCCTGTAAGTAATCAATCAGAAAGTCTTGTATAGCGTGGCATGTCACCCCGGGGGTCTCCAGGCACAGGTGAGCTGTGTGAACCTCAGTCGAAGAGCCAAGTCTAGAGCTGCCTCCTTAAGACCTTCAGAGAAGGGGCAGTGCAAAGGTAGAGGGGGAGGTTGTTCCAGGACCTGGCCACAAGGTAGGAGAAGGAGTGTCTGCAACATCGGCTGCGGCGAATGAGGGGGATGAGGGCCAGAGCGAGGGTGGAGGATTGGAGATTCCTAGCCGGTCGGTGTAATGTTAGGTGGCTGTTGATGTAGGGGGGTCCGGACCTGTGGAGGGCTTTGTAGGCTTGAGTGAGGAGCATGAAGAGGCATCTTTCCTGGACCGGCAGCCAGTGGAGAGCTCTGAGGTGGGGGGATGATACTGGTCCTTTTATGGAGGTCGAGGATGAGTTGTGCCGCCGAGTTCTGGATGGTCTGGAGGCGGTTCAGGAGTTTTTTGGTGCTCCTGTGTAGAGTGTATTACCGCAGTCGACTGGGCTGGGATGAGGGCCTGGATGACTGTATAACTGGAAAAGACAGGGATCCATCGGAAGATCTTGCAGAGCATGCGGAGAGCGAGGAAGCAGGAGGAGGAGACGGTGTTGATTTGTTGCTTCATGGTCAAGTGGGAGTCTAGGATGATTTCGGAGTTATGTGCTTGGCTGGTGGGGGTCGGTGAGGGGCCAAGTGCGGCGAGCCACCATGTATCATCCCATGGGGAGGGCTTCTTTTTGAAGATGATGACCTTTGTCTTATCAGAGTTTAACTTGAGGCAGTTGGTCTTCACCCAGGTGGCGATGTTTGTCATAGTGTATTAGAAGTTGGCCCTTGTGGAGCCTGAGCCTTCTGTGAGGGATAGGACGAACTGGGTGTCATCGGCGTAGGAGATGATGTTGAGTCCGTGGGTCCGGGCGATGTCTGCCAGAGGAGTCATGTAGGTGTTGGAGAGGGTGGGGCTCAGGAAGGATGCTTGGGGTACGCCGCATAGGATGTCTTTGCGTGTGGAGAAGAAGGGTGGTAAATAGATCCTCTGGGTTCGGTCAGAGAGGAAGGAAGAGATTCGTTTGAGTGTGTTGCCCTGGATACCGATGTGGTGGAGTCTGTGACTACTGTGTAGTCTGCAAGTGACGGCTCAATGTGGCGTCATCGGTGTCGTCAGTGCTGCGCACAGTGGCTATATAAGTGCCACCCCAGTGCGCTGACGTCGGTTTCTTTTCACGACATTCAACGTCAGGAGCGCAGAGCCATGAAGAACACTGATCACTGGTGTATGAAAGGGCCCTGAAAAAAGAACAGCCCTGTACATAAAATACGTTCACTGAGCAGGGAGGATGGGTGGGTCAGTAAGGAATCTGTGGCTAGATAGAGTCTCTACCAGATAAGGCGTTACCAAAGGTAAGTAAATTGTTCATCTGATAGAGACTTCTAGCCGCAGATTCCTTACCTTAGAATAGATGAGCAATACCTCCCCGGAGGAGGGTCTGCGAACCGAATTTAGACTAGAAAGTCCTGCAGGAGCAAATAGGCAAAGTGCCCATCCCGACGGACTCGACTTTCTAGGCAGTAGTGCTTGGTGAATGTGTGTAGCGAAGCCCACGTTGCTGCCTGCCAGATGTCCAGGATCGGAACTCTGCGTGCTAACACAGTAGTCATAGCCTTTGCTCTGGTGGAATGAGCACGCAAACCCTCTGGGGGTTGCTTGTTGGCCAATGCGTAGCAGATCTTAATGCAGATTACAATTCATTGGGAGACGGTTCGTTTCTGCACGGCCTTCCCTTTGTTTTCTCCGACATACCCCACGAAGAGTTGATTGTCTACCCAGAACGGTTTTGTGCGGTCAAGGTAGAACAACGCTCTTTTTGGGTCCAGCCGGTGGAGTCTCTCCTCTTCCTGAGAGGAATAGGGAGGAGCGTAAAAGATAGGCAAAGTGATCGACCAGCCTATGTTTAACGGGGTGACCACCTTCGGTAAGATGGGTGCTCGAGTCCGAAGGACCAGTTTGTCTGGGGGGAAAAAAAAGAGTTATATCGAGGCTAAGAGGACAGTGCCTGCAGGTAACTGACCCTCCAGGCAGATGTAATTGCCACCAGAAAGGCCGTCTTGATGGAGAGGAGCCTAAGAGGGCAGGTATAAAGCAGTTCGAAGGGAGCGCACATTAGAAAAGTCAGAGCCACATTAATGTCCCATTGAGGCATAACAGAGGGAGCTGGAGGAAACATGCTGCAGACCGTTAAGGAACCTATTTACAATAGGGGACTTGAAAAGGGATGGTTGATCGGGCAGCTGCAGAGATAGCAGATAAATAATCCTTCAACTTGCCCAAAGTTGAGCCCTGCTGGCCAGGGTAAGAATAAACAAAAGAACCTGGGAAAGGGCTGCAGATAAAGGGTTAATCTGTTTGGCTGTACACCATGCCACACACTTGCTCCACCGGCCGCCATATACCAGTCTTTGCGGAGGGACGCCGAGCTGCCAAAACAAGATTACAGACTTCGGGCAGAAGGTCAAAAGCTGTAAACTGTTGCCGCTCAATCTCCATGCATGAAGGCGGAGCATTGACAGGTTCAGGTGGAGAGCCCTCCCCTGTTGCTGTGACAGGAGATCCTCCCGAAGGGGTAGCCTAATCAGAGGACTGATGGACATGGTCAATAGCTCTGGATACCAGACCATCTGAGCCCAGTCCAGAGCCACAAGGATGACTTGGGCCCACTCATTCCTGATCTTGAGAACTCTCTGCAGGAATGGTTTCGGCGAAAAGGCGAACAGTAGGCCAAACCTCCACTTGAGACGAAAAGTGTCTATAAGCGAGAACCGCCTTGGAAGCTTCAATGCCAAGAACTGCTGACACTCTGCGTTCTTGGCGATGGCAAACGGATCTAGCTAAGGCTCCCCCCACTGCTGAAAGAGACCTTGCACACCTCTAGTTGGAAACGACATTTGTGATCCGCCAGGCATCTTCGGGGGAGTTTGTTCGCACTGCCGTTCAGACTGCCCGCCAGGTATTGAACCACCAGGGTAATGCCCTGACGTTCCAGCTATGTCCAGAGGTGCAGGGCCTCTTGACACAGAGCCTACGACCCCCAACCCGCCCTGTATGTTACAGTACCACATGGCAATGCTGTTGTCCATGACATTTGCAATAGCCTTCCCTTGATTGAGCTTAGAAAGGATTTCAACAGCAATCGGATTGCACGGAGCTCCAACAGGTTGATGCGGAGTCCTGATTCCGCCGGAGACCAGAGTGCTTTGATCTCTGCCAGATGGCCACCCCATTCCAGGAGTGATGCATCTATCAATACCGTCAGATCTAGTTGGGGAAGGGAGAGTAGTCTGCCGTTGACCCAGTCAGCCACCACTGCAGATCTTCTGCAGTGCCCTCCGAGATCTGGACTATGTTGGAAAGATTCCCCTGATGCTGCTCCCACTGGAACTTCAGGTCTCACTGCAGAGCCCGCATATGCAAACAGGCATGCGTCACTAGCAGGATGCAGGAGGCCATGAGGCCCAGCAGTCTCACCGAAACCCAGGATAGAGGCTGAAATACTGGTATCATAACCTAAATATCCTGGACTTGCTGTTCGGAAGGATAAGCCTGAAAGCCACTGTGTCCAGATGAGCTCCGATGAAAGGGGGCATCAAAGAAGAGAGCAGGTGTGACTTAAACATCTTTATAGTGAACCCCAGCGAGTGCAGGAGGTCTGTAGTAGTCTCGAGGTAGGAGACAACCGCTTGGGGCAATCTCACTTTCAACAGCCAGTCCTTGGGATAGGGGAAGACTGGAAGCCCTGATCTCCGCAGATGAACTGCAACCACCGCCATCACCTTGGTGAACACCTAAGGGGCGCTGGTAAGGCCAAAGGGGAGCACGGCAAACAAAGTGCTTGTGGCCTACCGTGAACCGCAGGTAACGTCTGTGGGAAGGCAGGACAGGACTGTCGAAGTATGCGTCCTGCAAGTCCAGTCTCCTGGGTCCAGGGCAGACAGAACTTGAGAGAGGGCACAGGTATAGGGTAGGACAAAGTCCTCCGTCCTTCTTGGGTACAAGAATGTAGGGGGAATAGCAACCCCAACCTACTTCTGATGCCTCACCCGGTCTATGGCTCCCTTGGCTAAGAGAGACGCCACTTCCTGGCGGGGTAATGAGATGTTGACCTCCATCAGCCTGTCACAAGTGAGTGGCATGGGTGAAGGGGTAGTCACAAAGGGGAGAGAGTAGCCCCTTTGGACAATCTGGAGAGCCCAGCGGTCAGACGTTACTGGTTATCGACCTCCAGTGGTGTAGATGATGGCATATCCTGACTCCCACTGGATGCCCATGATGGTAGAAGGGCAAACTAAAGAGGCTTGGAGGCTGTGGCCGCCCGGGGGTGGGGTTGTATTGTGGACTGGCCCAACCTCTGGCTATTTGACCCATGAGGTTTGTGAGTACTGCGTCCTCAGCCATGCGGGGCTGAGAAGCCTAAAGGCCGTGGCAGCTGGGCAGATAGAGACATGGCTGGACACCCCTTCCTTGGCCACAAAAGGAGCGAAAGTTGGAATGTGGTTGGCGAGGGGTCGTGGAAAGGCCAAAGGACCAGGCCATAGCCCTGCTGTCCTTGAAGTGTTCCAGCGCTGAGTTTGCCTTATCTACGAAGAGATGGGAACCATAGAAAGACATGTCCATGAGGAAGGCTTGGACATCCCCCGAAAAGCCAGTGGTTCTCAACCAGGCGTGGCGTATAAGGGCCACCGACGATAAAACCGCTATGCCTAATGAGTCAGTCGTATCCAGCCCACAGTGTTTGGCGAAATTAGCTGTGTCATTTCCATCAGTAATAGCGAAGGAGAGTATGGCTTGGGCCACCTCGGAGACAACAGGGAGCACCTGCGCAACTCATGTTCTCCAACCGCAGTGCCAGGCTGGCAGAAGAAAACATCTCCTTTCCCAAGGTATCCAGCCTCTTGGATTCCCTGTCCAGTGGAGTAGTAAGGAATGTGCCAGGATTTACTCGAAGCAGAGGCTTGAACCACCAAGTTCTCTGGGGTGGGGTGCTGGGTGAGGAAATTAGAGTCCCCGGGGTGGGGCGATGGCAGCGGGCAATTGTACTATTCACAGAAGCCCCCGTGCAAGGCTTGGATCAAGCCCCGAGTAGGACGTCTGTGATGGTTTTGTTAAACGGGATGAGCGGTTCGGATGGGGTCACTCCCGGCTGAAGCAACTCCATCAAGACGTTCGTCTTGACAGCTACAGGGGGCAGCTGAAGGTTCAGGACTTACGCCTCCCTTCTCACAACCATAGCAAATGAGGCTCCTCCTCCGTAGCCACAGTAGAAAGAGAGACCGAAACAGTATCTGTGGAGGTGTCCAGACCACTGGCATTTTCCAGATCCTCACACCAGGTGTCCTCAGTTTCATCTAGGGGATGGTATTCTTAAGGGTCCAGTGGCCCATCCCAATCATCCCCAAGTCCTATCTCATAGGAATAGGACACAATCTCTGGCCTGGAAGGAATGCCTCCCATCGGGGACGTAAGGCAATGGGGCCGGCGAAGGTAGAGGCGGAGGTGGCTCAACCGGCACCAGTCCAAATCCATCCATGGATTCAAGGGGCCCGAATGGCTCCGGGGGCGAACCCGCCTGGGGAAGACCAGTAGGGGCCCCTCCTGAGCCAACAGGGCCTGAAGGCGCTCCAGTAGGGACGGGTCACCCAAATATGAGATGAATGGACTCATAAAATTCACAAAGTTGGGTGGAGGTCACTCCGTCTCCAGGAAACTCAAGGAGGCATGGAGGTGACACCAGCGCAGGCTCAACCACGGAGCCAGTCCTTGAATGTCGACATTACCCCGTCTCATCGGAGGACTTCGACAGACGGGGCAAAGTCCAAGACCTCTTCGACTTTTTGTTCATCTTAGGCTTGTGGGACTTGCCTGGACGACTTTGATTACGACGACTAGTGTTTGGAATTGCGCCATGACCAATCCCGGGACTGGGATCGAGACTGTCACAACGTAACACATTGAGCAGCAAGGAGCTTGAGGGACTGCTCCCTCAAGGCCTTAAGGTCCAAAGCGTAACAATGAACACAGGTCCTGGCGTCGTGGTCACCAAAGGCAGACGAGGTGTTGATTCGTCTCTGACATTTGCCGGTGACAGGTGCCACAGGGCTTGAAACCAGCTTTCCTAGTGGACATTCCTGCCACACCAGGAAACAATGACTCAAAACTCTTCGACAGAAGGTTCGTAAAAAGGTCAGTCAAACAAACTGAGGGTAGTTGTTCTCCGGATCTGCACTGACTGGAGCAGAAAAAAAAGAAGAAAAAAAAAACCAGACATCAATATGTTACGGTGGCGGCCATATAGGCACTGCACGCGTCGCTGTGGGCACCACACGGAGCCGAACAACGGCACCTACTGGTGCGTAGTGGTACTGCTCACGAAAAAATGTACGGATCAAGTTTGACACCTGGGGATAATTCTAGGGTAAGGAATCTGCAGCTAGAAGTCTCTGTCAGATATTCAATGTAGCCATCCATATAGAAACCAAGGGAAATATGTTTTAAGACAAACGTTTAACGTTTGAAGGGCTTCCAGAATAAGAAAATGTGATAAAATACATGCAAGCCACACCACTCTGGTTTTCTAGTGTTCGCAAATGATCACGGTTGATACAGCTCCCTGGCTGTGGAAAGACACCAGGCCCTCATGTGTAGGTGAACCTAGAACACCGGAATGGCCACTGACACTACACTGAGTACACACAGTCACAGTTTTGACCCATTCCTTTCTGGTACGATTTTCCCAACCAAACATGTGGTACTGTTTTTGCCAGGAGAAGTGTGGGAATGCAGGACAGTAGGATTTTTTTAGTGGTTAGATGTTCCGTTGGTTTCTGGCACATGGAGGTGAGAAAATTAAGATTTGCTTTTCATACTTTGCAATTTATTCTGGTAAAAGTATGGAGGTCAAGAAGAGGCAGAAATAAGAGGATAAGAAGACAGGAAAAACAAAATGAGGGTACACATTTTTATGTCAGAGTCTACTTTTTAGACACTGAATAAGGTTACTTAACAAGTAGCTCTGAACACAACTGCACTGAACAATGGCCTCATGGATGAGGTTCATCAACTTCTTTCAGAGGTTACTTCTCCTCCTTAGTGTATTCTTGATTCAAAGAAGGATGTGACTAGTAACGTTTTTTTAATTCGTAAGGATTGTGGGAATTGCGACTTATGTCTCCTCGTTAGCATTCTTAATGTTGGCTGACAATATTTTCAGAACATTTTTGCTGACCTTTAAATTCAGATATCTCCTGCCGCAGTGCACAAAGCTCAACAAGGATGCCCCCATAGGTCATATCCAAATCCACAAGACTCGTTTTCTGATCACAATGATCAATAGCACACTTCCATGAATGTCAGTCCTTAGAAGTAGTAAGGATCAAAGTGATAAAGGCATTTGTCCTAATTGTAGATTTTTCTATGGAAATACCTGTGATGTGTCAATTATTGTTGGTCACACTTGGAGAGAGCAATGGAAATAGTGCTCTGAAACCATAAATAATTGATGTTGCATCAGCTTCCTTGGCATAATATTACTCCTGACATATCAGGCCTTTTAAATGTAGTTAAATGGAGGATTCACTGGACAACTACCTGAATGAGTCTGAGATAGTGTATGTTTCAGATGTCATCACAAAATCCCAGTATCTCACCTTTTCTAGTCCGATCCTTAAATTATTTGCTACACTTCGAGAAGTACTACAACGCCAAGAGACCAGTTTGAATGCAGACACAGAACAAAAGCTATCAGAATTAATTAGCTAAAGTCCTGGCTAGAATTAAGCATTTCTGACAATCATTATTAGAAATTAAGGTTAGGTGTTAAAAGTACAATATAATAACAAGGCTGTGTGAATTGTAAATTGTTAAGTTTTTATGTACATTTATCATACTAAAACTAACAAGTTATAGATTTTACTCACCTTAAAATTTCCTGAACCCAAATTTGCCCGTATATGTATACTTTTTAAAATAGGGAGATAAAATGCTCTACCCAGTAGCACATACTTCAAACTGTGCTAGTATGCAGCTTACTAGCTAATTTAGGGTGAAAAGGTATTACCCACAGAACAGCTATTGGAAGTAATTTTTATGCGTAGACGTTTTAGCCTCAATTTAAACAAGCACTGGCAAAACCAATAGGTCTCGCCTTTGGGACGTATTGGCTTTACTGGTACCTTTTAGCGATGCAGCATGGATAAATAAGAAAAAAAGGCGATTGCGTCATTAAATAGGCGCATGCACGAAGCATGCGTGTGCCTACAAAATGACATGTTAGGCTTTTTTTTCTTCTTATTAGCAGATCCAACTCATATCAGCAAATAAAATGAAAAAAAAAGTGAAAGCATTTTTTTTCCTTTGGAAAGCAGGTGGGGAGGAAGTAACAGGTGGGGTGCTCACAAGGGCGAGCGCATCACGGAGAGGGTACGAGAACTACACTAGGGAGATAGCTGGAAAATACATGCAATCTCATAGAGTGCTTAAACAAAAAGCACCTTAAAAAGCAAACCGTGTAAGAGCACAGTAATGTATACATGCTTCAGGAGAGGGACAAACAAAAGTGGAAGGAAAGCCCACAACGCTAACGAATAAGAAGGAAGCAAATGTGAGAGACAAGTAAGCCAACTAAAGGAGGGTTTTAAGTCCACTGCAAGCGGACACTTCGTCTCGCAACAGACAGCGCATGTTAAAAGGAGAGACCTAAAATTGAATTTTGCTTAATTTGTTCACCCACCTTCACAAAAAAACATAAACCTGCCATTTCAGTAAATTAACACCACATGCCAAATCTAGAGCCGATTTGTAAAAGTCAGTAATGGGCTGGAACATAATTTGAAATGGCAATGTGTTACAACTTCAGCCCAAGGTAAGATTCAAATAAGCGAACTAGCAGAGAAACTGCATGTGATCCTTTGCACACCACTAAGCCATCCAGTTCCACAGGAAAGACGAGTGCTAAACTTAGGAAACAACAAACTATCCAAATGTTTAAAAAGCCAATCCGTCCTACGTTCAGTAACTTTCCCTAGCATTTACATACCTGCCTATTGTCAGCAAAAACCAAGGAAAATCTACAATGCGCGGTGGAAGCATTCATTTTGTGCTAAAATCAAGAATCACTTGAGAGAAAGAGAGGAACTGTTAAGTCAAACAATAGGACGCCGCTGTTTTCTTTACCTCAGCCTTTGCGCTGTGCGACTGGAAAAACACAGCTTCTTTGTGCCCGCACCTGCAACAACACAAAGCACAGACCACCTGAGTCAGAACAAAAGCAACAAACCACAGTGCTCATCGATCAATACGAGAAAACTGTTGAACATTTTTGCATCAACATTGTTCAGGTGATTGAAAGTTATTTGTTCACGAACCGATTGATCTATAAAATCTATTATTTTACCACTTTGCATTTGGAAATAAGCATACGCTCTTTGGATAAATGTGGGTGGGATTTTGTCAAATGCAAACACAGAAACAGGCTTTAAGGAAAGCTTGTGCAACCAAATAAACTTCTTTTGTAAGCATTTTGAGCGTGAATAGTAGTGCGATGAAAGTAATCCAGTTATGATGATTGGAATTTATGTCTCTCCTCTACCCTAGTAGATAGTGTTATTTTCAGAACACTGCTTTCAAAAGCACTTAAGCTATGGTGGGGCTATTTGTAGGCAACACCCCCTGTGCCCAATATGCCACTGTTCTTCTACGAACACTATTCAAACATGTGACATTTGAGAAAAATAGTACTTTGTTCACCAAGTTTATATCAAGCCCTAACTTCAAAACACGATCTTAAAACAACAACACTATGCATTTAGGTGGCTGTCAGTCAAAAACAGATTGAGGATTAAGAGCAAGAGAAGTTAAATGCAGCTACCTAAAGAAAACAAAAACAAGCATTTGCAATGCAACAGGTCTCGGATTTGTAAGAGTTAGAGGTATTGGCGTTGTAAATGACAATGTCTTTTACCCATGTGTTTTGGTTTTGAGTGGATGTATGTGGTGTGCAGTGGAAATATGTGGGTTGGATTGGAATTGTTAGTTGTGGAATTGTGTGTGGTGGAATTGTGTGGCGTGGAGTGGATTTGTGTAGTGAAATTTTGTGCAGTTGAATTATGTGTACAGTTATGTGGTATGGAGTGTACTGGAATTATGTGGAGTGGGATTGTGTGCAATGGAGTGTAACTATGTGAAATTGTAATTTGTGTTGTGGAGTGATATGTAGTGGAGTTTAATTATGTGGTGTGCTGTAGAATTTTGTAGCATAATGTGGAGATCTGTGGTGTGTATTGGATGTATGTGGTGTGTTGTGTAATTATGCAGTTTGTTGTTGAATTATGTGGTGTTGAATGGTAATGTGTAGAGCTGAATTGACTGGAGTGGAAGAATGGAGGGGTAGGACGAAGCGGATAACATGGAGAAGTGGTGGGTGGGAGAGGAAAGCAGCAACATGTGTAAAAATTAACACTTCAATCAACTAGCACTTTAATTAAGACACGATTAAACGGAAACCAATTAAATGTCATTCATGTGTGCTTGGTCCGTGTGATAGAGAAAGGAAAGGAAGTGACGCATGGTCTCTGCTGTCCATTTAGGATGCAGCAAAGCTGAATGACAGACTCCAAAAATTGAGTAAGCAATAGGCGGGTTTAAGCCCTATATTGTATACCACAGAGTATTGCTCTGCGATAGCTCATAATTTGTCAGTTCGAGAAAAGGCTTTAAAGATAACGTAGAGAATTGCACAAAATAAATAAATGTGCACATATTTCACACAGGTCATCGTGAAAGACAATTAATCTGTTTAAAACAACTCAACATATAACTCATCAAAAGAGATGCACAAAATAAAAATGCAATTGAAAGGGCATAAAGAGCATGCAATATTTAAGGCGACCTTTACTAGAAATCTAAAATAAACTATTGCAATTAAAACAAAACAAGCAAGACTGGAGGAGTGGAGGAAAAGGAGACAGCAATGTGAAGAGGTGGTGGGTGCGAGAGGAATACAGCAATACGTGTAAAAACCTAGCACTTTTATCAAATAGCACTTCTATCAAGGCACGAGCGAACGGACACCAATTAAATGTTATCAATCTGTGCTTGGTTCCTGCACCAGAGAAAGAAACGGAAGTGACGCATGGCGTCTGCTGTCCATTTAGGATGCACAAAGCAGAATGATGGAGACTCCAACAAATGGATAAGCAATGGGCAGTTTCTAAGCCCTATATTGTATAGAACAGAGTCTCCGTTCAGCCCTAAAAAATATAAAAGCAAGTGCCCACATTAGGAAAAGCCTCCCAATTGAATATGTATATTCAAGTAATCAATTGTATTTTCCTAAAAAGCCATAACATTCATTACCCTACCATACCCACTAACAAAGTGAAGGTCATAATAACACCAAAAATAAACAATATGAAGCTTCCAAACCCTGGAGGGAGCTATTAAAATTGCAGCATTTACATATTATAAGTGTTCTGTACAGTAAGGGAACGGAAGTAGACAAGTTACAAAATCCGCTCGTGCGCACTACAGCAGTCCTGCACTATTATAAGATTTGGGGGTTGTGTCCCGAAGAGTGGCCTTCTTAAGGTCAGGCAAGGTGTATTTGTTAGTATTGCTATACAATACTTAAAGTTACCGGATGGTTAAATCACGTACTTTGTGCCTGAAAACAAAAGGAATGCCGATCAGATCAAATCTAACCACTGCCAACAAGTGTGCTGTATTGGACTTTACATAATAGAGGAAGCACCCTAAGCATTGCAGACACGTCATGAATGCAGAAATGTTAGCTATGGAATTGGTGTTGGTGCTTCACGGGCAGGCATAGCAATAAACCAGCATTGATTCCTGCATTTGAAACATTACTGTCACAGCTATGGCAGAGAGGAGCCAGCCCGCAGGCAAGATGGCAAGCATGATACATCTGTTTTTTCTATATAATCGAATAAAGACCCCCAGTTTAAATTCAAATTAAGGTACCGACTGCCTGTAAATATACAAAATAAACATGGCTCTGATACCCCAAGTGCTCTTTGGAAGCCACTGCTCGAAATGCAAGATTGGACGGGCAGCAGCCCAGACTCCGAACTCGTCCTCACTTACCGAAGTTGCAGCCCTCCTGAGCTCCTTGGAAAATCCTAGAATCCATCCCCGGATGGGGAGACGGTCCGATTTGTAAAAGAGATCCTCCGCTCTGTACCGAGCTGCTCTGCCTGGCTCCATGTGCTCGGAGCACGCGCTCGCATCAGTGGAAAGCTCCGAGTACAGTGCTGTGACATCACTGCAGGCACACGCACGCACACACGCTCACTGTAGCACACACCCCCTTCTCAGGCTGCAGCAGCTCGAGCTCCGAAGCAGAGAACTACGTCGGCTGGGGGCTCGCCCTTGTAGGGCTGCCTCCTTCTTTGTATTCGGATGAGGACGGAAACATCTAATGCTCAGCGCTTTAGGCAACTCTGAAAATTACGGATTTGCCAACTTATCTGCCGCTTCTTCAGCCTCAGCGCATCAGCTGGGTTCAGCACTTTGCCACACGCTGTCCTGCAAGACCCTATCACATGACAAGAACCAGGCAGGCTTCAAGTAAACACGGCTTCCCAAAGAGGGCTGAGACACGTTTTCTATGGTTCACTAAGATTGACAATCGGTTGAATAAAGATATGGTTTATAAACCTGTCAACACACTCTCCTGCAAAGCAACATAGCTCCACAGACTTAACCAGAGGTGCGCGCGCACCACAGAGGAGCGGGTGCGGGAATCTAAACCAGTGGTGCGCGCGCACCACAGAGGAGCGGGGGGGGGGGGGGGGAAAGGGAGCCTGGCAGCGAGGCGAACGCGCGCTGCTGCGCGTTCTGGCCACCGTCGGGAATGGGAGGAGCGAAGGCGGGACATGCGCCCGCCTTTGCCCAATCGCGTGCCGTTTTTTTTTTTTAAAACGCACGCTCCAGCCAATGGGGGCTTCTGAAAGCAAAACCACACGCACGAGCGTGTGGGTCGTTTTCAGAAGCCCTTTCTAAAGGTCTCGCGCTGCTGCAACGCTAGGCCCGAGACCTAAAAACACAAAACCAGTTTAACGATAAGGGTGCATGGGATATGGTTAAATGTGCGTATTGGGTGGGTAAAATGTAACTTGCACCATTTAAATTATTACAGAACTCTCAAATCCGGGGTTTTACTCTGCATTATGAGACTTAAAGTCCTGTCTGTCCAACTGTAAAATCAGAACTATAAGTCCCACGGATGTAAAGTAAAACAAGTATTGGCAAAGCCAATAGGCCTTGCCTTTAATCTGTTTGCAGCTAGGCTGACCCCTACCCACACAGCGCTAAGCCTTTTTTGGGCTATTTGGGTTAGTTAGTGCTTAGGCTTCCATAACATTTTGCCCACAAGCTACCCACGGTAAATTTGCACCCTTTTTTAAAAAAAATCCTGGGTAGTCTAAAGGTACCCAGGGTTTGTGGATTCCCCTGGAGGAGACCGGAAAATAGCCAAAATATAGCAAAATTTTGAGTTTTTGGGGGGAAAAAAGGAAAAAGTGCTTTGGATAAAAGTGTGTTTTTTCATAAAAATGGCATCAACGAACGGTTTGATGTGGAAAAATCACCATCTTCCCAGCTTTCAGGAACATGCAGAGCTGAATCAAAAAAACAATTTTGTTTACCACAGTTTTGCCATTTTTCAAAGTGGTAGCCCATTTTTCCTACTTTTTCTGCCTTTAGCCTTCTCCCGGTTTGTGGTGCAAACCAGTGTGAAACCCATGGGTGATCCAGGAAAGCTATATATTTCTGAAAACTAGACAATTCTGAACTCAAAGGGGTTTATGTGTACATCCCTCAAGGTTTTTGCAAATAAATTAACTGTTGAAATAAAGAAATATTGAAAACGAGTGGGAAAAGAACAACTACAGTGTTTTCATCAGTAACTTTTAGTCACAATGGCTGATTTACAAAAGCAATGTACCATTACATGCGCTAGACCCTTTTTGTTGAGGGGATATATAGGGATTGTAGGTTCTCCAAGAACCCGAGGTACCCGAGCCAACAACTGAGCTGCACTGTACAGTGGTTTTTCATTGTGTACTGAGTATAGACCAATTTATAAGGTCCAATATGTAGACTAAAAGGAAAATGCTACTTACCCAGTATGCATCTGTTCTTGGCATGTAGAGCTGTAGAGTCACATGCTGTGCATAGCCTGCCATCTAGTGTTGGGTCTGGATGTTTGCACTTTCTTTTTGTTCGAAGAAGTCTTTTCCAGTCACGAGGTAGGTGACTCCTCCTTTCGGTGATAGTGCGCATGGGCATCGACTCCATTGTTAGATTGTTTGCCACAGAGGGTGATAAAGGAGTTAGTAAGAGATGTCCAAGTATATATGTATCTAAGTAAGATGTAACTGCAACAGGTATAGGTACCCGGGGAGGCGAGTGGGCGCATGTGACTCTACAGCTCTACATGCCAAGAACAGATGCATACTGGGTAAGTAGCATTTTCCGTTCGAGGCATGTGAGCTGTAGATCACATGCTGTGCATAGACTATAAAGCAGTTATCTCCTAAAGTGGTGGCTAACCTGTAGCTGTTGCAGTTGTCTGTAATAGTGTACATAAAACTGCTTGGCCCACACAAGCTTGCTGTCTTGCTAACACATCTACACAATAGTGTTTTGCGAATGTGTGAGGTGTAGACCATGTTGCAGCTTTGCAGATATCATCTATGGGTATATTTCCTAAGAAAGCCATAGAAGCCCCTAGTTTGCGTGTGGAGAGCGCTCTAGGGGGAATTGTTAGTGTTCTTTACGCTTTTGCATAGCATATTTGAATGCACTTGACTATCCACCTTGCAATGCCTGTTTTTGATATAGGATTGCCTTTATGTGGTGGAGCAAAAGCGACAAACAGTTGTTTTGCGGAAAGGTTTCGTCCTTTCTATATAGTAAAGAATTGCTCTTTTCACATCTAAAGTGTGTAACGCACGTTCTGCCACAGAAACTGGTTGAGGGAAGAACACAGGCAACTCAACAGATTGGTTGATATGAAAGGCCGAAATGACCTTTGGTAGAAATTTAGGGTTGGTCCGAAGAACCACTTTATTTTGGTGCATTTGTAAGAATGGTTCTTCTATGGTTAGTGCCTGAAGCTCACCTACTCTCCTCAGAGATGTGATAGATATGAGGAAAGCTACCTTCCAAGTGAGAAATTGTATTTCACATCTATGCAATGGCTCAAAGGGTGGACCCATTAGCCTGGTGAGGACAATGTTGAGATTCCACACTGGAGCAGGTGGAAGTCTTGGAGGAATGATTCTTTTAAGTCCCTCCATTAATGCTTTAATGACAGGCACTCTAAAAAGAGACAGATGTTGTCTGTTCTGTAGATATGCAGCTATTGCAGCAAGATGTAAGCATATGGAAGAATACGCTAAATTGGAACGCTGCAGATGTAGTAAATAGCAAATGATGTTTTGAACTGAAGCGTCCAGGGGATCTATTTGATTGTAATTGCAGTATATCACAAATCGCTTTCACTTTGCTGCATAGCATGCCCTTGTGGTAGGACGTCTAGTCTCTTTGATAATATTCATGCAGTCTGGCGGAAGATTAAGGTAGCCAAACTCTAAGATTTCAGGTGCCAGATCGCAAGGTTGAGATGGCTGGATGTCTTATCTCTCCGTGGCTCTGAGTGGGAAGATTGGGATTGAGGTGTAGTTTTTGGTGAGGAACTACTGAGAGCTCCAACACGGTTGTGAACCAGGGTTGTCGGGCCCATGTGGGAGCAACTAGGATTAATGTCAGGGACGCCTGTCTGAGCTTCTGAACCACTAATGGAATGAGTGGGAGAGGCGTAAAAGCGTAGGCAAATATCCCCGACCAATTCATCGATAGTGCATTGCCCTTGGACAATGGATGTGGATGTCTGGATGCGAAGCTTGGGCATTTTGCATTTAGGTTTGTAGCGAACAGACCTATGTCAGGAAAACCCCACATTTGGAAGAATGGGAGGAGAACTGGAGGGTAGAGTTCCCATTCGTGGATCTGTTGTCTTTGACGACTGAGCAGATCTGCAATCTGATTGTTTACTCCTGGAAGGTGTTCTGCAAGGAGAAACATTTTGTGGCGTATGGCCCATCTCCAGATGGTCTGTGCTAGTTGTGACAGCTGGAGGGAGTGTGTGCCCTCTTGTTTTTGTATGTAGTACATTGCTGTCATGTTGTCTGTACGGATCAGGACAGCTTTGCCTACTAGATGAACTTGAACTGCTTTGAGCGCTAGAAAAATCGCTAGCAGCTCTAGATGATTTTATGTGAAGCTGCTTTTGCTGCAGGCTCCACATGCCCTGAATTGTATGCATCTGGAGATGAGCTCCCCAACCAGGGAGCGATGCGTCTGCTGTTAGCACTATCTGTGGAACCGGGTCTATGAAGGGCCGCCCTTTTGAAAAGTTTTGTGTATTTCACCACTGCAGAGAGCGATGGGTGCGGCCGTCCACCAACACTAGATCTGATAAGAGACCCTGAGCCTGGTTCCACTGACGTGCTAAGCCCTCCTGAACGGGACGCATCTGGAGTCTTGCATAAGGGACTATTAGAATGCAAAATGCCATTATCCCTAGTAACTGCATGAACACTCGAGCTGGCAATGAGTGTTGAGGCTGAAACTGACAGAGTAAAGTTTGCATGTTGCGGATTCTGTCCGGATTGGGGTAGGCCAAAGCCTTTTGTGTATCAATTGTGGTTCCCAGACACGCCTGTGTGTTGGATGGATGTAGCTGGGATTTGGACAGATTTACTGTGAATCCAAGATCGTGGAGCAATTGCACTGTTTTGTGAGTGTGACGTAGGCAGCTTTTTTGCGAGCTGGCTTTTATGAGCCAGTCGTCCAAATATGGGAAGACATGAATGTGTTGTCTTCGAAGATGAGCTGCGACTACTGCCGGCACTTGGTGAAAACCCTGGGTGCGGTAGTTACTCCGAATGGGAGCACCTTGAATTGATAGTGCTGGCCTGCTACTACGAACCAGAGGTATTTGCGGTGAGCAGGGTGTATTGGGGTATGGAAATAGGGGTCCTTTAAGTCCAGAGTGGACAGAAAGTCGCCTTGTTGAAGGAGCGGTAGCACTTGCTGGAGTGTGACCATGTGAAAGAGGTCCGACTGAATGTATAGATTTAGTTCTCTGAGGTCTATTATAGGCCTGAGAGAGCCGACCTTTTTGGGAATCAAGAAGTACAGGGAGTATACTCTGGTCCCTTGATGTTTTAATGGGACTGGTTCTGTCACTCCTTTCACCAACAGAGAGAGAACTTCTTTTTTTAGAAGGGTAAGATGTTCCTGTGACATTGCGTGTGATCTTGGAAGAATGTTTGGGGGAGTGTTTGTAAGTTCCAGGCAGTAACCATATTGGATAATTTGTAAAAACCATTTGTCTGAGGCGATGGTGTTCCAGACCGGAAGAAATTGAGAGAGACGTCCCCCTACAGGAGTGGAATGATCAGGGGGTAGCGGAAGGAAGTCACTGTTTATTATTTGCGGGGGAAGTGCGTGTGGAGTTGCCTCTGCCTCTTCCCTTACCATTGTTTCCTCTAAAACCTCCTCTAAAATAGCCTCTTGATGACGGCGATTGGTTGTTGCCCTTGTAAGAGGAGGAGGGATTTTCTGTGGTAATATTTTTGGAGCCACCCCTGTAAAAGGAGCGCCAAAAGGAACCCCTACTCGCAGGTAACTGTAAAGCCCCCATGGACTTTGCGACCTGTGTCCTTCTTCATTTTTTCCAGTGAGGTGCCACTGCTGGACCAAAGAGGTGTTCCTTATCAAAAGGCTGATTGAGAATGGAGGCCTGTACCTCAGGTTTGAAACCTGAAATACTCAACCATGCGTGCCTACGTAGCAGTACGCTTGTGTTTACTGCGCGCGCTGCTGTGTCTGCTGCATCTAATGCACACTTGATGGAGGTATTGGTGATAAATTTGCCCTCCTGGATAAGATCATTTGCTTTAGATTTTGCTCATCAGGCAGAAATTGCATATGTTTTTGGGGGGGATTCTAGAACTTTCGTAAGAGGAGCTGCCACGTCTACAGGCGACAGTTGAGGGGGCGCGAGACCCTTCTTCCGTGCTAACGCTCTTTGAGAGAAGCATTTCCATGCTGGGATGATCACGGAACCGCTGCTAACTGTGACTGAGATGCGGCCCTACTGACTCCGACCTCCATCCTGCTAAGGAAGATAACCTGTGCTCTGCGACCGGCTTCCTGACACTTAAGACCAAGAATTAAACGTGGAACTATTTGCTTCTTTGAGCAAACTCACCGGGGCACCATCGCTGCAGCCGCCGCTGCCGCCGTGAGGGAAACGGTTGTACCTGTCACTCGCAGGCCGTGAGGGGAACGGCCCAACTACAACTCCCAGCGGTCCCTGCGTCCTTGCACACCTGAAGCCGCTATCGCGCCTGGAGGCGCCATAAAAGCTGCACTGCCCTCCCGCAGCGCGGGAGAGCAAACTCACCGGGGCACCATCGCTGCAGCCGCCGCTGCCGCCGTGAGGGAAACGGCCGAACCTGTCACTCGCAGGCCATGAGGGGAACGGCCCTACTACAACTCCCAGCGGTCCCTGCGCCCTTGCACACCTGAAGCCGCTATCGCGCCTGGAGGCGCCATAAAAGCTGCACTGCCCTCTCGCAGCGAGGGATGCGCGCGGGCCAAGCCCGGGCCAAGGGCGGGCCCGTCCTTGCCCGTCATTACCAGGAAGAGGCAGGGCAGGGCCACCCCCCTTTCATCCGTGACGCAGTGGCAGAAGTGGAAGAACCCCTCATGGTGGGAAACCAAAGGTACTGTGACACTGTACAACTCCTTTTTGAGCCCACAAATCAAGAACAGTTTGAGTATCTGGTCAAGTTGGCTGTACTTTAAGACCCAAATTTGCCTACCATTACCCTTCCTAATTCCCCTCCCATCACAATAACCTGTCTGTTGCCTATGAACTAAGCTAAACCTGTTTATTTGTGCTTACCTGTGTTGGCAGAATTAGCATATAAAAAGACTGCTGACAGTGTAGCTTTGCCTAGGCCAATGGGGAAAAGAAAGACATTTGACGAGAGTGGGGAGGGGGGTGAGGTTGGAGTAAGGCGGGATGGCAGGGGAAAGAAGGCCAGGAAATCTCAAAAAACGGCAGCTAGTAATTGTGTAATGGATCGGATAGACACCATAATAAGTGAGTGTGAGGGCATCTTAGAGTGCACACCTACGACACAAACAAATGGCAATAAAAAAAAAAACCCAGGCAGAGTAAAATAGCAAAACCGGCTATTCCGGATATGTTCCGCAAATCAAAAGACAGGTAAACAACAACGGGGATAGGGAACAGGATACTGTGGGAGTACCCACCTTAAACATCGGGCCGACTGCACCACTGCCAGACACAGTACACGTAGATCCTATAATTACTTGTACCAACAGATTCCAGCCCTTGCTAGACATAGAGAATATAAACAATGGCGGAGCAGAAAGAACTGGGTTGGCACAATCCCCTCCGAGAATAGTAGCCAAAAGTCAAGATGTAGCGTCAGGATCCTGTATGGAATGCCAGCATCTGATCCAAATAGTCACCTCACTACGATCTGAAGTGGGGTCCATGAGAGACATGATAGTGGAGTTATCCTCAATGGTTAAATCGCTAGTATTAGATCCAGCCCGAGGAGAGAACAATAGCGCACGGGAAAGGGCTCATATGCTAAGTCCACTTGATGCCATGACTGCCTCTTCTCAGATCGTTGTGACCACTTCTAACATTGATAGTAATACAGTTAATAATAACACTGCTGGTAGGACGTCATTTCCTCCGGATAAAATAAAGTCTATCATGGAAAAAACATCGCTACAGATGATTAATTACTTACCACAATATGCAGCTAGCAATTGTATTAACACTAACAAGACAGCAGCAACGAGGGCACAGTCACCGTTTAGTAGAAAAACCCTATCTCATTTGAACCAACCAGAGACAGGTCGCCTGGCAGGGCCCAGGGTTAAGAATATAACCAATACACATAGCTCTCATAGATTATTTATGGTAAATGTACCAAAATACGACGCACGCAGAGGCATAGAGAATGGGGACTCCTTAACCAATAAAGCAATTCATTGGATTAGGCATGTTCGAGGATGCCGCTCTGTAATAAGGGAAGATATAGTAGCCACTCGAAGGCTAACATCACCAAACCATGACTACGACTGTATCGAACTTACCATGAAAAATGCTGACCTAGTGGAAAATCTTTTCGCACTGGAGTTTCGCACTACTTCACCAGAGCACTCAACAATTCAATTTAGATGCTTTCCTCCTAGCAGTAGAATTCATAATCTGTCCAGAAATAGGTCTATTAGCATCCAGGAGAGCTCCACTCTTGATAATAATGATTGACTAAGGAAAATGTTGCCCCTAAATTACCAAGAGTGCTCTACAGCTAGTCCAATTACTGGGGATAGTCTTATTTGCCCCACAGCTCTAAATGAAGATCAGTCACAACCCCCTATGACTAATCCAGCCCTTTCTACCCAGACAGACTACTCGGTGGAAGTGGATAGCCACCCTTCCTTTAGAGATATGGAGTGGATGTCTTCATGTCCAGCCTTATCCAAGATCTCCATACTGTCGTGGAACATTGCAGGACTGGGCACGAAGATGGGCTCTCCCGAGTGGCACGCTTTTATAGAGGATTTTGACATCTGCCTCTTCCAAGAAACCTGGGCAGAGGCTCCTCTTTTTTGTGTAGGGTATTTAAACTTTCATATCCCGGCAAGCAAGGGTACAAAAGGGAGGCCATCGGGGGGTTTGACTATCTGGGTGCGACAAGAACTAGAGTTAAACATACAGGTTCTCCCAACCCAGAGTCACGACATCCAGGCAGTCAGAGTAACTAAGTGTGACCACTGGATCATAGACATATATAATGTCTATGTGAGAGGGACTAGAGGGAAAAAGACGGGAGTTTTGGCGGCTCTCGATGATCTCCTCGACTTACAACAGGTAGTTTCACACATCATAGTTGCGGGGGATTTTAACATGATGTTCGAGCCCCTAATTAAAGAGGGAGGTGACCTTACTGACGAAGTAGACAGAAAGTGGGGCATCCCATTGCTGGAGCTAGACCCCATAAGGAAGTGGACAGATGTTGTTATCCAAACAAATAATATTTGTATGGAAAAGGGTTTGCGGGTCGCAAATGGTCGTACACATTCTGATAGCTCTGGGGCTAACACCTTTAATAATGGCTATAGTGCTAGCAGAATAGACTATGTCCTGATAAGCTTGGATCTATGGTACGCCCTTAGAGACATGATAGTCAAAACAAGACTCGAGAGCGACCACAATCCCCTGTGTGTGTCAATGGATTTGTGCGGACAAAAAATTAAAACCCAAAAAAGTAATGGACACTCCCCAAGTGACCTCGTTCTATCAAATGATATGAGACGTCTTAAATGGGCAAAAATAGTAGAAATGCCAGATCTGCTAGATAATATTAATAAGACTGTGGATAGCGCGATAAATGAATTGGAAGCTAGTGTAGCAAATCCTGTGGCCCTAGCGCAAACAATAATTATACACAACAAATTCTTTACAAATCTGCGCACACAATTTTTTAAGCAGAATAAAAGTAAGATGGTCCCAAAACAGAAAGTTGGGCAGTGGTACAATAAAGAATGTCGAGAGGCACGTCTAGTTTTAGGGTTAGCCCTTAAAGCAGGTAACCCGATAGCGGTTCGCGAAGCTAGGTTTAATTACAGGCGTACTCCGCTAAAAGCAAAGAAAACATGGGATGACCAAAGGTGGCAGGAATTAAAGGAAGCCTGTGCCATGAAGAATTCCAATTTTTTTGGGGATGTTTACAAATGGGACAGCGGAGGACAGGCTCAGCAGCCCCAAAACCATGTTTCACAGAAGGATTGGGTGAATCATTTTAAACTTCAATATGCTTCAAACCTGACTGAAAATGTGGGTGATATTGATAGAACCCCCTACCAGGATAGGGCCTTTAGTAGGGCTGAAGTAGAAACAGCACTGAAGTCAATAATGATTGGAAAGGCACCCGGGCCAGATGGCATCCTTGGGGATGTCTTTCTACATGACAAGGACAGATGGTGCCGATACATCTTTCTGTTGACCAATGCTATCGCTCAAGGAGCCCCAAACCTGGACTCCTGGAAAGGAGCAGAAATCATACCTGTTTTTAAGAAGGGGGATAAGTCATGCCCAGGGAACTACAGGCCAATTAGCTTAATTGACTGTATGCAAAAGATAATGGGGAGACTGGTGCTCAACAAAGTACAGGAGTGGATTGATGAGTTTAAGGTTTTATCACCATTGCAAGCAGGGTTCAGCGCCTTTACTAGAACCATAGAGCAGGTGTTCAGGTTTGTTTTGATTTATTGGAAGACGGTGACCCTGGGCAAGGGTAGTTTATACGCCGCTTTCGTTGATCTTAAGTCGGCATTTGACCTCGTACCCCGCACCAAACTATGGATAATCCTAAAAGAACTAGGGATGCCACCTGATTTATTGTCACTTATTAAACTACACGAAGACAATAGTGTCAAAATCAGATGGGACAAGCAGGGGGAAGTCACCGAATCATTCCCTGTCGAAAGAGGTGTACGTTATGGCCCGACGCTATTCTCACTTTATATTAATGGAATAGTGAACTACATGAGCTCCAATCCATCTGATGCCCCAGTATTAGCAGGAGAAAAAATCCCCATATTGATGTCTGCGGACAACACATTGATTATCTCCAAGACCCCAAGTGGCCTCCAGAAGGCCCTAAAAACCTTTGAGGAGTTTTGTCTACAGCGGGGCTTGGAGGTCAATGTGTCGAAAACAAAACTAATGGCCTTTAACATGCATAGGGCCTATAAGGGGGGCTTCCAAATGAATAATAGGCCGCTAGATCACGTTAAAGAGTTCACCTATCTATGGGTTAACATTCAGGACAATGTAAAATGGAATCATCAGATCGACCTGGCATCCCTTAAACACAGGCAATTGTCGGGGGTGCTTCACACGGAACACAATACATCACACACTAAGCCCTTCAGCCCGGTACTGGAGATTTATAATATGAAAGTCATCAGCTCAGCCCTTTATGGATCGGAACTCTGGGGGTGCGATAACCTATCCACGCTCACATCGTCAGAAAATCGGTTCCTGAGGAACATCACCAGGCTACCTCAATGTACCCCAATGTGTCCATTACTATACGACCTTGGGAGAAAACCCATTGCAGCTATAGCCAAGCTTCGACCCCTACTGTACTGGCAAAGACTCTGAACTACACCCGAACTTGCAGGATACGCGGTAGGGTTCCAAGATGTAATAAGGGCTGACACTTCTCACCGCATAAAATGGTTATGGGTGGTTAGAGATATGTTATCCAGTCTCGGTATGATCTCACTTTGGAATGACCCAATAAATTCCATCTTTCCCTCAAAGAAGATCTTGAAGGAAAAATATTGGGATAGGATCCAGTTAAATACACTTAGAAATAGCGAGCCATCTTCTTTTGCTTGTCTATTTCTAGAACATAAAGTTACCCCGAGGCTGGAATCTTATTGGAATCTAATCACAAAACCGCTTGATCGGAAATTGTATTTCCAGTTCAGGGTAGGCACACTGCCAGTAGGAGCACTTACTGCTAGATGGCATAAACCCAGCGATGATGTGTGCCCGGTATGCAAGTCCGGCACTGAATCTATGGCTCACTTACTTTTTGCTTGTGCTGGCTATGCCGCTCCACGTCGTGTCTGGTTGTTACCAATTTGTAAGCTCTTGGGCACAAGAAGGGCTAGTGATGCCGAAAGAATCTTACGGACTAACACATCAGCAACGATCGTAATAGCCATGGCAAAATATCTAGGGTGGTCATGGTCACTAAGGTCTAAAGCCCTACGTTTAGGCAAGGATAAGCAAGGAAGTGATTAATATCCCTAACCGAGCTACTAGAGGAGATGTAGGACTAAAACAAGGGTAAAAGAAGTCTAAAATGGGAAGGAAAGTCGTAAATTTTAAAATGTTTTAAATGATGTTTTATTGTAACAAAATTGTAATGACATTATTAACAATCTTTTAAAAAGTGTACTCATCCCATTTCCAGCTTTTATGATATGCTAACGCAGATGTTTTATATGTAGATGTTTTTACTTACTTTGTAACGCTTTTATGACTCAATCAGTCGAATAAAGCTATTGGAATTGGCATATGTTTTTCTAGCTCATCGTAATGAGCCCTATCATATCTGGCTAGCAAAGCCTGAGCATTAGCAATGCTCCAGTGATTAGCTGCTTGTGAGGCTACCCTTTTGCCAGAGGCATCAATTAACTTGGACTCCTTACCAGGAGGAGGGGCCTCACCTGTGGTCTGCGAGTTAGCTCTCTTGCGAGCATTAGAAACCACAAGAGAGTCTAAGGGCAGCTGACCTTTGATGTAGGCAGGGTCAGTAGGTGCTGGCTTATATTTCTTCTCAACCCTGGGCGTGATGATTCTTGCCCTTACAGGGTCTTTAAAAACCACATCTGCGTGCTTAAGCATCCCCTTAAGCATTGGTAGTGTATGTGTAGTTTTCTGAGTGGAGCTTAAGGTCTCAAACAAGAAGTCCTCCTTTAAAGCCTCCTTATGTAGCTCCACCCCATGGTAATGAGCAGCCCTATTAAGAAGCTCAATGTAGCCTATATTGTGTTCAGGTGGCGATGGCCTGGAAGGGTATAAGTCAGAGTCAGTATCTGTGTGTGGATCAGTCTCATAATCCTCCCATGGGTCAACATCTTGTGGCCTATCCTCATCTCGATTCCCATCCCCTTCATCTTGTGGGTCAGGTGATAGTGGTGGTGGTGAATTAGTGGGTGTGATGAGTAATTGAGGATTGGTAGGTGAAGGAGGTGGCACATAAGGTGGTGAAGGGTTTGTACCCACATTCCTTTTCTTTAGGGGAATGTGGTGCTCATCCTGTTGGGCCAATTTCCTTTTTTCAGGCAATTTGGCATGAATATGTCCAGTATTTGGGTTAATAACCAGTTCTTTTTGTTTCGGATCCGAAGGTGTAATATCAGACCGAGGCTCTTTTGTCGGAGTCTTTTTAGCTTTACTTGCAGTTTTTGGCGTCGAAAGTTTCGGCTCCGAACTCTTCGGTACCAAAGATTTAGGCTTCGACAAAGAAGGAACGTGGACCAGGACGTGCTTGGATTTCGGCGGCCAGGACTTCGGCATCGGCGCCTGCATTGGGCCGGCTCGAGCCCGACCCGGAAGGCTTTTCTTTGTGTTTCGGCGCGGGCCCGTGGGCGGGGTGCTCGAAACTTTTTCTCGGTGCCGACCTTGGCCCTCAGGCAGAGGAAGGACCGGAGCCTTTTTAGGTCTCGCCTGGCGTTGGAGCGCGCATGCGCTCCTCGCCTGCGAGAGCTATAGTCAACAAGTCAGTTTCAAGAAGGGGACTCGAGCCCCGCCCCTCATTTTCATTGGGTAGTGTCAGCGTTTATGTTAAACGCTGGCTTCCCATTGAAAAGGAGGGTTTTAGGTTGCCGCCCTTTGGCTTTTTTGGACGGCCCCCAAAGACTCGGTCGCCTGCATTACGGCTGTCGTGACAAAGTTTCTTATCAGAAGCTACGTCACGCTGCCTTGCACGCGCCAGTCGGCTCTCTTATTGGTTGGCAACTAGCAAATAAGCACTGTGATTGGTGGACCTTGTCAACCAATCAGAGAGCCTACTGGTGCATGCTGCAGGAGCGCACAGCTGCCTTTCTAAGGCGAGCATATTGACTTTGCCCATGCTTGTTTTTATTGTATGGCTGTTTCAATGCTATATTTCAGCGGAGAAAGAACACCAGGTTCTGAAGGCTTGGTATATATTTTTTAACTTGTTTTGACATGGAAATACTGGCCCGTGCCAATGGCCCAGCATTAAAACTACATTTCCCACAAGGCCATGCTCCGGAAGTGATGTTACGGCGTACTGTTATACGTCCGTGGCCCGGATGTTAATTCTTTTCCCCTCAGCAAAGGTAAGAATGGCGGAACTACGGTGGCAGCAGAGTTCACCGCCTGATCATGGATTTATTAGTACATAGGACCCATAACTTGAAGATTTCACCAACATTTTTTTGCCGTACTGCATTGCTTAAAATGTGCTGCGTGTTTTGCCATTTTGTCGCATAATTTAGGTAACCTTGCTGTCTAATTTGTTTCTCTGTCGCATAATCCTAGTAGCCCTTAGTGTGGTAAAAGCTCTGTAGCGTGATCTGGGGGCAGTTGTTCTATTGTAGCCGGTTTTGTTTAATGCTCACTATCTCCGAGGCATTGCAGTTCTTTGTGCCAGGTGTCATTAGTCTCTAGAACAGAAGATTAGTAGCTATTGGTTAGTAGTTATTGGTATATCCATTCTTTTCCTACGCTTTATTTTTCGTAGATTAACATAGTAGGAGTTGGGTGTGATCATCGGTGAGGGGGTTTAGTGGCTGTTCGTGCAGATGTGAGATTAGATGAGCCAGAGGCTATCAAGAATTGGTAAGCGTCCTCATCTGGATCAGCTGAGGGAGTCTCCAAGTCCAAGGGGAGAAGGAAGAATGGTGAAGGGACTCGCTCCTTTGAGCACTGACTCTTTAGGTACTGATTCTTCCACACATTGACCGACCCTCCCTTCAAGATATCCAGAATCCATTCCATCAAGGGCTTTTCTTAACAATGATCCAGCAGTACTCAAATACAGCTACAAAGAAGTAGAACATTCCAGTGGCAACTCCTACAACGGTATTATATAAAGGGCGCACTATTTCTGTTTGCATCACAGCGCACCTTTCATTTTAACCTGACCTTAACCAGCTGCCCCCCCCCCAACCCCTGGGCAGCAGCGAACTCACTGCAGTCCTGATGCAGTGTCTTAGTAGAAGGCAGAGTGGCTTTTTTGTCGTTCTGTCGCAGTGAAGGCAGCACCCGACCTGAACTTCAAAGGGGAACAGAGCTCCCTCTGTATAATGGTGCAAAGTGACTGCACTTGCCAATAGAGGGTGCCTTCAGGGGGAGTGCACTGCTGCGTCACGTCTTTGTGAAGTACAGTCAGTGCACCGCTGAAGGTCTCTTGGCTCTGTATCTGGATCCATAATATGGCTTGGGCTACAGACAAAGAGCCTGATTTATAGTTTGGTGGATGGGCACTCTGACATATAATTACATAAAAAGGCTTTTCCTCCAGATTCCCTTGTGGTGGCTTCAACGGAGAAAAAATTTAATGCAAGCAGCTCGACATCTGCAAATGCTCCTGAGAAGGAAAGTAGGTAGTTGGCCCCCTTAAGTAAAAATCTGTCTGACTGGCATTATCAGTGCCCCTAGCTAGTAATGCGTTTTCGTTGGATCACTTTGAAATTTGAGGAACCACTTTATGGAGTGCCTTCCCTTTTATTTTCCGGAAGATTTTAAAGAAATTCTTAAGGCATAGTCATAGAATATATTTGAGGTTGCCAGAAATACAGTAGCCTCCCCACTGGTGATTTCTGGCATGATGTTTCTGGTTGTGTCACGCTTCTTTGTCACTACAGGCACAACAGAGAATGCTTCATTTGTCTTTTAATAGATTCACTCTGGTTCTCGTGCAGGCTTGGATAGTCAAACATAAAGCCTGAAGCAGAGCCCTTGAAGTCTCTAAGCTGTGGGAGCAAAATAAAATTCCAAAAGTGCGATTCATAGAATATGGCCTAGGCAAGAATGTACTCATGTGCTAGGCTGGGAAAAGGCTTCTTCAGGAGCAGAGGCTACAGACCTTTCAGCACCAGAAATATTCTTGTGGCACAGGTAACAACCAGCAACAGTTTGCTTGACCAGGAAGAGCCCCCAAAACCATAATTTTTTTATTTTTGCCTACAGTTTGCAGCTGGATGAGATGATATGGCAAATAGTATTGATGGGCTCCCCTTTCCACATTGAACTTACTAGACACTTAAATAACAAAGGCCGAAAAAGAAAACTGACCTGCGTATAGTACAACTAACACTACGTGCATGGCAGATGTACTTAACTAAATTGAGCAGACAGTTGCCCACTCGCAAAAATTCCCACTATGAGAGGTACCAACCCTCCGGCAAAGTGACTACAACTTGGGGATGCATCGCCAGGACAACTGGTACACTGCAGCAAGCCAATGACCCCTTCGGATTACTGGCAATGCAATTTCTACAATACCAAACAAAATTTAGCACAAAAAAATAAATAAAAGGTGCGGAGTTCCAGCCCCCTCCCCCTCCCCTTCCACCTGTTACCCAATGTTGGACGTGCAAGATTTCACATTGCATACAGATCAGGGTAGGTGAGTAAAAAACAAGAGTGTAACCAGCCCTGAGAACAGATTGTCAGAAGCCCCCATTGACAGTAAGAGAACAAGCATTTGCAATGCAATAGGTCTCGCATTTACACGAGTTTGAGCTATTGGCATTGTAAATGACAATGCCTTTTATTTATGTTTTGATTTTTAAAACATAAATAAAAGGCATTGTCATTACAATGCCAATAGCTCAAACTCGCGTAAATGCGAGACCTATTGCATTGCAAATGCTTGTTTGTCTTTGGTTGTTGGGGCAAGGGGGTTTCTGCACTCACGGTACGCTGACCCGGTGTAACTTGCTCCTCTTCTTCCATGTCGGAGTCGGCCTTGGAGACATGTTCCTCTTCCTCGGCTCCTTGAGGGTGTGTTTCTTCTCGGTCGAAATCTTCGCCGAAGATGTCCGGTGCGGAGCCGCCTTGGTGTTGCATCTTGTGATGTCAAGCCCGACGGTCACGAAGCGTCTTGTTTGATCGAAATGATTGGCACGTGTCGCAGTCTTTCTCATCGTGTTCCGGGGACAGAGATTGCACACTTCGTGCAGGTCGGTGCGCGAAAAACTTGGCGCGACACCCGGGACAGAGCTTGAATGGAGTCCGTTCCATCGACTGCTAGCGAGCCCGGCGCAGGTAGGCCCAACGGCCCTCCACGAGTTTTCCGATCGAAGATCTTTAAGTGGAAACGATATGCGGAGAATGGGAAACGTGATCGAGAAACACTACCGTCGAGGGTAGTGGATTGCGCGTCGAAGGGTCCCCGAGAAACGGTGCTGAACCGGAGCGCAGCAATTCACATCCGAACCCGATGGCGGAAAAAAACAATCTAACAATGGAGTCGATGCCCATGCACACTATCACCGAAAGGAGGAGTCACCTACCTCGTGACTGGAAAATACTTTTTCGAACAAAAACAAAGTGCAAACATCCGGACCCAACACTAGATGGCAGGCTATGCACAGCATGTGATCTACAGCTCACATGCCTCGAACATAGGTATTAAGGTAACCTATGTGATTGTGAAATGGGCACAAGATAAGGGGCTTAGTAGGAGTGGTTATTTGAACATTTCTGAATTTGTGGGTACCCGTACGAGCATATGATTTAGAAGTTATTTTTCAAAATGTCTTCTTTCTTACACACTGGCTTAGATTTGGAAGGCACAAATGCAGCAAAATGCAACTGGCAATAATAAATATACTACTATCCTATGATCCCACATGTATTCTGATTAAAAGAGTACCTCAATTGTATGGGTAGGCCTAGTGCATGTGACAGTCAACGGCCCAAAACGCAACATGGATACATCACATTTTTCCACTCAAAACTGACACGCTTCTAGCAAAGTGGGTCGCTATGGATTTTGGGCCCTAGCTCAGCCGGTACATATGAAAACCTGGGAAACTTAAGAAAATCTGACATTTTGAAAACTAGACACCTAGGGGAATGCTAGGGGTCACCGAGAATTTCAAGTTGGCTGATCAGGCATGCGTGTGTGCGTGGGCCTAGTGCATGCGACAGGCAAGCATCAAAGCAAGGTTAATGGGATTCTCCCAGAGTGACTCTCATTGACCCTGATTTGTAGGCCAAGTCACACAAGAGGGGTAGCATTTTTATAGGGACAAGTGGGGGAACGCTGAGTGGTAGGAATTTTGTGAATTTCCTGCTGATTCAGGAACTTTATGTCACATAAATCAAGGTAAATGTGCAATTTTAGGCAAAATTTGGGGTATGCAGGGCACTGCGGGTAAGAAAACATTACGTGATCCATGCAAGGCATACCACCTTGGACTCACCCGAATGTCTTGTTTTCAGAAATGTCTGGGTTTGGTAGGTTTCCTCAGGTGGCATCTGACCGAGCCCGAAAAGGGCAGCCATTCAGCATACAAGTAGGACGATAATGAGACTTAGCCCAACTCTGCTACCCCTATGTATTACAATTTGTTTTCTAAAAGCACCCAAAACCAAACTTTCCCTTCTTGCCAAAAAGATGGAGATGCATTAGTCCCCAGAGGGGGCGGCAGAAAGACTGTTGAGGTCATATTGGAGGTGGGGGCTAGGTCCAATGTTTGGGCTGGTGGGCAGGCCATCCCCACACTTTGTAGCAATAAAAAAAGCTCCCTGGTATCTAGAGGGCTTTCTGCACCTCCCATCGGGGAAGTTTGGAGCTAAAGACTTCTTATCTGCCCCCTGGGGGGTGGGGGGATAGAAAGACTGTAGCGGGTCATTTGATGGGTGGGGTTAGGACCAATGCCTAAGTGGGATGCCCCCACCCGTTTCTCCCTGGTGTTTAGTGGTGCTCTCACCTTTCACCTGAAAGAGAATCAAATGCACGCCACATGTAAGAAAGGATCCAGTGTCCTAAGGCACATATTTGACTTCTGCACCGGGGTATTATATTTTCTTCACAACAATGAGCAAAAATCGTTCACAAAGCCAATAAAATGGAATATGTTTCTTTCCAGGCCAATTCCTGGCTTGATTTTATTGTGAAGTGTACACACATGTTATGTTATATTGATTTGCATAGCGCACTAATCACCAGAGAGGGTATCCAGGCACCTAGGAGGGAGAATACAGGTTCAACAAAGTGTTGAAAAACACAATTGTGAGGAAGGTGCTCCAACTGGTCTCCGTGTGGGTCGCTGGAGTGGTACTAGAAAGAGCCGGCTTTTGTGTGTTATGTTGAGGAGGGAGGAGTGCATTATTGCTGCCCTCTTCTCATCCCCACCTTTCCGCTCTCAGAAAAGTGGGCCAAGAGTGAAAGGAAATCAGCATATCCTTGCATCAGCCATACCATGTTAGCAGTGCCATTTTACATGCTATTACAAAACAACATAAATAAAAAACATATGTATAAAATGAAAAACAAATCCACTGCAAAGTGCATTAGAAAACAAACTTTGCCTGCAAAAACCTACCCACCACAGAGCCTCTGCTAGTGTGTGAACTTTCTTGATGTTAGGCTGCGGAGGCATGCTCCTTTTCTCAGGCCATCCAGGATTTCGCGATTTGCAAAAAAAAAAATCACTAAATTGGCAGTTTTGTAATAGCCTGCACTTTTTACAAACGGCCCAGGAAATTAAAGAAATGCAACACCTGTTATTGGTCTAACGTTGACCGCTGAGCCAAATAAAAGGAGGGGGTCAGCGGGCAGGTAAGGTGTTTGTTTACTCACCTACCTGCTGCTGCTTCGCATACCCCTGCCTGGAAGTGCCTAGAGCGAGCCTGCTGCTGAAGACAGGAGAAGAAGATAGAAGACAGAAAGGAAGATGGAATGGATAAGACAAAAGGGAAGACAGAAGAAGAAAAAGAAAGCAAGAACTGCTGCTGCTTGGACTGGGACACCAAAGAGCAGGTAAATTTTGTCCCGGCAAGATGCAGTTTCTCAGCTCCTTCTCCCCTGCCCTAAGCACTCCCCACCATCCATGGGCTGAAAGCGGTTGGTATGACTGCTGAGGGAGAGGTAGGGAACACAATGCGGCGGGCCCAAGGGGGCAACATGTGTTTCTTTCTTTTTTTTCTCTTTCAAAGAAAAGAAAATTCTGGATTGCCGCCCATGGGCATGCGGCAGGACTCGCTAGGGGCAATATTTAAAAAAAAAAAAAAACGTTAGAATTCAGGTCTGCCGCCCACAGGCATGTGGGCGGGTCCCACTGGGGTCAATATATTTTTTTAAATTAAAAGAATGCATTTGGGTCTGTCGTCCATGGGCATGCGGCGGGACCCGCTGGGGGCAATATTTTTAAAAAGGTAAGTAAAATAATTTATCACTAAAATGCAGCTAAATTTCAATTTTTGAGCAGCTAAACTTGCTAATTTATGCCACAGTATCCAGGGAGGTCTGTTTTCTACAGCGCGTGCTTCCTGCTCAAAGGCCTTTTAAGTCCAAACCATTTCACTGTGCTAAGAGGAAACTGCTTAATCATCTCCTTAATGCCCGACTACCAGCACTGCCTCTTTCAAAATGTTGTTTTAGTGAAAAGCTCAGTTTTGGGAAGCAGAACGTAGAATCTCCATCTAAGTGCGAGATGTGATTTCTGAATTATCTGAGAACTATGAATAAAAAAAAGGCAACTCTGAGCTGCATTAGACTTAAAAAAATACAACACCACTTGTGTTTTAGCAAATACAACATTATGGTGATGAACGCACCGAGGCATTCAAATTCACAAGGGCATGGATTTCAAAACAAACCGGCACAGACTTCTCCAACATGGGCATTTATATATATTTGCAGTATCCCAAACAGAAATGTTGCAAAAAAACTTAGAAGCACTGTTAAATATGCAAGTGTAAAATACTGCCTCCTGCCTAAGAAAAAACAGAAATAAAAAAATGATATAAAAAACAAAAGCCTTACTATCCACTTTCACAAACTCTAGAATTTGAGGAAGAAGCACACAAGAGTGAGCAAGAAAACATATACTCTCTCATGGAGTACTTAAAGAAAAAGGTAGCTCCCTAAAGTTGAGCAATGGAAGGACATGTCAGCCAGCCAAGTGGATAGTAACGAGGTTATGCTCCAGGGGAGGGACAAACACAAGATGGACAAGGAAAGCCATCAAATAAGAAGGAAGTAAAAGGGAGGGACAATAAAGCCAACCAATGGTAAGCAATGGACAGGCTGTAAATCCCTGCAACTTCTTGGTAAGTCCACGATAGGATGAGATAGCTTGTGCTGTCTAGAAGATTTAACCTATCAACAGGACTGGATAAGTGAAACACACATGGAAACCTGAGAGCTTGGTTATTATGGGTGTGGCAATGGGGTAAAAGTGGTTGAAAGATGCTTCATTTGAAACATGAAAGTATTTTGAAAGTACAAGTGACTGACTGACTGGGTAGGTGTACACCATAGAAATTCCAAAGTAAAAGAGCAAACAGTGGTTGGCGAGAGTGGGTTAATAAACGTCCAAGCACTGCTGTTTTGAACATGTGGCTATATAGAAAAAACAATGATTGGGGAATATATTACATTTAATATTGTTAGCATTTTGATAACGTGTCATGAAAGGGTCTGGCCTGCTCAAGGTCTTTTCTACCACTGTGAAGCAATACTGTTTTGAGTTAATCTGTCAGCCACTGGGAAGTCATATGCACCCTTTTAAACAAGCACTGGCAAATACAATCTCTGCCTTCAATGTATTAAAGTGTGCAAGCACAGGCATGTACAAATGCACGTTTTGAATAAGATTAGCAAAATTTGTCAAAAAGCTTAAAGGTAACCAAGAAAAAGCCAGCTTATGCCAGCTGGCCCCACCAATGCATTATGTTCAGCAGGTGAGTTCTATTTCAAAAATGGTGTTTGATTGGCAGGCTTTTGGGATTCCCTCACCGTAGTGACTAGCGGGTGCTATGATCAGAAAGGTATCGAGCTAGAAGCACTTCCATGAAGAGCAAATGAAGTTAAAATTTGCCCTTCTCCGCATTGACCACAAAAGATAAAATGAAGTTTTCGCCGCCGATTGTGACCTGTGACCTGTGGGGGACTCCAAGCCCCAGAGAGCCCTGCTGTACGCGCCTGGAGGCGCCAACATCATTGCTGTGCGCCCAGGGGGGCATATTTAACGCCTTGCGGCACCCGCTTCGCGGGAGCCGCTTTGCCGCCGATTGTGACCTGTGACGGACTCCAAGCCCCAGAGAGCCCTGCTGTACGCGCCTGGAGGCGCCGACATCACTGCTGTGCGCCCAGGGGGGCATATTTAACGCCTTGCGGCACCCGCTTCGTGGGAGCCGCTACGCCGCCGATTGTGACCTGTGGGGGACTCCAAGCCCCAGAGAGCCCTGCTGTATGCGCCTGGAGGCGCCGAGATCAATGCTGTGCGCCCAGGGGGGCATATTTAACGCCTCGCGGCACCCGCTTCGCGGGAGCCGCTTCGCCGCCGATTGTGACCTGTGGGGGACTCCAAGCCCCAGAGAGCCCTGCTGTACGCGCCTGGAGGCGCCGACATCACTGCTGTGCGCCCAGGGGGGCATATTTAATGCCTTGCGGCACCCGCTTCGCGGGAGCCGCTTCGCCGCCGATTGTGACCTGTGGGGGACTCCAAGCCCCAGAGAGCCCTGCTGTACGCGCCTGGAGGCGCCGACATCACTGCTGTGCGCCCAGGGGGGCATATTTAACGCCTTGCGGCACCCGCTTCGCGGGAGCCGCTTCGCGGCTGATTGTGACCTGTGGGGGACTCCAAGCCCCAGAGAGCCCTGCTGTACGCGCCTGGAGGCGCCGACATCACTGCTGTGCGCCCAGGGGGGCATATTTAACGCCTCGCGGCACCCGTTTCGCGGGTACGCGCGCAGGCGCGCGCCGGGCAAAGCCCGGGCCAAGGGCGGGCCCGTCCTTGCCCGTCAGTGGCAGGAAGAGACAGGGCAGGGCCACCTCTCGAACGTTTAGGGTCGTGTCTCTAAATAAGATTGGACTTAAAGATACTGTGATTCACCTACTCGAGTGACCAACTGCATAAAATTGGTTGGAGGCCACGTGTGTTACTAATTATAGGTGACTTAAAACAATTTGCTATTTTGCACATTAATATCTTGCTACCAGCATTTTATAGGTTCCTGTAGCTCGTGTACCAGGTTTTCTTCTTTTAACTTTTTGTATTTTGCACTTGGCGCTTCGCTCGTATTCCTAACAGAATTTTTAATAGTTTTAAATTGTATATGTATAGTTTGTGAAATATGGTTATTTAATCATTTATTTAATATCTGAGGACAATTGGAACTCAGTGGTAGCATTTGCACTTTTGCATATTTGCACTTTTGCTTTTCAGATCCTCTTTAGATCTTGACTTTACGTTAGGAGAACATTGCATTTTATATTTTTGTGGTTAAGCTAGTAAATAGGCTGTGTACTGGTGGATCTCCCTTGGGGATTTTTGAGTTTCAGACCCACAGCTGTAGTAGTAGGTAATCAATTGACCTGCACTATGGGGAAAAGGAAGCAAGTGGCGAGTCAGATATTGAAAACACCAAGTAAGCACAGGAAAGTTAATATGACTCTGCTAAATTACCTAACAGGGGCAGTTGGTGACATCGAAAGGCAGATAAGCTCTGTGGAAGAAACACTAAATATTGATACGGTGGATCCACCGCCAGTATTACAAAAAATAACAGATAGTACCATGCCAAGGGATGTAGTGGCTGTTGTGAAAGATCTTTCGATTGTGCAACGTAAAAATGGCTGTATTCAGGAAATCTCCGATGTTACTCCTTTTGGGGAATTGGATAATGATCATTCACCTCCCCCCCAAAAATCTTGTAAATCGCTAATTTTAAGGAAACTTGATAAAACCGTTGAAGGCACACATATAACCCAACCGACTCCTACTCCTAGACTAACTACAACTCACCCAAGAAAGTTACAGGGAAAATTGCAGGGTGTCAAAAATAAAACACAGAGTGATACAGGCAGTGTAGGCGTATTGAGGGGGAGGAAAAGTAGCAATGTATCTCCATGTGAGCCAGTAAACCTGCCCTCGGTCATTAAGGACCTAAAGGAGTTTGTTACAAAATCTATTAGTACTCTTGCGGGCAGATTGGACAAAATAGAAGTAGGTTTGGAGAAAGTCCTAGCACCCCAGAATAAGGCCGCACAGGAAAGGGTTGTAGAAACTCAGAAGTTACTGGGTACGTCTATATGCCCCGAGAAGGGTGTTTTAAAAACCATTCCCCGGTCAGCAAAGGGTTCACAAGGAGCAATTGAACAGAGTGAGCCATATGAACCTCATCCGACTATAACAGAAAGCACGGAAAATAGGACCCCATTAGGGAGTAGGGAGCACAGACTAAATGAGACGGGAGGGATTGGCCACAAAAGAGCTGAAAGACGGATAGGAGGGGAAAGTACGAGTACAATAATTAACAATACCCCCGGGGTGATGCAAAATGCAATAATACTTAACCTGCCACCGGCTGCTGCACCGTATACTGTTATTTTAGCCAATGTTCCCTCTCTTCCTGTGCCAGAAACGGAAACTTGGCATGCCCTAAGAAATAAAAAAATACACTGGTTGGGTAATCGGATAGGTCTGACCAGAGCACTTTTTGGGGAATTTAAGATGGTGAGGAGAATTAATTGGATAGGAAAAAACAGAAAACTTTTTGAAGGCGACTGCATTGTCCTCTCGTTAGGATCACCTGCGTTGGTAAGGGAAATTTTATTGAGAATACAAAATTCGATCGCTATCAATACTAGTATTCAAGTATACCCATTGGACTTTTTTATCAGCCATCGTGCCCAAATAAGCCTGAAAATCATGGGCTCTATAGACAGGCCTCGGATGGTCCACTTTACAATTTAGCAATGTCAAACAGATTTGGGCCGCTAACCACTTTGGATGAAAATGATTGACTATCAATCTGCCAGAACTCGTCAGGAATTGAAACCAGAACCGATCACGGTGCTGAAATCCCACGTGTATCTATCCTGTGTGGCACAACTCATGACGAGCCAGAAGATGAGGGGGAAATAACCCTAACAGTGAGGATTCTATTAAGGCAGATTATACTGAAATAACTGACCAAGCAACGGGACTATGTAGAATCCTGTTCTGGAATATAGCGGGCCTAAGGAATAAAGTGAATGATCCGGTCTGGTTGAATTTTATTAGCAATTTTGATATATTGTGCTTACAAGAGACATGGGTTATCGATGAAATACACATCAATGGATTTAAGACATTCCATACACCAGCTATTGAATCAGCGAGTGGCAGATCTAAGGGGGAATATGTGTATATGTCTCAAACTTGTTAGGGGCACACAACATCGAGATGGTTAGATCTGAAATTTATTATCAAATTGTTTTAATACATACGGTAGCAAATTGTACATTGGCTCTGATCAATTTTTATAATAACGTGGAAAAGGGGCAATTGGGGGTCATATTAGGGAAGCTCAGCAATGACATTAGTAATTTAAAACTAAAAAGCGAGACTGAAATTATCCCTATTTGGGAAGGGGATTTTAACGTTGGTCTGTGCCCATTGGCTGAAATAGGGAAATGTGGACTAACTTTGGAAGACGATGACCCTCCGTTTCATTTTTTCCACTCAGATAAAGGTAAACTGTTTAATGAGACTATGTATAAACATGATTTTGGTTTTTCAAACTGCTTATGTTCTCCAAGAGTGGAGTTTGGTCATACATTTATAGGTAGAGGAGCTGAATCAACTATAGACTTTATTATTATACCAAATCGACATGCATGTTATGTAAAAGGGTATAATATTCACCAAAACGTGATGAGTGACCATTTAGCTATAAGTGTGAAAATAGCAATCCCAAACTGTTTAGCAAGGAAAACTTGTAATACATTAGCATGGGTGCAAAATATAGAGTTGGGAAGAATAAACAGCTATGCAATTCGCTGGGCGAGCCGGGACCCTATAAAATTAAGTAAAGAAATAATCACTAAGGCATTAGACCCAATTTTAATAAGTGATAATCCATCGCATGAAAATGTTTTAAAGGCTTTTTCTTCTATTACTGAAATCGTAAAAAATACGTTGCAAGCGGAAAATAAAGGTACACTTAACTCCAGACAGGGTTGGTTTGATAATAATTGTACAAAAAGTTATTCTAACCTAAAGAGCGCCCTACATAGACCAACTAGAGATAAAGAGGAGATTAGGTCCTGTAGAAAGCTTTATAACGAAGCTAGGAAGCACAGGATAACCGAGTTAAAAGAAAAGGCCTGGAAGAATCTCAGTGAAGCCTCACTAAGCAGGGACAGCTCTAAATTCTGGCTAGCTGTGAATGCCCCTTTCCTCAATCATAGATTAGACGTACCATCAATTGAAGTGGCGATAGCGGAAAAAACGTGGGTGGACTTTTTTTCCAAGTGTGTACTCGGGGGCCACTGAGGAAGTAGTCCATAGCCAAGATACTGAGTGGATTTACCAGAATTTTACGCCAATTGATTTTGATATTTCATTGCATGACGTAATCATGGCCATAAATACAAGTAAGAGTGGCAAGGCCGCTGGCCCAGATGGGTTACCAATTGATCTCTTTAAGTCGAACTTGGAGATGTGGGGCCCCATTCTTACTCGGGTTTTAAAAGCATGTTGTGAAAATGGATTCATAAGCACATGGTCAGAATCAATTATAGTTCCTATTTTTAAGAAGGGGGAGCGGGAAAATCCTGCCTGCTACCGCCCAATATCTTTGTTAGATTCGCTTATGAAAGTAGCGGGCAGGATTGTTTTAGATCGGTTGCAGGTGTGGGCGGAAGATGAAAGTATTTTAAGTGACGTACAATATGGTTTCAGATCTGGTTTAGGAGTCAATGAGCAAATTCTTAACCTTAGTATTTTAATTGGAAAATATACGCAGGCAAAGACAGGAAAATTTTACTTGGCATTTGTTGATCTCACAGCCGCATTTGACTGCGTAATTCATAATAAGCTGTGGGGCGTTCTTACTGATCTAAAGGTTGATCCTGTTTTAATTCAGTTTTTAAGGCAGCTATATTGTGGTGCCACTGCAAAACTCCGTTATGGACTTAAGGGAGAGTGTACTGTGCCATTTAAAGTGGAGAGGGGTGTAAGGCAGGGGTGTGTTTTGGCACCACTCCTGTTTACACTATACACAAATGCCTTGGAGCAGGAGTTGGTGTCACATGTTAGGGATTCACCATATGTTAATAACCGTCCTATATGCTCTCTCCTCTATGCCGATGATGCAGTACTTATGGCTCGTACCCAGATCGGTTTACAGAGGGCTCTCACCTTTTATGCTAGCTTTATGGATAATCTTGGATTAAAAATGAATGTTAAGAAAAGTTTTATTATGTCATGTGGGAGAGGGAAAAATAAGAATAGATGTTACTATGCAGGGGGAGTAGGGTGGAAACTGTTAACTTTTTGTTATCTGGGGGTCCTTTTTAATCGGACTGGCTCCTGGGCAACAGCAATTAAGGCTAGGAGCCTCCTGTTTATGAAATCCACCGCAGCTTTAATAAATTTTACAAAAAAATTGGGGAGAAGGCCACCAGAAATTCTTCTAAAAATGTATCAAGCCAAATGTGTGAGTATAGCTGTTTTTGGGGCAGGCATTTGGGGCTTTCAAGATTGTACATCGATTCAATACATAGAAAACGCTTTTTTTAAATTTATTTTAGCGGTGCCAGTTAGTGCCCCTGTTTTTTACTGTCATAGTGAATTAGGTGTACCATATATTTCCGATCTAATTAAGGTACAACCGGTGCTGCTTTGGCACAGAATATGGATCTCTGTTAGCACTGGCTTAAACAGGGAAATAATAACTGATGCAATGAGACTAGATAATGCTTCCAAGATCCCATGGCTAAAATATGTAAAAATAATTATGCAGGATATTGGACACCCAGAGTTTTACTTTTTACCTGAAAAAATGAATTCTATTACCAGGAAGGATTTAAAAAAAATCTGTATGACCCACCTGGAAGAAAACCGGTTAACCTTGGAAATGAGTAAACCTACGGTGGTTCAGCATCAAATAATAATTGTAACTTATGCTATTCAACCGTATCTGACATGTATTTTGGGGGGTTACGATAGATATCTACTAACAAGATTCCGATTTGAACCTTCCATCGTCTACTTAGTTTTCCTGATTTAAACAACTGGTCGAGGGAACTCTGTCGATGCCCTTGTGACAATATTTCCCCACAAACAACAATACATGTAATTTTATTCTGTAAATTTTATATTAATGAAAGGCGAAGATGGGTAACACCTTTACTAAAAGCATGTACCACCTGGGTTGTTCAACGCACCACTCTTCCTATCTCTGGAAGCTGGTCAGTCATGATATGGGTAAACATGTTCTGTCTGCCTGACACAGAGAGATTGTGGCAAGCAAGAGCAACAAGAAAGGGTGGGAGGGTGGGCAATGAGAAGAAAGCAAGAGGAAGGAGTGAAAAAGCTGAAGAGGGTCAGAAAGACAGAACTTGAGGAAGAGGAGGGAGGTGCGACACTGGACACATAAGAGGCAAGGGTGCTTGGAGGAGAGGGAGAGGCAAGGAGGGGGAGAGGCAAGGAGGAAGAGAGCTGACTGAAAGAAGGAGAAAGAGACATGCATTGGCAAAGCCAATAGGTCTCGCATATGAAAGAGCTGTCAGCTTTGCCAATATGTTTTAGTCATGTTGCACACCAGCGTGGCTGCTGTTCAGCATGGGTAAATGTTAATCGGGTAAAGGAGAGTGGTGTGGAGTGTCGAGTAGTGAAGTGAAGTAGAGTGGAGTGTTATGGAGCATAGTGGAGTGTTATGGAGTGGCATACAGGTTTAGAGTAGAGTTGCGTGGAGTGAAGTGTTGTGGAGTGTTGAGGAGGGAGTAGAGTCAGAGTGGAAGGGCCTAGAGTGGGGTAGAGTGTCAGGGTGGAGAAGAGTGTTGTAGAGTGGAGTGACAGAGTGCCATGGAGTGGTGCAGAGAATAAAGGAGTGGTGCAGAGGTTGTTGCGTAGAGTAGAGTGGCATAGAGCGGAGTATATAGTCGTAGAGTGGAGGGTTGTAGAGTAGTGTAGGAGAGTGGACTGGCAGAGTAGAGTGTTGTAGAGTGGAGTGGAGTAGCGTGTTATAGAGTGGAGATGAGTTTAATGGAATAGAGCGCCACAAAATGGAGTATCAGAGTAGTGTTGTAGAGTGGAGTGGAGCAGAGTGGCCTTGAGTGAAGTGGCGTAAAGTACAGTGGTGCAGAGTAAATTGGCGCAGAGTGCATTGATTAAAGTGGTGTAGAATGCATTGGCGTAGAGTGCAGTGGCTTAAAGTGGTGCAGAGTTGACTGCATTGGTGTATAGTACGTAGGTGTAGAGTAGATTTTTCACAGTAGAGTGGAGTGGTGCAGGGTAGAGTGCAACGGTGTAGAGTAGAGTGGTGTAGAATGCACTGGTGCAGAATAGATTATAGTGTGGAGTGATGCAGAGCATAGTGGCGTAGAGTGGCGTGCTGCAGAGTGCAGTGGCATAGAGTACATTGGCATAGAGTGGTGCAGTGGCATAGCATACAGTGGTGCAGAGTAGAATAGTGTGTCAGAGTGCAGTGACGAAGAGCACAATGGTGTATGTAGAGTGTTGTAGAGTGCATTGTTGCAGACGAGTAGAGTACAGTGGTGCGGAGCAGAATAGAGTGGCGTAAAGTGTTGTAGAGTATAGTTGCTTGGAGTGTAGTGGTGCAGAGTAGTTGGCGTAGAGTGCATTGGTTTTGAGTAGAGTGGTGTTGAGTGCATTGTTGGAGAGTGCCATGGTTTAGAGTATCAATCAATCAATCAATCAGTGGTTTATAGTGTAGAGTAGAGTGCCGTACAGCGCAGCAGCGTAGAGTGGTGCGGCGTAGACTGGTGCGGCGTAGAGTGGTCGTAGAGTGGTGCAGAGTAGAGTGGTGCAGAGTAGCAGAGCAGAGTGGTGCAGAGTAGAGTGGCGTTGAGTGGTTTAGAGTGCAGTGACATAGTGGATTGTTTCAGAGTAGAGTGAAGTGGCACAGAGTGGAGTGGTGCAGGGTAGAGTGGAGTGGTGCAGGGTAGAGTGGAGTGGTGCAGGATAGGGTGGAGTGGAGTGGCAGCAGAGTGGAGTGGCAGCAGAGTAGAGTGGCAGCAGAGTAGAGTGGCAGCAGAGTAGAGTGGCAGCAGAGTAGAGTGGCAGCAGAGTAGAGTGGCAGCAGAGTAGAGTGGCAGCAGAGTAGAGTGGCAGCAGAGTAGAGTGGCAGCAGAGTAGAGTGGCAGCAGAGTAGAGTGGCAGCAGAGTAGAGTGGCAGCAGAGTAGAGTGGCAGCAGAGTAGAGTGGTGTAGTGTATTGGCATAGAGGGCATTGGTGGAGAGTGCAGTAGAGTGGTGCAGAGAAGAGTGCAGTGGCATAGAGTGCAGTGGCGCAGAGTAGAGTGGTGCCGAGTTCAGTGGCTGAGAGTGCAGTATTACAGAGTGGTGTTGAAGAGTGCAGTGACGTAGAGTGATGCAGAGTAAAGTGGCAAAGTGCAACGGTGTAGAGTGGCGTAGAGTGCAGTGGTGCAGACTACACTGATGTAGAGGGCAGTGGCGTAGACTGTACTGGTTTTTACTAAAGTGGTGTAGAGTGCAGTGGCGCAGAGTCCAATGGCGCAGAGTGGGCTAGAGTTGTGTAGAGTAGATTGGAGTAGAGTGCAGTGTCATAGAGTGCAGTGAAGATTATAGTGGCTTAGAGTGGATTGTAGAGTGGATTGGCGTAGAGTGGAGCGATGCAGAGTAGAATGGCGTAGAGTGTAGTGGCGTACAGTGCATTGGTGTGGAGAGCGGTAGAGTGGCATAGAGTGGCGCAGAGTATAGTGCAGTGGAATAGAGTGCAGTGGTGCAGAGAAGAGTGACGTAGAGTTCAGTGGCGGAGAGTGCAGTGTTGCAGAGTAGCGTGGCGGAGAGTGCAGTGTTGCAGAGTAGAGTGGCATAGAGTGCAGTGTTGCAGAGTAGAGTGGCATAGAGTGGAGAGGCGTAGAGTGGAGCGGTGCTAAGTACAGTGGAGCGGTGCAGGATAGAGTGCCGAGGCGTAGTGTGGAATGATGCAGAGTGTAGTGGCGTAGAGTGCATTGCCGTAGAGTGGTGCAGAGTAGAGTGTAGGGGCGCAGAGTGCAGTGTTGCAGAGTAGACTGTCCAAGAGTGCAGTGTTGTATAGTAGAGTTGCATAGAGGACACTGGCATGGAGTGCAATGGTGTAGAGTGGTGCAAAGTAGAGTGACGTAGAGAGCAGTGGCAAAGTGCAGTGGTGCAGAGTAGAATGGCGTAGTGTAGTGGCATACAGTGCATTGGCGTAGAGTTGGGTACAGTGGTGCAAAGTAGAGTGCAGTGGCATAGAGTGCAGTGGTGCAGAGAAGAGTGGCGTAGAGTGGAGTAGTGTAGAGTACAGTGGTGCAGAGTGGAGTGGCATAGAGTACATTGACAGAGTGGCGTAGAGTGGTGCGGAGTAGAGTCCAGTGGCGTAGAGTTCAGTGGCAGAGAGTGTAGTGTTGCAGACTAATCTGTCGTAGAGTGCAAAGGTGTATGATAAAATGGCGTAGAGTGCACTGCCGTGGAGTGCAGTGGCGTAGAGTGCAGACTTGAATAGAGTGACAGACTGCAGTGACGTAGAGAACAATGACGGAGAGTGCAGTTGCGTACAGTGTTGCAGAGTGCAGTATAGTGGGGTAGAGTGCAGGCGCAGAGTAGGGTGCAGAGCAGAGTGTGGCACTCAGTGGCGCAGAGTAGGGTGCAGTGGTGCAGAGTAGGGTGCAGTGGGCACAATAGGGTGCAGTGGCGCAGAGTAGATTGTTTCAGAGTGGAGTGGTGCTGGGAGAGCAGATTGGCGTAGAATGCATTAGAGTGGTGTAGAGTGGATTACTATAGAGTGCACTGGAGTGGTACAGAGTAGAGTGCATTGGTGTAGAGGCGGAGTGCAGTGTTGCAGAGTAGATTGGCATAGATTGGAGTGGCACAGAGTAGAGTTGTGTAGAGTGCAGCAGAGAAGAGTGCAGTGGCGCATAATAGAGTTGGGTGGGGTAGAGTGCACTGGCATAGAGTAGAGTGGTGTAGAGTGGAGTGGTGCAGAGTAGACTGCAGTGGTGTGGAGTAAAATGAATTATGCATGGTGTGGTAGCATACTGGCGTTACAGACAAAACATCTTCAATTGAAATGACCATTGCATCTGCACAGACATACAGTTATACTGCTAAACGTTTACAGCGTACAAACTATGTGTGGCATTATCATTACGTAGTATACTGATTTGTTTTTAATACGATCATATTTGTTTCCACCACACTTCAAAATTACCCAAAAATTTGCTTCATTTGTGCTTTTCTAAATCTGATATATTCTGAAATATCTGCACATTTCATTTACAGGTATATAACATTTGTTGTGTGCAAAACAAAAAAATAACATTGTACAGCCTTCCTCAAGTACACCCCCAGTAGCCAGCATGATGGCCACATATATCATCTTACTTTGAAGTCAGAGAAAGAAAAGAAAAAAACAAGCTCACTGAAAGACAGAGCCTGACATCTGACCTGTATCTTTGGATGCACAGCCAATGTGACAACATAAGAACAAGATGTAAAGGCTAGTTTACAGAAATAGAGCACTGGTGGAGGAACACAGTAAATAGTATTTGGTCAACGGAATGGACGATCTCAAGCTGGACAGCTTCAAATAAATAGAGCCAGTAAATAGAAAGCAAGCAAATGTGAGTTACAAACCGCAAAGCCAATGGCAAGCAACGGGCAGAATGCATTCCCAGGGAAGCTTTCCAAATGTCCCCAAGATGCTGTTAGCAAACCAGACAGCTGCACTTTCTGATAGGTTTAGACCTTAAATGGAGATGGGAAAGCTTTATCTGAAGATGACCAACCAAAACCTTGTGAGGGCATAGCTTTTGCTGTTAAACTCGCAAGACTCCGAGGCTTCCATCTTGTGTCACAATGTCCCGAATTGCAAATAGGAGAAAAACCAGTAGGGCAGTCACAACAGGGTCAGGCTTGCATCCAAGTATTTGCAAAAGCATTAAAAGACCTGTTGCAGTAAAAAAAGAAAAAGGGATTGCTTCCGCTATACAATTCCATTATGAGATAAATGTATGTGACATAAATCGTAATTATTGAGTGTACTTGCTAGGTGTAAAATAGACTCCAAATCAAGAAAAGGGGAGTCAGAAGCTTTCTAAAGTGGGTTCCCTCCACTTCCAACAATATACCAATATACCACATAGGAGAGAACTCACTAGGATCCATTTTTAGGTTGAGCTCCGATCGACCTGTTATATCTGTTCTGTGGGGTTTGGCAAACCCACCAATTGCCATTGATTACTATCTGTGGCATTCAGAAATGCTGCCTTGTTATTGGTGCATTTGTGTGAATACCCCTCCTTTGCCTGCTTCATTCCGTCCTTGGCGATTTCACTCAGAGAACCTTTTGTTTGGCCATCACACTGTACAATGTGTGATGGCCCCCTTCTCTTTGTCAGGCTGGTGGCTGTCGTCGTCACTCTATTCTTAGGGGGTGCTGTTATTGTGGGGCACACCTCCTGTCGACTGGAGGACATCGAGCATGCGCCGTCCTTGATGAGCCTAGTGCTGGGTGACGGCGGCGGTTGCTAGGGACCTCATTGAAGGAATCGCTGATTTTGTACACCCCTGAGGACATTGGGAGGATCCGGTGCGGCGCCAGTCGGAGGGTCACTCATCCATGGGCCACTATGGGCAAATATAAGGGCCTGCAGTCGCATGCCAAGTCCAAGATAGAGGTACACAACCCCCTCCGTGGAGCCCGTGCAATCGGCTCCCGCCAATCCATAATTGCAGGGGGGCCCAGACTCCACAGATGTAGCCACAGTCCTGCAAGACAACCAGACCTCTCGTAAAGCAGTCAAAACAAAAATTGAGGAGGCGGGAGCGGATGTATTCCTCCTTTGCCAAGACCTCTGTAATGTAGCCGGAAGAGTCACACAGGCAAAGGGTAGAGTGCTGTCTCAGTGGTTCATGGTGGAGCGTGCTCACCGGTCCCTTGCCCAACTCCCTCCTCTGGGAGCACCGCTGTGCCCCATAATTGCCAGGCTATTGAATTACGGGGACCGTGACAGCATACTGCGTGCGGCACGCACATCTGGGGCCTTACACTTCCAATCAATAGCATCATGGTATTTCCAGATTACACGAAGATGATCCAGAAGCAGCGCAGATCTTTTGATACCGTTAAAGCAAAACTGAGAGAAATGTTTTTGCAGCACATGCTCATCTTCCCAGCAAAATTGAAGGTGGCCCATAATTCACAATCACGTTTTTTAAAGATCTCAGAGGAGGCATGGGGGTGGGTGGCGGAGCAGCAGGAAATCTGCTGTCACAACCCCTGGCTTCCGTGTCGGGGTGGGTCGGCGTCGACAAACGGGGGCATCACAAAGCAAAGTAAAAGGACAAAATCCGGACGGGGGCACAAATGGCACAGGAACTCCCTGGACTTGTTGGACACTGTACCGGCAAAACCAGAACAACTGGAGATCCCTGGGCGGCCCGAGGCCTCATGTAGATCAATATCAGCCACGTACAATGGCCTCTGGGGGCAATGATTATCGCCATACGGTGAAACAGATCATCCAGTGGGCTTGTCGTATGCAGTCCCTTAGATCGGCAACTGGCCAATGGTGACTCACAGTGGTGAGCTCCTTGGGGTAGTGCTCTATGAGAAGGCAAGTGATCCTACAAAGGAGGAGGACCACCTCTAATGTCCTGTCATGTATTGGAGGGTAGTTGTTTTGTTTGGGGGGTTGGGGCGACAGATGCTTCTGGGGTAGAAGTGTGGAGTGGGGAACAATTGGGGGTATTTTCATTGTTTCCATTTCTCGACAGTTATTGTTCTTCACATTTCTTTATCTGCATCCACATGCACACCCTGTCTACATACACGCCACTTGAGGTACTGCTTCCTGGCGACATGGCTATAAACTCATTGAAGCGTAGTTCCCATGGCTAGTTTTCATGTTATGTCCTGGAACGCCAATAGGCTCCTTGAGCGATTCAAGGGCACAGCGGTTCTTCGGTTCGACAAACGACTCGCCCCTGAAATATTTCTGCTGCAAGAAACACCCACCTGTTGAGCTCCAGTTAGTCCTTTCTCCATAGATTTTGGTACGACAGAGTCTTCCATGCAGGGTTCGGCAGGGGATCCAGGGTAGCCATTCTCATCCATAGGCACTTCCTGCTAGTGGTGACACGCACTCACCATGGCTCATGTGGTTATGTGTGGATAGAGGGCTTGCTAGAGGGGAAACCTTGTAACATCCTATACACTTATGTACCACGTCAGTCGCAAGCGCAATCCTTGGACACGAACGCGAGTAGTGGTAAGTCTTGGACCTTGGGTCACTATCTTAGGGGGGACTTTAATGCTACACTAGACCCAGCAGGGGATACATTGGGTTCCCCCACAAGGCACCGAATGGAGATGTTCAAGCTATTGAGGTCATGGATAGCCTCCCGAGGCCTCCATGAAGCTTGCAGGGTTTGGCACCTGAACGTGAGATGTTACACGCACACTTCAGCCTCCACGAAAACCTGGACGTGTATAGACCTCCTCTTTCTTCTAGCTACCAACATGCTGTATACAACAGCAGCAGGCTTCCTCCACTGAGGGATTTCTGACCACTCCCCGGTTACTCTTAGGATGGGATCCTATGGGTACTGTAAGAGACCGATATGGCGCCTTAATGCCTGGTTCCTGGTGGATGAGCAGTTCACGGCACATGTAGCTGACAGCCTCCGCTCCTACTTTGAGATCAATGAAGGCTCAGGTGCCGCAGCTCCTCTGTGGGCTACCAGTAAGGTTGCGATTAGAGGAGAGGCCAAAATGTACCTTAAGCAGGCTGATAGTCAAATGTAGCCACATAAACGAGCTAGAAGTCAGCATCCTGAAACTAGAAGCCGCTTCCCTCTCCCACGTGTCTGTGGTGCCTTGTAGGTAACTCAAGTTAAAGCAAACACAAGGAGATGATGGACGGAGCGCTGAAACCTTTCAGACACTCACCTCCAGTCACTATTATATCTGGGTTGAATTCATCATCGTTCTTTAGCTCACTTTGCCACCCCAGTTCAGCCCCAGCCATATGCAAATCAGTCTTGACCCTGTTCCTCATGGGAACAGTCCAGCCCGAACTGCCAAGCCAGGTCTTCACTGGACCGGAAAGTGTATGAATACGGGGACAAAAGTGGTAAGCTTCTGCACTGGCTGTCAAAGCGATTAACGGGTTCCAACTAAACCCCTATATCACTGCTCCATCAGGGCACCCGGTACCCACCCCTGCCAGAATAACGGAGGTATTTGCAGACTACTCTTGTAGACGGTATGCCCATTGTACACAGCCGGCTCAAGAACAGGTCCAGCCACTCTTTGATGAGATACCTCTCCCACAACTCATAAAATCCCAGCAGGACATATTGGACACTCCTTTGACGGAAGAAAAAACTGGAGAGGCGATACATGGCCTAAAAATGGGCAAGACCCCAAGGCTTTATGGATTCCCCCTTGAATATTACTGCAAATTTCAGGATATTGTCACTCCACATCTCTTAAAGCTGCTTATGGAGGCAACCACCTGAGGTGCCTTCCCACCCCAGTTGGACATGGTCACTATTGTTGTGCTCCTCAAGGCTGGCAATCCAGCAGATAGGTACTGACAAAGAGCTTTGCCAAAGCTCTAGCAAGTGTACTGCAAGGATTCCGGAATACCCTCGTACACCCCAACCAAAGGGGTTTATGCCTCTCCGGAGTACTGGGCATTTTATCAGATGCATCAACAATGCCCAAGCCCAGGAGATACTGGAATCCTTGGTTCTACTGCTTGTGGACTTGGAAAAAGCTTTTGACACGGTTGACTAGTCCTATTCGGACCACGTCCTCCGGCGTTTGGGATTTGACCCTAGATATCGTGGTTAGGTCCAGCTCCTGTATCAGAAACCCTTGGCGCAAATCCTCATCAATGGGGTGCTCCCTCGTACCTTTAGAAAAGGTACCTGGCAGGGATGCCCTCTCTCCCCCCTCCTCTTCGCTCTCGCAATTGAGCTCCTGGCCAGGATAATCCGCTGTGATGCTCCGGTGCAGTCACCAGAGGACAGGATCGCTTTATATACTGACGGTGTGCTTCTCTTTCTCTCTAGCCCCCAGCTTCTGGGCCACGGATCCTGGAGATCTTGAAGCTATATGGAGAGGCGTCTGGGCTTTGTGCCAACTGGAATAAATCTCTCCTACATCCAGTACAGGGTTGCAGCGACACCATCTCTTGGCAGTCAACTATTCCCATTCGGAAGTTGAGCTTTAAGTACCTAGAGATCAACATATCTGCATGCCAGACCACATGCACTCGTCTTAACCTCTGTCCTGTTCTGCAGAAAACCAAATCTGACCTTTATAACCGGTCTAAACTCCGCTCAATGTAATAAGATGAATAGCGCTTGTAAAGATGATGATGCTGCAGCGTTCTTATATGTACTTCAGAATTTCCCCTTTTCTATTCCCAACTCTTGGTTTACCTGGGTACAGGGCATGTTTTGCTCCTTCCTTTGAAAAGGCTGAACCCCACGTATAGCACAGGACAGATGCCGTCAGTTTACGAGGGACGGATTGGAGCGGTAGATATTCAGCTATATTATTTGGCCGCCCAGCTGTTAGTTATTAATGACTGGATGTTGGACTGATCCGGCATATGGCTGGAGTTGGACACCCTAGGACTAGACAACATAATGCACCTATTATATGGTAACCCCATTCCGTCGGGTACTCTAGAAAATCACAAAGACGGTCACTTTTGGCTAGCTACTAACAGATTCACAGGGTTGGACAAAAAGCTAACGCAACAAATCCCCTTATGGAATGGCTGCTGGCCGATCCAGACTGCCCTTTAGAGGGTGGGACAAAATAGGGATCACTAACCTGGAGGACGTTTGGAGTGGCTCCCATATCAAATCCTTCAAGACCTACAGTCCCAGTTTCAGCTTTCATAGTCACAATTCCACAAGTACCTACAAATATGGCACGCGCTAGCAGGCTATCAACCACAGCTCAAGCACTTACCTGATTTTAGCCCGATGGAGGCCAAGCTACTAATGGGTCACCTGGGGCAGGGTGGGGGTATTTCAAATCTACTGATCGCTGATCTGTAATGCCCTGCACATATTTGTCAATCTGAGATATAAGTGGGAATGGTGGGTTGGCACCCTGGAGGACATAGAATGGCGTGAGGCATGTATGGCCTCTAGAGAAGTCGCTATTTCCTCCAGACTGCGGCTAATCCACCTACACTATTTACACATAACTTACCTTACCCCGAAGAGCCTTTGGCGTGCTGGTGTATTCACTGAGTAGATGTGGACACCCAAGAGGCAGACTTCTTCCACATGGTTTGGCCGTGGCCACACGTTGCAGCATATTGCAGGTGGATAGCAGCCACACTGACGCAAGTACTAGAGAGAGCGGTTGATTTATCACCCAACACTGGCTTGCTGGGTATCCTGGCAGACTTAGGGGGGCTCCAGTGCCTTTGTGAGTATAGCAACAATCATTGCTAAAAGTGACATTGCATGCAAATGGAATTCTCCTCACCCACCCAGACAGAATTGAGGGCAGCGATGGACTGGCGCACTAAACAAGAAGAACCGATATATGCAGCCAGAGGCTGCCCCGGAAACATCAGACGATTTGGAAGAGGTGGTGGGAATTCTACGGACTGATAAATGTTTTAGGCCACATACTTTATAATGTTGGGGGGTTCCCTGAGAGAGGGGTGAAGGGGATTGGGTTCCGAGGATGGTATGTTTCTATGTGATACCACTGTACTTGTTTCTATTGAAACCAATAAAATGATTATAAAAAAATCATGCTCTAACCAACCAAACAGACAGCAGATATTTGATCATACAATGTACAACTATGATGCTAGTATCAAATCAGTCTGAATTCTTAACGCATCACTGTACCGGGTGCAGCCAAAGCTCCTACATAATGGCACTATCCATTCTTTCCGATGAGGGATATATGCCTTACAGAAGAGAATAAGATGGGCCAGTGCCTTTTTCAGAAGAGAGGGACATTTATCAAGAGATTCAGCTTGGTGGCTCCAATTTTTGCTTATGCTCTTAATGTTCAAGTTACCATATCTCAATTGGAGATACAATTTCTTAGCTAAGGAAGGTAAGGCATAATCCATAAAGTTTTCAAATGATGGTACCATCCTAAAGTCAAGAAAACTGTCCACAATATTTACAACTCCTACAATTCGAAAAGCTTTCCTCCATCACAAAAGTTCAATACTTTTCTTTAATTAATTACCTGGACATTGTAACCAACTCTTCAGAGTGTTTCCAGAATCTTCCCATTCCCAACCTAGACTGTAGATTTTACATAATTAATGCAAGGATTAATTGTACTATCGGTACAACCGAGCAATTTGTCCTTAGACAAAGGGGATGCCAATATAAAATTGGGTGGCAATGAACCTTTTGAGCGATGGGGTTGTGACACAAATCTAAATACATTGGAATGAGTGGCGTGCTCTGGGGCAGAGCTAACAAAGATCTAAAGACTTCATTCTCAGTAATAGAAAGCTTATCACAATTCATATGCCCCCATAGTTCGGCTCCATATAAGGCAGATTCCAGTACCTTAAGAAGGTGAAATTGCCCTTGTGACTGAAGTCCTATGGAACTTAGTTATGCTCGACTTTTCTTTAACTGCAGGATCCAAGAAAAGTTGTGAGACAACTTTATTCCCAAGTAGTCAAAATTAGAGACACACTCAATTTCATATGTGCCTACTCTCATGCGTAGTATGGTGGCTTTTTCCTGGGGCAGCGGGTTGAAAATCATACATTTAGTCTTACTTGTAATCAATTCCATCCCTCTCTCTTTGCAAAATAACTCAAAAGCATGTAAGAGCTGCTGAAGGCAATGTGGGGTCTTGGGCAATAGCAGTCTGTTGTCTGCAATATAGGAGGGTGGGTACCCTTTGGCCTTCCATTTCAGCACATCACATCTGTCCTTGTTCAACCGGACCACCACATCATTCATATACAAGGAAAAAAACGTGGAAGCCAGAACACACCCCTGTCCGAATCCCCTTTCGATTGGAAGTTGGATGGGGGAGTTGCCCTACAGTATCTCATCTTACCTTTGAATAGTTAATAGTATACAATCAAATCAATATGAACAAACGATTGGACGGAAGTCCCATATCATTCAGGATTGCCCAACTTTTGCTCCATGGAATCAAATCAAAGGCATACATAACTCAAAGAACACCACATAAAAGTGGCTTCAGTTGATTAACAAGGTCTTCGAATAGTTATTACAAAAACGGAAGACCTGATCGAGCGTGGTCGTCTAGGGTCTAAGCCCTGCCTGATAGGGTGATAAAATATCTTTTTCTGCAATCCAGTCCTGGACCTTACTAAGTATTTGCCTGCAGAAAACCTTCTGCAGGCTGTCTATAAGACTGATTGGTCTTTTATTATACCAATATTCCCTTTCTAAAGATAGGAATGATCTCAGCAGTGTTCCAGGATGGTGGTAAACTTGCCCCTTTTAAAATCAGATTGGAGACCTGATTTGCATCTGGAGTGGTTCCTCTCCCATGGAAATGTGCCATGGTAAAGGCATTACTAAAAAACCTAATCTAGACCCAGAAGTGATGGGTAATTATCGGCCCATTTCCCTTCTCCCTACAATAAGCAAAATCCTCTAGAGGCATGTGAACGTAGTGCTATTGGGATTCTTAGAATCCAACAACCTATTTACACTCGTCACAGACAGGCTTCCGGCCCCTACATGGAACAGAGACAGTACTCCTAGCGGTGGCGGAAGAGTCCAGGAGGATCTTAGACCAGGGTGGCGAAGCGGCAATCATCCTTCTGATCCTCAGCGCCGCTTTTGATACTGTCAATCATAACACCCTGATCCTCAGACTCAAGAACATAGCAGTGACAGGGGTGTTATTACCTGGCTTCAATCCTTCTTAGGAGACCGCACCTTTCAGGTCTTCGAGGGAGAAGTAGTGTCAAAGCGTATGGCCCTCAGATGCGGTGTGCCTCAGGGATCCTCCCTGAGCCCAACGTTATTCAACGTATATATGAGACCACTAGCGGAGATAGTTCAACCTTTTGGCATACAAATCGTCACATATGAAGACGATACACAATTGGTCCTGGCCTTGAATCGTCCAGATAATGCTCCCACAAATCTAGGCCCTTGTTTAGAACAGGTGGCCAAATGGATGGAGCTCTCTTGTCTAAAGTTGAACGGAGACAAGACGGAGCTGATGCTCCTAGGCAACTCTATAAACCCCAATATGGAGTTGCACTGGCCAAACTGCCTTGGTCCTGCCCCTCCACCAAAAGGCCAAATAAAAAGTCTAGGAATGTGGCTGGATCAGTCCTTGACTTTTAAACACCATGCAGCAAAACTGTCGGCAACCTGCTATAGTATCATCAGAATGCTGCGAAAAGTCCTCCCTCTCCTCCCTTTCCAGGCAAGAAGGATCATGGTCCAGGCGTTGATTTTGTCTCGCATGGACTATGGAAATGCACTTTATCTAGGAGCTCCCAAAGCCACAATTGCGAGACTCCAGATCATTCAGAACTGTGCTGCGCGTTTGCTCCTGGACGTCCCTTATCAGCAATCGGCCAAACCTGCGTTGAAATCTGTACATTGGCTTCCGATTTTGGAGAGAGTTAAATTCAAGGCACTTTGCATTACCCATAAATCGTTTTGGGGAAAGGGCCCAGCAATCAATCAGTCATTAATTATCCCTTACCATCCAACCAGAAGCTTGCGCTCAGCAAGCTCGCTGCTTGCCACAGTACCTAAAATAATAAGAGCAAGAAGTGGAGGCCGTTCCTTTTCCTACAATGCGGCCAGACTGTGGAATGCCCTGCCACTCCAAATACGGCAGGAATCAAATCATCTGCCTTTCCGGAAACTACTAAAAACCTGGCTTTTTAAAACCACTTGCTAGTAGAGACACTCTTGTGGTCTGTATCTGCAAACAGCGCTGGGATGCCTCCGGGTAGCTACGCGATATATAAATGTTTTTCTATTCTATTCTATTAATGTACGGCACCCAGACGTCGAAGTTTATAAGATAAAGATCTTCTGAGATCTTGTCCGGGCCTGAGGCCCCTTTTCATGTCCAGGTCAGCAGTTACATTTTGTGACTTACTTACCAAGGACTCAAAGGTGGTATTGAAGTCTCCAGCGACGATCAATTTTCCCTAATCTGAACTGGCATACAGGCTTGCTTCTAACTGCAGCATCGCTTGGGATTCTGCATTCCGACCTGATAGTCTGTTATAGATATTATACACACTTATCATATGTAACCCTGGGCGAAGTGCTACGCTACGCTCGCGTAGTTTGCGAAGCTTGCGCTACTTCGCACAACGCGAATTGCACGTAGCACAGTGCGAACACGCGTAGCGTAGCGTAGCGTAGTGCCGCGGTCATTTTTGCTTGCTCGCGGTCCTCAACGTCAAGTTGGCGACCGCGAGCAAGCAAATGACATCCCGGCGAGACTTTTCCTCGTTCGCGATCAGCAACATCAAGTTGCCGATCGCGAGCGTGGAAAATAAACCTCCGGCGAGATTCTCAACGCGGGGAGGTCAGGTTTCTCATTGCGAGTGGTCGCGTATGCTCGCGACCGCTCGCGATGAGAAACTACCAGTCCGCGTTGAGAAGCTGCCGCTCGAGTAAAAATCTACTCGAGCAGCAGTAAAAGACAGCTCGCACTGTGCAAGTTGCCGTTTTCAATGATTGCACAGTGCGGACAAGCATCCGGCACTGTGCAATCATTGCGAACAGTGCGCTACGCAGTTCGCGTAGTGCTACGCGAGCTTGCGTAGCGCGAACTGCACTTTGCGTAGCTTCGCGAAGCATTACTTCGCGAACTACGCCCACCCTTAATCATATGGCCCTTTGATAGTTCAAGGACAAGTACCATAATGTTGTTAAACTCAACATTGATCAATTTAATTCTGCTGCTAAGTGAGGCTTTAACCCAAATAGCTAAAGCTTCCGATTGTCCTCCCTTCCCTGCATATATTTTAGCTTTATATAAACAAGTAAACCCTGAACCATAATCAGGCCCCAAACTCCACGTTTCCAGGAAAAGGCATATATCATGTGTATCTATCAAGGATCCCCAATGTGGGTCCACCATTTTGGACCCTGTGCCTGCAACATTCCATGAAAGGAGTTTTATAAATGTGGGTGATGCAGATTGACTATGAATACATTCCCGCTGAGTTGATGTGATCCTAATCTCATCATTCCATTGCTGGGAAGTACTTGCTAGCTGGTTGGCAACATTAATACTAAATGCTTCATTAGAGAGTTTAATAGTTAAGTGATCAGCAATATCAGTTGACTGGTTAGGGAAGCTATCCAAACTTATACAAGGAGATTCCTCTACTTGTGCAATGACTGGACATAACTCTTTGATAACACGTTCCATTCCTTCGTTCTATGCAGGGTCAATCCATGTTGATACACAGAAGTCAGCTTCCGTTTTATTATAGGTTAGTCAATCAACTTTGCTCAGAGACAAAGCCTCGTACTGTCTCTCACTGTGATGGGGCACATTTCCCAACTCCGTGGCTGGATGGTAGTCTTGATTAGGTAGTCTATACCAAATGGCAATGGATGGGGGAGCGTTGGAAACTTTGCGAGCATTCATTGCCATTAACACTGTAACCGTATCTCTATTGTGGAACACAACTCTAACAATATTATATCTGCGCTAAGGATTTGTTAATCGATCTACCTTATGGATATCGTCTCTAATGATAGAGGATTACCTTATTTATTAGGGATTCCTCAATTTTGGTCCTAGACTGTGAAATATTTGGTACAGAAGTCAAGAAAATTTCCCTCTGGGCTGGATCACAAAACCCCCCCAATGGATTTATGATCAGAAAAACTACCTTCCGGGAGGAACTTTGCTGGAATTCCTCCTAGAGGGGGAGGTAATGAGGGAACATATTTGTTTGTGTTGGTAGTGTTGGAAACATTAAATGGTTTTGGGAAGTTGGGATGTATTAACTTGCTCCTTTTCAGAAAAGGGCATGAACCTCATGGTAGTTTGCTGCGCTGCCCATCTCTCCCCTTATCATTAGTCTCAGCACTCCTCGTCTGACTAGGAATTCCACTGGACCTCTTTTGCTGTTCCATTGGACTACTGGGACAAACAGCCATGCATGCAACTCCACTGAGGAAGATGGGAGACAGGATAATTCTGATAAGAGGAGACTTGTCAGATTCTAAGTTTTGGAAAGGGTACTGGAGGCTCATTTCTTTGGTGATTGATCTGAGTAGTCGGTACTATACAATGTTTATTAGTAGATACATTTCAGCAAATTGGACTTTCAAGATTTCTCAGCATTTGTTTTGAGTTGATTACCTCAGTTTCTAAAACGTTAATCAATTAAATTAGTTCTCCTAACAATGTTTTTTTCCGTGGGCCCATGTTTGTCCTTTCCTCTATCGAGCTTACCAGAACAGTGGGCTCTTTCTCGGCTAATGGGGCAAACGTGTTTGCGCGCACTACAGAGGGGTTCAATGAATAATGTTGTGTCAAGGGATTATCTTCATGATTTGGGAGGACTGCAGGACTCACTGCATCTGTTGGGGGGGGGGGTGGGGAGCTCCCTTTCTTGCCTGTTCTAGTAGGTTCTTTCGAAGTGGATGGTTTGAGAATTGTTTCTACTTCCTCAATTCGGCTATCAATCTTGGTTAACACACAGGTATCTGCAGCCGATTTATGTTTTTTTTTGGCTTTGCTAGCACCTACTTCGAGATCAACAGCCTTCCATCTCCGCATATTGCCCAGGTAAACCCTAGTGCATTAACTCCTTGGACCCTGTAGACCTTACCCTATGAGCGATAAGATTAGATAAAACATACATAAACACAAAATCACATAAAGCAATAGAAAAAGATTGAACAAACATTCAATAAATTCTCAACAACCAAATTTTTTTATGCCATTGCTAGACACAGTACCTTTTACTTAGCCCTTAAAAATATAAAGCAAGGGGCCAAGAGGGGTGGCCCAGCCCAGCTTCCTCTGGCTCTGACGTGGCTACACAATCGATTTACATTTTGAATGCAGACTTCAGGGAAATGGATGAATGATGGTTTAATCTGTCCACAGCTGAAATACCGAGGTTAATTGGCAATAAATATCTGTTATCTTCACATTTCTTAGCCACCATCCTTTGCATTATCCTCGTCACGTCCACATCTTCGGAATCCTCCTCAACTCCTATATCTCATTTCGAGAGCAGATCATGCTTTTTATTCATAGTGTTGGCATATCAAAATAATTTGCCCATCTCTCTTTTAAATTACTGCTTCAAACTCTAGTTCTTACACTTTGAAGGAATTGCTATTGCTTTTGTATTGGTCCTTCTAACTACGCTCTTTCTCTTATCTGGTCTATTCTTCACTCAGCCACTCTCACTCTGTTTGGTCGTTCCTACTCTACTCATTACTACTTATTTTTGCAAACTTGTCTGGCAGCCTATGTCTTACCATTTTTAATTTCACATTCCTGGTCTAGTTTTTAAATGCACTGTTCACTTAGTTGCTGGATCATTCACTCTTCACAAACAGCCTGAACCTTAAACCTTGAGTTTTTTTGGGCCTCCCAACAACCTCATTGCCCATCATATACCACCTCCAAATTTTGCACAATTGCCAAACCTGTCCTAAGCTGCAGAATGTGTTCCCCCTTCTGGGTTCTTGCTACTAGATTGATAGTATTTAACACGTAAAAAAATAATTTATTATCTCTAATTTTCCATCAACAAGTTCTGGTTTGAAGTTTTTTTTAATTCAGACTGTCTCCTTTGCATCTGATTAGCATAGGAACAGTGATTTAGATGTTATCACTATCAATAAAATACTAACAAATACCAACTAAATAAGCAGTAACATTGGAGGCTCCATGTTAACTGCATGCTGGGGTGACCTTTACAGTATAAATAATAATTAGGTAGGTGTCTTTGTAGCGATAGAACAAGGAAAATATTTAATCACCTACATTTTTCAGGAGATATTTTACTTCGTTTGAAGATTTTTCTAGACTGATTATATGGGTGAGAAGAGGAGATGGAATGAGAAAACCGGGAGGGGCGAAGAGAACACAAGAGATTAAATAAGGGAACAGGAAAAAGAGGATTAGGGTCTGTAGACGGAAGCAGGCAAGATGGAAATTGAAGGTGGGAGGAGTAGAGATGAAAAAAGGTACATGGTGAGTTATGGTTGGAATGAATTAGGAACCAAGGGGCAGAAAGGGATACTAGAACGTGGTAGCCCAAGAAACACAAAGATGTTCAACGCCCTATTCCAACACTGCTGTCTTACCTTTCTGCTCTTGCTCCCTTTAATCAATACATGTAGCTGGGGAGTGTAAAGTTAAGAGAGAATTTGAAGGGAGGAAGAGGTCATGGGCTCCTAGTAAAATATATTCTCACTTCGGTTGGTGAGTCTAGAAGAACAGATGTGCGGACAAAGTTTAAAACTCTGAGCCTGATGGCTGATGGCACAGTAGTGGAAATGCATGGCTTTAACATATGTCACAAGAAATAGCGTCTGTCAATAACAATTCAGGGATTGCGATCCTTTGCGTCTCCAGGACCATATAAAATTACAATTCTGCATGCTGACTACATTAACCATCTGGCAACAGCAAAGCAACCAAAGGATGTGTATACTCCAATCGCTCACAATAATCGATTCTCAATCATATTCAGGAAAACATACAAAGTAGGACTGAGAAGCAATCTTGCCTACTGGACAGATTTTATTTTACTAGAAAACATATTTTTTTTTGATTAGTCGCATTAGAGCAGATCAGTAATGCTTTATACATGTTGAAGACAACACACCAGTACTATAGCAAAAGAAGTCGTAAGGCCCTTGTAGCCTCCCTACTTGTCTGAGATTTTCTCAAGTTCCAAAAACAAATCTGACCTATTGCCAAGACGAATCGCGGGTTCTACTAAAAGAACAAGTCCATCCCAGTCACTTACACAAATTGACAAGTGATTGAGTGCCACTGACTGCATGTGGTGCCAAGAGCTCATCACCCCCAGTGTTGAACGGAGAGAGGTAACGGTGAACAGTTTCAGTTCAAGTTGCCAAGAGTTTCTGTGACCGTTCCCCTTGCATCAGCAAAGTGTAAACATAGGACCTCTAGGATGTAAAAGGAGATTACTCAACATCAGGAACGTGGTGGTGTTGCACACCGTAGGTCACAGGTGGAGTGCACCGTAACAGTCTCAGGTAGGGCAGTATGGGTAATAAAGCTCTAAATTACCTAGTCCTAAAGCTGAACAGCTAGAAGGCAGAGGGATCCATATTTAGAGGAGTCTGAGCCAGTGTCACCAGCTCAAGGCTATTCGCAAGATTTGGGACCAGTTTGGTAGCTCTCAGATACAAATGCATCCCAGGAAGTAGTTTCTAAACTTTTGGATGCAGAAGCAGGGGGCATTAGAGGACAGGTTTGAGGCTAAATCCTGCAATACTTCAGAACATACAGGTCTAGTTTAATGTAGAAAAGCTGCTTTTGAAAAAGAAAAGGCTGACCTTCAACTGAAAAAGCATTTTATTTGAAAGAAGGCATGGAGATTTTTGGCCACCTCAATAGTGACGGATTGGGCAGCAACTTTGTGTTTGAGTCCAAATCTGTGCTTGTTTGACATGACATCGGAAGCGTTGCATTGTTTTCCTCTCCACTCCTGTTGTGCTTTAAAGGGTAGAGAGGATTCATATTTGCCATTCTGTTGTGACCTGGTGATAAAACGAAGAGGTTTATCCCAACCACTTTATGTTTTTAAGCACCTTATCAGTAGTGCATAAAAAAGGTTATAACAGTGTTGTGACTATTCAAATAGAGGTACTGGGTCATGAGACCAGCATGTCTGCTTATGTTTTTTTACTTCATGTCCCCCGTGTCTTTTTTTAGCCTCGCAAGTCCAGAATAAAATTCTTCAGCAACCTCCACAGGCAAACATTTTCACCATCAGTTGTGCAAATTGCAACAGCTTGAAACAGCGGTGGGATTAATCTACCTAAGAGAAATTGCAAACATTTATAAGTTTTCTTTTCCCGATTCTTTTATGCTTTTCCTTCTTTACCCGAAGCCAATGAAGATGGAGAAGCTGTACTGCTGCTCAAGGATGATGCGACAGCAGCTGACTGTGCAGGAAGTCTTGCCATTACAACCACACAATTATCAATAGAAGGAGAAAATTTAAGTTTAGGAACACTACTGCCTGGATAGCCAGGTCTACCAGTAAGGGCATGATGCCCGGTCTGTCCTGCAGGATTTCCTGGTCTGTGTCATTCCACATACTCACTACTTGGGGAGCTATTGCTTTGGTATTTATTCACAACGTGAGGAATCAGCGGTTAGAAGTATCCATCAGAAATGTGTCATTCATTTTGGACAGTAACTTCCAACTTGAAGTAAAAGGAAAGTGCTACTTACCCAGTATGCATCTGTTCTTGGCATATAGAGCTGTAGAGTCATATGCTATGCTTAGATCGCCATCTAGTGTTGGGTCCGGATGTTTGCACTTTGTTTTTCTTCGAAGAAGTATTTCCAGTCACGAGGTAGGTGACTCCTCCTTTCGGTGATAGTGCGCATGGGCATCGACTCCATTGTTAGATTGTTTTCCCGCAGAGGGTGATAATGGAGATGGTAGGAGTAGTAAAAGGAGATGTCCATGAATGCATGTATCTAAGTAAGATATTACTGCAACAGGTATAGGTACCCGGGGAGGTGGGTGGGCGCATACGACTCTACAGCTCTATATGCCAAGAACAGATGCATACTGGGTAAGTAGCATTATCCGTTCGAGGCATATGAGCTGTAGATCATATGCTATGAATAGACTATATAGCAGTTATCTCCCAAAGCGGTGGCTAACCTGTATCCGTTGCAGTGGTCTGAAATAGTGTACGTAAAACTGCCTGGCCCACTCTAGCTTGTTGTCTTGCTAACACATCTACACAATAGTGTTTTGTGAATGTGTGAGGTGTAGACCATGTTGCAGCTTTGCATATGTCATCTATGGGTATATTTCCTAAGAATGCCATAGAAGCCCCCAGTTTGCGTGTAGAGTGTGCCCTAGGGAGAACTGTTAATGTTCGTTTTGCTTTTGCGTAGCATATTTGAATGCACTTGACTATCCACCTTGCAATTCCTGATTTTGATATGGAATTGCCTTTGTGTGGTGGAGCAAATGCGACAAAAAGTTGATTTGTGTTACGGAAAGGTTTTGTCCTTTCTATGTAATAAAGCAATGCTCTCTTTACATCTAATGTGTGTAGAGCACGTTCTGCTACTGAATCTGGTTGAGGGAAGAACACTGGTAACTCCACAGATTGATTGATGTGAAAAGCAGAAATGACTTTAGGAAGGACTTTAGGATTAGTTCGAAGAACTACTTTATTTTGGTGCATTTGTAAAAAAGGTTCTTCTATAGTTAATGCCTGAAGCTCACTTACTCTTCTGAGTGATGCGATAGCCACCAGGAAAGCAGTTTTTCATGTGAGTAATTGCAGTTCACATCTGTGCAATGGCTCAAAGGGTGGACCCATTAGTCTGGTGAGATTCCATACTGGAGCACGTGGACATCTCGGGGAATAACTCTTTTGAGTCCTTCCATAAACGCTTTAATGACAGATACTCTAAAAGAGATAGATGTTGTCTATTTTGTAGGTATGCAGCTATTGCAGCTAGATGTAAACGTATGGACGTGTATGCTAAATTGGAACGTTGTAGATGTAACAAATAGCATATAATGTTTTGGACACAAGCATCAAGCGGGTTGATGTGGTTATTACAGTAAATCACAAACCGCTTCCACTTTACTGAATAGCAGGCTTTTGGGGTAGGCCGTCTAGCTTCCTTGATGATATTCATACAGTCTGGCGGTAGATTAAGATAACCAAACTCTAAGACTTCAGGTGCCAGATCGAGTTGACTGGGGTCTGGGTGTCTTATGTCTCCATGGCTCTGTGTGAGGAGATTGGGTGTAAGACGTAGTTTTTGATGAGGAACTACTGAGAGTTCCAATAGGGTTGTGAACCATTGTTGACGTGCCCATGTGGGAGCAACTAGGATTAGTGTCAGGGACGCCTGTTTGAGTTTCCGAACCACTAATGGAATGAGTGGGAGAGGCAGAAAAGCGTAAGCAAATATCCCTGACCAGTTCATCCATAGTGCATTGCCTTTGGACAATGGGTGTGGATACCTGGACGCAAAGTTTGGGCATTTTGCGTTTAGGTGCGTGGCGAACAGGTCTATGTCTGGAAAACCCCACATTTGAAAGAATGGGAGGAGAACTTGAGGGTGTAGTTCCCATTCGTGGACTTGCTGTGTCTGACGACTTAGCAGGTCTACCATCTGATTGTCTACTCCTGGGAGATGTTCTGCTAGGAGATAGATCTTGTGATGAATGGCCCACCTCCAGATGTCCTGGGCTAGGTGGGACAGTTGGAGGGAGTGTGTTCCCCCTGTTTTTGTATGTAATACATGGCTGTCATGTTGTCGGTACGAACTAGGACAGTTTTTCCCGTCAGCTGGGTTTGAAAAGCTTTGAGGGCCAGAAATATGGCCATGAGCTCTAAATGGTTGATGTGGAGCAACTTTTGTTGGTGACTCCACAGTCCTTGTACTGTGTGTTGCTGTAGATGAGCACCCCAGCCAGTTAGAGACGCGTACGCTGTTAGTACTGTCTGTGGAACCGGGTCTATGAAGGGCCGTCCTTTTGACCGATTCTGTGTGTTCCACCACTGCAGAGAGCGATGAGTACGGCCGCTTACCAACACTAGATCGGTTAATAGACCGTGGGACTGGTTCCACTGACTGGCTAAGCATTCCTGGAGCGGATGCATGTGGAGTCTGGCATACGGGACGATCATGATGCAAGATGCCATCATCCCCAGCAGTTGCATGTAAGCCCGAGCTGGAAGAGATTGATTGGGTTGAAACTGACGAACTAAAGCCTGAATGTTGAAAATTCTGGCTGCGTTGGGAAACGCCAGAGACTTTGGAGTATCTAAAGTGGCTCCTAGGTAGTTCTGAATATTGGCTGGCTGAAGATGTGACTTTGGCACATTGACTGTGAACCCTAGTCGATGTAGTAACTTGATGGTTATGGAAGTGTATTTGAGACACTGTTGGCACGTGCTGGCTTTGATGAGCCAGTCGTCTAAGTATGGGAAGACATGGATGCTATGTCTCCTGAGATGAGCAGCTACTACTGCCAGACATTTTGTGAAGACTCTGGGGGCAGTGGTGACTCCGAATGGGAGTACCTTGAACTGGTAATGTTGGCCCGCTAGCACAAACCTGAGAAATTTGCGATGAGCAGGGTGGATTGGGATGTGAAAGTAGGCGTCCTTTAAGTCTAGGGAGGACAGAAAGTCGCCTTTTTGCAAAAGAGGTAGTACCTCTTGAAGTGTTACCATGTGAAATGGTCTGACTGTATGTAAAAATTGAGTTCTCTGAGATCTAAGATTGGTCTGAGAGACCCGTCCTTTTTTGGTATTAGGAAGTAAAAGGAGTACACGCCCGAACCTTGGTGTTGTAGTGGTACGGGCTCTATAGCTCCTTTTAAAAGTAGAGACTGTACCTCTTGTTTGAGGAGGTGTAGATGATCCGATGAGAGTTTGTGTGACTTTGGGGGAATGTTTGGAGGAGTACTGATGAACTCCAGGCAGTAACCAGAACGGTAATTTGTAGAACTCACTTGTCTGTTGTTATTGACTGCCAAGCTACTAAGAAATTTGACAGTCTTCCCCCGACAGGTGTTAGGTGGCTGAGGGGAAGGAGAGATGAGTCACTGTTTTGTATTGTAGGGGGAGGTGCGCGTGTTTGAACCTCTGCCTCTTCCCTTACCGTTCTTTCCTCTGTAACCCCCTCTGAAGTAGTTTTTAGAGCCAGAGGGTTGGTTATTACCCTTGTAGGTGGAGGTATTTTCTGAGGAAGAATGCTTGGACCCCGCTCAATAGAAAGAGCGTCGAAAGGAACCACAGCCTTGTGGTGACTGAAGAGCCCCCATGGATTTGGCCACTTCGGTGTCTTTTTTCATCTTTTCCAGTGAAGAGTCTACCACTGGGCCAAAAAGGTGTTCCTTATCAAAAGGTGTGTTTAAGATAGAGGTTTGAACCTCGGGTTTGAATCCAGAGTTACGCAGCCAGGTGTGCCTTCTTAAAAGGACACTTGTATTTACTGCTCTGGCAGCTGTGTCTGCAGCATCGAGGGAGCACCTGATTTGATTGTTGGAGATAAGTTGTCCCTCCCTTATCAGGGCTTCAGCTTTAGATTTATGTTCTTGGGGTAGATATTGGATCAATTGTTCCATCGCGTCCCAATGCGCACGGTCGTATCTAGCTAGCAACGCTTGTGTCTTGGATATGCGCCAGAAGTTTGCTGCCTGAGATGCGACTCTTTTCCCTGAAGCATCAAGAAGCTTAGATTCTTTATCTGGGGGTGGAGCATCTCCTGTGGTTTGGGAGTTAGCCCTTTTGCGTGCGTTAGACACTACTAGCGAGTCCAAAGGTAATTGCCCCCTAATGTACGCTGGGTCAGATGGTGCAGACTTATATTTTTTGTCTACCCTAGGGGTAATGATACGTGCCCTGACAGGATCACTAAAGATATCATCCACATGTCTGATCATAACCTTGAGCATTGGTAAAGTGTTTGATGACTTTTGAGTAGTGCTGAGGGTCTCGAAAAGGAAATCTTCTTTGAGGGAATCTTTGTGGATCTGCACCCCATGGTAATTAGCAGCCCTACCCAGCAATTCAATGTATCCTTCACTGTCGCCTGGAGGAGAGGGTTTGGTAGGATATAAGTCAGGATCATTGCCTGTGGGCGAATTAATGTTATAATCGTCCCCTGGGTCTGCAGGTATTGGCTGGCCATCGTCATCCCCATCCCCATTACCATCCCCATCATCCTGGTTGCAAGGTGTATGTGGTGAGGCTGAGGTGAAGTAGGCACAGGTATAGACTGTGGAGAAGGAGGAGATGGGATAGGAGGAGGAAGAGAAGGAGGAGAAGGGTTAGTTCCGACAGTTCTTTTCTTCAAAGGAATGTGATATTCCTCTTCAGCATCATTCCTTCTTTTTAGAGTCACTGTGGTGGTGATATGCCCAGTTTTTGGATGAATGTACAGCACTTTTTGTTTCGGGTCCGGTTTATCGAGCGGATCGTCGAAACTGTGCTTTTTTGGTGATTTCAGTGAATGCAGTTGTTTCGGCGCCGAAGGTTTAGGGGCAGGTGTTTTCGGATCCGAAGTGTGTTTCGGTGCCGAGTGTTGTGGATCGGAGCCGGACTTAGATTTCAATCCCGAAGGTTTCAGCTCGGTGCCCGATTCTGCGTGGGGTTTTTCGGAGCCGGAAGGCTTTTTCGTAGGCTTCGGTGCCGGGCCAGAAGGCGGGTCGTCGGAAGCGTGGTCTCGGTGCCGACCGGAGCCCGAGGGCGCGGGTTGGTCCGGAGCCTTCTTTTTCGTTTGAGGTGGATTTCGGGGCGAGGGAGGGTCTGTACTTACAGTATGCTGTCCCTGTGGGATGTCTTCATCCTGGTTGGAGCCGTACTCGGAAACAGAGATCGGTTCCTGTTCTTCCTCGGCCCCGATAGCATTGCCGGCTTCTTCCTCTGATTCAGTCCCGAAGAGGTCCAGAATGGAGCCTATAGGGTTGGCTCTCCATGTCGCGACATTGAGCACGACGGTCTCGAAGCATCTTCTTGGAGCGGAAAGCTTTGCACGCGTCGCAGTCCTTTTCACTGTGCTCAGGGGACAAGCACAGGTTGCACACTTCGTGTGAGTCGGTGTGCGGGTATTTCGCATGGCACAGAGGGCAGAATTTAAATGGAGTTCGTTCCATCGACTGCGAGTCGAACCGACGCTGGTAGGCCCGACGGCCTACCACGAGCTCTCCGATCGAAAGAGGGTTTTTTGTCAGTAAACACGAAACGCGAAAAATGGAATACGCGATCAGAAACAATACCGTCGAGGTAGAATGTCTTGCGCGCCGAGGGAAACCGAAGGAACGGTGTCGAACCGGAGCGCATCGTCTAACATCCGAACCCGATGGCGGAAAAAAACAATCTAACAATGGAGTCGATGCCCATGCACACTATCACCAAAAGGAGGAGTCACCTACCTCGTGACTGGAAAGACTTCTTCGAAGAAAAACAAAGTGCAAACATCCGGACCCAACACTAGATGGCGATCTATGCATAGCATATGATCTACAGCTCATATGCCTCGAACATACAGTTTTGATAAAAGGAAGCAGCTGTTATATAAACTTTAGTAATTTGAAAAAGAAAATCAAAAATTCCATTTCTCTTCGCTTCAGGGAACAGAAAACTGGCAATGAGCAATGTGATCAAAATCAGGTCAAGCTATAGCTATAGCCAAAACCGCCCTCTAACATCCATAAGCCATTTAGGACTGCAGGGTAGTGCAAATTGTTTCAAAGAATTTCACAATCTCCCAATACCTTAAGGGTAAATCGAAAGTAGAGCGCATGATTTATTTAAAAGCCATATTTGGCAAAGATGTTTCCAGCTCATCCCATGGTACCCTCCAGAAAGAAAATGGCCCAGTTGGTGACTTCAACAATTATTCTTCACCAAATCTGAGGGTGATCATGTGCAAGACTCTCCATGGATGAAAAGGATTAAGTGTGGATTCAACTGGGTGGTGTGCTTTTTCTAGAAGGTGCAGATCTTTATCTATGAGGGAAAATAGGCAAACTCATGGTCATACATCTTGATGCCCACACTGTAGGAGAGTAGGATCTGCTTCACATGGGTACCCCCACTTTTTGCTGATGCTTCACTGTTTTTCGACATTAGTCTGGCTGGGGCCCTGCTAATCAGAACCCCAGCCTAGCTGCTTCCTCTCTAAAATGGTTTCCATGTGCCTTAGGCACATCACTGATTGGAATCTGGAGTGCCCTTATAAGTCCCTAGTATATGGTATACTATGTACCAAGGGCATAGGTACCTCAGAGGCCTACCAGGGGCTGCAGCATATATTATGCCACCCCTGGAAAGCCATCCAAACTGACACCACAGGTCTGCTACTGCAGCCTGGGTAAGGTGGTGCATGCACCCCTTACTGTGATATAGGTTACCTATATCACTAAATACATACACACATATAAACCTATAAGTCACTCCTAAGGCAGGCCTTATCAATCCTAAAGGCAGAGTGCATGGTTCCTATGTGAGAGGGTGCCCCTGCATGAGCAGGGCCCCTCTGCAGCGTTCGGAGACCCTTCTCTGATGCTGTTTGTAGTGCAGCCTGACCATATACTCTTAAGCGCATTATAACCTCGCGTTAAATGCTAACTTTGGAATGGCTGCACCTAAACATGTCGTGTTTGGTGTCAAACATCTTGGAATACTACCCCCCGCCAATTCTGGCGGCGGGGGTAGCATTCCACCCTTCTAGAGGGAAAGACATGTTAACTCTGGCTAGCCCGGTAACTTCTTTCCAAAGCCCTGGCATCACAAAATGGATGCTGCTGCCACAGACACGAGTCTGGCCTCCTGCTGCTGGACGAAACTCCGGCAGGGGAGGCCTGGACAATAGGTTTCCTGTCCCAGGGAGGTGTGACCACCTCCCCAGACAGGATAATGTGTATTGGGGCTGGGCGGGAGCACTTTCGGGTGCTTTGAAGTCCTGCACTGGGGGCACACTTGGTGTCCCTGTGCATACCCCAGTTCAAACCGGATCAGGGGCTTGCAGCCCCTGCTTTGGCGCGAACTGGACAAAGGAAAGGGGTGTAGCCACCCCTCTGCCCTGACCCACCCATAGGTGGGGCCACAGAGTAGTCCAACCCCTATCCTTAGTATAAGTATAGGAACCCAGTCCTTAGGACTTTAGATTATCCCTGGACGAAACTCTGAAACTGAATCCTGGACCTTCGACGCTCTACTCACGATTAGAGGACAGAAGAATCTCCCTTGGGGTCAAGGAGTGACTCCCCTGCTTGGCAGGCACCAAAGACGCATCTGTCCGGTTCGCATTTCTGAAGCTCCCGTCGGACGCCGAAGTCATCGCATCACCAGAGGTGGATTCTCAGACTTCCCGAGGCTACCCTGAGTCCCCAGCAAAGCTGAGGCCCGTAGCTATCGTGGGTGACTTGAGACCGTGACCCCTGGACACCGAGCACATTTGCAAGTGCATCCTCTTCTGGGTCTCCCACGAAGTCGTGCTTTGGGCTCTGAGTAGCCCTAGCCTCCAGCACCAACTGCACCGAAGATCACTGGCCTCCACTCCACGAGTGTCCTGTGAGCCAGATCCACGTGCGACGTCTCGAGGCTCCTTCGCGGTCGCTAGCCCGTTGGCTAGTAGCCCTTAATGAAGGCCAATCTTTTTCTTACTTGGCATCCTGGTTGCTCCAGGCCTGCCCTCACTTACCCTCGCTGGGTGAGTTCCCAGACCTTGCTGGTCTGCACCATCGACGATCTTCCTCTGCATCGAGACTTGCCGTTGCCAAGGCTTGTTGGGTCCAATCCGGTCGCCGACACCTCAGCACTCGACAGACATCGTGTACCAGCCCGAATCCTGCTCCTGGTCACCGACAACGCCTCCTGGACCTCGTGGCTGAAGAGTCAAGACGACCGTCAACGCACCTGAAGCACTCGACATCGGTGGGCATCTGTCCATCGCCTTCCTGGTCACTGGCTAGTGACCCAGACTCTGTCCCCTCTGCTTTCAGGTTCTTCAGAACTCCGATCCACTCTTGGATCCACCCGGACACTTTCCACTTGGTCGCCAGCAGCACTTTGCAGCAGATCGCCATTCAAATCGGCAGACGAAACCCGACCCCGAAAGGCACCTATGCACCCGGCTTCCCTGGGTGAGGTAACACGAGTACTCCGGTGCTCCCGTGGGTAGAGACTCTTCAAAGTCCTAGATCTCAAAGGGTTTGGTCCAAGTCCTCTTTTAAGTGTCCCTTTTCTCTAATTTCCCGATCACGACTTTCTCCATAGAAGTCAACGGCGTATCGCGGTTGTGTATTTACACTGCACGCGTCCCCGTGGGTCCCCTGTGTCACTACCTTGGGTGGTTCCTTGTGGTCCAAGCACTTCTAGAGGCTCTAGGCCTGAGTGTCTAGTTCAGTCGTGGTTCTTATACCACTTTATTGGTATATGGTTTGGTACGCCCCTAGGGCCCAAGCGTGTATTTGTGCTATTACTGTGTTTAAATAACTTCTAACTTATGTACTTCGAACTCTAGCCTCATAAAGAGACTAGAGGGGTGTGTTTAGCAATAAATACATATATTTTGAATATATACCTGGTGTGGTGCTCTTTCATTTGATCACTCAAGAGATTATAGACTGGTAAAACAAGCTGCTTTACATTCCTTCAAGACTTAGCCTGAAGGCTGCTCTCCATAGCTACCACTAGGATAGCTTTCAATAAGGTTGTCTTTAACCTATCTCCAATAAGGGGTTGTTTGGACTGGTGCAAGGTGCCCACTATAATTAGTGGACAGCATATACCAGGCCAACTTCTCACACACACAGTGACTGAACGGTGTGTGTGCCCAGTCATTCGTAGCAGTGATCGGCGGTCGATGCAACGATGTGGCATCTTTCCCATGGACTCAGACTCCCATTGACTCTCACAGGTCCAGTCAAGATCTTGTGCCAATGCACCACACCTCAACTCTCACACTGCCCTTGCCACCCTGCCTCACAAGCTTTGCGGTGTTCCCTGGGGCCCTCTTGTGTGTGAAGACATTACCACAACTAAACAACATAGGCGGTGGCCGATGAGAGCCACCCTGCCCGCATACCGGCAACTCGCCTCTAGCCTTGGAGACCGGGCTTTATGGAGAAGCGGCGCTCTGACACTGCCCCAGTCCAGCTCACTTAAACACTCACTTAAAACAAACTCTTTGTGTGTGGGAGCAGAGCAAAAGCATCAAAGGAGTCCTTGTAAGAGAGTGGATTGTTATTTGGGGTGAACAAGCGTCCACCTCAAAGGATAAGGACAGCACCTGCGAGATGTCACACAAATCAAATCAAATAAACCTGTGCTAAATCCCTGGTAACGTGCAGTCAGTCTTAAATCAAAGGCAATCTGTAAAATGTTTAAGCAGTGCAAACATAGCACAAAAAGTCACACAAAACAAAATGAAACTACAAAACCGGTTTTCAAACAACGGGCAATATTTTATGAGCAAAATAAGACCAAAACAACAAAAATCCAATGAGGGGAAACGGAGTTGTGAAATTTTAAAGAATTAATGTGAAAAAAAGCAGCAAGAAAAATAAAGCACCCATTCTAAGTCAATGGTTGCAGTAGACTGAGAACAAGGTGCATTTTCTTCAGGACAACTCTGAGGAGTCTTGGTTGGATACACTAAGTGGATTGGTCTCACTGGAAGTCAAAAAGTTTGAAAAAGTTTCAAAGTTCCATTTCAAAAAGGGACCTTGTCACTTTTCGAAGAAACACATTGACAGTTCTTCTAAGTCCCAACAGAGAATGGGTCTTTGTCACTTTTTGAGAAGAAAAACCTTTCCTTGCAGAACGCGACTGAGACTGTAGCTGCTGCCATAGAACCGAAGGCCAGATAACCAAAGCAGACTAGTTCCGCTAGCACACTGGAGGTTTTGAGGTTTCTCGCTGAAAATTTTCAAAGTCTCAACTCAGAATGGGACTCTGTCGTTTTTTCAGAGGTGCAGAGAACTCTGTGCGCGACAAAGCTGCAATCCTTTCTGACACTGTGGAACTGCCAGTCAGATACTTTATCAGGCGGGTACCTCTAGAAGAAAAGTTTTTCAATGTTTCCAGACTCTCTTCTAGTTCAGAAACAATCACAGAAGTACACTTCTAAAGCCTCTAGAACCTCGGGGAAGGTGCTCAGAGAATCTGAGGGTGTCAGACAGAGGCTAACAGCAAAGTCCAGTCCTAGTCCAGTTGCCACTGGGATTCTTCACCTTTTTTATGTTCTTGAAACCACTCAGGATGTCAGCCTTATGTTCTCTGGAGAAAGTTCGGTCCTGGTCCTTCTCACAAGTAACAGAGGTCCAGTGCAGCACAATTAGTCGGCGTAGTATCCTTTCACACATTCAGCAGTGTTCTGAGAAAGGCTCGGCGAGGGACCACCGTTACAGGGTTCACCGCCTGTGGGTGGGGTGCCTGCAAGACACTCGTAATCCCTCTATCTTTATACCTGTTCACGGGTAAGGGCTGGAAGAAATAGCATACTATCTGGGCAAGGGCAGTCATCAGGGTTGCTCTTTCTCCCCCCTCCTGTAAAGTGTCAAAAGCGGCGCTAAGAGATTTGCCACAGTGCATAGTAATAGAGGCCTTTAAAATCATTAGTCCATCCATGCCAAACTACTTTATTCGGAAGCTTATATTTGTGTTATTTTTCGGTCTTTAAACTCAAAAAACATGTTGAACTTAAAATAAAGCTATACTGGATGTGAATGTGTATGCTGCTACTTACTTTGCGCATGGATGATCTTCTGTCCGTGGCAACGTTGGATCTTGAGAGACATCAGCAATGATTTGTGTCAACTCACTGCAAAGCAATAAAGCAGCATTCACATATTAAAATAAAGGATGATGGTAATGAGCACTAGAACAATTTGAATATGTACAACAATAGAACACCAGCATAGCATCTTTCTATTGAAGAAAATATTATACTCAACATATACCACATTTCGGGGTGGACAGCAAAAATATTCAGTACAATAATATTAGTTTTTCCACATCATTAGGAAGGGCCCAAGAGTAGAAAAGTTCCATGACATTTTCCTATTGCCCCAAACTGAGTTACATTTGGAGCATGAATCTGATAATATGGCACCTCATCAAAACACTGGAAGGAGGGTATTGTTAGCATTGAGGAAAGGAATGTTTCACTTAAATCCATTAACAACAAATATGTTGAAAAAAAACTAACAAAAAGGTTAACTTCCCTTGCATCTGATTTTCAGTATAAAAATTTAACCGCACAAAAAAAAAGTGAATGTCTAGAATTGTCCTTAAGCATTGGTCCTAAAATCATCGGGCTATAATATTAAGAGGAATAAGCACATTTCCATGTGTCCACTTTCTAGATTTCAGACGGTGTAATATCCCCAGCAATACAGGCCTACAAAAGGAAAATATTACTTAGCTGAACTGTTGTGCTGTAGATGACATGAGTTGCACTATTCTGCATCCAATGCTGGGTTTGGAATATTACATATTGTTTACTACAAGATTTAAGTTTCGGATTCGAGAATGACTCATGACCATGCAGCTTAAAAGCTCAATGCATTAGCATGCAGACTGCACGGAAGAGATTTGTATTTTTCCACCTTAGGAGTAGGTGTGGCAGCTTGTGTGTGTGAAGTTAACAAAGAAATGTCTAGTAAACTCAACAAATAGGCCCACTGTTTGACCTGTAAGACGTAGGGTGGTCTTCCCCCAAACTTTTTGCCTTTTCCTCTGCTTTGCTGAATTTGTTTTTGTTGGTCTTAGGACTGTGCACTGTACCACTGCTAACCGGTGCTAAAGTGCTCACTCCCTAAAACATGGCAAAATTGGTTTACACCCGTTTGGCACCGTTAATGTACTCCCTAGTAAAGTGGTATACTGTGAGAAATTGGGTTTCTGGTTAAGGAGGTTGGAACCCTTCTCAAGCAGCAACCACATTTCTTGTCAAGGTGAGGCACAAGTAAACCCCAAATTAACCTGGCCTCAATCCTCTGGTAGCTTGGCACACTCGGTGCCAAAAAGCCCAGAGTGTCACGCGCGGCTATCTAGTCGTGCGAGACCAGGAGAAAGACACAAGTTCAGGCCAACTGCACTGGAGCGTTCGGATAGCAGGACTATGTTAGTACCGCTGAAAATGCACCTTCTCAGTCCAGCGCAAAGAGTCTCGTTTGCAGTGGAGGGGGATGCGAGGAGCAGAGGAGCGGTGCGAATAGGAGTCGATATAGCATGAAGAGCAGGCCTGTCAGATGGTCGCTGCTGAAGCGCAAAGATCCTGTTGTCATCGCAAGCGTGCGGGCCGGAGCTTCGCGGTGGCACTCTACGAGAAGAACCAACACGTTGCCCGAGCACACACAAAAGACAGTATCCAAGCATATTGCAAAATTATCATGGCACAACCCAACAGGCAATATCAGAGCCTATTGCAATTATATCTTAACACATAAATCCAAATCCATTTAAATTCTTTGTCTTTATTTTCTTCTGTTTGGTTGTCCATCCAACACGTGTTTCGTCGTCTGGGCCAGATACCCACGACTTCCTCAGGGCTGTATCGATATATCTCAAAGTTCTGAACCTCTGTACCGGTTGTATTTCTGTTCCGGCCAGTGGGGTAGTAGAAATATGATCCAAGTGCTGACACAAACGCCGATCCGAGTCTCGTGTTCAGTGTCAAGCAGGGAGAGGGCACTGAGTAAGGCCCAGTCAAAATAACCCTCTTGTGAGGACACCTGTCCGCGTCCCGTCGGCTCAATATCTCAATATCTCCCACTGTGTGCACGTGTATTTCTACTACCCCACTGGCCGGAACGGACAGACAACGGGCCGTTGAATGGCTCCGCTGCTTTGATTACCATGAACACATGGCCCAAGAGCATGTGAAACCTGGCAAGTCAGATTCGCTGCTAGCCTGGCTGGCAAATCCACCGAAGAGAGGATCCCACATATTGGAATTGGAGGATGCTCAAGCTCGCAGAGGGTATAGGCAGCTCGAAATTAACGAGCTGTTCAAGAATTACTACACTACTCTGTATTCCCGAGACAGAGGTGCCTCTCCAGAGGCCATGTCCACGTACCTAGAGCAGATCCAAAAGCCCTCCCTCTCTCAAGAGGTGGTGGAGAAACTGGGGGCGGACATAACTAGAGAAGAAATAGCAGCCACTATTGCTGCCAGGGGTAAAGCACCGCGTTCTGAAGGGTTCCCGGTGGAGTTTTATGCTGCATACAGCGACCAGCTAGCGCCTAAACTCCTTGAGATATAAGAGATGGCGAGGGACACTCAGTCTCTGCCACCAACGTAGAGGGAGGCACTAATCGTTCTATTACCCGAAGCCGGGTGCCCGGCACAGGATGTCATGGCGTATCGACCCCTGTCGATGTTAAACATCGACTAAAATCCTGGCCAGAATACAGGGCTCATATATGCAGCACAAGCTGATCAAACAGGTTTCATACCCGAACGTAACACCACCCTAAAGATTTGAAGGGTCACAGCGTTCCTGCTAGCAGACCCCCAGTTAAGTCCCGATGTGGTGATAACGTCTGTTGACATAGAGAAATCTTTTGTAAGTTTGGTTTGGGAATACGCATACGATGTGATGGAGAAAGTAGGTTTGGGCAGGAGCTTCACTGACTGGTCTAGGATGTGGTATGCTTTTCCAATGGGGAGGGTGAGAGCTGGCGGGGTGATCTCCGACGCTTATTGTGTAGAGCTGGACACAAGACAGGGGTGCCCCTTAGCCCCCTGCTCTTTGCCATCGATGTTGAACCGCGGGAATGCACTATGGTGGTCCTGAAGCATTTGGGGAGATGCACCATATAGCACTGTATGTGGACCACATGATCCTTTTTCTTAATGATAGGCACACCCACATTGCCAGGGCCTCCTGGCTCCTGGGTGACTTTGAGGCTCTGTCTTGGCTAAATTGACAGAAGACCGGCTTCTTCCCCTTATAACCCCTGGAGAAACAGGGTAGGGTAGAATTGCGGTGGCCAAAATGGAGGCATTGCCCAGGCGTCTTTACTTTTTTGCTACTCTGCCCATAATCACACACAAGGTAAATTCAAGGACCTGAACTCACTATTGGTGGATTTAATTTAGATTAAGGGTTGGCACAGGGTGGCACATATGAAGCTACACCGCCCTAGCCTTGACGGAGGCCTTGCGACCCTTCTTTCAAATCATATTATCTGGCGGCTCAGATACAGTGGGTGACGCGATGGAGCAGCCCTTCTGCACAGTTGATGAAACCCACTTGTCTGTTTCTGTCCTCCACTGTCGATGGCAGTCCCTCAACCTGTCATGCCTAACAGCTTTCTTTATTGTGGTCTACAGGAAGGTACAAGCTACAGAGCTGATGCTGATCAGTTTGTGCCAACTTCGTAAGACATCAAGTACAGAATTTAAATAGGAGTACTTTTCATTCCCCAACCCCTCCCCTGCAAGGAGCTATTCTCATTCTGATAAAGCATGGAAGGTGAGTTTGTATGACTCAATGGTCATTGACGGGTTAATGGAGAATCTTTTCGCATTCGACGTACTGTTGATATAATTTAATTTGTGAACCTGATGATGGGAAAATAAATCTGGGGTAGAGTCCGCAAGATGATGTATTGTAGGTTTCTTTAAACTGAAACTTAAATCCTAAAGTGCACAACTTATAATATTGCAAAACCAACTCTAGATAGCAAGAGATTGCAAAGCATGAGATCTACAACAACACATGTTGCAAGCTCATTTCTTACCTCTGAGCCCCCGTCATTATACTCAAGGATTGGAGCAGAAGGCTTCATAGGAGAAATAGAATTTTTCATTTTGGATGTGGCTAGAGATTGCTTTAGCTGTTTTGCCCCAACTTATACCATTAATACAAAACACATTGAGAGAGGGGAGACATACATCACCCCTCTCAGGCATTGGCGGTTGTAAGACTCATGAACATTTTTGATCACACTCAGAACACAATAACGCCACTGGTAGCTGTAGCCACATCAAGTAGCACACTATTTTTACACTATGGTGCTCCTCCCTCGCAGAAGTGCTGGACTTGCCTTATTCTTGCCAGTGAAATATAATGCCAGAAATGGATCTGCCTGTGTTGCTTCTGCTAAAGCAGCAGTGACGCATTGTTTCCATCAACCCAGCACCACAGTGGTTTGGTGTGTCCCATGGCCATGGTTCCTTCAGCGCGTTGTTTTGTTGGAGGTTGTCGCACTGTTGCTATACCTGCAGATGTGTGAATGCAAAAGCTACGGAAATGTAAGTAGTAGCGGGATTTGCTGCACTGCTCTTCTGCAATCCACATGCTTGGGACTCCATTTACTCCCGAGCTTTGCTGCCAGGAGCTACAACCAGGAAACAACTTTCAAACTATCAGAAACTTAGCTGAGATGAGCATTGGCTGGGCCACAACCCAGCAATGCAACGGGGCTACAGCAGATAGCACCACGATTGACCATCTGCTCAGTACAGTTCACCACCATCAACCAGTCAGTTCCCAACATGGCTGGAGTTAAGCAGGGTGCGCCGCCTAGCCACCAATGAGGACTGTACTACATGAGACCACAGATCCACGCACTGCTAGTGACCATTAATCGGAGCACTGTTTGTGATCACTGACCCATGGGACTACTGTGTTCAATGCCTAAGGTCACAAATGTATGTAATGTTTAGGAACAATGAGGTCTGTACTGCCTGGAACCTATAAAGCATGTATTGTCTAGCATATTGTGGTATATTTTGTCTGGGACAATCAATGCATTCTCCAAAGGTCTAATGACAACTGGAGTAGGGATAACCGACCCCAATTCTCTGGTAACAGGTCCTCTGATGACCAAAAATTACAATTTCGGTCTGAATAATGAATTCAAACATGAACTTCGGTTACTATAAAACCAAATCCTCAATAAATCATAGCAGAAACTGGTGGTTATCGAAGTGCATCCAGCTCAATTTATCTCAATGAAATGTATATTACTAGGAATTTCATCTGATTGAGTCAAGTCTACAGAATCCATGCATTGAAGCAGACGCACACTCACAAGCTTGTGGTATATCTGCCATGTAAATGTATTAAGAGGTGTAACACTGGTTATTCCCGACTTTAAGGTGTCATTCGCAGTGTGCCCAAAAGTTCCTATAAATACCATTTAGTACACATGTGCAAAAAGGAAATTAAAATAAACTACCCTTTATGTGGATTTTGTGTTTAATCTAGGTGATCACTTTATGCCACTGGCAATAATGTAAATCAGTGCAGCAAGCTCTTTGTAGTGCACATAGTGAAACCTGCTTCAGTGTGATGTCTTAACCCCTTCGCTGCTAGGCCTTTTCCCCCCGTGCCAAGCCTTTTTTTGGCTATTTGGGGTAGTTCGCGCTTAGGCCCCTGTAACTTTTTGACCACATAAGGTATCCACGCCAAATTTGCATCCTTTTTTTCCAACATCATAGGGATTCTAAAGGTACCCAGGGTTTGTGGATTCCCCTGGAGCGGACCCAGAAATTAGCCAAAATACAGGTAATTTTCTTTTTTTTTTTTAAATGGGAAAAAAAGGGCTACAGATGAAAGCGTCTGGTTTTTTCCCTGCAAATGGTATCAAAAAAGGGGTTGTGGTGCTGAAATCACCATCTTCCCAGCTTTCAGGGACAAGCAGACTTTTGTCAGAAAACCATCATTTTTTACACAGTTTTGGCATTTTTCTGGGACATAGCCTATTTTTGCTATTTTTTGTGCTTTCAACCTCTTTCCAGTTAATGGTAGAAATGGGTATGAAAGCAATAAAGGATCCTGGAAAGCTATACATTTTAGAAAAGTAGACAAAACTCTGAATTCAGCAAGGGGTCATTTGTGTAGATCCTTTAAGGTTTCTTTATAGAAACTAGCCGTTGAATATAGGAAAAATTGAAAATTAGTTGAAAAAAACAGCCATTTGTGTCAACGTTTTCACCTGTAACTTCTTCTAATTATGACAGCTGTTTGACAGCAATATACCGTTACATCCGCTGGACCTTTCTGGTTGTGGGGATATATAGGACTTGTAGGTTCACCAAGAACCCGACGAACCCAGAGCCAATAACTGAGCAGCGTCTTGCAATGGTTTTTTATTATGTACCGGGTATATAGCAATTAATTTGGGAAAATACATACATGGAAAAATCGGTATGAAAGACACCTATGTATTTCTGAAATTGGAACAAAATATAGAGTTTAGAAACAGTAGATATTTGCACATTTCCGAAATTGTGAGTACCCATACTAGCATGAGAATTATAGGTCATTTTTCAAAATGACTTCTTTTTTATACATTGTCTTTCATTTGGAAGGCAGCAATGCATCGAAAGTCAATAGGTAATAACAGTTGCTCTACAATTCTGTGTTACCCTAAGTCTCCTGATAAAAATGGTACCTCACTTGTGTGGGTAGGCCTAGTGCCCGCGACAGGAAACTGCCCAAAACGCAACGTGGACACACCACATTTTTACAGTGAACACTGACCCTTTTTTTGCAAAGTGCCTATCTCTAGATTTTGAACCCTAACTCTGCCAGCACCTAAGAAAACCTAGCAAACCTATACATTTTTTAAAACTAGACACCCAGGGGAATCCAGGATGGGGTGACTTGACTGGCTCTCACCAGGTTCTATTACCCATAATCCCTTGCAAACCTAAAAATTTGTTAAAAAAACACATTTTCCTCACATTTCTGTGGTGGAAAATTCTGGAATCTGCGTGGATCCACAAAATTCAACCCACCCCGCGTTACCTAAAGTCTTCCGAGAAAAATGGTACCTCACTTGTGTGGGTAGGCCTAGAGCCCGCGACAGGAAACGGCCCAAAACGCAATGTGGACACACCACATTTTCACAGTGAAAACGGACCCTTTTTTTGCAAAGTGCCTATCTCTAGATTTTGAACCCTAACTCTGCCAGCACCTAAGAAAACCTAGCAAACCTATAAATTTTTTAAAGCTAGACACCCAGGGGAATCCAGGATGGGGTGACTTGACTGGCTCTCACCAGGTTCTATTACCCAGAATCCCTTGAAAACCTAAAAATTTGTAAAAAAAAAAAAAAAACACATTTTCCTCACATTTCTGTGGTGGAAAGTTCTGGAATCTGCGTAGATCCACAAAATTCCACACACTTGGCGTTCCCCAATGTCTTCCGAGAAAAATGGTACCTCACTTGTGTGGGTAGGCCTAGTGCCCGCGACAGGAAACGGCCCGAAACGCAACATGCACACACCACATTTTCACAGTGAAAAGAGACCCTTTTTTTGCAAAGTGCCTAGCTGCAGATTTTGAACCCTAGCTCTGCCGGCACCTAGGGAAACCTAGCAAACCTATACATTTTTGAAAACTAGACACCCAGGGGAATCCAGGATGGGGTGACTTGACTGGCTCTCACCAGGTTCTGTTACCCAAAATCCCTTGCAAACCTAAACATTTGTCCAAAAAAACACATTTTCCTCACATTTCTGTGGTGGAAAGGTCTGGAATCTGCGTGGATCCACAAAATTCCACGCACCCCGCGTTCCCCAAAGTCTTCCGAGAAAAATGGTACCTCACTTGTGTGGGTAGGCCTAGTGCCCGCGACAGGAAACGGCCCAAAACGCAACGTGGACACACCACATTTTCTCAGTGAAAACGGACCCTTTTTTTGCAAAGTGCCTAGCTGTAGATTTTGAACCCTAGCTCTGCCGGCACCTAGGGAAACCTAGCAAACGTATACATTTTTGAAAACTAGACACCCAGGGGAATCAAGGATGGGGTGACTTGACTGGCTCTCACCAGGTTCTGTTACCCAGAATCCCTTGCAAACCTCAAAATTTGTCCCCAAAAACCCCACATTTTCCTCACATTTCTGTGGTGGAAAGTTCTGGAATCTGTGTGGATCCACAAAATTCCACCCATCCCGCTTTCCCCAAAGTCTTCCGAGAAAAATGGTACCTCACTTGTGTGGGTGGGTCAAGTACCTGTGATAGGCAAGGGCCCAAAACCTATTGAGGCGACTTCAAAATGACCTATCACAAAACAACCTGGTTTTGCAAGAGGGGGGTCCCATAAGTTTTTGGCCCCGGGCTCGGCGGCCATCTAGGGAAACCTACCAAACCCACACATTTCTGAAAACTAGACACCCGGGGGAGTCCAGCAAGGTATGGCTTGCGTGGGTCCCCCAACATTTCCCTACCGAGAATCCCCTGCAAACCTCAAATTTAGTTGAAAAAAATCACTTTTTTCTCAAATTTCTGTGTGGGAAAGTTCTGGAATCTGCGTGGATCCACAAATTTCCTTCTACACAGCATTCCCCCAGGTCTCCCAATAAAAATGATACCTCACTCGCATGGGTGGGTCAAGTACCCGCGACAGGCAAGGGCCCAAAACGTATTGAGGAGACATCAAAATGACCTATCACAAAACAACCTGGTTTTGCAAGGGGGGTCACCTGGGTTTTTGGCCCCAGGCTCGGCGGCCATCTTGGAAAACTACCAAACCCACACATTTCTGAAAACTAGACACCCGAAAGACTGACATTTCTCTGGGGGGGCATTGCCATGCCCTTTTTGGGCAGCCCCCACCCCAACGTCAATAAAAAAATCCTGGTTTCTAGTGGGCTTTCTGCCCACCGGGGGCAGATTGGGGCTACTGCCCCCATCTGCCCCCTGGGGGACAGAAAGACTGACATTTCTCTGGGGGGGGCATTGCCATGCCCTTTTTGGGCAGCCCCCACCCCAACGTCAATAAAAAAAAGAATCCCTGGTTTCTAGTGGGCTTTCCGCCCCCCAGGGGGGGGCAGAAAGACTGTTGCGACCAAACAAATATGGGGGGGCAAAGGCCCTTGCCCAAGGGGCCACTCCCCCCTCCCTGGTGCTAGTGGGTGGATCCCTGCTTGGGGATCGCCCTCCTGGGGTGATCCCCAAGCAGGGATCCACTAGGGAAGGGTACCATTGGAAAGGGGAGATTCTCCCCTTTATAATGATACCTCTCCCATCTTTTTCGGTGCTTGGGGGGCTGAGATAGCCCCACAAGCACCGAAACTGAGAAACTGAAACTAAGTTTCAGTTTCGATTTCGTTGCAATGACGATCGCGCGCCATGCGCGCGATCGTCATTACAATGAAATACAAAAATAGGCCTGGGGAGGTTGGGGAAGTCCTTCCCCACCTCCCCAGGCAGAGAAAAAAAAAATGGGAAATCCCTCTGCTGTCTGCAACAGAGGGATTTCCTGAGCATGTGCTCATGACGGAACCATTCCGTCATGAGCACACTAGAACTTGTGCTCATGACGGAACCATTCCGTCATGAGCATGGAAGGGGTTAAAAGGCAGATGGCCTTGCTACAGATGAACAGGTAGGCTGAAACCAGACTGAGTAAATGAAACAACCCTGACCTCTTGTGCACTTTGTATGAACATCACCGGTTTATAGATGTTATTTTGCCCCTATAATGATGGGTGGGATCACTTAGAGAAGCAGTAATGCTTTTGTGCTGTTTGAAGCAAAATTAGAACATTGGAATGTGGAGCACTCCATTGAATACAATGGAGTGCTCCGTGCTTCTACGGGCCGGTAAAGGCCCGCAGAGCAACATTCTAATGTTGCTTTTGTTCACAGCTACTGCTGTGAACAAAGGCCTCTTGGAGCTCGAGGGGATTTAAACCCCCTCGGGCTCCGAGAGACCTTTGTTCAATTTGTTAGAACATTCTGCCCTCTAGTGGCAGAATGTTCTAATAGCCTTATAGCCCTTCGTAGCTGGGCTAGACCGGCTATTAAAGTCCTGCTCCCTTTAACGCTGGAGCGGGCCTTTAAAAGCCGGTATAACCCGCTACGGTGGGCTATAAGGCTACATTCTACACTCCGCTTTAATGACCGGAGGGTAGAGTCACACAAAAAAAAAAAAAATGAAATTTAGGTCCTAGGACAGATTTCTTATTAGATTTTCCTAAGAATGAACTTCAAGCAGAGATGGAAGTTGTTCTACAGTACTTTTTTATTGCTGGATTACAACAGTTTAAGGTAGGTAGGTAGAAAACAAGTTTATTTGGACAGTTGTCCATAAAACATTCTATAAAACACATAAAACAGTTACAGTGTAAAATTGATTTAAAACCTGTCTGGCCAACCCATCGCCCCCCCGCCTACTGTAATCCATCATTAAAACTCTGTTTGACAGAACATAAAAAGCGAGCAATTCCGACTGCCACATCTAAATAACGCATTTCTGACAGTAACTCTACAGCCTTCATCCTTTGTACAATTCTATATTTAAAAAACAAGGGTCTTAAAAACTTAATGCAACCGTTTAAGGATTTGTTACTTAAAAATTGGTGAGGCTATTCTACATTCTTTTTTCTTTATCACTCTTGTTTGATTTAAAGGCCTCTAATCTTTTTCTGCAAGGTGCTTTGTTATTAAACTCATTACAATGCTTTCACACTGAAGACAATGTCGGGCAGGCCTTGATTCTATGTCAGAACCGGAGGTGAGGATTGTTTTTTTTCTCCCCTTTATTTTTACAGCAGCCTTCTTAAAACATCAAGAAAGGAAATCCCAATAGGGACACTGACAGTTCATTATTAGCCCTTCTGTTGTAATGCTCCCTCTTTCTTCGTTTCTCGCGACCACAAGATAAGTGCCTCCTTTTTCTCCTGATATTTTTCAAGTATTCAGGCGGAGTATGTGTTTCTAACCAAACAGCTCTTTCTTCCCTGATAACAGGGGTGCAGCGGGAAAGCATTTCAGCACTCCTCACGCGGCACCGTCATTGCTTTATTAGCCAGCTGTTTTTGATACAGTAAAAGCATCCGCCTACTAGAGGGCGTTCTCACCGCTGCATACATGCACAATAGAGGCGCGCACCAGTTTTATCCATCCGACAGCACGCGCGGCTCCATTTGAATTGGAGCAACGCACCCGCCTCGAGAGTCTTAGCCCGCGGCACGTGGAGCAAGACACCTCGGTTGGAGTCCGTATAGGCCGATAGAGGTAACAGCCTCCAGATTGTGGGATTGCAGTATAGACACCCGTGTGGGTCAGTATTGATAATTCTGAGTCTTAACCTCAGATGCTTTCCACTGGGATCCACCAGCTGGGGTCTGTAATGAGGAAGCAGGCCTTATCAACCGCTCGTATACTGCAGGGATAGCCCAGGTGCAAAGCCAGAGTAAATAAGAGGGCACAGTGTCCTGGGGCTCAAACCCCTCTCAAAGCCACAAGCTCCCTCCCTCGCTGTACCCCAGCACCTCATTGCAGCTTCCAGTTGCCATTACAAATAAACCTGAGCCTTTTAGGGCCAAGAATGCAACAGGCAGAGGCAGACTATATGGAGGAAGAAGGGAACCCTCCTTACTTTTTCCTTCAATTAAGAGTTTTGCGACGCTGTGGATGCATCAATACATCAAGCGGTCCCCTCAGCCACCTCTCCTCTAGCGCACAAGCTCCTACAACTAGCCTATTGCTATCCCAAACCCCTTATTTTGATGGACCCTCCATCAACACCTAATACCCCCTCACTACAGACGCGGTTCCCTTGACAAATCCTCTCGGAAGGTAGGACCCAAACGTAAACACGTTCAAGGCGTTGATATGTACGCCTTTGATCGTCTAAAGTGTGTGTTCTCATCTCAATCTTTGGCCCTTCCAAATATCCCAGAGATCCAAACCCATCCCCAATAGGGTGGTGCACAGGAAGAAACTACACACCAGTCTATCACAGTGCACACTTCCCCCCATAGAAATGAATGACTTTCACGTGGACGATTCATACAGGGATTTCGACGGAGACCCGGGCCCTTCAAGGCCATGGAGTCCGTCTCCAAACACGGGCAAATACCCACCCTAAGTCTCCACCCTCAGAAACTTTCGACATGCTGGATCCAGATGATCTAATACATGGGCTCCGGCATAGGAGATCGCAACGTACGTTGCAGGCAGGCTGAGGAGACCCTTTGAAAAAGAAACTCTGTCTCACCTTAGGGCGAAATGCCCTCGCTCGAAGGCAAGTTGGCCCTAACCCCAGAAATAGATGCCAGAATGGCTACTTTCCTAGGGAAGTACATTCTAGATCCCAAGAAAAGTATAGACCGTACGTGGGGTTCCTGTCAGGATATACTGCAAGACATTACAGGCCCCTCATAAAAATCCTCGATATGGCCGTAGAAGCCAAACAATATGGTTCCCTATCTCCCCAGACAACATATTCGGGTGGGCATAACGCACAATCATCTTCTTAGGGACCACCAACTGCTTTGTCCACTGAATGCAAGAGATCACTTCTGATCAAGGTAGATCCCAAGTTAGGAGATCTGGCGACTTCGGAAGCGGGTCCCGTTGCCCAAGGAGGTTTGTTTAGTGACCCTTTCAATAAAGAGTTGGAGAAGTTCGTATCCTGCTTTACATCCTTTGAAAAATCACAGGCCTCCATGAAACACATCTTTGCCCCAAATGTTTGCGCCAGGGCTGATCGTGGTAGAGGGCGCTCGGCCAGCCGCACACTTACATCAGCCTCTTCCAAAGGCCAAGGCTCTTGACGTGGTCAGTGTCAGGACCACTCCAGGTTTGGAGACTTCTATCCTTCCAGAGGACCTTGTCACAAAAGAGGCAGAGAAGGTACTGTGAGGAAATTCAAATGACAATGGCTCTGGTAATTATTCTCCACTCTTCCCAACTAAAAGTGGGAGGGCGCTTGGCTCAGTTCACAAACAATTGGGAACATCTCATTTCAGTCAAAATGGGGCTTCCACATAGAATTCTATGGGACTCCAGTGCAAAAACAACCCCCTCGACCACTCTCCTTTTCGGAACAGGATTCGCGCCTGATATCTCAAGAAGAGGAGGAATTGCTGAACAAAGGGGCTATATCCCTTACCACACTTCACCCAAAGGGCTTCTAAGCAATCTCTTCCTGGTGGAGAAAAGGGATGGGGGACAGCGTCCGGTTATCAACCTGCAAGAGTTCAATGAGTGGCAGTCTACCGTCATTTCAAAATGGAAGGAATCCATCTCCTGAGAGATATCATACGTCCTTTGGACTGGATGGGCCGCCTCGGCTTGAAGGATACGTATCTCACAATCCCAATTTACCGCCACATTGAAGATTCCTACAGTTTGTATGGGCAGATTAGCTGTACGAGTTCACCTCCCTGCCGTTAAGTCTCTCTTCCGCTCCTTGGTGCTTCACCAAGGTGCGGAAGTCAGTCATGGAGTATCAGTGGGCTCAGGAGATACATTTGATAGTCTACCTGGGCGACATCCTCCTGATGGACCAATGTCCAAAGAAACTTCCAGAGCACCTTCAAACAACTGTACACCTCTTGGAAAGCATGGGGTTCGTCATCAACACGAAAAAATAGCTGCTGACATCGGCTCAAAGAACGACATTTCTGGAGTTTGTCATAGACTCCCGCAAAGCCACTCTGAGTCTACTGACAAGGAAGATGGCAAAGATCAGACAAGAGCTTCGCAAGACTCTTTCGAAGGAACATACCTCACTAAGACAAATAGCTTGTATGGTAGGACTCATTTCCTCGTCTATTCAGGCAATTTTTCCAGGCCTACTCCATTACAGAGCCCTCAAAAGCATGAAGGCTAATCACCTTCGCAGAGGTGCTACATACTCAGAGAAAGTTCCTCTGACAGAAGATGTAAAGAAAGTAATGAGATGGTGGCTTACACACATGGAAGCGTGGAATGGGAGAGCACTCTTCAGCTCCAACCTAGACATGGTTATAGAATTGGATGCCAGCAGACACCGTTGGGCGCACGTTGTGGCAAGTTATCCACAGGAGAGAAATGTTCCACTCAAGACAATTGTGTCGAACTTCTAGCCAGCTCTTTAGCCGTGCATTGCTGGACCAAAGACAGAGCACAGTGCTGCGTGTTACTGATGATGGACACTGTTTTGGCAGTGCAGTATATCAACCACCTCGACGGGACACGATCAAAAGCCCTAGCGGATCTGGCCAAGAACATCTTGCATTTTTGCCTGGACAACATCATCTCCGTGATTGTGGAGCATCTCGCTGGTAAGGCCAATGAAGTGGCAGATTAGAACTCCAGGCACCTCCAGGATAAAAGCCTGTGGAAACTGCAGCCGACAATCTTCAAAGCCATAGAAGGAAGGTGGGGCCCCTTCTCAGCAGACCTGTTTGTGTTGAGGCTGGATCATCAACTGGAGAGATTCTTCAGATGCAGATTGGACCGGTTAGCAGTGGCAAAAGACGCTTTTCTGCAAGAGTGGAGTTGGGTGAAGGGTTAAGCGTTTCCCCCATTCTCAATGATCACAAGACTATCAGCCCAGGTAAGGAGACAGTGGTTAGTGGTTAAAGCACTGAATTTGAGGTCACAAGTCTGATATCCAGTTCTGATGGAACTTTCTTGGGATTCTTCAGTCCTTCATCCCCTAGTTCCAGATCTTCTCCTGGATCCCCATGGGAACCCACATCATCTAGTATTGAGAGGACAACTGTATCTCATGGTATGGGGGAATACAGGGAATGCTGGAAGGTCCCGGGGCTTTGGTAAGAAGGTCAATACCTCTTATCAAAGGCATGGGCAGACGGCACACTAAAGAAATATAGGTCCACCTGGTCGAAGTGGCATGGTTGGCGTCTCCAGAGGGACCTGGATACTGTGGGGTCCGACGTTGTTTAAATCCTAAACCTTTTGTCATTTTGTCATCAAAGGGCTTGGCTTACAGAATGTTGAACACATTGGCTGTTTGGACGGGACACCCTCCAATCAAATGATGTCCAGTTGGGGAACACGCAGTTATACGGAAATTGATGAGAAGCATAGGCCTATCCCTTCTCCTGAACCAAGGTATTTTCTGGGATGGGAATGACGTTTTTAACCTTTTCATGTAATGGAAAAGCAATTTATATCTTTCTCCAAAAGAGCTTTCAGGTAAGTTGGCCATTTTGTTATGCCTCTTCTGCTGCAGGAGGGGATCCGATGTTAAGGTTCTGTATATTACAGGTAGAGTGTTCGTTGCAGAAGGGGTTACTTTCCATGTGTCTCGACATACAAAGAGTAATTCGCGGTTGATCTCTTACCCAGCGTTTAATGACCATCCCAAGCTATGCGTGGTGAGATGCATTAAAGCATATAACCAACGAGTTCAGACCACCGGGAGAATGCCCACTCCTCACTGCATTGCGGAAATCATTTCATGCAGGTATTGACACCTCCAAGTTCGGAGAACATTCCGCTAGGGGTGCCATGGCCTTGAAAGCTTTCGCTTTGGGGGCTCGTCTGGATGACATTCTGAATGTTGCATATTGGTCCTCAGACTCTACCTTTAAACGCTTATACTTCAAACCAGTGGTAGATATGGCATCTCTAGTGATCAACAAGCTTTGAACAATCATAATCCCAACCTCCAGTCCTGACATAGAATGAAAAATGTCCTAGCTTAATAGTTCTTAATGGAATTGAAACTTTATTTTACGAAAGCTAGGAAATTTTTCATTTACAATTAATATGTGCAAACATGTTATACTCACAGGAATAATGGGAATTTAAAAAAAATATTTTTACTTTTCCTCTTTGTTGGAGTAATGTGCCACCCAACAGTACAGGATTTTATATTTTAAAATGTTTCACCAGAGGGAATGGACTGTGGAGTAGTTAAACATGACATGGTGGGTTCTATGTGCTTATGCCACTTTCCTCAAAGCGTGTCAGTAAAGGTTTAAGGTTCAAGAATGCAATGGAAGGTAAGATCATCTGCAGTTTCCATGGAGAGCAGGTGATTAGACAAAGCATTGTTTGCAGACTTGTGAATATTTGTGGGCCTATGCTAAAAAATCGAGAAGATCCTTAAGACGCCCTAATAAAAGTGGGTCCATCAGGATACCAAATCCCACCACATATTCATGTTGGGATATATATGCGAAGTTCCATTTTTTCCTATGTCCCTGTAGTTTGTGGCACATGAACGGGCACTGGGGCCTGAAATCTCCAAACACAAGCTCCTTGCCGCTAGCAAAGAATAACACGCACTCTCCAGGAGTCCTGATTTAGAAAGTTTAATCCTCAGGCAACAACTCAACGCGTTTCGGGAACACACGTTCCCTTGATCACAAGTGCATTGCAACAGTGAAAATGAACTAATAAACACCAACTAGTGACAAACATAGGTGTAGGACAATAAGCCTCACAAGTTAATGCTGGTGCCATCTTAGAATAGCAGATTCACTAGCTATTTCATTTATAAAAAGTGTTCGTGATGATATATAACAAAATTCATGGCACACAGTGTTGCCAAAACGCGCTGAGTTTTAAATTTTCTACATCAGGACTCCTGAAGAGTGGGTGATATATATATATATATATAGTAGGTAGCTCTAGTTAGGGCCATGTTTGCATAGGAAAAGTGTTTCTTGACTTGCCTATATCCTTGGCGCTGTTAGAAATCAGGGTCTCTAGTTGGCAGAGGTATGCACCTTGTCCAAGTACGGACCCTTCCTTCTAGTCAGGGTAAAGGGATTACACTTCTAAAATAACCCCTGCTCACCCCCTTGGCAGGTTGGCATGAGCAGTCAGGCTTACCTCAAAGGCAATGTGTAAAGTATTTGCACATAACACACAATAATACAGTGAAAACACTACAAAAGGACACCACACCAATTTAGAAAAATCGAAAATATTTATCTGTGTAAAACAAGACCAAAACAATAGAAATCCAAAATACAGTAATCAAAATACGAATATTGCAAAAATAGGCTCAGCTCCTTGAAGTTGATAGCTCCGTCCGGGGCTATCACGGCGTCGTGAACAAACAAATCCAACAGTTCAGGCCGACCGTGGCGCAGCTACAGTGTCGAGGAGGGGGGGCCTGAGGTGACATGTGTGCAAACACGCCCTGTGGCCATTTTAAGTTGGGAGATTAAGTCCCCTTGAATCGTGAGGTCCCTGGGGGCCAACTAGCCCACTAGGTACCTCCAGTAAGCGCCACAGAGCTGCGTTGCAGAGAGGTGTAAAAGGGGCGTGGCCTGGACCACCTCTCTGCAACGCAGGCCTGTGGCGCTTACTGGAGATACCTGGTGGGCTAGTTGGCCCCAGGGGCCCTCAGGATTGAAGGGACTTAATTCCCCAACTTAAAACGCGCCACAGGGCGTGTTTGCCACATGTCACCTCAGGCCTCGCCCCCTCCCTTCACCACTGTGAAAACGCGCCCCGTGGCGCGTTTTAAGTTGGGGGATAAAGTCCCCTTGAATCCGGAGGGTCCCTGGGGTCCAACTAGCCCACGAGGTACCTCCAGTAAGCGCCACAGAGCTGCGTTGCACAGAGGTGTAAAAAGGGGCGTGTGGCCTGGACCACCTCTCTGCAACGCAGGCCTGTGGCGCTTACTGGAGATACCTGGTGGGCTAGTTGGCCCCCAGGGGCCCTCAGGATTGAAGGGGACTTAATTCCCCAACTTAAAACGCGCCACAGGGCGTGTTTGCACACATGTCACCTCAGGCCCCGCCCCCTCCCTTCACCACTGTGCAAACGCGCCCCGTGGCGCATTTTAAGTTGGGGGATTAAGTCCCCTTGAATCCTGAGGGTCCCTGGGGTCCAACTAGCCCACGAGGTACCTCCAGTAAGCGCCACAGAGTTGCGTTGCAGAGAGGTGTAAAAAGGGGCGTGTGGCCTGGACCACCTCTCTGCAACGCAGGCCTGTGGCGCTTAGTGGAGATACCTGGTGGGCCAGTTGGCCCCCAGGGGCCCTCAGGATTGAAGGGGACTTAATTCCCCAACTTAAAACGCGCCACAGGGCGTGTTTGCACACATGTCACCTCAGGCCCCGCCCCCTCCCTTCACCACTGTGCAAACGCGCCCCGTGGCGCATTTTAAGTTGGGGGATTAAGTCCCCTTGAATCCTGAGGGTCCCTGGGGTCCAACTAGCCCACCAGGTACCTCCAGTAAGCCCCACAGAGTTGCGTTGCAGAGAGGTGTAAAAGGGGCGTGGCCTCTGAACACTTCTCTGCAACGCAGCCTCCCTGGCGCATACTGGAGGTTCCTGGTGGGCTAGTTGGCCCCCAGGGACCCCCAGTATTCAAGGGGAATTAGTTCCCCATCTTACAACGCGCAGAGTGCTGCAGGGAGGGGGCGGGGCCTCCGGCGAGTTGCCGGTCTTTTTTTTTTTTTTTAAGAAGGGGGGCTGTGTGGCCCCCCTTCCTTTCCTATTTTATTGGCCCTGGGGACCCCATCCCCCAGGGCCTGACCCCTATTTTTTTTTTTTTATTGGAAGGGGGCCGCGTGGCCCCCCTCCCGAGGCCATATTCGGCCCCGGGGACCCCATCCCCCGGGGCCGGCCTTTCCGTGTATTTAAAAAAATAAAAATATATGGGGGAGGGGGGCCGCGTGGTCCCCCTCGGTGCCCACTTCTGGCCCCGGGGACCCCATCCCCCGAGGCCTGGCCTCTCGTTGGGGACCGTGGGGGGAGCCCCAATGTCCCCACGGTCCCGCCGGCTCCCCGCGTCCTGCGAGAGCCGGCATTGCTTTTCCACATGGGAGCTGCTGACATGCAGCTCCCCGTGTGGAAAGCAATTCTGCTTGCTTCATTGAAGCGAGAGCAGTTTCCTGCTCTCGCTTCAATGAAGCAAAGCAGTTTGCAATGACAGGGCGGGAGCCGCGAGGCTCCCGCCCTGTCATTGCAAACAGCAGTGTCCCGGGGTGGGCACCCCGGGACACTGCAGGAGCCGGCCCTGGGGGTGGCGGTCCCCAGGGCCATCACAGGCTCCAGGAGGGGGCCGCGCGGCCCCCTCCCAACATCTGCACAGCGCCGAGGAGGTGGTGGTCCCCGGGGGTCCGTAACGGACCCCCAAATTTGAATAGTTAGTGCCCCGGGGACGTGGCGGTCCCTGGGGCGTGTGGGGGGGCTCGAGCCCCCCCCACACAGGTAATTTTTTTTTTTAAAACAAGCCCCGGGGGGTGGCGGTCCCCGGGGCTGCGGGTGGGCCATGTGCCCCCCGCAAATATGTAAAGAAAGCCATGGAGGCCCCCCACCCATTTAAAATACAAGCCCGGGGGTGGCGGTCCCCGGGGCTGCGGGGGGGCCGTGAGCCCCCGCAAATATTTTAGAAAAGCCCCGGGGGGTGGCGGTCCCCGGGGCTGCGGGGGCCTCCCTCGGCCCCCGCTATTAAATTTATGCATGCCCCCGGGACTTGGCCCACCCGGGGGATAAATATAAACGAAGCGCGGGCTCCGCGCTTCGGGTTTTTTTTCCCGCGCCCGGATCCGCGGATCCGGCGCGTATTTTGCCGATTTTTAAAAAAAAGAAAAATGCTTTTTTGGGCCCTGGGGGTCCTTGTGGGACCCCCTAAGCAGGCCTAGGGGGTCAGGGTGTTTCTACCCTGCCCCCTTTTTTTGTTTTGCGCGTTTCTTTTTCTCTTTTCTTGTGACTCGGTTCTACCGAGTCACAAGATGGCTGCCAACACTTCCTGGTTTGGAGTGTTGACAGCCAATTAGCATGAAGCTCGTGGTCGGGAGGGTGCGCGGATCCACCGCGGCCATAGATATCGAAACTTTTATTTTTGATTTTCTCAGCAACTACTGAACGGATTTACACCATTTTTAAAAAGGGTGCTTTCTGATCCAAGCACTACCTTTTTGCCAAATTTGGTGTAATTCCGTTCAGCAGTTTTGGCTGTAGCCTTGCATAAAGTTTCCTATGGGAAATTGATTTTTGACTCTTATTTTTTGAATTTCTCCACAACTACTGAACGGATTTACACCATTTAAAAAAAGGTCGCTTTCTGAACCAAGCGCTACCTTTTTGCCAAATTTGGTGCAATTCCGTTCAGCAGTTCAGGCTGTAGCCGTGTCTAAAATTTCCTATGGGAATTAACATGGAGAAAACACGTTTTGGGACCCCCCTTTTTTCTCGGCCCCCGCTTGATGAATCACCCCGAAACTTTCAAGACAGGAGCTGACCGGAGCGCCCCACTAGTTTTGAAAATTTCGCGAAGATTCGTCAACCGGCTTCAAAGTTATTGGGAAAAGAATGTTACGAATTTCCTATGGATAATAGGTCCTAACTAGAACTATCTACTGGCGACTGCCAGTAGATAATATATATATATATATATATATATATATATATATATATATATATCAGGGGTGTGGAATTTAATAAAATATCTACTTGTCCATGGGGCAAGTTGCTTCATAAATCTACTTGTCCTATAACAAAATCCACTTGTCCCATTTGTGCCATGTAATGCGGCGACACATTATGGCAGCAATCTCATTATACAAGAGCTCTGATATAGCATCACTAATTATGCCAGGGCTCATATCATTGTAGGGTTTGAATACTAGCAATTCCCTTATGTTGCTGCGTTTCTGCTTAACTACATACTGTGGCTGAAGGTAGTGGTAAGCAATAGTTCCAGGGTTGGAATGCCATTTTGAGTCTGTGCAAACCTACTAACTTGCGTGTTTTAAGGGTTTTCAGCAACTCTTCCCTACCCTTTCCTATACTGAAAAAGGTTGGAAATTTACTCCAGACAATGGCAGACTTAAAACTTCTTCCAGGGTTGGGAAAAAAGTGGTTGGAGAGAAAGTGAACTTGCAAACACTCAGATTTTTGCATGAGCAAATCTGCACATGTATATTTGCTCATGTTAAAATGCAGTTCACAAATCATTTCTTCAATGTACAATTTCTTGGCCTACTTCTGTAAATTCTTGTGAATTCATGAAAGCCGTATATCTATCTGCACTTAACGTAGGGACATATACCATGGGTGCACTTTTGAGACTTTCTTTAATAATTGGGCCCCTAATTTTGTCTGGCGTTAACCATGACCTTTTGTGTTTATTAAAATTCTGTCTCGCTCTTGATCTATCAGCTGGCTTCACTGTGAGTGACAGCCTTCTTCTCTCTCACAAGGAACATATCGGCATACAAAGTAGTTTTGTTCAGTGTCAGAACTACTGTGGCAATGTGTGTTTGAGACCGAAAACTATTTTTGCTTTTGCCAATGTTTGTTATAATGGTGAGGGCCACGCAGCTCCCACACCAATAAGGCTTTACAAAACCATTCCAAAACAGGTCTCGCACTGGCAAAACCAAAAAGCTGACCACCAATTTGAGAGCTATGGATTTGCCAATGCTTGTTTATTTTTGTTTCCTGTAATCTTATTGAAACTGGTTACACTTATTTTCCATTATGAATATTTTTGGGGAATACTAGCATACATAAACACATTTTACTAAATGATGCTGCAAAGAAATGGTACCTAAACGTTTAAGGTACTTTAGCTAAATGTTTTTTCTCCTACTTGCATTTTTTGTGAACAATTTAAATTGAAAGCAAAGAATCCATCTTGCTTTCAAACTTCTGCAAATATTTGTATCTTATCAGAGGGCATTCTGGGAGCATTATACATAGCCTCATATTGCTAAACTTTAAAAATGTGTACACATTTTTATACTGGAACCAGTCAGTAGTGCAGTCGGAGCTAACAACATTTACTTAGAGCGCTCATCCTGATAATAAAGGCTTTGCATTAATAAACCATAAATGCAAGTCTGAACAGCATTAGCCCATGGATACAAATATTACCTTAACTGCAGACAATGCTCTTCCCTGATCCATAATGTGTTACTGTAAACTGGCAGCCAAAGGGTTTGTGCTGTAGGAGTTGGGCCTACTTGTCCCAAGGACAAAATGCACATGAAAACTTGTTGCCCTTGACCCCAAACAATATGTCCTGGGCGTCGGGCTATAGGAATTCCACATCCCTGACATATCCTACAAAGATCGACAGTCCCCGTGCTGAAATCTGATTGGCTGCAAACACTTCAACCAGGAAGTGTTGCCAGCCATCTTAGGACTCTGCTTCAGCCGATTCCCCCCAAAAATGTTAAAAAATAAATAAAAGGGGGCATGGTAGCAATACTTTGTCCCCCTGTGACCCTGGCAGGGCCAAAACGTAAGTTAAACAAGCATTTGCAATGCAATAGGAGTTTGAGGTATTGGCATTGTAAATGACAATGCCTTTTATTTATGTGTTTGTATAAAAAACATAAATAAAGAGCATTGTCATTTACAATGCCAATAGCGTGAACTCTCGCAAATGCGAGACTTATTGCATTGCAAATGCGTTAGGAGAGAGCATGTCCTGTCTTTTGCCTGCCGGGAAGAGCAGGCAGGACAAAGCTCTTTGAGGAAATACTGCTTGGAGGCTGTAATTAAAGCCTACCGAGCAACAACACACGTTAACATGGGATGTCCTCATGGGAGGTTACAAAATGGGAAAAGTTGGTACTAAAGAGGGACTACTAAGCCTATTGACTAATGAAAAGCCACAGTTTACAATGGACAATGACAGAAATCCAATGAAAAAACTGGGCGGAGAGTGGTCAGAGCTTCACATGCATACCTTAATACAGCATGCCTTGCAGAGCAGCGCATGTGCTGCACAGGCTCGAACTAAAAAAAACAAAATTGCTGCTGGAACGCAACGGAGCCGCAAATCCACAGCAAAAAGAAAAAAAAACAAGCACGGACTCCCGCGCTTTTTTGCATTATAGCACCCGGGTGGGCCAGGTCCCAGCATGAGGGCTTTAAAAAAAAAAATGAGAAAAAAAAAAAAAAAAAGAAGAGGGCACACAGCCCCCCTCCCCCCTCCAGCTTAATTACGCCTTGGTGACCACCACCTCCCTGGGGCTTAGTTTTAAAAACGCGGGAGCTGGGGCACTCCGATCCCCCGAGCTCCAGGGACCACTATGTCACCTAGGCTACAAATAAATTGACAACGGGGGGCCACACCCTCCCCCCGAGCCCTGGGGACCACCACCTCCACGGGGCTATGCAGACATGCGGGCAGGGAAAGAGATGAAACGATTGCTCCTGCGTGAAGGGAGATGCATTTCCAGCAGCTCCCTGCATGTAGGGGCAATGCCGGCTCCCTCAAGAGGAGGGGAGCCGGCTGGGGCTGCGGGGACCTTGAGGCTCCCCTCTCGTTCCCAGCAAAAAGAACAGCAAGAGGCAAAATAAAGGTCAGAAACGAGCAGAAAGAGGCAGAATAAAGGTCAGAAACTAGCAGAAAGAGGCAAAATAAAGGTCAGCAACAAGCAGAAAGAGGCAAAATAAAGGTGAGAAACTAGCAGAAAGAGGCAGAATAAAGGTCAGAAACTAGCAGAATAAAGGTCAGAAACGAGCAGAAAGAGGCAGAATATAGGTCAGAAACGAGCAGAAAGAGGCAAAATAAAGGTCAGCAACAAGCAGAAAGAGGCAAAATAAAGGTGAGAAACTAGCAGAAAGAGGCAGAATAAAGGTCAGAAACGAGCAGAAAGATGCAGAACGAAGGTCAGAAACTAGCAAAGAGGCAAAATAGAGGTCTGCAACGAGCAGAAAGATGTAAAATAAAGGTCAGCAACGAGCAGAAAGAGGCATAATAAAGGTCAGAAACGAGCAGCAAGACGCAAAATAAAGGTGAGAAATGAGCAGAAAGAGGCAAAATAAAGGTCAGCAACGAGCAGAAAGAGGTAATATAAAGGTCAGCAACGAGCAGAAAGAGGCAAAATAAAGGTGAGAAAAGAGCAGAAAGATGCAGAATGAAGGTCAGAAACTAGCAAAAAGAGGCAAACTAAAGTTCAGCAACGAGCAGAAAGATGCAAAATAAAGGTGAGAAACGAGCAGAAAGAGGCAAAACAAAGGTGAGAAACGAGCAGAAAGGGCACAATACAGATGAGGAACGAGCAGAAAGAGGCAGAATGAAGGTCGGAAGAGAGCAGAAAGAGGCAGAATAAAGGTCAGAAGGAAGCAGAAAGAGGCAGAATAAAGGTGAGAAACTAGCAGCAAAAGGCAAAATAGAGGTCAGAAACAAGCAGCAAGAGGCAAAATAGAGGTCAGAAACGAGCAAGAGGCACAATAAAGGTCAGGAGCAAGCAGAAAGAGGCAAAATAGAGGGGAGAAGAGGCAGAAAAAAATAGCAGAAAACAAGCAGAGGAGTCACAAAACCAAAGACAGCAGAGGATAGCGGACTGCAGGTAAGCTGGACAGGAGGACCGTCACAGAGGAAGTTGGCACGAGGACCTGCTCCCGTGTGCCGCCCTACTTTTATTTTTACTGCACACCCACTGACAGACCCACTCACGCACCCACTCTGAGACCCACACACACTCACGCACCCACTCAGAGACCCACACACACTCACGCACCCACTCAGAGACCCACGCAGACACTCATGCACCCACTCACAGATCCATTCAAGCACCCATTCACAGACCCACGGATACTCACACATACTCACAGACCCACTCAGAGACTTACTGACACACCCACTCAGACACTTGTGCATCCACTCAGACACTCATTGATCTACTCAGAGACTCTTGCACGCTCTCACAGACCCACTCAGACACTCATCCATCCATTCACAGACCCACTCAGACACTCATGTTCCCATTCACAGACCCATTCAGAGACTTATGCACCCACTCAATGATCCACTCAGTCACGCACCTACTGACTGACCCACTCAGACACTCGCTCACCGACTCACAGACCCACTCAGACTCACATAACCACTCACTCAGACTCATCCATCCACTCACAGACCTTCAAAGACACTCATTCACTAACTCACAGAACCAGTCAGACTCATTCACTGACTCACAGACCCACTCACACTCATGCACCCACTCACAGACCCACTCATAGACTCATGTACTCACCCACAGACACACGCAGAGACTCAAGTACCCCAGACCCACTGGCAGACCCACTTAGACACTCATGCACCCACTCATAGACCTACTCAGACATTCACACACTCACTGACAGACCCACTCAGACACCCTAACACTCACTCACAGACTTACTGAGACACTCATGCACTCACACACTCACTGTCAAAGGTTCGTGGTTACATTTAGGAAATAAAACTGAATTTTTTTTAGAAATTCACTTACAAAACCAAAGGTTACAGGGACATTATAGTTAAGAAACAACACTTTAAAAAAAGTAGAAATTCACAGAAAAAAACAAAGGTTACAGGGATGCTATAGTTAGAAAATAGAATGAAAAAAACCTTAGAAATTCACTGAAAAAAACAAAGGTTACAGGGACGTTATAGTTAGGCTCAGATTTCACTTGTACAAAACCAGTGAAATTCAGCAGTTCTAGTTAGCTGATCCAACTATAACTTACACCCCAGCAATGCACTGCTTATGACCTCACATATTTCATCACTCATGACATGGTTAGTGACATCACTGATGACATCTCTTTCCCAAAAAAGTTCATCCACCCCAGATCCTTCCTGGAAAGTTCTGGGGTGACCCGTCAAGTGGGGTCCCAGTAAAAAGGGGGTTCCAAAACGCAAAATCCCCATGTATTTTCCACGGACCTCTTTAAGACAGGCTACAGCAAAAACTGATGAATGGAATTACACCAAATTCAGCAGGAAGCTAGATCTTGGTCCGCCGTTTGTGTGCTTTTTGTGAGTCGGTGTAAATCCATTCAGTAGCTTTGGAGATATTAAGGATAAAAAATATAGATATTTGGATGGTTGGGCTCGCAAGAGTCTCAGTGACTCTCGCGGCAGTGGCAATTTAAAGCTTTACGATTGGCCCAGGGAGCTTTATTTCCTTGGGCCATTTTGCTCCTGCTGGAGTCAGACCTCCGCGAGAGCGAGCACTCGGCAACATGAGAAAAAGTTTGCCAGCAGCCATTACAGGACTTGGGGGACTTAGGGCCAGATGTATCAAACAGTTTTACCCATTCTGTGTCTATGGGAAAATGTGTTCATATATCCGCCCCTTAGTCCCCTGTCCTGAACTTGTAAAAAAAAATTAATAATAATAATTAAAGATATATGGGGGCAGGGTAGGGATACTCTGAATCCCCTAACGCCCCATGGGAGGGACCCAGAGAGACCCTCCCCACCCCCCGGCCAAAGAACAGCAAAACATCCTGCAAGATTCTTGCGGGATACAAAAAATAAAAAAAGGCCGGGCTACATTTAATTACATTATGCCCCGGAGAGTCCACCCCCGGGGCTGTCTTCATGCCCCTCCCAGAGCCTCAAAAGGCCCGGGGAGCCCACCCCTGAGGCCGGAATGTAAGGAAATGGGCCTCCCACCCAAGCCCCATGCTATGTCCTGGGGAGCCCACCCCAAGACACAGTGGTTTCCCTGCCCGCAGCGATGCAGGAAGGGAAACTTGGGTTTGCTCTTGCTTGGCGAGAATTTTTAAATCTCCTGCCAAGTGGGAGCAAAGACCAAGTCCACTCCCAGCGGGCGGGAGATTAAAAAATGATCAAGCCCGCTGAGAGCGGACTTTAGGAAACAGATCAAAATATATAAATATTGTTCCTGCCCCCAGTGAGCAGCATTATTAGCTGCTCCCTGGGGCAGGAGCTATGCCGGCTCCTGCTGGATGTGGGGAGCCGGCATGCGGCCGTAGGGGCCTTGGGGCTCCTGCAACCCCTCCCCCCCCAACTACAGTAGGGTGGGTGCCCTCTTTGGGTACCAAGGGACCCACCCTCAACAGTTCCAAACCCCAGGGGATGGAGTCCCTTGGGTCAAATTCGGCCTGGGGAGGGGGGCCGCATGGCCCCTCCCCAAACAAGCATATCGGGCCCCAGGGAATAGGGTTCCTGGGATTCAAAATCAGCCCGGGGAGGGGGACGCGTCCCTCCCTCCCCATTGCAATCATGCCAGTTCCCGAGTCAAAAATCGGCCTGGGGGGGGGGAAGAACCACATGCACCCCCTCCCCTCAATTCAAAAGAGTGGCCCTAGGGGATGGGGTCCCCAGGGCCTAACAAGGCTTGGAGAGGTAGGCCACATGGCCCCTCTCCTCTTTATTTAAATTAGTGGCCATGGGGGATGGGGTCCCCGCCCCCCCCCATTAATTTAAATGAAAAACAAAACTCTGGGGGATGGGGCCCCCAGGGCCAGGCCCTGTGGCCAACCCCCACTGTTTTCGGCCATGCGCAGCATGGGGTTGGCTGTATGCGGGTGTTAGCTGCAGGACCTCGCCGCTGGGGTTGCATTTATGTATGGTAGTTAAGTATCACTTAACGTTAAGAAAACACGAGTAATTCACTGAAAAAAATCAAAGGTTAAAGTAACGTTATACTTGGGTATGATAAAAGGATGTTTTTTTTTTTTTTTTTTAAACCTTAGAAATTCAATGAAAAAAACAAAGATTAAAGTAACGTTATAGTTAGGTGAATATGTCAGTGATAACATTAACGTTTTGAACTAAAAAAAACACCAGAAATTCACCAGTTATAGTCAGCAGCCCTAACCATAGCTTGCGCCTCCGCCATACACTGACTATGACCTCACATAACATCACTCATGACATGTTTCATGACATCATTGTCGACATCTCAAATGACATCCTTGATGACATTTTCTTTCCAGTGAATATATGTATATATATTTATTTATGTATTTATACATTTTTTTATTCATATATCCCAGTGGTGGTGGCCACTGGGTAGTTATAGTTAGGACCATGTTTCTAAAGAAAGCATTTTTTTTTGGTATGCTTATGAATTTGGCACCGTTTGACAAAACGTTGCAAAAAAAAAAAAAAGTTGCATCTACCTAAGCTCCTTCCTGGAACGTTTCGGGATGAGAAAAAGGGTGGAGGAGGGGGATCTCAAAAAGCGTTTTCCCCATACAATTTTTCCATTGGAAATTTAGACACCGCTACAGTCCAAATGGCTGAACAAACAAACCTAATTTGGCAGAAAACTAGATTTTGGTCCAGAAAGTGTGCATTTTGTGATCTGGTGTAAATCCATTCAGTGTTTTTGAGATATTAAGGTTCAAAAACTTTGTATATTTCATGCCGCTGAGTCGACAAATCTCAGGATGAGATCGGACTTGCTGCCACCATATCAACAATGATGTGGCAGAAGCCATCTTAGAACTCTGGACTCAGTCCCTTATCCTGAACAAAATGTAAAAAGTAAACATGTAAGGGGGGGAAGGGTAGGGATACCTCTCCCCAAACAGCTCAAAGGCCCAGTGAATCCCATCTCCCAGGGCCAATATTTATTTACAGGGGAGGTGGGTGTATTGCCCCACTCCTCAAGCCTTTCCAAGGTCCCAGGGACCCCATTCCCAAGAGCCGGCTCTATTGCTGTGCCCCAGGGACCCCACCCCTGGGAAAAATTAAAATGTGTGCTCCCACCCGGCGAGAGCTGCAAAAATGCTCCAGCTGGATGGGAGCACACTTTTTTCCCTATTTGTGATCTTGCAGGCAGGGAAACAGATTGCTCTTGTCCAGCGGGAGCAAAGCTTGCTTATGCAGCACCCAGGATGGGTGCATGTAGCGGAGCCAGTGGGGTCGCAGGGGTCCTGGAGCTCCCCTAGAGCCCAAACTTTGTGGGCTGTGGGTTTCCCAGGTCAGCACTGGGACACCCTATCTTAAGCACCGAGGGATGGGATCCTAGGGGGCCAGCATTGGCTCGGGGAGGTGAGTTCACCCCCCAATAAAAAATAATGTGGTCCTAGGGGTTGAGGATTGTAACAGTTCGGGGAAGAGGGCCTAAATCCAAGAGAGGGTAAACCCAAGACCCCCGGGAGAGCTTACCGTATTTTTTTAAAGTACTCCTGGCTGGAACTCTATGCTCTTAAGCTAGAGTCCTTTCTATGGCTGCTGTTGCTTGAATTTTTTTTTAAAAAGACACGTGTTGATTATTTTTATTTTTTTAAATAATGCTTTATTACATTTTTTTTTAATGGCAATCACTTATTAAACATTAAACTTTCGTTATGATTATTGGTCATTTTCTGCCAAAGACATTAAATGTGCTTTATATATGTTGCTATTCTGACCCCTTCATACAGCCATTCGCCCACGTTTTGGCATTCTGACCCTTTGATAAAGTCAGTAGTTCTGCCTTACTTAAAAGGACTGCCCATATATTCAGCCAGGCGTTGCCAGCAAGAGTTTCAGTTAGCTGCCCGAGAGGTGCTGCCCACAGGGCCTGACCTGCGATGAAGGTCGTGAGCGACTAGGGGTTGGCGTTACGTTTGGTAATAAAATATTAATTTATGTTAAAAAAAAACTAGAAATTCACTGAAAAAAACAAATGTTAAAGTGAACTTATAGTCAGGGCTACTGGAATTATATGGAAGGAGAGGGCCAAATTATTTGGCAGGGTTGAGTAAATAATATGGCAAGAAATGGCAAATGATGCAGCATAATGTGGAACATTTTGTACTTCATCATTTTATCTATTTTAAACTTGGAAACTCTGTCTGAGCATGGGTTCCACTTCATAAGTATGAGTAACACCCAAATATAGCAATAAAAAAACAGAAAGGTGACCAGTCCAGCTTTGCAAAGAGCCTTCCACTGCGCGGCAACACGTGTTGCTACATTTTTAGTAACTTTTGAACCATTTAAACTTGAAACTAAATCTTTTGAAGTTAAAATCTGTGGATTATGCAGAAGATGATGGATTATGTGGCAAATGCGGAAAATCGCCATGCCCGCACAATCGCATAATTCCAGTGTCCCTGTTTATAGTTAGGTGGAAATGTGAGTTCAAACATACAGTTTTAAATGAACAAAACCACTGAAATTCGCCAGTTATATTTATCTCCAAGTAACTATAACTTGTGCCCTTAAGTAACTAGAACTCCTGCCTACGCCATGGACTGCTAATTACCCCAAATATTACATCACTCATGACATGTTCTATGACATCATTGATGTAATTTATGTTGGGACCACGGGGGAAGCCTCAAGACCCCCACAGCCCCTGCCGGATCCCCGTAGCCCTTTAAGGCACCCCCAACCAGTACTCGCAGTGTGTGCCAGCGGGAGTCTGCCATTTTTTTTATACAGTGGGTGCTCCAGTGCCTACCAGGGACACCAACAATATATGAAAATGATGAGGGCCGTGGAGGGGAACACAAAGGCCTCTGCCAGTCCCCCAGCCAGCACACATCCTGGGTGCTGGTGAGAGCCAGCTCCATTCCTTTGCTCCAGCTTGGGCAGGTGCAGCTTTTTCTGTGCTCCCACTGGGAGGCAGCAAAGTTGTGTTGCCTGCCCTGGAAAATGTGGGAAAGGAATGCTTTTCTCGTCAGGCAATAGCAGAGTCCCTGGGAATGGGGTCCCAAGGACACTACTTTTTCTAGCCCCCGAGGATAGGGTCCCCGGGGAAGGTGAAGAGTGTGGGAGGTGGGCCCTCCTCTAAATTTCAAAGTTGGCCCTAGGGGATGGGGGGGGTTAAAGATCTCAGAGCTAGAGCATCTTTTATCATTAATGAATTCAGATAACTAAAATAACTGGAAACTTTTAGCAAACAAATCTTCAGAAAATTAAAACTACCAATTTTAACAAAATTGAACTAGGCAAGGGATAAGATTGGCATAGAGAAGGATGTAATGTGAAAGCTGTGCAGAGAGCAGCACATGGTTAGCACAAGTTACAGAGGCAATGCAGGGCGCTGGGAGAAAGCAGAGTAGGGAAACAGTGCAGGGTCCAGAGCTAAAGAACACTAGGAGAAGGACTGCAAAACTAGTACCCCTTGGAGTATCAGATGTTCCTGAGGAACATCTGGCGAATGTGGTTCGGTGGAGGTCTCTGCCCGAACTGTGCTGTGATGCTTGGCACAGGAGGCAGCAAGAGGCACAAAGTCAATAAAGATTGCCTAGATGAACTCTGGGGCAGCAAATGATCAGAGGGGCACATGCTTACGGCGTTACCAGATTCCTGGCTTTGGTAGATATTATGTGGTTCTTCTGGGGTTTATCAAGGCATGCCAGATTGAGGGGAGCGAAGGGCAGAGATGCTACTTGGGTGAATGCCCTCTCTGTTTCCTGTGCCATGCCCAAGGTAGTGTGGGGACGCAAGGGGGATGGAGCAAGAATCGTGCCATGAAATGAGGACACCAACATACTGAAAGGCTGCAGTGGCCCATAAGGACCCTGAGGTGAGAGTGTGGCCCAAGCATCACTGAGATCAACCACTCAAGGGCTGCCGCTCTCCTATAGTGCCAGTCATTTAGCCCGACCTCCCTACATTAGCATGGGAGAGGGTTAAATAGTGCGGGCTGTGGCAGAGGAGGCATGCTTGTGTATGATGGCCATAACCAGGTGCCCTGGTGAGAAAGCATATACCAACTCTAATTTGAATTGGTCAGCTTATAGTGAGACAGCAGACTTGGGGAACCCCCTCATATAAAATTGCAGCTGCGTCATGACATTGATTTGGCACCCATCTTAAATGAGGGGATTCCCCCAAATCAGTTTGCCATCTGTGCCGTTAGAATGAGAAGCAGACAAGGGAAATCAACTCATCTAAGCTGGGCATTACCGCAGACCGTTGACTCGCCGGCTGTCTTGACTGCAAGCAGGAGTTGCTATGATGCCTCAGGCTACTCTGACCATTTCACTTTTTAAAGTATCATTTAATTGTGAACATCGCCAAAATGCTGTGGGATGATCCATGAGTTTGATAGCATGCCACCCTGGCAATGGCTAATGGTTCATTGAAACTTGTGGCTCAAGGGAGATAACCCAAAGCCCACTGTATTTCTTTTTGCTGTTTTTTTTAGTGTCTATGACAAGGCGTCTGAAAAATAAATAAAGCTCTCTGCTGCCAGATGTTAAAAGCTCAAATCTACTGTCCTCTGAAATGCATGTATGAATGTAGTGAAAGGTTTTACTTACTCTACTTCATGCGTGATCTTGTTGACATATATGCAACTGTTGTCGGCTTCTTGCTGGTAGTCACAGTTTCTACACTAAAAAAGAAAGATTCAGTATGTTAAGCCTACATATTTTTGAGAACATTTTTTTTTAACTAATCCTGAGTTCTGAAACTAAGCAATGACAAGTTTCATTTTACTTTTATTTACTGGTTTTCAGCAGCACATTGTGATTCTATATCCCCATTTTAATATTAACCTGAAACTTATATGAACAGAGCACTAGATCAGCTTAGCTGCTAGGCTAACATTAGCCGCCCATGTGCTTCTTTCGGGAATGCCCATGGGATTACAGAATCCTTCAACTCTTTAAGAACCAAATATGGCAATCTGACAGATGTAGACCTGCTCCAAGCTCAACTTTGCCAGTCCTGGCGTTTTTTCTCTTATTTAATTGAGGCAAGTTACGGGATGTGGGATATTTGAGACTGGGATCTGCCTAGCAGTTCTGCCATGCACTGAGCAGGATCATTTTAAAATCCTTACATGGCACTTGGTTTCTCCCCACCAATAGGCCACAAGGATGCCAGCAACTTTTACAGGTGCTACAAGGAACTGAAGGGAATCTATGGAGCCCCATATGACCCTCAGATTGGGTCTAGAAGTAAACATAGATGCAACAAACATTTGCAATGCAATCGGTCTCGCCTTTGGGACCTTATATGTATTTAACTATGCAGCACATTAGCTTGGGTGCTGAAACATCTACTGTTTCAGTAACATGGAGGGAAAGTAAGCACCAAACTGCGTGACATGCCAGGTATGGGAACACATGGAGAGAAATATTGCCTTTCAGCTGAAAATGGTATAGTCCGAAGCTCTGTTTTTAATATAAAATCAGGGCCTTCGGTGGTCATATAACTGAAAATACAAGATTCGAAAAAATATTATTGTCTACAGGTGCTCGTGGAAGACAATTTCTATGGACTGGAATCTAGAGAATGCTAAAGTGATTCTGATATTTTACTGACCTCTGCTGGTCGTTTTCTACCAAGAAAGTTAAATAGAGGCAGTTGCCAGAAAAATAAAAAAGAAAGTCCCGCAGCAGAAAGCAATTCTGGTATTTTACTGACCTCTACTGGCCGTTTTCTATCAAGACAATTAAATAGAAGCAGTTGAACAGAAAAAAAAAGTCCCTAAGCGGAAGCAGACAAGTCCTAGGGCTGATCTCCAGAGCCCACAAAGTACACACACATAAAAGTATATACTAAAGTATATACAAGAGGTCTCAAATGCTCGACCTAAAAAGGGTACAGTCGTCCTATGGAGCTGGTATCCCTCCAAGGTTATTTCCTACCTCGACCCTAAGGAGGTAAAACTATTACAATCTAGAAAAAATATGAACAAGATTTCAGCACTATCATCATAAATTGCTGGCTCTTTTTAGGGGAGCCCACAAGTATTTCCATGTCTCTCCTAAAAGAGGAATACCTTGTACATTTCAATTTGTCTGCAGGCAAGCATGCACATTATGATGTCTGTCTACAAGTCATATGTGTTTGTTTCCCTGCAGACTGTTATGCCCTAGAATGTTCATTTTATATTATTAGCAGTTACGACCTTACAGATTCTTTTTCCCCCTAGGGTGGTCTTTTACTTGCCAGAACTGAATGTGTTACTATACAGAAGATTAGGTAGCTGGTAGGCATTTATCACAAGCTGGACATACATTCTCGAAGGGCAAGTGTCAGACCTTGGGCCACAAACATGGTGTTGAGGTCATTTTCCACTGCAGTCCTGGGGCCCGTTATTCTGTGGCTCTGCAAATTGGGCCACGTACAACCCTTTGCAAACTTGACTATCAAGGAAGTGAGGGGGAGCAGTAAAAGGTTTCACTGGAACGTAGAGGGGGGGGCGATAACTCAACAGTCAACCAACACACAACAAGGTATTGTCCAGAGCAGTGTTTATGTTTTTATAAAAGTAAGTATTGTAATCTCACTGCAAAAACAAAATACCTCACAATTCCATGAGAATCTTAGTTACATAGTTGTAATCTGTTATGTTCTTCTATAAAACACTGTTGGAAATGGCCCTTTTTGCAGGGTTATCCTAAAACATTTTGCTTCTTCCTCCTATTTTTTCCTGACCTGCTGTTCTGGCTATAGGACTCTGGGCACTTTACCACTGCTGATCAGTGCTAAAGTACATATGCTCTCTGTGTAAATTGTTAACATGATTGGTTCTCCCTGATTGGCATATTTGATTTACTGGTCAGATCCTAGTAAAGTGTACTGAGTGTGCCGGGGCTGGTAAATCAAATAACTACTAGTGGGCCTGCAGCACTGATTGTGCCACCCACATGAGTAGCCCTGAAAAGATGTCTCAGGCCTGCCACGGCAGTGCCTGTGCGCAGTTTGCTAACTGCCATGTCGACTTGGCAAGTGCACCCACTTGCCAGGCCCTAACCTTCTCTTTTCTTACATATAGGGCACCCCTATTGTAGGCCTAAGGTACCCCCCTGGGCAGGGTGCAGTGTATGTGAAAGGTAGGACATGTACTGGTGTGTGTAACATGACCTGATAGTGAAATACTGCCAATTTCGTTTTTCACTATTGAAAGGCTATCTTGCCCCATAGGACAGAATGGGGATAGCTTTGTAACATGTTACAAGCATATCTTCCCATAGGGATAAGATAGACAAGCATTGGCATAGCCAATAGGTCACGCCATTGGGACCTTATAAGTGTTTAGCCATGCAACAGTTGATGTTGTTGCACCAAGGATATTGTGCTGGATAACTAAACACTTATAAGGTCCGAAAGGCGAGCCTATTGGCTATGCCAATGCTTGTTCCTGTTGCTATTTCCTCTGGGGGGCTCCAGTTCTTTTAGCATGTGCGGCCTCTGGGTGAAAGACTCGAGATCTACAGCGGATCTTGTAACTCTTAAGGGGCAGAATTAAAAGGGTACTCGGAATGAAATCAGAGTGCCCACTGCCCTTAGCTGCCATCAGCTAGACTACTGTTTCTCTCTATAGCAGGAACATTAATCACAGGAGCTATCTTGACATTTTTATTGCTGCCTGAAAACTGGATGTACAAGGAATTCTGCCGCAGGTGTTTTTGAATCGTAAGTTATACAAACACCTCTTTTGACTGCCTAGAAATAGCCTAAGGCGGGGTGGGGGGTGGGGGGTCTGTGGTGAAACTAAACAAAGTCCGCCCTGTAGCCATCCCACAAGCTTATATGTTGTTATAACAAGTCTGCAGACTAGGGACATGTGTTCCAAAAATAAGAAAACAATAAACGGCGGCAACTTTTTTAAAGGCAAGTCTTTTCTCGGAGAATCTTTATAATTACTGCGGAAATATGATTCCGCACTAATTATAAAGCATTTGCTGAAGCCTGGTGACATGCTTAGGAGGGTGCTGGATGAATTTGTTGGTACCACCAAGAACTTATTGGGCTGACCATGTGACTGTTGTTTTGGTTTTTAAATGCAAGCTTGTGCTCTATACTGTTTCCAGTAAGAATGAACTCGCTCCTCATCTGAGACACCCAACTGTATTTACATAGTTTAGTAGGAGGCAATTTGTTTTTTTTGTAGCAGGGAACCCATGTCTTCTTTTGACAGATTAAAACACTTCCCACATGGGCCAGCCACGCAGTCGGACACTTTCCTCCGATGCCCTAGCACCTTATAAGACTGTGCGTTTTATCTCGCACACCTTTTAGCTTGGCCACACGCCAAGGCTTGACAATAAAAGCAAACTAGGAGTCAAGCTTTGGTCCTTGTGCAGAGCATCAAAACACTAGTACCTCATCTGAGCGCAAGCCCCTGCAGTGGAGTGTAATCCGTTTACAAATGCGCTCCGTAAGGGGTGCGAAGCACTACATACAACTGTAATATAATGCTGTAATGTGACTATTGGTCAATAAACTGCACGCCTTTCTGAGCACCGTTACCTGTTTCTGGGTAAAGGATTCCATCATCTTCTGCAAACCTTAATCTAGAAGTTCCAAGGAAATAGTTTCCGAGTTAGGTTTTCCTATCTCCCCGGGTGAAGTGGAAAGTATCTGGTGTAGTTATGCAGTGTTCTGCACAGTAATTCTCCGGCAGTAGTTCATCTCTGCTCAATGATGGGATAGTAATTGTTTCTCAGGTACACTCACATTTTCAATATTTGCTGTAAGTGGCTGTGGGAGACGCTAAAGGCCTTCTCTTCTGCTTGGTGATCTGGGTGTGTGTGGGTGTCTGCCACCAGGCCCCTGGAGGTCTGAGCCGGGTGCTTACTTCTGGACACGTTGGAATCACCCCGTGGGAAGCGGCTTAATGTGGGCTCGAGGGACGGGGGCAGGGAGCAGCAGCCCGGGTGGGGCTTTTTCCTGTGCGCGGGATGTTTGTGAAGCATGGTCTCCTTTCAGTTACAGGAAACGGGGCCCACGTGAGAGCCGGGATACTGACCTCGTTGCTCAATGTGTGGAGCACGTGATGGCTGACGGGGGTGGGGGTGCGTTTTAACATTGAGCACCTAAAGCAACCGCTTTCAGCCTGGATGAAGCAAGAAATGGTCACGCTCTCGAGCGCAGTCATCTGTGAAACTCCCAAAATGTACAGTAATCGGCCGTGACATTATTAGCTCCCTTTTAATATGGTGTGGCTGCAATAGTCCATTTTGTGCACTGTGAATATGTGGTGTCTCAGTTACCCTATCTCTTGGCATTCGACTTGTTGATCCAGGAAGGATGAAAGGCTTGAGTCAGCCGTCTCGCTGCAGGTATTGGTACTCCCACTCAGAGAGAGCACTACTCAGATAGAACTACTGCCCGCAAATGTGAAGGCCGGTGAAAGTTTCAGAAAATGGGAGAATTCAGCCCACATAATCTTATATGTGCAGTCTGAGGGTTGGACGAGCACTGGTAAAATTACACAAGGACACATTCAGTTTGCTGTTTGTTTTTGGGCAAGGGGAGATAAAATGATCTGCCCAGAATCACAGGGTGGTGAGCCGACGCCGAGACCACAACCCGGTTCCTCAGTTCCAAAGCCCTCCTTGCACGTTTACAATGGTCACGGAGTCAGGCCACAGATGCAAGCTGTAAAGTCATTAGTAACAGGATACTGCTGAGGGCATGTACAGCATTTACCTTGCGGGAGCGAGCAGCGGCAGGCGCGATAATTGCAAACAGATGCCGCCGCTGCTCGCTCCCGCAAGGTAAACGCCACACATGCACGAGGGCTCATTGGGAACAGTGCAGTACGAGTTTCCCAAAAAGCCCTGAGCGATTCCAAGAGGTCATCTCCTAAGCAGCGCTTGCGCGCTGCGTAGGTGAGACCTAAAAAATGGAGTTTGGTATCCGTGAACTCAGGATTTAATAACACATCTTTTAGTAAAGATGGTTTTTAAATTGTGTGTTGGAAAATACTACTTTTAGAAAGTGGCTATTTTTTTTTTCAACCATCCTGTGTGCCTCTGCCTGTTTGTGGATTGACTGTCTGGCTTTGGAGTCACAGGGGCTGGGGAGGTGCAGTGGTTCCAGGAGTCTGGATGAGTCAGCACTAGGCTGAATAGGCCTGATCTGCATTTGGAGTGGTGGGAGTTGTAGCACCTGTACCTGAAAAAGGCTGTGCCTGCCTTCCACAAAGCTGGCCCCGCCCCCCTGTGGTGTGTCTGGAGCCAAGGCTCACACTGACAATGGATGTTGTTGTGCACTTGCAGAGTGCCCCCCAGAACTGGTTTGAACTGGGCTCAGAGCTCTTTGCACAAAGAGAACAAAGACATTTTGGGGTACAAGTATCAGACCCAAAACCCCAGACTTTAGATCATTGCTGGAATTCAAGAGGAACCTTTGCCAAGGAGAAGAGCTGGAGAGACTGAGGAGAAGTACTGCCCTTGCTGTGTGTCTGGGGTTAGCCTGCAGTTGCTGTTTCTGCCAAGGAAAGGAGAAGGACTTTGCTGTGTGCTGTGTCCCCTGCTTGAAGGAGATCTCCAAGGGCCTGAAGTGAGCTGTCCTCCTGTTCTGAAGTCTCAGGGACACAAAGACTTCACCCCCAGCTCCCCTGAACTCTGCTGTTGTGAGTTCTAACCTGCCTGGAGGTGCCTGTGCCAGTTTTGGGCCTCTGGAGGTTGTTGCTACTGTTTGGGAGGTGGAAGAAAGAAGAAACGTGAAGAACTGCTAAAATCAACGCATCGCTCTTCTTGCGGCTGTTTTCTCGATGCATCTCCACGGCGCGGGAAGAATTTCCACACATCGCCGTGCCGCTGTGAAAACCGTCGCAGCGCCTATCGCCACTGCAAGAATCGCCCCATCGAGGGATAGCGGCTGAAGAAGATCGACGCAGCGCCGCTCCACATCGCTGCATCGATCCCCGATGCATCCCGGATTTCCACGCATCGTACCTGTGCGGCACGCTTTCCCGACGCATCACCTGCGGACCGGAACCATCACGAAGAATCGACGCATCACTCCCCATACAGACCGGATTCGACGCAACCCTTCCTCTGCGTGCAGTGGGACTGTCGCATCGCCTCCCCAAGGTCTCAGGAGTGTCGCATCTCTGTTTTCCGACTATGCGGCTGTTTGGCTTTTGGACCTTTGACGCATCTACAGGTACTTTGGTGAAAAATCACGCATCCATAGTTTTCTATGGTACAAGTTCTTGAAACCTTGTGAAAGTCATTTTTAACTGTGTATGTTGGATTTTTGTCGTTTTGGTCTTGTTTAGTTTAGATAAAGATACTTTATTTTTCTAAACTGGTGTGGTGTCCTTTTGTGGTGTTTTCACTGTGTTACTGTGAGTGTTTGTCAAAATATTCACACTTTGCCTTTGGGATAAGCCTGTCTGCTCGTGCCAAGCTACCAAGGGGGTGAGCAGGGGTTATCTAAAGTGTGTATCCCCCTTACCCGGACTAGAAGCAAGGGTCCCTATTTGGACAAAGGTACCTACCTCTGCCAAATAGAGACCCCCATTTCTAACAAACACAAATTCTCTGCACCATCTCCCTGTAATAGGAGATCGCTAAAGTCTACAGCACCCCAGGATGATGTGGCCATAGGCATTGATTAGGCACAGATTAAGATCAATACTACTTACCCCACTGCATAGATGATCTAGCCAGTAAAATAGTTCTTACCGCAAACATTGACTTGGGCAAAAAGTAGCAAGGCCTCATTGCAGATTCCTTTGCGTGGAGAGGTGTGGTGCAGCGGCCAGGGCAGCTGACTTCGGAGCACAGGGCTCACGGTTCGATCCCAGGCTCCGGCGGCAGCTCACCTCAGCACCATGTGACTCTGGGCAATAGCTCACTTAATTTCCACGACGGCCCCCAGCGCCTTGAGACCCGTAAGGGTGAGTAGTTCGCGCTTTACAAATACTGATTTGCGTACATTTAGTCCCTTGTTCCAATCGCAGGCTAAGTGCTGCCGTACCTGCTATTTAGCTGTACCTGTTCGAAGCTTGTTCTAGCTGAGGGGCGCAGCTCGCATCCCTGCTCTTTGCTGTGCTGATTCACACTGCAGAAGCCTCACTGGCAGCCACCCTTTGGAACACATATCGCTGGATGAAGTAAAAGAAGCAGGTTCTGAGCAGTGCCACTTCATCTTCGGCAGTTGTGGCCCTAAGAGCCGAGTGCAGACAGGTACTTAGGCACGGCACTGTTGGCCTTTCAGAGGGACAAATCAGCCTTGATCTGTCTTCAGTACTTGAGGCTTTCCAGGCCTCTCAAGCTTCTACTTCAGCTGCGACGCAGCTCCTATTATATAGCATTAGCAACACCAGTTCTCAAACCCACTGTGGGCTGCCAGATAAAATGGTGGTCCTTGTATTTACAAAGGGTTGGTGATGTTTACAAGGGAAGCACTCCGAGAGGCAGCGGACCCTAATCACAGAACAGGTCGCTCCTGGCTTCACACTCTTAAAGTAGTCAGCTTTTTCAGGCCGCTCCTCATGCCAGGAACATGCTGGACTTCTCCTGCTGGACAGTCTTCTCCTGCAGAACCAGACACTCTCCTTCCCTCTCCATTGAGGCAGGCAATCTTGTAGGCACCAGGCACACCCTCGGCTCTAGATAGTGCAGTCTACAGGTGATATCCCCGGACCCCTAGGAGACTGGTTGCAAGGCATACACCCTGCCCTTGTCACACAGTAATCCTTCAATTATTCTGGAGAGCACCCACTTTCTTGGTCATGAATTGGAATGGTTTGGATTCCAATTCGATATCCATTTGCAAACAGGAGATGTGGATCTGTTGTATAAGGCTTCAAACCCGGATTGTGATGATTTTCTTTCAAATCTCATTTTCAGGCTGTTTCTAAGACTCGGTTTTTGCGCAAGGTGATGGCTCTCACAGCAGGTAGCAATGGGACTGGCTCCAAGCAGGATTGCTCAAAACAATGGCATATTGTAGTGTGAGATCTTTGCACCTAGCTATCATCAGCCTTCTTGAAGAAGTCAACAGGGACAGACAAAATGGAAGGGCCTCCAAAGAAAACCTCTTCCCATTGAACAACAGAAACTGCACTCTTACTCTTCACCCCTACCATCTACCAAATGGCTTTGCTCTGAAAGAAAAGATCCATGTTCCTTTGCTAGCAAGTTCCTCATTTAATTCCTAAACCTTGCCCTTCCTCTATCCTCCTCACTTCAGTGTCAGGATTTCCACCCTCCAGTCACAGGAACACATGCAATTCACTTCCACTATCACTACCATATGTGTGCTGCAAACTCACTCTAAATACAAGCACTCAAGAAGCACACGGAATAGCAGTGCAAAGTTCTGGGTTTCACTTAACAACGGAACTGTACCCAAGAGGAGTCAGCAGGCTCGCATCCCCATGACACAAAGAAAAAGGTCTGGTCATACTACTGATTCACAAAACACAGTATCCTGCCACCACCACTTTATCTGACGAACCCAGGGTATGGACAGTAGTTCAATGCCCACTATGAGAGCAAGCTTGGTGTGCCCCTTCATATCACATAACAGGTTCTGGACCGCTCTCTCATTATCAGGGACCAGCTTAGACACTAGATTAGAGTGATGTCAGGGCCAAGCAAAAAGTCCGGAAACAAGCAGGGAACATTCCCATCCCAACAAATAATTCTGCTGTATTTTCTATTTTAATACACAGACAATGAGTGAAGAACGTTAACATCCGTAGGTTTGCAGAAAGTGCTTTAATCAAAGCTTGACTTCAGCCAAACTTATACTTTGCTATAGAATTTTGATGGTGATATATTTCCTGTGATGCATGTTTTACATTACAGCATAAGAAATTGCTGGTAAATCACTATGATGTATACTTTTAGTCCTACATTTTTGCAGTCATGATCTTTTTCAACAAATGTACTCAGCTTGTCATTGCACTGTGATGGCCTGTTCCCCCTATGCATAAGACCCATCCACATACAAAGAGAGCAGAGTGAGCAGCAGGAAAGCAGCATTATGTGAAAGAAGAAAAGGGATGCAAGATCAACAGTATGTTTTGGTTGTTGATAACAACCAAAAAATGTTGGATCCCAAACTAATTTCTGACACCATGCATTGCGCAGAAAAGCATGGAGGTGAGCAGCTTTTACTAGGAACATTCTCTGTAAAATGAAATCCTATGAAATACCCGACATGTAACACAAACCATTTTAGGCTACCCAATGGCTACTAAATACGTTTATTTTCATGTATACAAATGACATGCCTTATTTCTCATTGCCTTGTTATAATGCAGCAGAGCTTTGAATATGTTCCACACTCACCTCCTCGCAAAAAGAGCTGATGGTGAGCCCAGTGTTAATTGATGCAAGCACGAACTGGCCCACAAGGATAAAGTATGCCATCCTGAGTGGATTAGTGATCAGAATGCTTTTCATAAGTACCTAAAAAAATGGATGTCCAGGGATCACAAAAATTGAGAAACCTACATTTTTAGCACTCTCATTAGGACCATCAAGGTGTTCGGAGGATGTAACGTGGGCTGCTCATTTCCCTTTAACTCCATCATTTGTCTTTGTAACCCCAATACTTTACTTTGACAATGTTTTTTTTATTTTCCAGTTCTCCTTTTTAGGTCCGACGTTGGTAAAAACATTTTGATTTTACTGAAAATATATATGCTTATAAGAGCTTTCAGCCAGCCCTCTTCATCCATTGGTCTGCTGTAGAATCAGTTTAGTTTCTGCCCACAATATCTAACAGCATGAGGCAGTGGTCAGCCCACTTCAGTCATTAATTCCTTTTTAAGTCGAGCCTGGGCAGCGCATGCGCTGCTCTGCGAGGCATGTTGTATTAGAGTATAAACTTTAAGCTCCACCCATATTTTTCATTGGCTTGTGTCATTGTCCTATGTAAATGCTGGGTTCTGATTCGTTAATAGGCTTGTTAGTCCCTCCTTAGAACCGCCTTGTCTTCATTTGTGACCTCCCATGATGACTGGCCCTTTTACTTCTGTTGTTACACGGTATGTCTTATTTAGTCTGTAAGCACTATTTTCTTTAACGAGTTTCTCCTACTGCAGGCACAACATGCTTTCCTGCAACATTCAGCACGCCATGTGCGCCTTCACTTTCCAAGCAGCCCGGGACAATGTCGGACGCTTCTTTGAAATGAATTAGGTCTCACATTTACAAGAGTTTGAGCTATTAGCATTGTAAATGAAAATGCCTTTCTTTATATGTTAATTATCAAAACAGATAAATAAAAGGCATTGTCATTTACAATGCCAATAGCTTAAACTCTCACAAATACGAGACCTATTGCATTGCAAATGCTTATGGTGTTAGTGACTGCATTCTTTCAAAGCACAATGTCGTCACTCACACAGAAAGTCACCTTTAATTCCAGGGACTTGTAGACCATTGTGTGTTTTCGCCAAAACATAATTTAAATTTACATTTTCTAATAATTTTTTAACATTTTGTGAGGGCCCAACAGCTCCACAGACACCGTTACTGGGCCAATGCTGCCATTTGCAGCGTGCCGCAACCGGTGCGTGCACAGCTTGCGTTCATCTTTGCAAATGGTTTTAAACCATTCTAAGATGGCCACCCTTGCCTAAGCATGCTTTTTTTTTTCTAAACATATTTTATTCATTTTTGCAAACAACAAATCATAAAAAAGAAGCATACAAGATATCAGTGCCAGGATCACTAATATGCGGCCAGTGCTATCACAGTTATACTTTGGTAAAAGTCTTTAGCAATAGATACAATAACACTTCGGGCCAAAAATCCAGGCAGTCAATTGAGCATACAATATACATATCTCCATCTTCGTAGTGTTTCAATGCAAACAAACGGACAAATAAAATAGAGTAACCCACCCCCCACCCTTAGAATAATAACTACCCTATCCCACCCCCCGACCCAATCAGACTCCCTACAGTATTAACATAGGTTGTAGTTCGGCAGGCCCACTGAGTTCCGCCCAGTAGGTATCTTTGTCGAACGTTTTAGTCGTACGTTGTCATGGCACTAATTGGGTACACACAGGGTCTGCTATATATCCGCTCACATATATTTGCTACACAGCCTATTAATTTTACCAAGCCATCAGTGTAGTGAAGATTCGGCGGCAGTAAACCGTTCCAAATTCACATTCCATTCTAACGAAATGGGGTTCTTACGTAGGCCTCTATTTTCTTCCCGTTTGATCTCCATGCCTTCGGCTCTGCCCCACTTAACAACCTCATTATGCCATCCCAGCGCTGTTGGGGGCAACGCAGATTTCCAGCGCATCGTGATGGACTGTTTTGGTAATTTCAAAGCTAAATCAGCTAAACATGCCTGCACCTTCTGTTGCTTACATTTAGTGCATAATCCCAAAATACAATAGTCAAGTGTATCACCTCCCGCCATCGGAGCCACTTCATTCCGTATTTGTATTACTTTTTCCCAAAAGTGTACTAATCGTGGGCATGCACATAGCATGTGTAGTAAATCCGCCTGTTGTGCATAGCAGCAGGGACATATATCTGCTGTTTCTGGAAAAATGTTGTTTAATCGTTGTGGGGTCAGATAAGCTCTGTGTACCATCATGTATTGAATAAGTTTAAATTTGGGGTTGCGGGATACTTTCTTAGGGTGTTCTAATATCTTCCCCCATTCCTTATCTGTTAGTTCACGGCCCATATCCATAGTCCATTTGTCTCTAAGTGGCTGTAATGAGGCCGCTGCGTGTGTACGTATACCCCTGTACAGCCACCTGGTTAAGCGTCTCCCATTAGGTATTGCATGTGTACTAACTCATTAGTCGGGGGTTCTTTTCCATCTGGAGCCCAAGTATTTTTTATATATTTGCTAATGCTAGCATGAAGGAAATATAGGGAGTTGGGAATTCCTTGTTCCCTGACAAACGTATCATGGTTCAGCAACATGTTATCCGCAAACAGCATCCCCACTGTATCCACTCCCTCATCCGACCATTTGGATATGCACCTTGTAGAGACCGTCCTGGTCGGCGTAGGGAGCCTCAGCAGTGGGATGTTAGGCGCGTAAGGTAATACCCCTTTAGTGTAACGGAGTGCTTTTTTCCAGTAACTTAGCGCCACTTGTAATAGTGGAGATACTGTTATCTGGGGCCTACTTTTCGGTAATAACAGGGTATGGAGCATTCCTTTTTCCCCGGTCTGTTGTGACATACCTATCTCCTGTAGATGGTGACCTGCAATCCAGTAAGCGAGCCATTGTAGTTGGCTTGCATAACAATATGCTTTGAAATCCGGGACACCCGATCCCCCCCGGTCCGTGTCTAGTTGTGCTTTTGCCAGTCCTACTCTTCTACGTCCTTTTCCCCAAATCAATTCCACCAAAAGTGTATCTAATGTTTTAAAGACATGCGTAGGGAGCGATATTGGTAAACTGGTAAAAAGGTAAAGTAGTCTAGGAAGCATGACCATTTTAGAGATGGCCACCCGTCCAGCTACAGAAAGTGGCAAAGAAGTCCAGAATGCTACCTGGGTTTTAAGCGTGTTAATGGCACGAACCAGGTTACCATCCAGTAGATCGTGTGCCTCCCTATATATTTGTACACCAAGATATTTAAAAGTGACGGGTGCAGTAGGGAATGTCCAGTGGCCAAAACTAATAGGATCTACTTGTGCCGTGTTGGTGAAGTAATATGCATATGATTTGGTTTCGTTTATGGATAATCCTGACAATTCTTGATATTTGTGGAACACCGTGGGGATGGGCTTGTGGTCTCCTTTGAGATTGCTCAGATATAGTATTATATCGTCCGCATAAGCAGAAATAATATGAGTGGCAGCCCCAGTTTTAATACCTTTATCAGCTGACACCGCTCGTATCTTGATGGCCAATGGTTCAAGCGCCAACACAGAGCAAGGGCAACAGTGGGCATCCCTGACGAGTGCCTCTTGCCACCCGGTATTGCTGCGAGATGTGGGCTCCAGTACGAGTGCGCGCTGTGGGGTCCGTATATAACAATCTTACCCAGGTCACATATTCGTTTGGTATTCCAAACTTCAGGAGGGCTTTCATCATAAAATTCCAGTGTAACATGTCGAATGCCTGTCTCAGGTCCAGAGACACACAGCCTACTCCATCACCATTAATCGCCGTCGATGTCAACACTTGATGTAACCGCCGGATATTAAGAGCAGTACTCCTACCAGGCACAAAACCACATTGGTCTATGTGTATCAGCTTTGGTAAGTATTGTAGTAATCTATTTGCTAATATTTTACTTAATATTTTGTAGTCTGTATTTAATAATGAAAGGGGGCGATATCCTGCCATATCCGTAGGGTTCCTACCCGGTTTCGGGAGAGACGTAACCAATGCCTGTCGTGTAGTAGGGGGAAGGGATCCTGTTTCTAGTTCTGCCTGGTGTAATCGTTCTAGTTGGGGGACTAGTATTGCCGAGAACGTTTCATAAAATTCCACCGGCAACACATCTAGGCCCGGAGTTTTGTTACGTGGGAGATCTTTAATTGCTGACCTAATTTCAGCTTTGGTAATGGGCATTGCTAGTACTTTTTTATGTTTATCCAGTAACTGAGGGAACTGTAGCCCATCGAGGAAGTTTTCAAATTCCTCCTCCTGGAGCTCCGGTGGCGGTGCATACAGTGTCTCATAGTATCTCCTAAATGCTGTGTTAATGTCCAGTTGCGTATCTACTATCCTACCCTCTAAAGTAATGATCTAATGTCTAGGGGCTACTGTCGGTGCATCCTTTATGATTCTTGCAAGTATTGAACCCGCCCGGTCTGCCTCTGCATGCTGCTTCTGCTTATACGTGCGGTAGTCTATTACTCGTAACTGTTCAAGGAGCTCCGCATGCCTAATATGAGCTTCGTCCAGAGCTACTTTTTTCGTATCGTCTGAAACTACTTCCTGTTCAAGCCTGCCCAGTCGATCCTCTCTCGCTCTCTCAATTCCCTGTCTAGTGTGCTACGGGCACCTACTCGTGTGCTAATGGCCACTCCCCTTATTACTGTTTGAAATGCCTCCCACTCCATCTGTCGGGAACTCGCGGTATGTGTATTCTCTTCAAAATAATTAGTGATGGCAGTTGACAGTGTGTCACGGAATACCGGGTCTTCAAGGATTAAGGCCTGTAGTCTCAATGTTGGGACTGGTGTGGGGATTTTCCCCCAGTTGAGTATCAGTTCTAGTGGATTATGGTCAGACAGTGCTTTTCCTAGGTAGGTAGTGTAACGTTTGCGAGCAAAGTCAAAGAACAAAACACCCTGTCTATTCGCGTATGCAACATATGTGGGGGGAGGGAGTAAAATGAGTACTCCCGACTTGACGGGTTGCATGCACGCCATACATCACACAAAGTCCACTTGCCTAAGCATGCTTGCTTAATGTTGTCATAAAGATTTAACAAAAACATTTAAAAACCAATAGGCTGGCAATCAATGCAAGACCAATTAGCGCTGCAAATGCTTATTCTATTTTTCTTTAAGTCATCCTCGTGTTGCTTAAACTATGACTTCAGGTTACAGTAACTGAAAGACAATAGTACCTTTGCTTATAGTCAAGAAGAATCATATTTTCCTGAAATGTGCATTTAACCTAGTAAGGGATCTTATTCCTGCTTTAAGAACACTTGCCTACTCAGAAGCAACATATGGTTTTCATAAAATTATATAGAAGTTATTTTATTTAACATTTTTATTGTAAGCATACGGCTACCACTTTTAAGCAGAAAAGGTTCCCTTGGGAGAAGCTTAGAGCCTAGGCTTCAACTGCAGAACAAATGTATCAATCAATCTGAATAGAGCTAGACAGTGTATTTAGTTACTGCATAATCACGCTAGGCAGACAGAATATATACAATAGGTGCTCCAATAAACGGCATAGTGAAAGTGACCAGTGACAAGAGTGACTACAAGTGAGCTAGTGTAACTTAAAAAAACAATCACTATGCTGACTGAGTAGAGTTACAATTTAAATGAAAACGGTTCCAATTAGAGTTTGATTTTGCACTAAAATATATAACAGCCAATAAGTTAGTACGCCGACATTTGGACCCATTAGGCTAATTGTAACCGGGTCTTCATCAGGACAATAGAGGAAGAAACCTCACTAGCACAGATAAATCAAATGGAAGACCTCTAGATGTGGACACCAAATAGTTTGTACAAATCCGCTTCACTGACCATAAATCATCAGATAAGTAGTTATGTTCTTCAATTAGGGCTGGTAAAAAGGTTTTAACAACGACGCTAACACAGTGGGGAATTCACTGGGGTCGACAGGTACCACCACTAGACTTAACATTAAATTGCGGGTTTAGTACTTAGTCTAAATATTCTGGGAATCAACGATGGATTTAGGCCCAGACATTTGTACTGGGGTGAATGTATGACATTGTTCTGCATTCTGTCCATCAATTGTTGTTTTTGCAATTACAAACCCAGGCACCATACAGAAATGTTTCCCTGGGAAGGTAGTTCCTTGGCCTTTGCATCATAATTGCAAACACCTGAGTTGTAGCATAGTGGGCTAGTTGGATCTTTGGAACCAGGAGGCATGGTTTTAATCCTAATCCCCCTTAGGTTAAACTGCGTGCTCTTGGCCAATGACCTTTTTAAGTTATCCCCCTGTCCTCGTTTTTATTCAATATTGGGAGGATTTAGAATTAATTTAAAAGCTTTTAGTAAGTTTGCAGAGTTAAAAGAAAATAAGAAAAACTCGGACTGGATATACCTCAGGGATGGTGGATTAACAGTGGCCATTCACTGTCTATTCACCAAAATGTAATATGGTGGTAAAGTAATAGCCTTTGGAACAAGCAGAACTGCATTACAATCACAGGTCTTCAATTATACCTAACTGTTTAATCCTGGGCAAATCATACTCTCTCTATGGCTTTGTCCACTGATCTGACAATGTGTGTGCACCATGATGGAAGCTTAAAGGAAGAAATAAACATCAAGGGCCTATTCGTAGCAGATGCCCCCAGCAAAGTTGCCAATCACACATTCAAGGTTGTTTAACTGCAGGTCTCCACATTCCCTACTGGCATCTCTAAAGGCAACCATGTCCCAGAGGATGCATTGTGTTGAATCCCGCATGCTGTAGCTCCTATCTCCAAGCCACAGACAGTCACCTCTTTAACAGCTCATGTAGGACTGATATAGTGTCATGGGGACACCATGCCAGACAGCAATTTGTGAGAAGCAAAAAGGGGGTTGTTTGGCATCCCTTCCCGAGATAGGTGTGGCAATGGGACAGACCATCCAAATGCGGGACCATCCTGCAAATAATGGGACATCAGTCACAAGCAGTCTCTTCGGAAGGTATTTTTTGACAACAGTGGCACAACCACAAATAACTTTTACTTATGTTTCCATCCTGTATTTCAATCTGTTTTGTGAACATTACAATATTTATGTGCTAACCATAATAATGTAGCAGGCTTTGGGGCTCCTCCTTATTCGCCATTGTTAAATTCCATTAACAAAACGTTATTTCCAGTTTCCTTCGTACTCCTGGTGGGGTGTTTGGTCATATACTTCAATTAAACTGACGTATATTTGAAGCATAACTATTGCCGGAGTCTAGTAGGAGTTTGGAACATATTCTCAAGTTACCTAATTGGTTTCTTATTGGTTGCATGACTCCATCTTCAAAGCATTTTGTGTGAACTTATCCAGCTGACTTCCTTATTTTCTACGTTTGTTAGTTTTGTGACTTGTATAATGGGTATAGTAATACAGTTTTTTGGGTAGGATTAAGGGCAGGGTATTTGTCAACCATCTGGAGAACCGTTTAGAATGAAGTGGGTTTAATACATCATTCAGTGGGGCTTTAGGGCAGGTGAGGAGACTGAGCCCGACCTCGTCGGCCTGTCATGTGCCCTGCTGAGGTCAAAGGACAGGGTTGTTTAACAGCCCTGCACACTGTATCTAGCAATTGTCTTAACAAAAATTACCGCACGGAGCTGATGCACCAGGTATGTGGCCTTACTCATACAGATGCAAAAGAAACAATTGATGGACGGAATGCTGGACAATGCAAACATTCACCCCCAGTCACAAGGATCTGGGTTAAATCCATCATTCTTTTGCTCACCACACCACCCCAGTTTGGACCCAGCCATATGCAAATCAGTCTTGACCCTGTTCCTTGTGGGAACAGTCCAGCCTGAACTGCCAAGCCAGGTCCCCCCTGGACCGGAAACAAGCATCCTGGGACCGGTTTCAGGGCATCACCCTTCTTCAGCCAGGCTAGGTTGAATCCAGTGGTGTAGTGAGCACGGGACCCACGTCTGGGCATACCCTTCCCACTTAGGGCGACAAATGCAAAGAAACAATTGATGGACGGAATGCTGGACAATGCAAACATTCACCCCCAGTCACAAGGATCTGGGTTAAATCCATCATTCTTTTGCTCACCACACCACCCCAGTTTGGACCCAGCCATATGCAAATCAGTCTTGACCCTGTTCCTTGTGGGAACAGTCCAGCCCGAACTGCCAAGCCAGGTCCCCCTGGACCGGAAACAAGCATCCTGGGACCGGTTTCAGGGCATCACCCTTCTTCAGCCAGGCTAGCTTGAATCCAGTGGTGTAGTGAGCACGGGACCCACGTCTGGGCATACCCTTCCCACTTAGGGCGACAAATGCAAAAGAAACAATTGATGGACGGAATGCTGGACAATGCAAACATTCACCCCCAGTCACAAGGATCTGGGTTAAATCCATCATTCTTTTGCTCACCACACCACCCCAGTTTGGACCCAGCCATATGCAAATCAGTCTTGACCCTGTTCCTTGTGGGAACAGTCCAGCCCGAACTGCCAAGCCAGGTCCCCCTGGACCGGAAACAAGCATCCTGGGACCGGTTTCAGGGCATCACCCTTCTTCAGCCAGGCTAGCTTGAATCCAGTGGTGTAGTGAGCACGGGTCCCACGTCTGGGCATACCCTTCCCACTTAGGGCGACAAATGCAAAAGAAACAATTGATGGACGGAATGCTGGACAATGCAAACATTCACCCCCAGTCACAAGGATCTGGGTTAAATCCATCATTCTTTTGCTCACCACACCACCCCAGTTTGGACCCAGCCATATGCAAATCAGTCTTGACCCTGTTCCTTGTGGGAACAGTCCAGCCCGAACTGCCAAGCCAGGTCCCCCCTGGACCGGAAACAAGCATCCTGAGACCGGTTTCAGGGCATCACCCTTCTTCAGCCAGGCTAGCTTGAATCCTACAGAGGCATTTGGTTTATGGGGTTTCTCCTCATTCCACAGGAGGGCCTGCAAGTGATTTTTCATTGCATTTATTTATTTCATGAAATGCTCGAAACAAAAAGGCTTCATAACACGGTTTTAAGACTAAAATCTTCCTGTAACAACAAAAATTTCAAAAGCAGCCAGGTTAAGCCGCCTATGAAAAGTTGGTTGCTGCATTAAGTACTGAGGAGGCCATGAGCCAACCATGTTATCAGTACCATTAGGGGGGATGGGTTCCAATATGATTTATTGACAAGGTATGGATGCCTAGAGATGGAAAATATGTGATACCATTCATAACTCTTTGCGTTTTGTTGTTACCACTCCACTCCCAAGATACCTTGATGTAAATGGACATTTTTTCATAATTTGTATGTACAATCGTGCAGTTAGAGTACAAAAGTGCATGTATGAAGCTATGTTGAGACAGGCTTGGTTGGAATTTATCCCCTGGGTGGAGAAGAATTATGAAGAGAACATTCTGGTTGTCTACTCCTTCATTGAGGATGTTAATGACTTTGCAAAAGACCTATACCAACAGAGATTAGACGACCTCTTGCAGAATGCTCCCTTTGCTGAAGTAAAACAGCTTTGGGATATATTCCTGGAACATCTTCGTCATGACAATGGCGATGTGGATATTGTTGAAAATGTCTTGCTGGCTCTGCTGCGTGCTGCTCGAGAAGAAAACTGGCATTTAAATCTTACTGCCTTACGCTCTATGATTCCCATGGTGTTTTGCGTATGACAGGATGAACTACGCTAGATATCTTCCTGTATAGTATGCAGAAATGACATTACTTGTAGTGAAACATCCGGAGATACACCACAACTTCATCAACGGATTCTTTTCTGTTCAACTGTCAGATGTTAATCTGTTTGGACGAATTTCGTTTGATCAAGCAATAGAGGTAACAGTTAACAAAGACACTGACTCCGGGTGGTACGACAAGGTTCAACCTCAAGGCGGGTGCTGTGAAAAGATATTATATGATGGCTGAACACAAAAGTGCCTTTTTGGGTCAGATAAGGGAAATGGTTCGTAACAACAGATCAGATCTTACTCACGCAGACTTACATAAGTCACAAAATGAAAAAGACGAAGATACTGTTACAAGAGCTGTTAGTCTGGTTCAAAGCTGGATAAACCCATTTGTTGGACCACATAATCTCAGTCTCTCCACGGCAAAAAAGGCATCTCAAGACATAGTATCCAACATAATGAAAGCGCATGAAATAGGTGAACAGTGCTATACAGACTTCAAACTTGAGCGACTTGAGAATAATCTATTAAGAAGTTTCATGACCAAATAAAAATGAACTAACTAAAAACCTTCACTAACATGTCCAAGAAGAAGGCAGTGAACAACAATGGCAGGACAATCATCATGAAAGCAAAGCACTATTTGGTTGAATCATTGTGACAACACAGAATCAGAACCTTCAAACGGTGGATGTACTCTCTCATCCCTTAGGACCTTTACAAGGTATTTCGCAACTCCAGAAGGTCCGCTGAGAAAGACAAACAAAGCTTTTTTAGCAACTTACTACCAGAATTTTTTTTACTTCTGCTGAGGAAATACCTGGAAATTCAGCCACGCTGATTGATGGGAGGGTTCTTGTTCAGAGAGTAAAAGGAGAAGAATCAAAATGTGGTGAGGTGGCTGTTATGTTAGGTATTAGTATGACCATAGAGTATGTGTATCTCCTTGTCTTACTGACCTCGCGTTCCATGGAATATGGAACGCGATGCCTGTGAGGTAGAAGGAGGGCAGTTACAACCAGGACTGTGAGCGGAGTAGACGCGCCTGTTGTGCTCCTGTACCTGCCTGTTATTTCCTTGGAATAAAGTACTTCAAGCAACTTCCTGTGGTTCGATCATTTAACAAATGGCCGAACCACAGGAAGTTGCTTCGTTTGCCTTGTCCATGGCTTTGCAGGAAGGACATAGGAGTCAAAGAATCGATGTTGTGTTTGATACGTATGAGACGTCTATTAAGGACAATCAGAGGGGAAGAACTCGGACTCCAGTTACAGAGCATCTCACCTTCCCAGATTGTCAGACAGTGGAGGAAATTCCTAAGCCACGTAAGGAATAAAACAACTCTCATCGCATTTCTTGTTATCAAATGGAGGAAACCAGGGTATTTTGTAAAATTTGAGAATAAAACACTGTTCGCGAACTGTGAAGATAAATGCTACAAAAGCACATCTGAAGGGAGCCACGAAGTGCCCAATCTCAACAGTACACACGAAGAAGCAGATGGTCGTTTGTTGCTGCATGCTGCACACGCTGCTAATGAGGGTTATAAGGCAGTAATGTTAAGCTCAGATGACACCGATATTTTGATTATGTGTTTGGGTTTCCATGACAGGATCTTGGCTAAATTGTTTCTGAAATGTGGAACTAAAATACGTATGCAAGTCCATGACATTGGGAAAATAGCTTCAACTCTTGGTGAAAATGTTTGTCGAACTATGATAGGTCTCCATAAGTTTACCGGATGTGACAAAGTAAGCTCAATTGCGGGAAAAGTGTAATATTGTGCATGTATTCATTGAGCGCTCTCGTGCCACCGGCGCGAGAGTGACTCGCGCAGCATGTATTTCTTTGAACTTCGCTCCACGATCGGGTGCAGAACGATGCGTGCCAGGATTCTACCAACGTTAATCAGTTGGTGGAGATCCTGGTACGCAGCGGGAGCGCCCGGCTGTGGGTGTCTGCAAATCGGAATTAAAACTCACTTAACTCACCATTGCCGTTGTGAAAGGATCCTTATTTCATTTGGCGACGATCGGGAGTTTAGTCCACGCAGCCGGCACCCACCAGCCGACTTGAAAATTATTTCAAAGAATTTTCGAAGCACTGCAGCTCTCTGCTCCTCATTCCTCATCATTCAAGGGATTCACCGCTACAGCGACGAACGGACCTCCGCGGTTCCCCACATCCATTTTGGTGAACTTCAGGAGGCTCTTAGTTGCTGCGTGATGTCACCGTAGCCCCGCCCCTTCAGCGTCATCACGTTGGCGGCCATCTTTGTTTGGGCTATACTTCACGTCTTCGATCCAAGACGTCATCAATTGCGGCCATTTTGGATCTGGATTGGAGTTCAACGCTCCACGTCGATTGCGAACAGCTGATTCACACGCAGGTGTGATCCAGCCTGTCTACTTGCACGGTGACAGGCACACCTTTTAATCCTCATTATTTACAGAGTTACTTCACTTATTGAGCCTTCATACACGGTGATAGGCTCACCTTATTCACCTATTATTTACCACTGTTTACTTTTTACTCATCTTGGAGCCTTCATTTTCGGTGATAGGCTCACCTTCATTGCTATATATTTCATAAAACTTATTAGTAAAATTATTAAATGACTAACACATTTACAACAATTTAAGAGTACAAACTCATTTCTCTTGCTTTTACTGTTATTTATTGCTTACTTACTGACAGTTATGGCTACTTCTCAGCAATTTGCTCAACCTCCTCCTTTTTTGCAACAACCTGGTAAACCCAGTATTCCTTGGCGTCAATGGGTTAAAGCTTTTGAAAACCATATTGTTGCCATAGATGCTGCAAAATGTTCTCCTGCTCGCAAGGTTGCAATTCTTTATGGCTGTTTAGGACTTGCAGCACAGTGTTTGAAAACTTACCTATGTTTCCCACTCCTCCTGGTGAAGCCGGGGATGCAGATCATTGGAATCCCTACAAAGAAGCTTTATCTCGCTTGGCAAGACATTATGACCAAGAATCAAACATTATGCTTGAAAAGACACAACTTCCACAGAAAAAAACAACGCGAGGATGAAACAGTGGATGAATATATTGCTGCATTACGAGTTCTTGCATCAACTTGTGAGTTTGAGGCAGATCCAGAGATCTATATCCGTGATCAATTTGTTTTCTCTTGCTATTCAAGAAAAATACAAGAGCGCCTTCTCAGCTGCAGAAAACCATCTTTACAAGACACAATTGATATCGCAAAGAACATTGAGAGGTCTATTGTTACCTCCAAAGTTCTTCAACAAGATCAATCCATCAACTCTTTCAGGCCAATTTCATCTGATCCTGGAAATTCCGTCAATGCTGTTAACGTGAACAAATCCTTTAAACAACCTTTTAAAAAAGGGAACACAATTTGCTACAGTTGTGGTTCCAGATCACATCTTGGCAACTATCCTATGTGTCCCGCCTCAGGGAAAAAATTTGTTTTATGCAAAAAAATTGGCCATTTTCAAGGTGTTTGTAGATCTGCCAAGAGACCTACCAGAGTCAATAGTGTGGAATTTACAGAATCTCTCGAAGATTGTACAGAGCAATTTCATGACATGATTGTTTCAATTGAATGTAATTCGGTTTTCAATCCTCACTATGTCAAAGGTCCATTAGGTGTTGCATTATTTGGAAAAATTGAGATTCCAATTATGGCAGATTCTGGTTCACCTATAACTATCTTATCCGATGTCATGTTTCTTGAGAAATGGCAAGGTTCCATTGGGTTGACCAAGACAGACATCAATCCAAAAGCATTTGGAGAATTTGATATAGATATGATGGGTTACTTTAATTCAAGGTTAGAATGTCTAGGAAGGTCAATCTATACAAAAGTTTATGTCGCAGTTAAAGGACGCAATATAGTTGGCTGGCAGGATCTTGCTAGAATAGGTTTGCACCTTGTTCCTGGTTCAGATAATCCCATTGTGTTTGGTAATCTTCCTCAAGGTTATTCCCCGGCTGGTTGGTCAGAAAACGAAGAAAGCACATTAGATTGTATCAATTTCTCTGATCATTCACACGATGTTCAAAAGATTTTGGACTGGTTTCCCAATTTGTTTTCCAACAAGTTAGGCACTGTCAAAGGATTTCAACATCAAATAAAACTTAAGCCTCATGCTCAACCTTTTGTACATAAGGTTCGCCCTTTACCCCTTAGTGCCAGGGATGAGCTTAAGTCAGTACTAAAGAAATTATGTGAGGAAGGGGTCATTGCACCATGTGACTCTTCAGAATGGGTTTCTCCCATCGTTATTGTCCGGAAAAAATCTGGTGAGGTCAGGCTATGTGCGGACTTACGCAGCTTAAATAAGAACATCTTAATTGATTGTCATCCCCTCCCCAAAATCCATGAACTTCTGGCCAGCTTAGGGGGTGCCAAAATCTTTTCCATAATAGACCTTTGCTCAGCCTATCACCAGATTCAGTTGACAAAAGATTCACAAGACCTCACCACTTTCGTTACACCTTTCGGGGTCTACAAATATCTCAGACTTCCTTTTGGCCTGGCCTCCGCGGCCAGCGTTTTTCAGAAAATGATGGCCAATCTTTTTCAAGACATGCCGGGGGTCCAGGCCTATCAAGATGACATTCTAGTTTTTGCCAATGATTGGGAAACACATTTGAAAAATCTTACTTGTGTTTTAGGCAAATTGAATGATGCAGGAATGACCATCAGATCTAACAAATGTCAATTTGGCACACAACAGTTGGATTACTTAGGTCATACCTTGTCATCTCAAGGAATCAAACCAAAGTTATCACTTATCAAGGCCATCAGTCATGCTGTTCCTCCCAATGACAAGGATTCTCTTCGATCATTTTTGGGATTGGCAGAGTACTATGCCCGCTTTGTTAAGAGAGATGCTCAAACTGTTGAGCCTTTGCGTGCCTTATTGCGCAAAGGATCAAAGTTTCTTTGGTCTGATGAAGCATCATCTTCATTTGATCAAACCAAAAAACTCATTGTTGAAGCACCTGCACTTCATGCTTTTCAAGATGATTCTAAATGTTTCATTATGGTGGATGCTAGCCTTACAGGGTTGGGTGCAGTTCTTGGTCAGTGGGTTGCTGGAAAGGAACACACTATAGCGTTTTCATCAAGAATGCTTAAGTCTTCTGAGACTCATTACAGTACAATTGAACGCGAGGCGCTCGCCTGCGTTTGGGCAATTGAGAAGTTTAGAAATTACATTTCGGGGCGTGAATTTGAATTATTCACCGACCACAAACCCCTTACACATTTACTCAATGGCAATGGGCTTGGGAGGACCTCAGCCAGATTAGTCAGATTACTTTCAAAATTGCAAGAATTTCATTTTTCCATCAAGCATATTTCTGGTGGAAAGAATTTCAGGGCTGATTGCCTTTCACGCATGGCATTTCAGGATATTTCAGATGTTGAGAGTATTGATGATACAGAGAGTGTTGTGGCAGCACTTGATGCTGTTAGAGAATGCTCAAATATTTCTGAACAAGTCTGGTTGGAAGCTTATGGCAAGGATGATATTCTTAAACTTGTCATGGAATATATTGTAAAGGGTTGGCCTGAAAGCAGGAAACTTTGCAATGAGTTAAAAGCCTTTTCAATGGTTGCCTCTGAACTCTCCTTGGTCAATGGCATGGTTATGAGACATGATTCTTTTGTTCCCCCGTCATGTTTAAGAGAAGATATCATTAAATGTGCACATCATGGTCATTTAGGCATTTCGAAAACTTCGCAACCCATTAAGTTGTATTATTGGTGGCCATCCTTAGAAGCCCAGGTCAAGTTTCATATGGATTCATGTTCAGAATGCCTCTTGTCAGATAAGAAATGGAAAGTCATGAACACGCCCTTACATCCTATTCCTTTTCCGAACAAACCTTGGGACAAGGTTGGAGTAGATTTTTCGGGTCCTTATGACCTTTTGTCTCATGACTTAAAGTTTTTGATCTTGTTGATTGATTATCATTCCAAATGGATTTATCATATGTTTTGTGATTCACCCAGCTCCACCAATGCCATCAAATTTTTGAGGAAAGTGTTTTCCATTGAGGGTTCACCTTCCATTGTGGTTACTGACAATGGTACACATTTCATTTCTCAGAAATGTTCTGCATTTTTAGCAGAGAAGGATGTCTATCACTTCAAGGTTGCCTTATATTCACCATCATCCAATGGTTTGGTGGAAAGGGCAAACAGATTAGTCAAGGATGCCATTCAAGCAGCCCTTTCCTCAGGAAAGGATGTTCAAGATTTCCTTGATGACAAATTATGGTCATATAACATTTCGCCACATTGCACCACTGGTCTTCCGCCTTTTTCTCTGTTGAGAGGTAGAAATGTTCACACTACTTTGTGTCCCAATTGGTTGCAAGATAAACATTTCAAGGGTACACCTGTTGATAAAAATCTTGAGTCTCGAGCTTTAGAAAAACAAGGTTACATGAAATCTGTTCATGATCAAGGAATTTTTTTTAACAATACTGAATTGAAACTCAATGATTGGGTTCTTATTAAAAATCCAAAAAGGGTGACTAAGGGGTTGTCTAAGTTTTCCTCTCCTGTACAAGTCACAGATGTGAGCAAAGGCTCAGCACTACTTGGTTCTACGGGATGGTGGAACAAGAGATCACTTGTGCGGCTTTCTGACTCACAAGTTGCCTCTTTACTCAAGTTATCCAAACAGGAGGTGGAACAATGCGACTGGACAAACTGGTTGCGTGATCCTTCATCTGTTATTTCTTCGTTTGTCTCTCAAGAGGATTCTGTGAAGTCTACTGGTGGGCAGTGTTTTAATATACATACCACTTTGCATGATTCTGCTTCTCTTGATATGACTAGGCTGGCATCTTCTTCACATGTTGATTTGAGTACCCGTCAAAGAAAATTGCCTGTTAAATTTAATGACTATGTATTGTCTTAAGAAAATGATTTTCTTGTTATTACATTATTTCATATTAGTTATAACTTGTTTTCCCTTTCAGGTTCTCGTTTATTTTGCATTGTTATCATTTCTCATTTATTTTTGTGGAAAGAGAGAAGTTGTAATATTGTGCATGTATTCATTGAGCGCTCTCGTGCCACCGGCGCGAGAGTGACTCGCGCAGCATGTATTTCTTTGAACTTCGCTCCACGATCGGGTGCAGAACGATGCGTGCCAGGATTCTACCAACGTTAATCAGTTGGTGGAGATCCTGGTACGCAGCGGGAGCGCCCGGCTATGGGTGTCTGCAAATCGGAATTAAAACTCACTTAACTCACCACTGCCGTTGTGAAAGGATCCTTATTTCAAAAAGGAAGAGTAAATGCACTCAAAATTCTGTCTGCCAACAGACATACACAGGAAACATTTTCTCAGCTCGGAGACAAATGGGATCTCTCTGAAGAAGTAATGGACAATTTGGAACAATTCTCGTGCTTGCTATATGCACCAAAATCTTCGGTTCATCATGTGAATGACTAGAGATAGCACCTATTCTGCACAAAGAAGGGTGAGATAGACAGTCATCAACTTCCAACTTGCAGGGACTGTCTGAAGAAACATGCCAAATGTACGAATTATCAAGGCGCTATAAGCAATAGATGTCTTCTAAATGATCCACAGACACCTAGTCCAATTGGGAGAGGATGGAAGTTGGAAAAACACGAGGGACCAGAGCAACCAGTAGCGGACTGGATGGAAGGGCAGCCAGCACCTCAGGCTGTGCTAGATCTACTAGCTTGGAACTACAAACTGCCAACATGTGTCTGCTGTCTAAATGACCTCAAGTGCAAGGACGTGCAGACTTCTGTGAAAATCAAAACAGACGAAGAGAATGATGATACATATTCAGATGAAGACGATGACGATGAATGTGAATGATAAAATTGTGTTTATGTTCACTCATGATATACATTGCCTATGTAAGATATAACGACTTATTTGAAATTGTAAGTGAAAATTATGCCTATAATCTATATCAATATATGAGGATTACAATGAAGTTTTATTGTTATTACTTTAAGGACTATATTGTTTTTATCGCAATTATTAATCATAATTATTTTTAAATTATATTGAATGTAACCAATCTGGTGGAATTTGATTTCTGTTCCCACATATTATGATGAATTTGTATGCTATTTATCAAAAATATGAAAATCATTTTTTTTCTGCTACGGTTGCCTTTTGACTGATATGACTGGATTAGCAAAGAGTGATGACTTGCTGTCACAAATTTTAAATCTCTAGGAATACATACCTTGCAAACAAATAATGTTTTAGAACCCATCTACGAATCCCCCAACACCTGAGTGGTAATGGCCTAAATTTGGTGTCCTGGCTCATGGCCTAGAGGCAATAAATTTAAGAACAGAACCCTGGACGTCAAATGTCAAACCACTGATTCTGGTTTTCTGGAGCAGCTGGGCATTTCTTAGGCTCTGGTTTGCACACAGCACATTCCGTCCAGGGACACAGTATTTGAACATGTTGTTCTAAATAAGAGTGAGCACTACTGTAGGAAGCTGGCTTTGTATATACTATACCAAAAAAGAGGTATAGCTTGCAGAGAGTCCAGGAAGTCCCCAAAAGTATGGCAGAGGTTAAAGTAGATAATACCTTACTTTCAATTTAGTGGTAGCTTGGCTGAGCATTTAGGCTTATCAGAGGGTAGTGTGAATACATTTGTTGTACATACTTATACAAGACAGGAACACACACTCAAGGACTGACTCCAGGCCAATGAATATTTACTTTAATTACTATGAACTAAGTACTTTTCAATGGCAATACTTTCAAATACTAGCAATAGATTTGTATAGCATCAATCGATATGTTGCATGTGCATGAAAAGTTTTTCAGTACAGAAAAAGATACTTTGTTTTCAGGATCACACTTACTACAGTACAGTGAGAGACCAATGCAATCCTCTGGGGAAAAAGACAGGTCAGTAACTTACAGGTAAGTAAGAGGTTCTCAAGATCAGTCTCCGGGGGTTTGGGTCAACACTGGGCCAGGGTCTGACCAAGGTAGGTATTGCATCACCATCGGCACTGGGGCGGCTGGCTGCAGAGGTCACCGGGCCCAATGTTATCCTATGGAGGCTGGGGGGAAACTCGAAGAGGCGCTGGTTACAGCAAGTACCTGCGGGCCAGGGACGCAGGCCCTGGGGTGAAGAGCAGCACTGGAGGGGCCACCAAAGAGCACTGAGACTGCACCACCAGAAGCACAGGGGCGGCCGGGTGTAGTGTGCATAGGAGGCTTGGAATCCCTGTTGAAACCAATAGAGATCCTCAGTCTGGCAAAAGGGCTGAAAGCTTGCTTCTGAAGGTTGTCTAAAGGAATCCCACGACTAGAGAGCTAAGTTGGATAGTGGAGGGATGCCGGGACACCGTCGGTTGGGCACACCAAGGCAAGGGGGCTGCGGGTGCCGCAGTGTATTTTGGCATCGGTTTTTCTCACCAGCTCCGGTCGGGGGGGACCCTTCAGGTTGAGGCTGCAGACGTCGAGGGGGAGGTCAGGATAGGTCGTCCAGCACTGGATCTCAGGTCAGGATCGCTGGGGAGACTTCACTGGGTCGATGGGCCATCTGGAATCGGGCCGTGGGCATCGGGTGCAGAGTGGTGCAAGTGTCGCGGATCCGCCTGGATCCGGAGGCCTGGAGTTGGTTTCTTTGCTGGACAAATCCAGTATCCACGGGAGACAGGAGTCTTTGTCGAAGAAAGCCCAGGTCCTCCGTGGTTCTTGAGGTTGCTGGCAGCGGCCCACACCAGTTTCTTGAAGCAGGGTGGCTGGAGGAGGAGACAGGCCAGTGTGGCTGGAGCCAAGTCAGTTTTCGTCTTCTTTTCCACTGCTGCACAGCTCTTCGGTCCTTCTTCTTCTTACGTCGTCGAATATGAGGAACAAGGTACAGGGCAGCCCTTAAATACTAGATTTAAGGGTGTTACTGAGGTCGGGTGCCGTAAGTAATGGCTACCGTCCCCTAGGGTGACTAAACCCTTTGGGTGCCCCCTCCCTTTGGGTAGAGGGGCACATCCCTGCTCCTACTGGGATTAATTCTCCAATTCAAGATGGAGAATTTCTAAGAGAGGGGTTCATCTCAGCTCCTGGCGACCCTAGGGGTGTGCAAGTCTAAGGTGGGTACTCCTACTCTGCCTACTAATTTTCCCATGTGTACTTCCGCCAAAAGTGGCGTCTGGACAGGGGGGCGGCATTTCCACTAGTTGGACCTTCCCAAATCAGCACATCACAGGGTGAGAGCCTTTGAGGCTCATCGCCAAGTGTTGTTGTTCCTGCGAGGGGGAGGTGTGAAGCACCTCCACCCAGAGCAGGCTTTGATTCTGACCTCCGGGAGCACAAAGGCTCCCACCCCATGAGGTCAGAAAACTGTCTGGTGGTGGCTGGCTGGTGGGGACCAGTCAGCCAATAAACTAGAGGTTGGTTGTTTTTCAGGGTAAATCTCTAAGATGCCCTCTGAGTGCATTTTATAATAAATCCAACACTGGCATCAGTGTGGGTTTATTATGCTGAGAAGTTTGATACCAAACTTCTCAGTCTTCAGTAAAGCCACATGGAGCTGTGGAGTGTGTGTTGACAAACTCCCAGCCCATGTACTCAAAATGACTTCACTGCACTTACAATTTCTGTGAATGGCATAGACACTGTAGGGGCATATTGCTTATGCAGCTATGCCCTCACCTGTGGTATGGTGCCCCCTGCCTTAGGGCTGTGAGGCCTGCTAGAGTAGTGACTTACCCATGCCACAGGCAGTGTTGGGGGGCATGGCACACAGGGATGTGTGCCATGTCAACTCATTACTTTGGTCTGCACCAAAACACGCAGCCTGCAATGGCTGTGTGTGTGTGTGCTAAGGTGAGGGGTGTCGGAGGGTGGCATAATACATGCTGCATCCCTCAGTGGCCCTTTCTGGTCACAAGACCCTTGGCACCAGGGGTACCTTTTAAAATGGACTTTCTTGTGGCCCAGAGGTGTGCCAATTGTGGAAACAAAGATACACTTTTGGGAAACAACACAGGGGCTGGGGCCTGATTAGCAGCGTCCAAGCACACACTCAGTCAAGTTGGCATCAGGTATCTGGCAAAAGGGTAGGGGGGCAACCATGAAAAAAGGGGCACTTTCCTACAACTACCAAATAAGGCCTGCACAATTCACTGCATCTTGAATATTATGCAATGCCCATACGGGAGCCAACACAAATAAGGAAATGTGCTGAAAATGGCAAGTGTTGGTGGTGAGAGGGCTAATGCATTCTGTAAGCTCTGTACATGAGACATTACACCAATCCACTTTAGAAGCAGTAATATCTCCTGCACTGACATATCTCTTTGAGACTGGTAAAAAGGGAAGAACTCTGCACACAATCAGCAGCTGAAAGTCACAGGTTTTAACAATGGCACCCATTTGTTTGGCCTATCACACATCGTCGGTAATAGGAAATACAAAATTACTCAAAGCCTTGCTGGAACAGGACAGGGCCACAATAATTTGGGCCAGAAATCACAGCATGAAGCTGCATGTTACCACAGATCAGGATTTCTCTCTTGGCAGTAAAATGTTTTAAGACACTGTGTTGCAACCCCAGTGTTATCAATCAAATGCTGAAGATCACTGGTCAGAGCTCAGAGAACAAACTCTGCTACCTGGCCCAGTGGCGTAGCAAGGTGGGGGGGGGGGGGTCCGCCCCAGGCGACACGAGTTTTGGGTGCGGCGGTAAACGCAGGGACCGCCACGTCTAGTTACGCCACTGACCTGGCCGAATCGGGGGACAGAAGTACAAAGGAGTTTCGCAATTGCAAAGGCTCCGATTGTCAAAGACTGTGCCTTTGTGACCACAAAACGTCCTTTTTATATGGGATTCAGAAGCACATTACTTAATCTCAATTTAGGTTTGCAAGTACATACCAAATCTCTATTTAGAAGGGGTGTGTTTAGGGCGCACCTTCCAAACAGCAAAGTGTAATGGGAATTCTTCAGGAGAAAAGAATTCTTAAAAAAATGTCTCTCTGTTTAAGGGAATCAGTGGCATCACTGATCATGCCGCAAAGAAGACTGCTTAACTTGCTATATCTGATGTTTATAAATCTTTGATTGTATAATTGCTCATCATCACATATTTCCACCAAAGATGCTATGTTGGGCACATTTTCATAATGCTTTCTCTAATTAAGGATTTAAGTGCTGTGTTCTCTCTCTATGTCCTTTGCATTTTGATTAATTTAATTGAACATGAAACTAAGAAATTGAATGTGCAGTTAAAGCCTTAACACTGGAAGCACTGTCAAGGCAAACAACGTACAATCATTTTTAAACCACTTATCACTTTCAGTGCACATGTAATGAAAAAATGTGCAGAAAAAGACTACTAGCCTCGTTTTAAATATTCAAAGCAATAATATATAATAAACGTGTTAACTACATTTCCTCCACTTAAAACATTTCTTTTTGATCTGGTCATTTAACCGTGTTAAGATTACAAAAGCAAAAATACTTTTTTTTTTCAAGTATTAATCAAATATTCCCTTTGAACAGTTTTTGTTAAATGTGGTATCAGCAGTACGTCCTGTTTCAGAGGCTTTCCAATATATAACACTGAAGACTGTACGAAGAAATAGAGGAACAACTTACTGCATAAAGTAGAAATGAACTAACTAAAAACCTTCACTAACATGTCCAAGAAGAAGGCAGTGAACAACAATGGCAGGACAATCATCATGAAAGCAAAGCACTATTTGTTTGAATCATTGTGACAACACAGAATCAGAACCTTCAAACGGTGGATGTACTCTCTCATCCCTTAGGACCTTTACATGGTCTTTCGCAACTCCAGAAGGTCCGCTGCGAAAGACAAACAAAGCTTTTTTAGCAACTTACTAGCAGAACATTTTTACTTCTGCTGAGGAAATACCTGGAAATTCAGCCACGCTGATTGATGGGAGGGTTCTTGTTCAGAGAGTAAAAGGAGAAGAATCAAAATTTGGTGAGGTGGCTACGTTTGCCTTGTCCATGGCTTTGCGGGAAGGACACAGGAGTCAAAGAATCGATGTTGTGTTTGATACGTACGAGATGTCTATTAAGGACAATCAGAGGGGAAGAACTCGGACTCCAGTTACAGAGCATCTCACCTTCCCAGATTGTCAGACAGTGGAGGAAATTCCTAAGCCACGTAAGGAATAAAACAACTCTCATCGCATTTCTTGTTATCAAATGGAGGAAACCAGGGCATTTTGTAAAATTTGAGAATAAAACACTGTTCGCGAACTGTGAAGATAAATGCTACAAAATCACATCTGAAGGGCGCCACGAAGTGCCCAATCTCAACAGTACACACGAAGAAGCAGATGGTCGTTTGTTGCTGCATGCTGCACACGCTGCTAATGAGGGTTATAAGGCAGTAATGTTAAGCTCAGATGACACCGATGTGTTTATTATGTGTTTGGGTTTCCATGACAGGATCTTGGCTAAATTGTTTCTGAAATGTGGTACTAAAATACGTATGCGAGTCCATGACATTGGGAAAATAGCTTCAACTCTTGGTGAAAATGTTTGTCGAACTATGATAGGTCTCCATACGTTTACCGGATGTGACAAAGTAAGCTCAATTGCGGGAAAAGGAAGAGTAAGTGCACTCAAAATTCTGTCTGCCAACAGACATACACAGGAAACATTTTCTCAGCTCGGAGACAAATGGGATCTCTCTGAAGAAGTAATGGACAATTTGGAACAATTCTCGTGCTTGCTATATGCACCAAAATCTTCGGTTCATCATGTGAATGACTAGAGATAGCACCTATTCTGCACAAAGAAGTGTGAGATAGACAGTCATCAGCTTCCAACTTGCAGGGACTGTCTGAAGAAACATGCCAAATGCACGAATTATCAAAGCGCTATAAGCAATAGATGTCTTCTAAATGATCCACAGACACCTAGTCCAATTGGAAGAGGATGGAAGTTGGAAAAACACGAGGGAGCAGAGCAACCAGTAGCGGACTGGATGGAAGGGCAGCCAGCACCTCAGGCTGTGCTAGATCTACTAGCTTGGAACTGCAAACTGCCAACATGTGTCTGCTGTCTAAATGACCTCAAGTGCAAGGACGTGCAGACTTCTGTGAAAATCAAACAGACGAAGAGAATGATGATACCTATTCAGATGAAGATGATGACGATGAATGTGAATGATAAAATGGTGTTTATGTTCACTCATGATATACATTGCCTATGTAAGATATAACGACTTATTTGAAATTGTAAGTGAAAATTATGCATATAATCTATATCAATATATGAGGAATACAATGAAGTTGAATTGTTATTATTTTAAGGACTAGATTGTTTTTATTACAATTATTAATCATAATTATTTTTAAATGATATTGAATTTAACCAATCTGGTGGAATTTGATTTCTGATCCCACATATTATGATGAATTTGTATGCTATTTATCAAAAATATGAATATCATTTTTTTTCTGCTATGGTTGCCTTTTGACTGATATGATTGGATTAGCAAAGAGTGATGACTTGCTGTCACAAATTTTCCATCTCTAGGAATACATACCTTGCAACCAAATCATGTTTTAGAACCCATCTACGAATCCCCCAACACCTGAGTGGTAATGGCCTAAATTTGGTGTCCTGGCTCATGGCCTAGAGGCAATAAATTTAAGAACAGAACCCTGGACGCCAAATGTCAAACCACTGATTCTGGTTTTCTGGAGCAGCTGGGCATTTCTTAAGCACAGCACATTCCGTCCAGGGACACAGTATTTGAACATGTTGTTCTAAATAAGAGTGAGCACTACTGTAGGAAGCTGGCTTTGTATATACTATACCAAACAAGCATTGGCATAGCCAATAGGTCTCGCCTTTGGGACCTTATAAGTGTTTAGCTAGAGCTATTGGCTTTGCCAATGTCTTTAAGATATGGTGTAGAGCAGTGTGGCTGCTGTGCAGCATGTTGTAAAGTTATAATAAAAAAGTGTTGTATTTTTTTTTATTTTACATAAAACCAAGAATCTTGAGTGCCACTGGGCAGAGGCTTCAGCTGCCGACCATGCTATGGCCTTCTCCGCCTGACGCTTCCATTTGTACTTTGGGCCACTTGTCCCTGTGCAATCGGGGTACAGACAGGTGAGCTTGGTGACTGTGAGTCTGCCCTGATCTCGTCTGGGCTGTTACGGTTCTACAGCCGATGCTGACTGGCAAACCCCACCCTGCTCCAAAACAGTGAGTGCTGCAAATATCGAATAAGAAATAAAATGTTTTAAAAAAAACAGAATACTTTCCTTTGTCCCATTGGTTTCTCGCTGCATGCACTAAAATTTAGAACAAACCCATAAACATTGTGATTTGCTGACTTTGAGAAAGAAATTAATTTAAAAGTCATCGTATCCAAATGAATCACGCATACACACTATCACAGGTTGGGCCAGGGTTATAAGATTACAGACAGCCACACCATAAAAACATCCTATATTTCAGTACTGAATAATTCATCTGTTCATGCATAAAAAATCTGCTTTATGGTGCTTTTCTGTCTGACATCGTACAGCATCTCCCTGCCTACTGATGTATGTGCCGCCATCAGATTTGATTCATATGTGGAAGGATAACGGATTCAGCAGTGGAATATCTTTTTTGTGGTGTCACTGAACACAAAGTAGCAACATTGTTGTAGGAAGAGTGAGCTTTCGGTAGTCATTGGCCCTAAATTTCAGATTACCTCAGGGAGGTGGGTGGAAAATTGATTGTCTTACTCCACTTGTGGGTGGCAAGTGCAACGTTTTTGTGATACCTACAAACATATGCATACATGTGGTTATGTGGCTTGTGTTTGCGCCTTCAGAAATTCAAAAAGAACATCAGAAGATATTAAATTGTTGTGTAAATAGTGTGATGGGTCCGAGTCAAATAATCTGGATCAGACACAGAATTGGGGACCACGGAAGGGCTTGACATGTCCCATCGTGATGCGCAAATAGCGTGTCGCATCTGTTTTTAATTCTCCTAGTAATGCAAAAAAACGTTTTTTTGGTGTCGCTGTAGGTGTAAAATAGAACAGGTAAGGAGGCAAGGTTGTAAACTACCGAGAACCTGTGCCTTCGTGGTGTCACTTAGTCATGGACAGGGCCACTGGAATTATGCGATTGTGCATCCGCTGCGATTTTGGCATAATTGTAGATTTACCGCATTTGCCACATAATCCATCATCTGCTGCATAATCTGCAGATTTTAACAAAATAAAATGTGTTTCTACCTCAAACGGTTAAAACGTTTCTAAAACTGCAGCGGCCTGTGTTGCTGCTCAGTGGAAGGCCTTTTGGAAAGGTTGACTGGTCACCTTTTTGTTGCTTATTGCTATATGTGGGTGTTAAACTGGTACTAATGAGGTGCACCCAATGCCCAGACAGTGTTAACAAGTGTAAAAAGTAGAATATAATGAAGTAATACTATTAAAAAATGTGCTGCATAGTTTGCTTTTTTTTACCGCATAATTTACTCAACCCTGCCGCAAAACTTGGCCCTCTCTTGCCACATAATTCCAGTGGCCCTGGTTACGGATGACTGTGTATCCTGCAGTCTCCAAAAGGGATCAGGTAAACTCAAAGCTGTATCTGGGCCCCTACCTACAATGACCCTATTGGTTGGAACTTAATGCCCTTAACGCCTTAGTTCTGTTAGTCTCCAAGGAGAAGAGACATAGGTTTAGTGAAGAGTGCAGATGTAGGAGAATGAGGTAAAGGTGTGATTGAACACTCAATGGCGGGGTCCCTGACTCACAAGGAGTGACTCCACCAACGATCCAGACCTCCTGTTCATGCTCTCATTACCGGGGGTCAGACCCTCTGAAAGAAATACTCCTGCCTACAGCGCTGTCCATCACCCGGCTGTAACCCGGAAGTCCTTCACTACTATATGCGTGACGACGTTACTGGCACAGATCATTTCCAGAGGAGAAATAAAGTAAGTGTTCCCCGTTGCCCTTTTATGACACCCTAAAATGGCTGATCAGGGGGGGTTAGGAAAACCTTTTACCCCAGGACCCTTCTGCTTTTTTGGGGGAGGAGGCCAAAGGTCGGTGGCCATGTGCCGTCTTGAATTTTAAAAGCTCTTGCAAAACACCTAGAATGGATGCATTCATATTGTGAACTTTGGCATAAAGAGAAATCAGTTGCCTCTGTTGAAATGTCAGCATGCCACGCATATGATGACGTCTTCACGCATGGTTCATTGTTGAACCTGTCTCGAGTGAAAGATTGGCACAGTATTTTACCACGCGGTCATACCACGTCATCTAGCGTCATCCAGCTTTTCACATCACTTCCCACACAGCATGGATTCATTTTGTGTGCGTTTTTTTTCCAGATGTCCGACCTGTTTGGGTTGCCTTCACCGTGACGGGTGGAATTTGATCAGAGTTATAATAACCATATAGCTCCTGCTGCCAGAGCCCATCAGATTTGCAACACTATAAACAAACCGGCTGCTCTCTTTTCACGGATGTTAGATGGATCAAAGGCTGAACAGCTCTGCCACAAGGCGAACCTATGACTTTGGCACTTAGGCGGCTGCAGCAGGCTCCTTGACCCACCGAGCCATCCCATGCCCTTTCTCGATGTCTTATTTCCCTGAATGTCTCCCTGCGCCGGGGTGTGAGTCCGCCCGGCATGGCCTGTGTTCCTCTGATACGCATTTTATCACCGGAAAGCAGGACGCGGCGCTTTCTCTCGGCGCGCTCCTTGCTAATGGGTTTTGTGCCGAGATCCTGGCCTTTTGTGAGATTTAGTGAGCGTCGCGCGGCCACGACGAGAGAAACAAGCACACGAATTTCAACATCTACAAACTAGATAAACGGAGGGCAGGACATATGTTGGAGACATTCAAAGTCCTATTTAGCCTTTCAGTGACAGTGTGAGAAACTGGCTTCGCAGCGCTGTCAGAAGCCAGGAGCCTGAGGGGTAACATTATTATTTGAAGAGAAGGGAAATATACGTATGGCACTTCATCCCGATGCAAGCATTACTGAACAGAACAGCACTACTTAAAAAAAACAAGACCGCGTGTGGTGCGCGCGCACTGCAAGGAATGTAAGGTATGCAGCTGGCACCCGGCCGCGCTGCTGCTCGCTCCCGAGACCCCTAGGCCATGGGAGTCAACGTTTAGAGAGAAGGCGGGACATGCATCCGCCTTTGGCCAATTGCGGGCTTTCAATTTTTGAAAGCCACACGCAAAGGCGAATGGAATGTGTGGGAGGAGGCCAACCCACACGGAGAAGTCTCTTGGAAGCTGGAGTGATTCCAAGAGGCCCTCTGCTTAGAGCAGCGCATGCGCGCTGCGCTAAGCGAGACCTAAATAGAGGTATAGCTTGCAGAGTGTCCAGGAAGTCCCCAAAAGTATGGCAGAGGTTAAAGTAGATAATACCTTACTTTCAATTTAGTGGTAGCTTGGCTGAGCATTTAGGCTTATCAGAGGGTAGTGTGAATACATTTGTTGTACATACTCATACAAGACAGGAACACACACTCAAGGACTGACTCCAGGCCAATGATTATTTACTTTTATTTCTATGAACTAAGTACTTTTCAATGGCAATACTTTCAAATACTAGCAATAGATTTGTATAGCATCAATCAATACGTCGCATGTGCATGAAATGTTTTTCAGTACAGAAAAAGATACTTTGTTTTCAGGATCACACTTACTACAGTACAGTGAGAGACCTATGCAATTCTCTGGGGAAAAAGACAGGTCAGTAACTTACAGGTAAGTAAGAGGTTCTCGAAATCAGTCTCCGGGGGTTTGGGTCAACACTGGGCCAGGGTCTGACCAAGGTAAGTACTGCATCACCATCGGCACTGGGGCGGCTGGCTGCAGAGGTAACCGGGCCCAATATTATCCTATGGAGGCTGGGGGGAAACTCGAAGAGGCACTGATTACAGGCAAGTACCTGCGGGTCAGGGACACAGGCCCTGGGGTGAGGATCAGCACAGGAGGGGCCACCAAAGAGCACTGAGACTGCACCACCAGCGGCACAGAGGCGGCCGGGTGTAGTGTGCATAGGAGGCTTGGAATCCCTGTTGAAACCAATAGAGATCCTCAGTCGGGCAAAAGGGCTGAAAGCTTGCTTCTGAAGGTTGGCTAAAGGAATCTCACGACTAGAGAGCTAAGTTGGATAGTGGAGGGATGCCGGGACACCATCGATTGGGCACACCAAGGCAAGGGGGCTGCGGGTGCAGCAGTGTATTTTGGCATCGGGTTTTCTCACCAGCTCCGGTCAGGGGGGACCCTTCAGGTTGAGGCTGCAGACGTCGAGGGGGAGGTCAGGATAGGTCGTCCAGCACTGGATCTCAGGTCAGGATCGCTGGGGAGACTTCACTGGGTCGATGGGCCATCTGGAATCGGGCCGTGGGCATCGGGTGCAGAGTGGTGCAAGTGTTGCGAATCCACTTGGATCCGGAGGCCTGGAGTTGGTTTCTTTGCTGGACAAATCCAGTATCCACGGGAGACAGGAGTCTTTGTCGAAGAAAGCACAGGTCCTCCGTGGTACTTGAGGTTGCTGGCTGCGGCCCACACCAGTTTCTTGAAGCAGGGTGGCTGGAGGAGGAGACAGGCCAGTGTGGCTGGGGCCAAGTCAGTTTTCGTCTTCTTTTCCACTGCTGCACGGCTCTTCGGTCCTTCTTCTTCTTATGTCGTCGAATATGAGGAACAAGGTACAGGGCAGCCCTTAAATACTAGATTTAAGGGTGTTACTGAGGTCGGGTGCCGTAAGTAATGGCTACCGTCCCCTAGGGTGACTAAACCCTTTGGGTGCCCCATCCCTTTGGGGAGAGGGGCACATCCCTGCTCCTACTGGGATTAATTCTCCAATTCAAGATGGAGAATTTCTAAGAGAGGGGTTCATCTCAGCTCCTGGCGACCCTAGGGGTGTGCCAGTTTAAGGTGGGCACTCCTACTCCTCCTACTAATTTTCCCACGTGTACTTCCGCCAAAAGTGGGGTCTGGACAGGGGGGCGGCATTTCCACTAGTTGGACCTGCCCAAATCAGCACATCACAGGGTGAGAGCCTTTGAGGCTCATCGCCAAGTGTTGTTGTTCCTGCGAGGGGGAGGTGTGAAGCACCTCCACCCAGAGCAGGCTTTGATTCTGACCTCCGGGAGCACAAAGGCTCCCACCCCATGAGGTCAGAAAACTGTCAGGTGGTGGCTGGATCGTGGGGACCAGTCAGCCAATAAACTAGAGGTCGGTTGTTATTCAGGGGGAATCTCTAAGATGCCCTCTGAGTGCATTTTATAATAAATCCAACACTGGCATAAGTGTGGGTTTATTATGCTGAGAAGTTTGATACCAAACTTCTCAGTCTTCAGTAAAGCCATCATGGAGCTGTGGAGTGTGCGTTGACAAACTCCCAGCCCATGTACTCAAAATGACTTCACTGCACTTACAATTTCTGTGAATGGCATAGACACTGTAGGGGCATATTGCTTATGCAGCTATGCCCTCACCTGTGGTATGGTGAACCCTGCCTTAGGGCTGTGAGGCCTGCTAGAGGAGTGACTTACCCATGCCACAGGCAGTGTTGGTGGGCATGGCACACAGGGATGTGTGCCATGTCAACTCTTTACTTTGGTCTGCACCAAAACATGCAGCCTGCAATGGCTGTGTGTGTGCTAAGGTGAGGGGTGTCGGAGGGTGGCATAATACATGCTGCATCCCTCAGTGGCCCTTTCTGGTCACAATACCCTTGGCACCAGGGGTACCTTTTAAAAGGGACTTTCTTGTGGCCCAGAGGTGTGCAAATTGTGGAAACAAAGGTACACTTTTAGGAAACAACACAGGGGCTGGGGCCTGGTTAGCAGCGTCCCAGCACACACTCAGTCAAGTTGGCATCAGGTATCTGGCAAAAGGTTAGGGGGGTAACCATGAAAAAAGGGGCACTTCCCTACAACTACCAAATAAGGCCTGCACAATTCACTGCATCTTGAATATTATGCAATGCCCATACGGGAGCCAACACAAATAAGGAAATGTGCTGAAAACGTCAAGTGTTGGTGGTGAGAGGGCTAATGCATTCTGTAAGCTCTGTACATGAGACATTACACCAATCCACTTTAGAGGCAGTAATATCTCCTGCACTGACATATCTCTTTGAGACTGGTAAAAAGGGAAGAACTCTGCACACAATCAGCAGCTGAAAGTCACAGGTTTTAACAATGGCACCCATTTGTTTGGCCTAACACACATCGTCAGTAATAGGAAATACAAAATTACTCAAAGCCTTGCTGGAACAGGACAAGGCCACAATAATTTGGGCCAGAAATCACAGCATAAAGCTGCATGTTACCACAGATCAGGATTTCTCTCTTGGCAGTAAAATGTTTAAGACACTGTGTTGCAACCCCGGTGTTATCAATCAAATGCTGAAGATCACTGGTCAGAGCTCAAAGAACAAACTCTGCTACCTGGCCCAGTGGGGTAGCAAGGTGGGGGGGGTCCGCCCCAGGCAACACGATATTGGATGCGGCGGCAAACGCAGGGACCGCCACGTCTGGATACGCCACTGACCTGGCCGAATCGGGGAACAGAAGTACAAAGGAGTTTTGCAATTGCAAAGGTTCCGAATGTCAAAGACTGTGTCTTTGTGACCACAAAACATCCTTTTTATATGGGATTCAGTAGCACATTACTTAATCTCAATTTGGGTTTGCAAGTACATACCAAATCTCTATTTAGAAGGGGCGTGTTTAGGGCGCACCTTCCAAACAGCAAAGTGTAATGGGAATTCTTCAGGAGAAAAGAATTCTTCAAAGATGTCTCTCTTTTTAAGGGAATCAGTGGCATCACTGATCATGCCGCAAAGAAGACTGCTTAACTTGCTATATCTGATGTTTATAAATCTTTGATTGTGTATAATTGCTCATCATCACCACGTGGGTGCTAATATTTCCACCAAAGATGCTATGTTGGGCACATTTTCATAATGCTTTCTCTAATTAAGGATTTAAGTGCTGTGTTCTCGCTCTGTGTCCTTTGCATTTTGATTAACTTAATTGAACATGAAACTAAGAAATTGAATGTGCAGTTAAAGCCTTAACACTGGAAGCACTGTCAAGGCAAACAACGTACAATCATTTTTATACCACTTATCACTTTCAGTGCACATGTAATGAAAAAATGAGCAGAAAAAGACTACTAGCCTCGTTTTAAATATTCAAAGCAATAATATATAATAAACGTGTTAACTACATTGCCTCCACTTAAATCATTTCTTTTTGATCTGGTCATTTAACCGTGTTAAGATTACAAAAGCAAAAATACTTGCTTTTTTTAAGTATTAATCAAATATTCCCTTTGAACAGTTTTTGTTAAATGTGGTATCAGCAGCATGTCCTGTTTCAGAGGCTTTCCAATTTATAACACTGAAGACTGTACGAAGAAATAGAGGAACAACTTACTGCATAAAGTAGAATTCTGTTCTCTTTATCTTCTTTAGGATACAACATGTTGTTACTGAAATGAAAAGTGAAGTTTATTAAAATGCTAATGGTTAAGCCAATATACAGATTCGAAGATAATAAACAATCAAACTTGAGGCTGTGAGAAGCGGCACACCATACTGGAAAACCCAGCACATTGCTTTTACAAAGAGAAACTGGCAATTTATATAAAAAAACAGGATGAAACGTTAAATAAAAAAAGAAATCACATCACATCCAATGTGTTCTTAAGCCTTATTCTATGTACTAAGTGTCCGACTGATGAGTGTCAGGAGATCTGAAAACACTGTCTGAAGCAGCATCCCCAATTCCTCACACTGCTACAAGGGGCTCAAAGCCCATGATTGTGCAATGAACTCAGAAATGCTCAATTCTTTACCAGAAACTTCAAAATGCCCCAGTCTGTGCAAGAATTTTGGAAATGGATTGTGTAATGTGCTCCTAAATTATATTTTCTTAAGTGGCCTTAAGGTTTGTGGTTTAGTATTAATTTAAAATGATGTTTTGGTACTGCTGAATGTTCGTGCGTGGTCAAATGAAAACATGGATGACATACTCCAGTTTATCCAGTCCTTTATTTTATATTTGTTTTAATGTTAACAACTGTATTCTTTACTCACAGTCTGTATACTGAACAATTCTGGAACTCAGAGAAATAGTTTGATCAGGATGACAATTACACATCTTTGTGCATTTTTAAAATTAATTCAGAATCACTGACGACATTCTGCAAATAATTGTTGAATGTGATAAAGGGTGTGTGTTCTGAATAGATCGACCATTATTAAAAGATGCATATTCTTATTTGCATAATCAAAATGGCTAACAAACGCTATGCAGAATCCTTAACATGACCAGACTGGGTTGAACTGGCTCCGTCAGGATTTAGGGCACTAGAATTGTTCAGGTTTCTTTTATAACACTTAAAGTTAATAAAAATCGTAACAGTACACAGAATGTACAGTTGTGTGTCAAACACCCTAATCCTGGACAAAATAATCTGAAAAACAAAGTTACTCTTAAAAATATCTTTTTTTTAAATCCCCGTTTTCTGACGTCAGTTAGTGGCAAGTATCTTAAATTGCACAATTCATTTACCTTACACATTTTTTTATACATTACATTTTTTAAATGAACTACAAATTGTGCATTAGTTCTCCACAAGCTGTTATTTAGGGCCTGATTCCTGCACTTATACCCATTCTTCTAAGAAATGGCTTATGCCAGTACCTTCTGTCTTCCAGGAGACTGGCAAAAACAAACCTCATGGAGCAGTCTCTTTTTCCATTACAGAGCATGCAGGGGATCGTAGCAAGGTCATTTTCAGACCAGGCTTGACTGTGCAACTGTTTCCAGACCTATCGTTACCAGTTCTTTAAAATATACAGAGTGGACTTTGGTTCTGCACAGAGAAGCATTTTTCTCTCACCTTTTAACATTGGCTGTTGATGTATCAATCCACTTCTTATGGATTGCTTGCGTAGCAATGAAAGAGAGACAGCCGATTTTACAGCTCAAAAGTACACCAAATTATCACGTTATATTCTGTCTCTTATTAATGCATTACGTACAGAAAGCAATCCTTTTTATTTTGTTTTTTCACTGAAGCAAACTTTGTTCATATTTTAATCAGGAACGGTGTGCGAGTCATACATGCATACACAGATGCTATATATATATATATATTCTCTGGAAAAAACAAAGGTTACAAGGACGTTATAGTTAGGCTTAGTTACCTGAGCTAACTAAAACTTACGCCCCTGCCATGTACTGCTTATGACCTCACAAATTACATCACTCATGACATGGTCAGTGACATCACTGATAACATCTCAACTGACATCACTAATGACATCATCCAGTGCATGCAAGTGTTTTGTAAACGTTTCTGAGTTTCAAAGATATATATTAAGCTACTGCATAACGTAAATGCTATTCTTTTTGTACTACTAATGAGTGATACTATTTCTAACATATGTCATCCGAGAGACAATCTGTGTATGAGTGGTTATCGGAGTGGCTGTATCGGTGTGGCTCTTAAATTTGTTGTCTCCTCTTCTGATTGACGGATGCGCTTTTAGCACTGGAGTGATGGCCCTGCCCCAATGGGCTCCGTTCTGCAGTCGTGCCTCCAGGTGCTTATCCTGGTGGGAAATGGGGTCCCTAGCAACAGGTGAGCTCAAAAGGGGCTAGTGACCCCAAGTCCAGCACGGGCTGCCGCGGGGAGGTTGTGGTCCCCGGGGCAGAGAACGGCCTGGGAGGGGGACGACGCTGCCCCCATCCTTTGTTAATAAAAAAATAATTTAAAAAAGGCCAGAGAAGGCGGTGGACCTGAGGAATTCCCATCTCTGGAAATACCAACTATAGCTAGACAGTAGCAAACAGATTTAATATGATTTTTTTTTCTTTTTATCTATTGTATTTGTTATGTATTTTGTTTATTGGTTAGAAATCATGTGAACATAAATGTTTATTTTTGTTGTTCATGTAGTAATTCTTAAACTTTACATATGCATTCTAGTTTATTTTTTTGGGCTTCCTTTAGTGGGATTGTGCTATATATGAAGCTCAAAGTGACTGTAAGACAATCATTACTGTTGTTAAAAAAATTGAGATTATTATTTTTTTCCTAGTCGCCAATTATCATGTCCTCCAAATAGTTTGTGTAGGTCACTTTTTCATTTAGTTGAACAGAGGTACATAAAGAAGATGGTTTTTGTTTGGCTTGTTCAGCATCGTTTTATTTTGTGAGCCAGAGAGCACACAAAGAAAACTTATGTAGATTAAGATGTATTCTATTTGTTATGCATTTGTTTATAGGTTTCCATTAGCATGTGGCCATAAATGGGTCTTTCAGTTGATCATGTAATCTGAAAATTTACATATGCAGTCTAGTTTATTTTTTTGGGGGGCTTCCTTGTTACTTTTAGTAGTATTGTGCTACACAGATATCATTAAGTTATTGACTTAATAACCTCTTCATAACATCATTTGCAATAGGAAACAGAATCATCTACATAGTCTAATGAACATTGCTGTGAAATTTCATTACAATCGGTTCAGACGTTTTGCTGCTACGTGAAATACAAAAGATTATGTAAAATGCATTGGAGTGCAAGTGTGTTTTGGGACCTCCTTTTTAGGTCGCAGCCTACCATACAGCGCAGCTGAATGGTATGCAAAAGACATCTTGGGGAATTTCAGGAGGTTGACCTGGGAATGCATTCTGCCCGTCGTTTGCCAATGGCTTTGTGGTTTGTAACTCACATTTTCTTGCTTCCCATTTGCTGGCTTTATTTGCCTTAGGCTGTCCAGGTTCAGTTTGTGTCGCCCGATGAGAAAGCTGTGTTCAGTGTATTCTTCAACTAACTCGTTTTCTGTCAACAGGCCTTTAAATCGTGTTCTTCTCTCGTCACGTTTTCTGGGCATTCAAAGATGAAGGTCAAATATCATGCACTGTCTTATCCTTCCGAGTGCTCCCTTTCTGTAAACAGGCCTGCAAATCTTATCTCGTCACTTTTACTGTGCGTTCAGACTTCAAAGTGAAAGCGTTTATAGGAAAGAGGAACGTATGTATTTTTTTTTTTTTGCAGTGTTGTACAGCGCTTGAGTTTGTACCATACAAGCAGGGGCGGCTCCTCCGCTATTGTGGAGGAGCGTCGCCCCACTGCTTTCAAGCAGTGGGAAGCAGAAACCTAAAATGATAACTTATCATTTTAGTTCTGCTTCCTGCAGCTTTGCGGGAGGGTGAGTGGGCGGGGCTGCTCTGCTCCTTGAGCAGGGCAGGGGCGGAGTGGTTTGCCCACTCAAGTTTGCAATGACTGGTTTGGGCAGCCCGAGAGGGCCGACCAAACAGTCATGAGCACTTTCCCCTTCTCCATGCAGGCTGCATTGCAGCCTGCATGGAAAACAAGCCCAGGCCCCCATTCCCTGGTTGAGCGTCAAATCAGGACGCTCAAAATCAATCACAACGCTGCTGCAGCATTGTGATTGGTCAGGGGAGACTGGATGCTGCCAATCACAACGCTGCACTTCAGCATTGTGATTGGTTAGTGGGGCCTGCTTCCTGTTCCTCGATGTGCTCGAGGAGAGCAGGAGCAGAGATGCGGGACCCGGCCGGCGGCAAGGTACGTTTATTTTTAATCTATTTTTAATATAATGTATACCCCTATGCGATCCACCCGCGATCCCCCCACGCGATCTGCCCGCGATCCCCCCCACCACCACCAGCGAGTTATGCCAGCCACCCTGCATTTAAGACCACAATAACATTCTTTTTTTAAAAATTTATTTAGGCATGGGGACATTACATTCATGGTGGGTTTTTTTTGTTTGTTTATGCATGGGGCAATTAAGCACTTTGCTCAGAATCACAGATTGTTCAGCGCCGCCATGATTCGAACCTGGCTCCCCAGGCAGCTGTCTCTCAATTGTATACTCTGTGTGCCCATTCTGGGTGTAGATTTACAACTCATATGGCACTGAACATGACACAAACGGCACAGGTTCGCTCACACAATCTCCTGATCCACATGTGCATAAGATCAGGGATGCAGGCGGAAACGCTGCTATAGGATTAAATCTGGAAATGTAATATAAAGTGCAGCACGGATAGCGGACTGAGTGCTCTTTGTCTGAGATATGTGCTCCCCTGTGCAGCGGAGAGTACATGGGCACATGTAGACATGTCACTGGTAATAGTCCAGACTCTGCTTTGCTCTAGTAGTCCTAACAGAACCGATGTGTTGTACATCTGAGTGCTTCTATAAAGAACACTAGTGTGCAGAGAGCGGAGATAGTTATCAATGATATGTCTCTATATGTCTTGCGTGTGCCTGGCATTGAGGGCCTGGTCTGCATTCTAAGTAACCATAGAACGTCTCACTGTGAGCATAAAGCCTCTATGCCACATGATGCGGCTCATCGTGCAGCACATAGTGCAGTACAGTCACAGAGTGGGTATCATCACGGAATACACACTACCAGCACTTTATACAAACACAAGATGTGTTTTTGAACCCCGGAGGATTCATCTAGTGCTTTGTGTCAGGTGGTATCGTGCTGTGCACAGTACAGTCGGTTTCAAGTACATAGCGTGCATAACAGACTGTTCAGCGCTTCGTGAAAAATATGATGGGTTGTACATCTTAAAGTGGTCAGTGGCATGTACACTGCACAGAACTGTGCATACTGAGGCATGTGCTGCACTGAATTGATTATACATAAAAAATGTAGTGTTCATAAGAATGCACAAAAGCCAATTCTTGCAAATATATGACGTGTTGTACATTCAAGGATCCCACACAGTACTCTATGCCACATGCGATGGTGCACTGCAGAACACCACGAACATAGGCTGGACTTCATAGGCCCGTATACAACTATGTTCACATGCACTGTGCATCAGAGCATGCGCAAAGTGCCTGTAAAACACTGTAACAATAGCAATTATAGCACTCGCTGAAGTAGCGGCTTTTAAGCGCCACATATACAAAACATGCATGCATATATTTTACTACGGGTTGCTTTTAGGTTTTAATCTGATATTTTGCTATTTTAATTTTGCTACAAAACATGTACGCAAACATTTTGCTTTGCCAAACATGCATTTTATTACATAGGTTTGCCAGTCAGACTGCTAAGAGGAGCCAGCAGGGGGTTCGCAGAGGAGCATTTTGCCAATGAAAAATTGGGAGGTCAGGAGTAAATAACACTAGGTGTGAGAATTCAGCCAACAAATTATTAAAAAGTATTAAAGTCACCGCCATTGGCAGGTGATTTTAATACTTAGCAAACACAAGGAGATGATGGACGGAGTGCTGAAACTTTTCAACCACTCGCCCCCAGTCACAGATCTGGGTTGAATCCATCATCATTCTTTAGCTCACTTTGCCACCCCAGTTCAGACACAGCTATATGCAAATCAGTCTTGACCCTGTGCCTCATGGGAACAGTCCAGCCCGAACTGCCAAGCCATGTCTTCCCTGGACCGGAAACAAACATCCTGGGACCGGTTTCGGGCTAACAGCCCTCATCAGCCAGGCTAGCTTGAATCCAGTGGCAAAGTGAGCAAGGGACCCACGTCTGGGCATACCCTGCCAACGTAGGGCGAACAAAGCAAACACAAGGAGATGATGGACGGAGTGCTGAAACTTGTCAACCACTCGCCCCCAGTCACAGATCTGGGTTGAATCCATCATCATTCTTTAGCTCACTTCGCCACCCCAGTTCAGACATAGCTATATGCAAATCAGTCTTGACCCTGTGCCTCATGGGAACAGTCCAGCCCGAACTGCCAAGCCATGTCTTCCCTAGACCAGAAACAAACATCCTTGCTCACTTTGCCACTGGCAAAGTGAGCTAAAGAATGATGATGGATTCAACCCAGATCTGTGACTGGGGGTGAGTGTTTGAAAAGTTTCAGCACTCCGTCCATCATCTCCTTGTGTTTGCTTTGTTCGCCCTAAGTTGGCAGGGTATGCCCAGACGTGGGTCCCTTGCTCACTTTGCCACTGGATTCAAGCTAGCCTGGCTGATGAGGGCTGTTAGCCCGAAACCGGTCCCAGGATGCTTGATTCCGGTCCAGGGAAGACATGGCTTGGCAGTTTGGTCTGGACTGTTCCCATGAGGCACAGGGTCAAGACTGATTTGCATATACCCGTGTCTGAACTGGGGTGGAAAAGTGAGCTAAAGAATGATGATGGATTCAACCCAGATCTGTGACTGGGGGTGAGTGTTTGAAAAGTTTCAGCACTCCGTCCATCATCTCCTTGTGTTTGATTTTAATACTTACACAGCGCAATGATTACCTAGAGGCTTCTTGGCTTGATGTAAAGAAACTAAAGAAAACCAGCATTTGCAAAGCCAATAGGTTTCGCCTCTGCGAGATCTACTGGCTTTGTCAATGTTTCTTTAGCCATACTGTACAGAAGCGCTAGCTTCAGTGCAGCATGGCTGAAAGTTTAAAAAAAATTAAAATTAAAAAAACGCGCTATAACGCGATCACCGCTGGCTGTGTCATTCAGCTTATTTTATTTACTTTTAGCCATGCTGTAACATGGCTAAGAAACTTTGGCACAGCTAATAGATCTCACATAGGCAAGACCTATTGGTTTTAACAGTGCTTGTTTTCTTTGCATCCCCTTGACCAAACGCCGCCAAACTATCAATCTTTCACCAATGTAACAGGTGCAATAGGTCTGCAACGTTTTGCGAAGATTCGTCAAAATCGAGAAAAGTTATTTAGGGACAAAAATGGAAGGCAGGAAGGGATGGATATACAAAAGGTTACAGGGACGTTAAAGTTAGTCTCAGATTTTGCTCGTACAAAACCAGTAAAATTCAGCAATTATAGTTACCTGAGATAACTATAACTTACGCCCCCGCAATGCACTGCTTATGACCTCACATATTACATCACTCATGACATGGTCAGAGACATCTCTGGCGACATCTCAAATGACATCACTCATGACATCACTGAAGACATCATCCACAGAAGCACTAACTCACCCACTCACACCCCTATACAAACTCTCATAAACCCACTCACACAACCACACACACATACCCATTCACAGACCCATAAAAGTACTCACACAACCACTCACTCATCCATAAAGCCACTCACACACCCACTCCCTCACCCATACAGTGTACGAGTGAAATGTGAGCCTAACTATAACGTCCCTGTAGCTTTTTCAGTGAATTTCTAAGGTTTTTTTTTAATGTTGCTTCCTAACTATAACATCCCTGTAACCTTTGGTTTTTTTCAGTGAATTTATAAAATGTTTTGAATTTTATTACCTAACTGTAACCATTAACCTTCGACAGTAAGTGAGTGCATGAGTGTCTACATGGGTCTGCGTGTGTTCTCTATAATGTAATTATATTTGATGTCCCGTTTTTAGGTCTCGCCTGAGCCAGCGCATGCGCTGGTCTGGCTAGACATTTAGTAAGTGGGTTTTAGAAATCCGACCACACGCTTTTGCTTGTGGCCTAAAGCTTGCGGTTACGCGCACAGGCGCCATCTGGCTTTCCTCTCGCACAGGCGCCATCTGGCTTTCCTCTCTCGTCATGGCTGTGTGATTCCTACGCTCCTCCACCCCATCGTCTCTGCTTTCACTCCCCCTCGGTCACAGAGGGGGGGTTGTGCTGCTGTATGAGGTATTTCTATCGCGCACCACTCGCGGACTTGTCTAAACCCGCTCTCTGTTCTGTTCGGCCGCCTCTTGTATCCCCCTCCTGCCCTCCTATCGGATCCCGTCTCACCTACCAGCCTCTTGTACCCCCCACCCCCTCCTCAAGGCCTCTTTTTAAACCCCTGCTCCTCTCGCTTCTGCTCGCACTGCTTGGACATGCATCTATCCAGGCTGTAGTGACAGAAAAAACATGTCCGCAGGAGGAAGAGAATGCATGCGCTCGTGCAGTTTTGCAAACTATGCGTAGTTAGTGCTTATTGTTGTTTTTAAATAGGACCCCATGCGCCGGCAGTAAGACTATTAAATAAGATTGCAGAACTGTTTATATTGTTTAAAAAACATGCATCAGCAGTCGAAGCTGATAACACGTTAGTGCAAACATTCTATTAAGGAGGGACAGACGTGGGACTGGTTTGTCTCTACTCCATCCAGATGCTAGGGGGTGTTTCCATCTCATCCTGGGAGGCAGCTCTTGTATGCTCGGGGGCTCCTCCATGCTCAGGTCTCTTTGCACAAAGCTTCCGGTGGGCAGGAGTCTAGCACTTCGACGCCGTCGTGTCTAGGAGCATGCTCTGACCCCCGCCTCCCGGGGGCTCTGCCCTGTCTCTCTCGCCCAGTCCCGGGCTCTAAACACATCTTGGACGTCAGGGCTTGTTCCAGCCTCTCAAAGCCTTTGATTTGTCTCTGGAAGGAGGCGCCATCTCGGGGGTCCCTGGGGGGCGTCTCCTCCTTTGGCAGGAAGTAGGGTTCTCTTCACCTCCCACAGGAAGCGCAGCAGAGAGGCCTTGAGTCTGTCAGGCTCTCGTGCTGCCCTCACACGGGGCCTCTGTCTGCATCTCTTCTCCAAGCCACTAAAGCTTCCCCCTCCTCCTGTCTCTCTGCCCCACATCTCCCCTTAGCGCTTCCCCCTCCACCCGTCTCTCTGCCCCCCCTCCCCCCCAAAGCTCTGCCCCACATCTCCCCCCTAGGGCTTCCCCCTCCTCCTTTCTCTTTGCCCCCCCCAAAGCTCTGCCCCACATCTCCCCCTTAGAGCTTCCCCCTCCTCCCGTCTCTCTGCCCCCCCAAAGTTCTGCCCCACCTTTCTCCCCTGACCTTTCAGGGGCAGACGCCTGCCGTGTGACTGACACGGCCCAGCTCTCCTGACCTGTCACAGGCGCTCACTCCTGGCATGTGACTGACTCTGCCCAGCTCTCCTGTCCTGTCAGGTTCACACTACTGCCGTGTGACTGACTCTGTCCAGCCCTCCTGGCCTGTCAGGTGCACACTACTGCCATGTGACTGACACGGCCCAGCTCTCCTGTCCTGTCAGGCGCTCACTCCTGCCATGTGAATGACATGGCCCAGCTCTCCTGTCCTGTCAGGCGCTCACTCCTGGCATGTGACTTACTCTGCCCAGCTCTCCTGTCATTTACAGGCGCTCACTCCTGCCATGTGACTGACACGGCCCAGCCCTCCTGGCCTTTCGGGGGCGAACAGTTGTCTTGTAATTAACTCGGCCCAGCCCTTCTGACCGTTCACAGGCGCTCCCTCCTGCCTTGTGACTGGCTCGTCCCAGCTCTCCTGACCTGTCAGGCACTCACTCCTGCCTTGTGACTATATCGTCCCAGCTCTCCTGTCCTGTCAGGCGCTCACTCCTGCCATGTGACTGACACGGCCCAGCTCTCCTGACCTTTCACAGGCGCTCACTCCTGCCATGTGACTGACTCTTTCCAGCTCTCCCGGCCTTCAAAAGGCTCAGACCTGAAGTTTTTCAGTAGGTCATTCTGCCTTATCATGCAGCCAGCTCTGTTGAGTGAGGATGGCCAGGGTAGTGAGGGGGCCCCAGGGGGGCCACAGGTCATGGAGCCAGAGTTTAAGCACAGACCTACCCACGTGAGCTCACGACTTCCGGCTTGGCATAGGCACAACCCCAGGACTCTCTGACCAAGAGTCCCCGTGAGTGGCACGGCCTGATTGGTGCCTACTTTACATTCACAGAGACCCTACACTGCAGGGCGCTGCTCTTTCCTGGCTCTGCCTGGTTGGCTCCTGATTTTATCATTAGACTGCGTGTGTTCTTAAGCAGCTCCCTGGTTTCAAACAAGGCTTGGTTGGCTCCTGATGTTATCATTTCCCAGGTATGTTGTGAAGGATTGATTGGTTCTGACCTCCTTGGCTCCTGATGTTATCATTGCCCAGGTATGTTGTGAAGGATGTATTGGTTCTGACATGGCCTCGTTGGCTCCAGATGTTATCATTGCCTAGGTATGTTGTGAAGGATGTATTGGTTCTGACATGGCCTCATTGGCTCCTGATGTTATCATTGCCCAGGTATGTTGTGAAGGATGGATTGGTTCTGACATGACCTCCTTGGCTCCTGATGTTATCATTGCCCAGGTATGTTGTGAAGGATGGATTGGTTCTGACATGGCCTCGTTGGCTCCTTTTATTGCCATCAGCGCCGGTGTGCTATGAAAAGTTCCATGTTCACTGACATGGCCAGGGTGGCTCCTGATCTTAACAAGAGATCACTGAGTTCTGAAGAGTTCTTCTGGTTTCCGTCAAGCCCTGGTGGCTCCTGCTTTTATCAAGAGGCTCCCTGGTTTCTCACAGTCCCAGTTGCAGGCACTGAGCTGTTCTCCTCGGTGCCAGCGCCTCGAAGGTACCCAGGTGGTTTGTTGGCGCTGAGTCCTGTACAGCAGGTGAGGTGGCTGGCAGCCCGCGGGGTCCTGTGAGGTGAAGGTGGCGTGTCCAAGGAAAGAATGGGCAGATCTCTCTGTACGGGGACGAGCTCAGGGGCCTCTAAGAGGGGCAGAAAAACAAGTAACAAGCATTGGCATAGCCAATAGGTCTCGCCTTTGGGACCTTTATCCCCCTCCTGCCCTCCTATCGGATCCCGTCTCACCTACCAGCCTCTTGTACCCCCCCAGCCTCTTTTCAAACACCTGCTCCTCTCGCTTCTGCTCCTGTCTGTCCGGTTCTATTTTCGCGCGGTAAACAGCCGTCGCCTTAGAGCCCCCCACCCTTCGATGAACAGGGCACCAACACTGTCTCCCTTACCTCCGTCTCATCGCGGCCATCTGTGTTCTCCCCTCCCCTCGTACAAAGCGGCAACTGAAGCAGTTTCTTTTAATCCTACAAATGACTCCAAACGACTCCAAACCAGTTAGCAGTAATCCGCATTTAGATACGCGATACGCCACAACTACAACGGTTTCGCTGCACAAGTGCACAGCTAGAATTTTTCAAATTGAACGGCAACTAAAGCAGGTACACCAATGGTCGTACTGCTTGATATCATAGGTTTCATGCGTACAAACAACACGCCCAGACTTCAGCGCACCACGCATGTGTAGTGTGGTGGCTGTTTCCCCAATTTAACAAGATAAGTAGCCATGTTAAGGTCAGGCAACTAACGTTACGGCAGGTAGTATTGTGTTCTTCGGTTTTGACTCGCTCTTAAACTTTTTTTTCTTAGTTTTATATAGAGCTCTGCTACATAATTTGATTCTCCCCCTGTCGTATTATTCCGATAGCCTGCTTATATACAGTCTTTCCGGCAGTTTCAGCAGTGAGGCGCAGGACTGGATGGGCAAGGAATCAGTGCTGTTACCTTAACCAATGATACCGGGGTGGCTGTTTGGACCAAATTTAACTTTCACGACTTTGCTTTGTCCATATATTGGTGAGCTGAAGCACATGTGCGAATGTTATGAATGAAGCAACTACTGTGAATGAAGCTTGCACATTTTTGCTCACCCTGTTTGTGTGATAGCAGCTTGCACAGCCGCTGCCTGTGTTGATTGTCCAAGGGATGCTTTCTTTGCTGTTCCTGTTCTGGAGAGTAGAGCTTGCAATGGTGCACAATGTGATTTACATGCCGTGTATCAGATACACATACACAAATACTGCATGTTTCAGCTGTGAGTGTTAAATATGGCCAACTGCTTCCAGTGCATTCATTGTTTTGAGTGGAAATGGAGCTTGTACTGCTGCTGTCTTTTGCCCTAAATGCCCTAGGGATGAAAGCTTGCGCTGCTGTTGAATGCACTGCACCTGTGAGGGGAAGCCTGCACTGGTGATGCCCACCATGTCCTTCTTCTGTGTCTATGGAAAGTTTGCAGTGTTAGCTGTTTTATTTTTGCAATTTTATATAGCGCAAACTCGACCGCTTTACATGAGCAAGAGTGCATCACAGACGTACACATTCATTTTTAGGAATGGGGAGATTAAGTGATTTGCCCAGAATCACAGGATGCTTGAGCCTCCCGCCAGACTCAAACCCGGTTCCCCACCTCCAAATTCGGCCGCTCTAGCCATTAAGCTACATGGATATTTTGTGTGTGCGAGGAACTTTTGTGGCTAGGGCGTCTGCTGCACCCTTTAGGTACATGAAGGAAGCTTGAATGCCTGTTTGCATGTGAAGGAAATTTGCAATGTTGTCTGCTTCATACCTGTCCTGTGCCCAAAGAAGCTTGTGTTATGTGCCCCAAAGATTAAGGACGCTTGCAATGCTTCTGCCTGTGATGTACCGGATGTGAGACACTTTCGATGCTGTTGTTTAAGATGGACCTGTTCCTTGTGCGACGGAAGCTTGTACCGTTGATATCTGTGTGGTTCTTGTGTTCTGTGCAGGAAAGTTGGAATACGACTGCCTGCACTATACTTGTTATGTCTATGAAGGAAGCCTGTACTGCCCATGTCCATGCTTCGCTTGTCCTCTGTGCGAGGGAAGCTTTCACTGTTGCTGTATGTGCTAGTTGTGTCAAAAACAGAGTATATTGCTGCCCATTGTACCTGTTTGTGAGTGAGGAATGCCTCAGCTGTACTTGTGTGTGTGTGTAAATGAAGCTTGCAGTGCGGCTGCCTTTAATGTACCCGCTCGGCGCCAGGGAAAGTTGCATGACTAATTTTTATTGTACACGTTCTTTGCAGCTGACATATTAACTGTATGTGCTACTTTGTCATAAGTGGAAACTGTCAATACATTAAACTCTGATCTCTCGCCAGCAATAACATTAATCACTAGAGTTATCTTGACATTTTTATTGCTGCCTGAAAACTGCTGGACAGACAAGAAACTCTGCAACATGTTCTTTTTAAACCAGTATTATTTCTAAACATAGGGAAGTGCCAGGGGTACCTACACTGGTCGCACCTCCCTAAAGCCGGCACTGACACAGAGTGTACAACTCCACATTCAAATAATGTCCTTGCTAAATCAGACCATTTGCACATGGATACTGCTTATAAAGGGTACACAGTATGCAGCAATTGTATAGCTCTTCAATCCCTGGTGGCACAGCACATGGGATAATATGCTGCATGGCTAAACACTTATAAGGTCTCAAAGGCGAGACCTATTGGTTATGCCAATGCTTGTTTATATTTTGTGCTTCTGTCCTCGCTTTAACACTAATCGCCATTTCCATTTGCACTGTCCTCAGAGATGGTGAGTCACATTGTTTTCGTGGTAGTCATTTTAACAAATTAATGGTTCTTGCAGAAGTTTTTGAATTAAGCCTCATCATCCAGGGTATGGGGTTTTAGAAAACAGGGTATGAAAAGCGTCTGTCGCTTCTTTTTACCTCCCGTTGTTTATATTTTATAAAATGTTTACTTTTTGAAAAAAGATTCCAGAGCTTTCCTCTTGCTCCTCATTGTCACCACACGGTCCCTTACATTAACCGCCCCAAAACAGTGCTGCCCACCAGGGCTACCACACCGATGACCAGATTCAGAGACCAATAGTGACCATCGGAGCTAGTGAAACACACTGTACCTCTCCCTGTGCAACCAGCTCACCAGGTATCAGTTGTGCTGCATGCAGGTTCTGGCGTGAAGAAGTAGGTTGCTTTTCTGGTGTGTGGTGATATGGACTGCCCCAGTAATTTGCTCTTTTTAGACAGGGACCAGCACAGGGGTTGATGGGGGCAAGGACACGAATTGCAGCTGGGCCATTCTCTGGCAGCTGACCAATGCTGCAAGTGCATGTGATAGTTCTTAGACTTTTGAGAATTGTCTGTTGAAGGTCACATCTGTCCAGCTGCAGTTTGCCCTGCCCATAGCTGGCAGCCGCCACTGGAGGGGGGCCACGGGGCCCCCCTCCCCGGGTCTATTTTAGCCCCGGGGCCTGGCCTTAATTGAATGAGGGAGGGGGGCTGTGTGGCCCCCTGCCCGGGCCGATTTCGGACCCGGGGATCGGCTTTAATTAAATGGGGGAGGGGGGGCAACAAGGTCCACAAGGTCCACACTCCCGGGCCAATTTTGGCCCCGGAGACCCCATTCCCGGGCTCAGGCTTCAAATGCGGGCTCAGGCTTCAAATGCTGGGTGCCTTGGAGCCCACCCAGGGCACCCAGTCACCACAGTTGGGGACCGCAGCAGGGGGAGCCTGAATGCCCCCGCTGTCCCTGCCGGCACCACGCCTCCTGCGGGAACCAGCATTGCTCTTACACACAGGGAGCTGCTAAACATACAGCTCCCTCTGTGTGAGATTCAATCCTTTCATCTGGTGCCATGCCTGCTTCACAGCGGGCAGGGAAACAGAAGAAAAATCTGCTCTCAGTAGACTGGGGGACTTAGTCTCACAGCTCTCGCTTGCTGGGAGCGGAGTTTGTGTTTGCTCTGACTTAAAGGGAGCTTTCAAATCTCCTGCCAAGTCAGAGCAAACAACTATGTCCTGAGGGTGGGCACCCAGAAACATAGCAGGAGCCGGCCCTGGGGGTGGCAGTCCTCAGGGCCATATATGGCTCCGGCAGGGGTGGGGGGTTGTTCACAGGCCACCCCAAGGGATGTGGTTGTCCCGGGCCGTATATTGCCCGGGAGGGGGGCCTTGCGGACCCCCTCCCACTTTAGAAATGTTAGTTTGGCCCCAGGGAGGTGGTGGCACCCAGGGCGGTCCATGAGACCCCGGGGCACGGGTCCACGAGGCCCCCATTTCTTTCTATTTAGCCCCGGGGAGGTGGTGGTCGCCAGGACCCGGGTGTGGGGGGTCCGTGTGGCCCCCTTGCACAATTTATTTTAAAACCCTGGGGAGGTGGTGGTCCCCTGGAACCGGGGGGGGGGGGGGAGGCCTACAATTTTCAAAATTAAACCCTGAGGAGGTGGTGGTCCCAGCGGCCCAGTGGGGTTCACGTGCCCCCCGAAATGAAAACATAAGCCCTGGGAAGGTGGTGGTCCCCGGGGCATAAAAATGCACATGGAAGGGGGCCATGTGCGCCCCATCCTTTAATTTAATAAAGCAGGCATGCCCCCACCCACGATTTCAAGGCAAAATTGAAAAAAAGAATGTTTTTAAACCTCAGCGGTGTCCCTGTGGGATGCCACCAACACACCTAGTGGGTCAGTGTGTTTCTACCCTGCTCTCTTTTTTAATTTTAACGTTTTTTTGTGGGACTCGGCTGAAGCTGAGTCCCAAAATGGATGGCAACACTTCCTGATTGAAGTGTTGCCAGCCAATCAGATTTCAGCACGGAAACTGTCCGATCTGCAAAGGATTCGCACCTCTAGATATACAAATTTGGATTTCAGTTAATATTTCTAAAACTACTGAAGGAAGTTACACCAAACTACCAAAAAACACTACTCCGGACCAAGATCTAGCTTTCTGCCAAATTTGGTGGAATTTCTTTTAGTGGGTCGGGCTGTAGTCGTGTTCAAATACCCTATAGGAATTAACATGGGGGAAAAACGTTTTGGGCCCCCCCCCTTTTCTCAGCCCCCGCTTCACGGATCACCCCAAAACTTTACAGAACACAGGTGAAGTGAGTGTCACATTTGGGGGGAAATTTCGGAAAGATTCGTCAAACGGCGCCAAAGATATTAGGCAAGTCAAAAAGTGCTTTTCCTATGGAAACTAGGTCCTAATTATAACTACCTACTGGCAACTGAAGTAGGATGGCGATAGATATATATATATATATAATGAAAGCAAAAAGCTATTTTAAGTTGCAATGCATGGAAATACAGACATGCACAAATGTAGTTTGCATGTGTGGGTACATTAAGCCAGACCTAGTGGCTTTTCCATTGTTTGTTTGACAAGTATTTTCTTAATTCCATTACCTCAATAAAATGAAAGAAGACTGCCCCTCAAAAGCATCATGTACATTTCTTTTTTTATAACCACTAGTTAAAAATCTGTTGCTTGCCTCGGGTTGTTGTTTTGAGAACCTAGAGGCCAATCACCTGTTGCAGTGCACATATGAGTCAAACCAGACAGCCAGCAAGATATTTTCCTCTCCTACCAGTAAACTGACTGGTTGTTTTAAAAGTCAAGTAAGGCTAACCATGATGGATCTCTCATGAAGACTACATAATAAATATAATAAAATATGACATTTCTCCAATCTTTATTGTCAAGCCCACAATTACCGACATCAAAATGTAATGAAATTGCCTAATATTAGAACACACGTCACTGTACAGCCCCCACCTCTCCCTCTCCAAAAGGGGTGTCCCCGACGCTTGTGCACACACAGTATGTGACCTGCCTATTAATTGTGGCGCTGCAAATGGGCGGTGTGGTCCGAGTTTTAGTGTCGGGTTTCTTAAATAATGTACAAATATTTCTGGAACCGAATACTACATTCTCGTCGGAAATGCTCTCATTAACAGAAGGAAATGCTGGTCTTATGCAAACTTTTAGTTTCAAGCCAATCATTTGAATTAAACTGCAGCAAAATGCGAATTATTTGTAAAACGAGTGCATGTTCTCGCAAAAGCTCCCTTAGCATGTGTGTTAACTATAGTCCCTGGAGTTTGCTTTTCCGGTTCAAGATAGAGTCCTGTAATGCGCTTGTTTTTATTGCTCCCGCTACTCATCCCTGCTCTGACGTCAGTCCATCGTTAGAGGCTGTGCGCTTAGGGGTTGGGCGTTCACCCAGTGTTGACTCCCCTTCTTGGCCGCCACTTCCCACCATAGGTAGGCAAACAGTACAGCACCTCCAGGTACCCTGCCGCTCGCACTGAGCCCCAGCCATAGAATAAGCAGGTCTCTAAGTGGTGCAGCCCCCCAGACTGCATAAGGTGTGAGCACTGTCATAACGCTTAGTGTCAACTGCACACATGTACATTAGCGTGGGTGGAAATCTTCCTCCCCGCAGTCACACCTGCAGCTGCAACCCTTGTATCTCTCAACTTTTCTTACTGTCCTTAGCTGCTTATTTCTCCTCTATGCTGTTTTTCGCTGCTACTTAAAGACGGTTACAGGATAAGCTATTTCTGTGCTTTTCTTTCTTTTTTTGTCTTGAGAAACTACTGCATTTTTAAAGAATTCTAGCCATTTTCTTCCCATGTTTTAGAGCAGGGATGTTTTTATAGGCTCTGAATGTCGCCACGAACAGTTTGCCTTTTGACTGAATCGAAATTTTGTACACATGCCTTCTGATGATATAAATGTAAGCACTCTCTGTGCTTTACCCATGTAATAACATACTCTTTGCTAATTTTGTCTTAGTCAATTTAGCCCAGGATGCTATACATCAGAGTTTTTGATAAGTAATTTTGAAGGCTGAGTAAAATTTGTTTAGCTGTCTGTAATTTTAAGGCACTAGAGGGTATTGGGAGGCAAGGAAGGATTCTTTCTGTGAAGAATCTTAAAAGAATGAGATTGTTCGGTCACACATCTAATCATTAAAGCCACGAGGAAGTAACAAGCACATGAATTGCTGGGTTAGTTGTGCATTGAAAATCTAAGTGTGGGATTGTGTCATCTTTTACTTTAGATTGTGGAATTTCATATATTTTTAGTGTAAGGTGCATGTAATCTAAAACTGATTTCCCACTGCTACAGGTTTAGTAATTCATTCATCCTACGATGTTATCCTACCTCCATCACTGCCTGTGCTGGCCCAGTCCCTCCCAATATCAACACAGCACCATCTCAACATCAGCACAGGACCACCTCCTCATCAGTGCACCACCACCAGTGCAGCACTAGCACAGCCCCACCACAGCATCAGCGCAGCACCACTTCAGCATTAGCCCAGCACCAGTGTATCACCTGTGCACCAGCACAGCACCAACTCAGCATCACTCAACACCACGTGAGCACCAGCACCACCAAAAGATCACTTAGCACCAACTCAGCATCACTTAGCACCAACTCAGCATCACTTAGCACCAACTCAGCATCACTTAGCACCAACTCAGCATCACTTAGCACCAACTCAGTATCACTCAGCACCACCTCCCCACAAGCACACTACCACCTCATTGTCACTCAGCACAACCACAACACCACATCAGCACAGCACCACCACCAAAGAACCACCTCAGCACAGCACCCTCTCAGCATCAGCACAGCACCACCTTCTTCTCAAAAGTGCAGCACCACCAGTACAGCACCACCTCAGCACCGGCGCAGCACCATCTCAACATAAAGAACAGCACCATCTATGCCTCAGCACAGCATCACACACTGCATCAGTGCAGCACTACCAGTGCAGCCCCACCTCAACACCAGCGCAGCACCACCTCTGCTTCAGTGCTGCATCACCTCAGCACAGCACCAACTCAGCAGCAGCACCACCACAGCATCACTCAGCATCACCTCCACACCAGCACAGCACCACCTCAGTATCACTCAGCATCACCAACACACCACTACCTCAGAATCACTCAGCACCACCTCAGCCTGCCCTCGGAATCTGGCATCTGTTGATTCTCCCCTAGCTGCTCATGTTGTAATTCAGGTACTATTTCCCCAACCCCCACCCTTCCATTGTTTGTATTTTCCCCCACATAACAAAAAAAAGTTATAACAAACATGCATTAGAACAGGCAGGAAGAAGTTGCCAACATTGGAAAGAAGAAGAAACAAGCATTGGCATAGCCAATAGGTCTCGCCTTTGGGACCTTATAAGTATTTAGTTATGCAGCACAATATCCTTGGTGCAACAACATCAACTGTTGCATGGCAAAACACTTATAAGGTCCCAAAGGCGAGACATATTGGCTATGCCAATGCTTGTTCTTTGGTTGTCTCATACACAATCCTAACGGAGACAAAATAATCGTGTTGCTGTTAATGTTCCATTTCCTGGGACACTAAGAATCGTGCTGGTGACTGGAAGCAGGACAGCCATAAGCAATTAAAGAAGCAGATGCTACTGACAAGCTGGACATTTGAGCATATGTAATGGACCATTGATTCTACTGTAGAAGGTCACAATCTGGCCCAACAAAATCCGCTCCTGATCAAGTCTTGCAGCGATAAAGCTGAGCACACTCGACTAGGAGGGGCTCTACAGCCTCCCACGAATGCACACAATTTTTGAAGTATGGCACTTACAAAAGTCTTGCAGTAAGAGCAGCCATGTGCTACAGCACTCTCTCAAAGCAAGGTGCACATCCAACCATTCATTGCAAGAGGATGCTTAGAGACTGTGTATGAAGAAATGAGTATGCAAGGGCTAAATTTGCTTTATGCTGGTGTAATCTCATGTAGTTTCGGGAATTTTGTAAATTATACATGGCAAAAAATTAGCGCAAGCATGCGGGAACAACGCAAGCAATAACACAAACAGCTACTGTTTGTGGTGCTTGAGTATTTTTCCCTATTTTTAGCGCATAATGTGTCCTCTTATCCAAAATGGACTTATTTTGCACTACAATATAGTGCCAAATGCTGGTTTTGAATTTCCTTTAATTATGTGTAATTTCGCATATTTTTTCTGAAATTTCATGTAGTTATGCACAGCAAATTATGAGAATTTCCACAATCCTAGAAATAATGTAAAGTAACTTGTGTGCATCCTAGTTTAGATTTGTGATTCCTTTTTAACTGTTGTCAAGTTTTTTGTTTTTACTGGATTCATTTGGCATGTAAGTTATTCTGTCCAAGTATGTTTAATGGTTGTTTGGGGCTGGTGTGTACATCCTACGCTTGTCATTGATGCAGCTTTGCTAGCATTGACTTTGTTAAGAATCAACCTGGTAAAAATGGTGTAATAAACGTTTCCATTTAGGGAATGTAAACAAATTGTAATTGGAAAGTGGCAATGTACCCCAATTAAACTCCCGGGTATCCTTGCCAGCTCAAGAAAAAGTTCCCTGGTCCGTAGTTCATTGGAGCAGCACATTGATTGCAAATATAGCCCAGTACAGAGGCATAGCAAAGGTGTCAAGGGCCCTAGTGGATACAAGGAAAAATGGCCCTCCTCACCCCAGTGCGTAGTAAAGGACAGCCATCATTGGGGTGCAGAGGCCGTCTCTCAATCTTGGGTCTGGTGAGACTGCAGTCCGGTTCAGTACGCATTTGCTTACAGAGCAGACAACTCCTTTGTATCTATGTAACCTGTTTGTCACAGATTAAATTTAAGCTTGTGGATTCAGCCTTTCATTCTCTCTGTGGAAGGCTGTAATCCTTTGAGTCTGGTAGCAGTAACTTCTTGTCAACTTGCAAAAGTCATTTTTTTGCTATTTTTTTATGTGCCGGCACAAGAATATATTGAATAATTACATTCCTGCCCTATTAACTATGCATTGAAGAGGAGGGCATTGAGGTGCTACACACACCTTTTAAAAATATAAATTAACAGCGCTATGAGACTAGGCTGGTATGGGACTCTAAATGACCGTTTCAAAGAAAATAAATTAATTATAGGCACGGGGCTATTAAAACAAGCAAAAGCGCGCCTCGCGCGGGGCCGGGGGGGCGTTCCATTGCCTTCAATGGCAACGCGTGCGGCGATTGCCTTGCGGGAGCCAGCGGCGATAATTGACACCATATGGCGCTCCCGCAAGGCAATCGCCGCACGCGTTGCCATTGAAGGCAATGGAACGCGTGCACGTTTTTGGGGGAAAAAGGGAACCGATGGCTAAAGGTCTCCTCTATGCAGCGCATGCGCGCTGCGTAGGCGAGACCTAAAAAAAAAAACAGATGACATTCATGTTAATTATTTTTTTAATAGGGTCATTCAGTTGTACATAAGGTCTTCTTTGTTATATACATAGTAACAAAAATACTTATAACACTTTATTATAACTTTTAAACATGCTGCACAGCAGACACGCTGCTCTGGCTAAACACTTATAAGGTCCCAAAGGCGAGACCCATTGGCTAAGCCATTGCTTGTTGTTGGATGCTACTAGATAGGTCTATACTAAACACGACCAAAAGACTCATATTTTCAAGTTTACATATTTTTTATTAGTCTTGAAAAACATCATGGGGTACGGAGGTTGGTTGATGCTTGAAACACGCGATGTCTAATTGTTCAAATACAGAGACGTTGTTTTGGACTGCTGAACGTCTAAGGCAGACGTTATAGTTAAATAAATGAAAAGTGTAGTAGTATAAATTTGCAGGCGGTTCTTAGCTAGCGGTTTATAACACGCTGTGTTATATAACAAGGGTTAAAATGTATGAGCTGCAGGTAGCATGGTGTCTCTGTGGCAAAAGCAGTACCCACTAAGCTCCCAATATAAAATACACATCAGTGATATGCCGGTCACACGTTATGTTATCACCTCTAGGCTATTTCATGAGTCACACCTGTCATAGAAAGAAAGCTTGCAGAGCTCTTAATTCAAGTGCAGTCACCACCAGGGTTATCTTTGGTTTACCATACTCTGGAAATTGCTGCTACTCAAAGATCTCCGCAGCAGATGCCCTAGACCCAAAATATATTATAAATGCAGTCTGTCTTTTAATCAAATAAGTCTGCCAGAACAGATTTGCAATCAGCTTTTAAAATGCGTAAAGGCGAACTGCAGGTACAAGAATGGAACGAAGGATATATTTTCACGCCCGACATAAAACAATTTGCGAGTACTGATGTGGAAACCCACCAATATTAAAACTGTGTTTCAGTTGTAAAATCGGAAGGCCTGAGCACACCAGTAACACTTACCACTCCTGACAGAAGCGGATGCCCACGAAGCCAGGTTCATAAGTACCATCGACTTCCATCTTCTCGAGTTTTCAGAGAGCACCGGAAGTTAGCAACTAGAAATTCACTCGTAGTAGAGGCGTTTCATGGGATGCGCCCGACAGGCTATAGCAAGGCGGCCATCTTGGAGATGTGCAATTTCTGTTGCTGGGAAGGAGAGATGCACAAAATCCGACTTGTTTTGTAAAACATTATACAGCACGCCCATCCTATTTTAAATAATTGAGCATGGTTTGCAATTTAATAACACATTATAAAAACTGGAATGTACAACTCTTGTACAAATATATCCACGTTTTGAAGATTTTGTTTCAAAATATAAAGAAAATTATTCAACATCGGACTTTTTTGTGTACGATTACCGTTACTGAATATGAATAACACCACTCTCAACTGTTCTCTCAGTTTGAGACTTCCGTGTTTAGTTTACACCTGTAGTAATTTTTCCCTTTTAACTAGAGATATAAGCGCAATTGCGAGTTTGCGACCGACATCTTGGACGGGCGATGCTTTAGTTTCTCGTCAAACATTTACTGATAGTAAAAAGATGCGTTGTGTGTATTTATCAAAATAGCGAGTAAACATGATTTCTTGTTTTACTTTGGCCATTCATTTCGGAATGCCGTTGCAGTAATGCTATTTTGGAAAAAACAAACGTTCGTTTCATTTGAAGACAAGAAACCTTACCCAGTTGGTCGCTATATTTTCAAGTGTTTTTATAAGAAAAGAGTGATGACAAACTCGTACAGCTCGGTTAAATGCAAATTTCAGAAAAGCTGAATTCTCCGTAAACTTGTTCTGGCTGTATTAGTAACTATACTACACGTAGCTGCCAAGTTTCAAATCACTAATATGTGACATTGTTTATGCGTGACATTCAATGCTTCATGTGTGAGTGTGAAACTTAATTGCGATTAAAACCATGCAAAAAATCCCTCTAAAGATAAAGATAAGAAATTACCCCACTTGGTGCCATATGAAGCTTTAGAAGTTGGTGCTACTTTTTAGGTCTCGGCCTGCACCAGCGCTTGCGCTGGTCTGGCCGAGAGTTTTAGTAAGCGGGTTTTGGAAGTGCAAACCCACTGGCTTTCGGCTGGCGACCAGCTTGCGTTCACGATAGCGTGCACGCGCGCAGCTGCCATCTGGGTTTCCTATCTCTTCCTCATTTCCTCGTCATGGCTCATTAACTCTCTGGACTCTGATGTTTCAATCGCAGCAGCAGCTCACATTACCAACTGACGGCCCTGGACTACAGTCACATGAAAAACAACAGCGATTAGCATTGAAATGCAAGCTTTTTTTTGTCTAGTTTGAAATATTGCTTCGGTGGGTTGATTTCACCTTATATCGCTATTTGTTTTATATTGGGAGTCACAGCCTAATTACCAGTATTTTTGTCTCACTCTGTTTTTTTTTTTATATATTTATTCGCGCAAAGCACAAAGCTATATTTAAGGTTACTTTTTCTGCGTCACTTCTTCACTCTATTTAAACTCCACACCCCCCACTCTTATTGTCTCTCTCCCCTCTCTAATTCTCTCTCTACTTAATTAACTCTCCCCTCTCTATCTTTTTTAGCCTTTCATTCTCTCTCACCCCTTTAACTGTTTCTCTTTTAAACTCCTTCATTCACTCTCTCTCCCCTTCTTTCTCTCTCTCTCTATGTTATGTTATGTTATGTTATGTTATGTTAAAAGTTCTTGTATAGCGCACGTAGACCATACGGTTTCATGGCGCTGAGGAGGCAAAGAGAAGGTTGCAGAAAACTAAGGCTCCACTCTTTATTCTATGTACACCCTTTCTCTCTCTTTCTCTCTCACCACCCTCTCTAATTGGGCATTATATCTTCACTCTATCTCTCACTCGGCAACACCACAGCATCACTCAGCATCACCACAGCATCACTCAGCGCAACCACAACATCACTCAGCGCAACCACAGCATCAATCAGAGCCAGCACAGCATCAATCAGAGCCAGCACAGCATCACTCAGCACCAACACAACATCTCTCAACGCCATCACAGCATCACTCAACGCCATCACAGCATCACTCAGTGTAACCACAGCATCACTCAGTGCAACCACAGCATTACTCAGCACAACCACAGCATCACTTAGCGCCACAACAGCATCACTCAGCGCCACCACAGCATTACTCAGCAGCACCACAACATCACTCCGCGCCACCACAGCATCATTCAGGGCCACCACAGCATCGCTCAGCACCACCACAGGATCACTCAGCACCACCACAGGATGACTCAGCACCACCACAGGATGACTCGGCACCACCACAGGATGACTCAGCACCACCACAGCATCGCTCAGCACCACCACAGCATCGCTCAGCATCACCACAGCATCGCTCAGCACCACCACAGCATCGCTCAGCACAACCACAGCATCGCTCGGCACCACCACAGCATCGCTCAGCGCCACCACAGCATCGCTCAGCGCCACCACAGCATCACTCAGCGCCACCACAGCATCACTCAGCGCCACCACAGCATCACTCAGGGCCACCACAGCATCACTCAGGGCCACCACAGCATCACTCAGGGGCAAGACAATATCACTCAGCACCACCACAGCATCACTCAGCGCCAAGACAATATCACTCAGCACCACCACAGCATCACTCAGCACCACAGCAGTATCACTCAGCAAGACCTGAGTATCATTCAGCATCACCTCAGCATCGTCTCCGCAACAGTCACCACCACCACCACTACCACCTCAGCATCACTCAGCACCACCTCAGCCTGTTCTCGGAATCTGGCATCTGTTGATTCTCCCCTAGCGTCTGGCCGCTGCTAGTGTTATAATACAGGTACTAGTTCCCAACCTTCACCCTCCGATTGTTTATGCCCCCTCAAAAAAAAAGCTTTAACAAACAACCATTGCAATAGGCAGAAACAAGTTGCCAGCATTGCAAGAACAAAAGAAAACTGAGGAAATTTTGTATTGTAAATACTTTTTTTAATATGGTCGTTCAGTTTTACATAATGCCTTCTTGGTCATATATAAAGTAACAAAAATGCTTCTGACACTTTTTTATTATAACTTTTCAGCATGCTGCACAGCAGCCACACTTCTCTACAGCACAGCTTGAAGACATTGGCAAAGTCAATAGCTCTGGCTAAACACTTATAAGGCCCCAAATGCGAGACCTATTGGCTATGCCAATGCTTGTTGTTCAAATGTTTTTGAACTGAGTAGTGCTGCTCACTGGTGGCATAATGCTATTGAATTTAAAGTTACCGCCTCTGCAGACAGCAGGGGACCACCCACCATAATTCTCGTAAAACAATGCACACTGTCCCAAGGTTGAGTGTGCCATCTATGTTTTATTGCACCACATGCCATCTGCTACAGTGTGTCATATAATAAAGTGTGCTGTCTGGTACAGCATTTCACCTAGTACTGTATTAACCAGTGGGCAGTCAGTGAGGTGGGGGGGGGCACGGGGGGGCAGCACAGGGAGCTATTACAGCCGCAGCAGTTGCTGGGTTGGCGGAACGAGGGGTGACTACACCAGAGAGCATGTGACTCCCAGCAGGGTGGTACTGGAACTGAAAGGTCACATCAACAGACACCCCTAGGGGGGACTTCGTGAGTGGGGGGTGGCACTGCAAATGAAGGCCCAAGGAGCTCAGGCGCAGGTGGCAGTGCTTTCTCCCGATCTAATAACTGCTGAGTGAGTGAAGATGAGAGCCAGGCAATACCATCCTGATCGGACATATATCCAATGCTCAGTCTCAAGCTTGTGTTCAGAGCCCTGGGAGATGGCGCAAGCGCAACGTGGAGGATAAGTTACATTTGACAACTATACCACTGCCCTTAAGCAGCCTGCAATGAGCACAGCACGCCCATTCATGAACTAACTATACCACTGCCCTTAAACAGCCTGCAATGAGCACAGCACGCCCATTCATGAACTCCATGGGGCTGCAGTGGCCGCAGGGTCATTGCTCCGCATGAACAGAGGCGTCAGCCCCACTTACTCTCTGCCTCCGACGGGTGCGCCTCCTGACATAAAGACCCCCTAATTCATGTAGAGTAGACCAACAATATTCACACACGTGCCTCGTCGGCCCTGTTTTGTCCACAGTCCTATCCAGGGAAAGCAATTTCATCATTACTCTGGAAACAATCAAGAACTTCATATTCAAGTTTGTCCTCTCAAGGCTGCCTTCGGACAAGCTCTATGATGTCCGCCTGAGACTTTACTGAGACTATTAATATAATCCACTCACCCGGAACTGACATCTCCTGCTGCTACAGCAACCCCTCAAGTTATGGTTCAGCCACGGACTTGTGCGGCAGGCGTTTCATGTTGTAAGAGACACACATTTGTTAAAATAACTCACTGAATTAGAAAGGTCTTTGCAACAGCCATAGTGACACAGACAGATGGGGGATGTTGCCTAATTCTTATGCTTCATACAGTTTACCTGCTTCCTTTCCCTTGAGCTGTGACAAGCCTTGTAAGTTCTTCAAACAAGCTGGGCAGGGGTGCAATTGGTTGCAGCAGAGGTAGAAGTTCTAATTTTTTTTCAAGTGGGTGCAGTCACCCAGCTCTCCTCTCGATGTTCGGGAGTGTCTTATTCTGGCTGACAGGTATCAGTGCCACGAACAGAAGATTTTATGTGCGAACGGCACACTTAACATTGCATTACTTTTTTCGCACTCGGAGGCCATTTGCTGCAGCTAGAGACTAGAGGAACAAGCATTGGCATAGCCAATAGGTCTCGCCTTTGGGACCTTATAAGTGTTTAGTTATCCAGCACAATATCCTTGGTGCAAAAACATCAACTGTTGCATGGCTAAACACTTATAAGGTCCCAAAGGCGAGACCTATTGGCTATGCCAATGCTTGTTATTGAATTGTTGGCATAATAAAATGTAAAAATCGTGGTATATGGAATGATAATTAGTTTTTGGATTTAAGTTGAGTAATACCAGAGGGTACTTACAGTGTGACATAAGTAAAAGGTACTATTAGTTTTGAATTACAAAAACGTAAGCATATAGTTTAAACACAGGAGTATGACTAATGAATAAAAAAGTATAAAGGATAGAAAGAAAGAAAAACATTGGTAGAGTATTGACGCATCAACTCCAGCACTTGAGTGGATTTATTTTTAGGAGGATGCACAAAAGAATCAATGCCTGAAATGGGCTGACCCATTGAACAATGCACTATAGTGTAGTGTGGGAGGTCAAGGTGTGAATAGCAGTTGAATAGATTAACGGATAAAGAGAGCTGACCTAAATTCCCTTTCGGTATGTAAATATATGTACGTATATTTAGTTCTTTACTTTATGTTTTAATTACACAGGGTTGGGTGTCTCAAGGATAGACCTAAAAAAAAATATTTATAGGAACGAATATCTTTCCCGTCATTGCTGAAGCTTTATTGGGAAGCGATCACACTTTATAATGCGCGTGGGCAGAAAGGTCGGGAGTCTCTCTCTCGCATCTCGCTCTCGTCATTGCTGAAGCTTTATTGACAAACGTTGACATTTTGTAAAGCGTGTGCGCAGTAAGGTGTCTCCTTCGCACTCAAGCGCACTGAGAGACGGCACACTCTTTTTTTTCTTGCCCCGCCCCTTCTGCGCTCCAGGCCTCCCTTTCATCCAGACGCCCTTAAACTGGTGCTGTCTTTGCCTCCTGGACTGCCGGTGCCTCCGTGACTAGCTAGCAAGATGTCTTCCTCCACAGCTACCTCGGAGGAGCAAGTGAGAATCCACTGCAGGAAGCTTGTGCGGGCGGTGAAAGTCGTAATGGACCTGAATTCTAGCCACCAGCATCGGAGCGAGGCCCTGCAGGTGAGGCGCTGCAGCCGAGGCAGTGAGAGCTCGAGCCGCTGCCCAGTGCGTCACTGACGGGCGCGCTCACGGAGCTAGCGCGCGCCCTTGTAGAACGTTATAATTGTGTGTGGCCGGTTGAGGGGAGGTGTGTGCGAGCGATGTCTTACTGAGGTGCCGGCCCACCTGACTGTTTTCCTAAGCGGTAGTGGAGCGTCAGGCCCTGCAGGGCACGTCTCCATGACACACATTCCCGTCACAGATTTTCAAAAGAGCAGAGCCAAACAGTTGCCCCAGAAGGGGTGCATTATCGCAAAAGGGAACAAGCGCTGCTCTGCGAGACTTTATGTAAGGGGCTTTTGAAAGCTGACACGCTCGTGCACCATGGCCTTTTGCTTGCGGGTAACCGCATGGAAAAGGCCATTGTGCACGAGCGTGTGGTCAGCTTTCAAAAGCCCCTTACATAAAGTCTCGCAGAGCAGCGCTTGCGCGCTACTCGAGGCTCGACCTAAAAACAGCCCCAGTCAATGACTTTTAATTTAGCAGCCCCACCTGCGCTGAAGATCCAGCAACTACACGTGTGTCTCAGAGAGGGCAGACGGGCTGACAGAGGGAGCCCAATCGGTGTCGCGGCATGGACAAGAAACAATATATCCCATTGGCAGGTAACCATTACAACAAGTTCTCGAGGCCTGGCGCTGACAGGATAAATTTCTTCGCAGGCAGAGCAGCAGTGGAGAGATTAAGTGCTGCGCATGAGGCTGTTTTTTTAATCGCTGCATGAGCCCCAGAGCATGTCTGGGAGCTATGCATGTGTGACTTATGCATTTTAATGCAGTGATCCAGACACCAGCATTTAAATGTGTTAGTCTAACCCCTGATGCGTGTTACTTGGCAGGGCGGAATACAACGAGAACGCTACAAAATGCACATGCAGATACCATACATGCCAATACACCCGATTGAGACGGGAGACTCCTGATTTTTTAAGCAAAAAATTGCTTTCTTTTGCCTGTCTCCCACCTAAAATTGCTTCTGCTTCAATAGAAATCAATGGGAGAAATACATTCACCCAATTATTTTGTTTAAATAGCCCTCATATGTCTTCTAAAATGTTGGCATGTATGGTGTGAAGCATACCCCACCAGAAGCAGTATGACCTATTAGGTCAAACTCTCAATCCTTGCATTACTGGATTGGGTGTTCTTGCCACAAATGCAGCATAGCTGAATACATACCAATGTTTTAGAGCAGGCAAGTGGGAGACTTAAAAAAATTGTCAGGAGAATGTATTTTACCCATTGACTTATATTGAAATAGAAGGCCATCTGCCTGAATTGGGTCTATTGACATTTCATTTTTGGCAGTTTAATAACATAGCACAAACAAAAACAGAGTTGTAAACTCTGGTTTTGTATGCGCTATGTAAAACTGGCAGGAATAAAATGTCGAGGTCAGTCACATGCTCTAATCTCCCCTCCAAGAAGCAATTACAAAGTTAACTTTTGATGGCATACGTAATTATTGGAGGGGGAGATAAGAGCGTATGTGACAGGCATCAACATTTACATTTTGCTTTGTTTCCAGCAGATCATGATTCAGCAATCCAAATGCAGATTTCTGCATGCAGGAATCGGGGGTTAGGAGACTAGCCTTGTAATTGGTAGTCTCCCACCTGAATCGAGAGGGTTGACATGTATGTAGCTGTTGAGTTCCCACGGCCATCTGCAGAGCACTCAAGTTTCAAAGTCATTTTGATTAGTATCATAGGACTGTATTCCTGATTTTTTAGTGGGTTTAAATACCAGAATGCAAAGTAAACACTTTGACTGTGATCCAGCGTGTTACTAGCAACGAGCATTCATACACAAAATACTCACTTGGGCCCATACATTCATACTACGCTAGTAATTTCCGCTTGTGGGTCAGTTGTACTCTTTATCAAAATCCCTGCTACCACTTACTTTTCCGATTGAAGAGTAATGACTTACCAATGAATCCTTTGCTAATTGGGAAGTTTAAAATGAGTGACGTTCATTACAATTCACAATTTCTGAAATAATCACTGAGTCATGAAGTTTTAAATTGTTTATCTAAAGATTTTAGCAGAGTAAAACACAGAACCACACGATACTTAATCGCATATCAAGGATGAAGCATACTAATCAATTATCAATCAATGACGGTCCCCTAGGAAAGGAGAAGATAGAGAAAGCAGTGCAACTAAGGTTTGCATTTATATTTACCTAAAGTGCGAGAACCAAACCCCTTGGCCAAGGAGTTGGAAAAGATAGGACCCTGGAAGGATGAAGAGCAATGTTCTCCTCCCGGATCAGGATAGGACCGGTGACCTCTCTATCTACGATGCCTGCGTCGTTCCCCTCTCTGGTACTTCGCTTCTTCCTCGATTTCTCCGGTGTCTTCCTTCTAAGGTACTCCGCCGCCCCCTCCTCAGGACCACTCTGGACAGCGGTTCAGTCTGCAATCGATCTGCTCGTCATGGATCTCGAAACCTCTCACTTCTAGTTCATGCTAGCATCACCTCCGTCTGTGTGCTGCGCTAATGCTTGTGCCAACGCCAATGCTAACTAATTAGCTAATTCTATATTTGTTATACCCTTCTACGCCCATGTACCTCCCCTTAATGTTGCAGAATTATGGGGCCACTACTTCTGATTAGACAGGGACAGGGGGTTGATCCTCACACCATATTGATTTAATTCATTTTTCTTAAAGCCCTTTGTTTTAAAATACCGCCCATCAATTTTAATACATTTGCTTTATTTCCCACCGTCTCACGACAAAGTTTTATACATTCTTCAGGTACATTGTTGCATATTAGTGAGGACATTTATGTACAGCAATATTGGCCATCAGGTCACGGCCTTGGACGACGTCCAGGAAGACTTCATCCTTTTCTCTCTCTCTGGGCAGCCTTCAGGGAGCATGCGCAGAACCATTGTCACACAAGTTTTCAGTTCACCAACCCCAGGCCCAATTTACGAACTAATAAAAAGTCAAAGAAGAAAATATTAAAATCACAAATAAAATGTTTCACTGTATACCCACTCTTTCTACTCTATTCCCATTAATTATAAATTCTATCCCGCATTAGTAGCGTTAGAATACCACAGTTTAGTTGCAACACAAGAGCAAGCTGTAGCACGTGAAAACATGAAGCAGCCATTTTAATGCACACTGCGCAGAACCAAGAATTTCCCTCCAAGCTTAGCAAGACGTCACACCACGTGATATGGTTGAGACATGCGCAGTAAAGTTCCCGCGTTTTAGCGGCCATTTTAGAATAGACAAGCGTTACTTGTTAGTTTAAACACATAAGCAAGCTTCCTTATTACTTATGTTTGTGTGTGCAGTTATTAGTACAAACAATACAAGTTTAATACATTAATACTTTTGAGAAGATTGCATCCGAGCAAGTCCCATTTGTGAGTCCTTGCTCCATCAACGGTATCAGTTAATCATGCAGGGACCTGGGAAACATGAGAGCTCTACAGATGTGTGTAGGAAACTAGGATCTGCTTCTTATGGTTACCCCCACTTTTTGCTTCATGTTATACTGTTTTTGACTAGTCTGACTGGGATCCTGCTAATCAGGACCCCTGTCTATCTGCTTTCTCCCTAACCTGTTATGTTATGTACTTAGGTACACTCCAGATTGGATACTGGGGTGCCCTTGTCAGTCCCTAGTATATGGTACCCATGTACCCAGGGTATAGGTACCCCAGAGGCCTCCCATGGGCTGAAGCATGTATTATGCCACCCATGAGAGGCCATGCAAAATGGATCTACAGGCCTGCCATTGCAGCCTGTGTAAGTTGGTGCATGCACCACTTTCTTAAGATATAGATTTACTATAGCTAAGGGTCACTACACTTAAAACCTATAGCAGGCCTTAACAATCCTGAAGGCAGGGTGCTTGGTTCTAAGTGAGAGGGCGCCACTGCATGAGCAGAACACCCCTGCAGCCTACGGAGTCCATTCTCCCGGGTTGTTAGTGCTGCAGCCATTTACGACATATACAGTGGCATTATGCGACCGCGTGATGACCAACTCTAAAACGGCTGAAAGTAATCCTATTGTGTTTGGTGTCACCCCTCAGAAACGAGCTTTGTGAGGTCCCTGGTGTTCCCGGTATCAGCCTTCTAGTCCCGGGCAGCCCAAAATGGTTGCTGCCGACCAGAGACACATTTCTGCCCTCCTGCTGCTGAGCCAAGCTCGAGCAGGGGAAGGCAGAACAATAGGCATCCTGTCGCAGGAGATGTGACCACCTCCCAGACTGGATTTAGTGTATTAGGCCTGGGTGGGTGTGCTTGCCAGTGACTGAAAGTCTGCATCAGGGGCAAATTTTTTGTCCCTCTGCATAGTCCAGTTCAAACCAGTCCTGGGAGCCGTTGGCTCCTGCTCTGGCGCGAAACTGGACAAAGGACATGGGAGTAACGTCCCCACTGTCCAAACCATCCCCTGGGAGGGTCCCCTGAATCTGTCCAACCCTCTCCCGTGGGTACAAAAGGGCTTACCTGGCTGTAGGACCCTAGATTCGACGTGGACAAGATTCTGAACCAGAAACCACTGAACTTTGACCGTCTGGGCACTATGGACTTTGCTGGACTTCGTTTGGGCCCGACTTCATCTCCCTCTCAGTCCGAAGCATCGTCTGGGCCCGTGCACCATACAGGCTCCGTGCAGGACCCGTGGAGCATCAAGGACAACTGAAGATATCTCCTTGGAGTGAAGGAGTCACTCCCCTGCAACCGCAAGCACCACATCACAACTGACCGGTCTGCTGCTCCTGAACTCCTCCAGACTACAAAGGCTTCAGCAACACAGGAGGTCAGAATCATCCTTCGTGGGGGCTGCAATACTCATACCCCTGTGCACCGCGTACTTTTGCAAGTGCATATGCTTGTTGGCATTTCCAGAACAAGTGCACTGGGCTCCAAGTAGCCCCAACCACTGGCAACATTTCCTACAAAGAACTCCAGCCTCCTCACACCGAGTGCTCCGTGGGCTGTTGCTTTGTGAAACTGCTCGAGGTTCCCTCGCGACTCCTGTGCCTCCGGCCTGTGGGTCCACTTGAGGGTCAACACTGCTTTTCTTGGGCTCCCCTGGTTGCTCCAGGATTGCCCTCACTCCCCTTTGTTTGGTGAGTCTCCTGGACCTTGCTGGTCCGAACCGTAACCTTCCTTGACCTTCTGCGTGGGTTTCCGCTGCCAAGGCTTGTTGGTGCTCCCGCCGGACACCGACCCCTCAGCACTCGACATCCTTCGTGGAACAGTTCGCATCCGGCTCCTGGTCATCCTCGACGTCTTCTGGTCCCTGTGGCTGCAGAGTCAAGAACCCCCTCAACGCACCTGAAGCACCCGGCATCGGTGGGCATTCGTCTACCGAGCCCCTGGTCACTCCTGAGTGACCCAGGCTCTGTCCCCTCTGCTTTCAGGTACTCTTCACCAAGAATCCACCTTTGGATTGCGACGGACACTTTTCTTCCTCCCAGCAGTGGCTCTTCTTCGAAGTCCTCCATAGAGATCGACGGCGGATTCCGACACCACTTCAGACCTTTGCACCCGGCTTCCCTGGGATAGGTAACTCTGGTACCTTGGTATCCAAGGGTGGGGTGGCTCTCCAACCTCCTAAGTTCCACGGAGTTTCTTCGAAGTCCACTTAGAAGGGTCCTTAAACTTTAAAACTGCAACCGCGACTCTCCCATTGAATTGTACGGCGCACGCGGTCGTGTTTCCACACTGCACCCGTCCTCCGTTCGGTCTCTACTTACTCACCATGGGTGGTTCCTTGGGGTCCCAGCAATTCTACATCCTCTAGACATTGTCTTGACTCGAGTCGTGGTTCTTATACCACTATTTTAGTATATGGTTTGGTCTCCCCTGGAGCCCACTGTGTATTAGTGCTATTTACTATTGTTTCTGTGCTACAGTATTGTGTGCTTTGTGAGTATCTTTGTGTAGGAGATACTGTGTGGTACTTAGAGTGTGTTATATTAATAAGTACATATTTTTATAACTACTGTGTGGTTCTCCTTTCATTTAACCAATACTATCAGGTTGCATTCTGGTAAAACAAGCTGCTTAACATTCCTTCAAGACTAAGCCTGAAGGCTGCTCTCCACAGCTACCACTTGGATAGCTTTCTAAGGTTATCTTAGACCTCTTAAATCACCATAAGGGTTGTTTGGACTGGTGCAAGGTGCCCACTTTAATTAGTGGACAGCATATTCCAGGCCAACTTCTCACATTGGTGTGCAGCGGTTGGGATTCAAGCCTGCATTGTTTTACCAGATAAATCTTTGTATTGATTAACTGAAAACCACTAAATACTAGGTACATATAATTCTAGCTTAGAATAAGTAAGTTCTACTGAACTTAGGGTTGGGTAAGTTAAGAGTCCAGCACACCCTTTCTCCGACCTCAGAGAGATTGGTTCCCACTAGGTTAGGTAGGTGCAACACCTCACCACACTTAGTATGTCTACTGAAGGAGATGCCAGTGGCTCTCTGCCCTCTAGATACAGTGAGCTTTCATTCCAAGAATTAAAAGCCCTGTGTGCCTCTAGGAAGCTGAAGACAGGGAGAAGTGCCAACACTCAACGTCTAATAGAGATGTTACTGTTAGATGACCTAAGGAAGACTGCAGAGTTTACCAAGGATATCTAGATCTCCCTCTGCAGAGTCTAATCACTAAGGACAGTCTGTAGGGATGTCTGTATCTAGCAAGAGGGACCAATCTTATGATAGGGAGTACCAATTGCTTGAACTTGAGAAAGCTAGGCTTAGGCTGAGGCAAGAGCAATTGGCCCTTGATAAAGAGTCCCTAGAAGTCCAGAGAGCTAGAAAAAAGTTGGGACTAGAGTCCCATGGTGGCAGCAACAGTGTCCCTAGAATTAAGGAACATTCTTTTGATAATAGGAACCTGAGCAAGATTGTCCCTCCCTACCATGTTGGCGATGACATCCATAAGTGGATACCTGCTTTGGAGAGGGCCTGTAAATTTTCAGAGGGTCCCTCAAGAGCAGTGGGCAGCTATCTTGTGGCTCTCCTTTGCTGACAAAGGTAGAGATAAGCTCCTCACTGTTAGAGAAGAGGATGCTGACAACTATTCAGTCTTGAAGAGTGCTCTCATTGATAGGTTTGGGTTTACCACTGAACTGTACAGGATTTAGTTCAGAGACACCCGGAAAACACAGAATCAAGATTGGGTAGACTTTGTGGATAGTGCCATTAAGGCTCTGGAAGGCTGGTTGCTTGGCAGCAAAGTGAATGATTTCAAGGGATTGTACAATTTGATTATGAGGGAGCAGATCCTTAATAATTGCCAAAATCAGTTATTGCATCAGTACCTGGTTGACTCTGATCTGACTTCTCCCCAAGAATTGGGAAAGAAGGCAGATAAGTGGGTCAGGACCAGAAGCAAGATGCTAAAACTCCAGATAAGGGTGGGGACAAGGGTAAAGATCAAAAGTCTTCATCAGGGCCCCAAAAACCTGCATCGGGGGGGGTCACAATCCAACAAAAGTAAAGGCAAAAAGAAACCTTGGTGTTATCTCTGTAAACAGAAGACACATTGGACAAGAGATGCTGACTGTTCAAAAGCCAAGGACAATCCTCCTACCACCACTGCCCCTAAGGCAACTGCGCTTCCTAGCACTAGTACAGGTGGTGCTACAGGGAACAAGGGATTAGTAGGGTTAACCTTGGGCTCTGAGATGGGTTCTGGCCTAGTCAGAACTCCAGCTCAGGCTGTGCTTGTCTGTGATAGTGGCATGGATCTTGCCACCTTGTTTGTCAGTCCCAGTAACCTGGGTAAATACAGACAACAGACTTTGATCAATGGTAAGGAGGCCATTGCATACTGGGACACAGGTGCAAGTGTCACTATGGTGACAGAGAATCTTGTGGGCCCTGACCAAATCATACTTGGAGAAATGTACCAAGTGACCAATGCTAACAATGTCAGGACTGATCATTCCTTGGCAGTTGTTAATTTCAGCTGGGGAGGGGTAACTGGCCCTAAGAAAGTTGTTGTTAGCACAGATCTTCCAGTGGAGTGTTTGTTGGGCAATGATTTGAAAACTTCAGCCTGGGCTGAACTAGAGTTAAGGACTCATGCAGCAATGCTGGGCATCACTGCAGATGTGTTTGCTGTGACCAGGTCACAGGCCAAGCTGGCTAACAATGAACAGGCCTTGGATCCTGGAAACAATGGACCAATGGCCTTCCAAAAGAAGGAGCAGGAGGGGTAAGGCTGTGTCTTCCCCCCAGACTCAGTGTGAGGATCAATCTCTTGAGGGCGATGATCTCAGTCCCTGTAAAGGAACTGTGCAGATGAACTGGAACCTGATCAGGTTGAGTTCTTGGGGACAGGGGGCCCTTCCAGGGCAGACTTGAGTTTGGAGCAACAAACCTGCCCCTCTCTTGAACCCCTCAGACATCAAGCTGATGCTGAGGCTGCTGGGAGTGTCAGTGGATCCCACAGGATCTATTGGGATGAGGGACTCCTTTACTCAGAGGGTAGAGACCCCAAGCCTGGTGCCACCAGGAGGTTGGTCATACCTCTGAAGTTTAGGGGCTTCCTACTCACCTTGGCACGTGACATTCCCTTAGCAGGACACCTAGGCCAAAGTAAGACTTGGGACAGGCTTGTCCCTCAATTTCACTGGCCTCACATGTCAGAAGACACAAATGAGTTTTGTCGCTCCTGTACCACCTGTCAAGCCAGTGGTAAGTGAGGTGGTACCACAAAGGCCCCCCTCATACCACTACCTGTGGTGGGGGTTCCCTTTGAGAGGGTTGGGATTGATATCATTGGTCCCATGAACCCTCCAACAGCATCTGGACACAGTTACATTCTAGTGGTGGTGGACCATGCCACTAGGTATCCAGAGGCCATACCCCTTAGGACCACCACAGCTCCTGTGGTGGCCAGGGCTCTCCTGGGAATTTTTCCAGAGTGGGTTTCCCTAAGGAGGTCTTAACTGACAGAGGTACCAATTTCATGTCAAGTTACATTACTGCAATGTGGAAGGAGTGTGGAGTGAACTACAAGTTCACCACACCCTATCACCCACAATGCAATGGGTTAGCTGAAAGGTTTAACAAAACTCTCAAGGGCATGATCATGGGCCTCCCAGAAAAGCTTAGGCGAAAATGGGATGCCCTGTTGCCCTGCCTTTTCTTTGCCTACAGAAAGGTCCCACAGAAGGGGGTTGGCTACAGCCCTTTTGAACTTCTGTTTAGGCATCCAGTTAGGGGTCCCTTGTGTTTGGTGAAGGAGGGATGGGAGTTACCTCTCAAACCCCTAAACAAGACATAGTGGACTATGTACTTGGTCTCCGCTTCAGGATGGCTGAGTACATGAAGAAGGCCAGTAAAAACCTTGAGGCAAGTCAAGAATTGCAAAGAGCTTGGCAGGACCAAAAGGCTGTATTGACTGCTTATCAGCCAGGACAGAAGGTTTGGGTGTTGGAGCCTGTGGCCCCAGCAGCCCTCCAAGACAAGTGGAGTGGACCCCATACCATTCTTGAGCAGAAGGGAGAGGTCACCTACCTGGTGGACCTTGGTACTCCCAGGAGCCCCCACAGGGTGCTCCATGTGAACAGGCTCAAGTCATATATTTATAGGGCTGACATGGGCTTGCTCATGGCAACTGATGAGGGACAGGAGAAAAAGAGTGACCCACTCCCTGACCTCCTCTCACAGAACCCTGATGATGGATCAGTTGATGGTGTAGTCTTGGCAGACAGCCTCACTGGTCAACAGCAGATTGATTGTAGGAAGGTCCTCAATCAATACAGGCATTTGTTTTCTCTGACACCCAGTCAAACCACCTGGTGTACCCATGAAGTGGACACAGGTGAGAGTCTACCTGTCAAGAATAAAATCTACAGGCAGCCTGACCATGTCAGAGATTGCATCAGGACAGAGGTCCAAAATATGCTGGAATTGGGAGTAATTGAGCCCTCAGATGGCCCTTGGGCTAGCCCAGTAGTCCTGGTACCTAAACCTCACACCCAGGGTGGTAAGAGAGAGATGAGGTTTTGTGTGGACTACAGGGGACTCAATGCAGTCACTAGGACTGATGCTCATCCAATTCCTAGGGCAGATGAGCTTATTGATACTCTGGCCTCACCCAAGTATCTAAGTACATTTGACCTCACTGCTGGCTATTGGTAAATCAGACTAGCTGAGGAGGCCAAACCAAAAACAGCATTTTCAACCCCTAGTGGGCACTATCAATTTATTGTGATGCACTTTGGTTTGAAGAATGCACCTGCCACATTCCAAAGGCTGGTGAATAAAGTCCTTGCAGGATTGGAAGCCTATAGTACAGCATATCTAGATGATATAGCTGTCTTTAGCTCCACCTGGGAGGATCACCTGGTCCACCTGAAGAATGTTTTGGAGGCTCTGCGGAGAGCAGGCCTCACTATCAAGGCTACTAAGTGCCAGATAGAGCAGAGCAAGGTTGTGTACCTGGGCCACCTTGGAGGTGGAGGCCAGGTTCAGCCATTACAGAGCAAAATCCAGACCATCATGGACTGAGTTGCTCCAACTACCCAGACTCAGGTCAGAGCTTTCTTCGGCCTGACTGGGTATTACAGGATATTTGTTAAAGGATATGGGTCTACAGTGACTCCCTTGAATGATCTCACATCAAAAAGAATGCCCAAGAAGGTTCAGTGGACAGTTAGCTGTCAGCAGGCATTTGATGAGCTCAAGCAGGCCATGTGCACTGCTCCTATTCTGCAAAGTCCTGACTACTCCAAGCAATTTATTGTCCAAACAGATGCATCTGAGTTGGGGGTAGGGGCTGTGTTGTCACAACTTAATGCAGAGGGTCAGGATCAACCAGTAGCTTTTATCAGAAGAAGGTTGACCCCCAGAGAGAAACGTTGGTCAGCTATAGAGAGGGAGGCCTTTGCTGTGGTCTGGGCCCTGAAGAAGCTGAGGCCATACCTGTTTGGCACTCACTTCATTGTTCAGACAGACCATAATCCCCTCCTATGGCTAAAACAGATGAAGAGTGAAAACCTCAAACTTTTTAGGTGGTCCATTTCCCTACAGGGTATGGACTATGCAGTGGAACATAGACCTGGGAGTAACCACGCCAATGCAGATGGACTCTCCAGATATTTCCACTTAGAAAATGAAGACTCAACTGGGCAAGGTTAACTTCATCTCCTTACGTTTGGGGGGGGGGGGGTTGTGTAGGAAAGTAGGATCTGCTTCTTATGGTTACCCCCACTTTTTGCTTCATGTTATACTGTTTTTGACTAGTCTGACTGGGATCCTGCTAATCAGGACCCCGTCTATCTGCTCTCTCCCTAACCTGTTATGTTATGTACTTAGGTACACTCCAGATTGGATACTGGGGTACTCTTGTCAGTCCCTAGTATATGGTACCCATGTACCCAGGGCATAGGTACCCCAGAGGCCTCCCATGGGCTGAAGCATGTATTATGCCACCCATGAGAGGCCATGCAAAATGGATCTACAGGCCTGCCATTGCAGCCTGTGTAAGTTGGTGCATGCACCACTTACTTAAGATATAGATTTACTATATCTAAGGGTCACTACACTTAAAACCTATAAGTCACCCCTATAGCAGGTCTTAACAATCCTGAAGGCAGGGTGCTTGGTCCTAAGTGAGAGGGTGCCACTGCATGAGCAGAACACGCCTGCAGCCGACGGAGTCCATTCTCCCGGGTTGTTAGTGCTGCAGCCATTTACGACATATACAGTGGCATTATGCGACCGTGTGATGACCAACTCTAAAACAGCTGAAAGTAAAACTATCGTGTTCGGTGTCAAACATTGTGGAATCATACCCCCACACCAGTAACCGGTGGGAGGAATGATTCCACCCCTCAGAAACAAGCATTGTGAGTTCCCTTGTGTTCCCGGTACCAGTCTTCTAGTCCCGGGCAGCCCAAAATGGTTGCTGCCGACCAGAGACACATTTCTGCCCTCCTGCTGCTGAGCCAAGCTCGAGCAGAGGCAGGCAGAACAATAGGCATCCTGTCACAGGGAGGTGTGCCCACCTCCCAAACAGGATTTAGTGTATTAGGCCTGGGTGGGTGCGCTTGCCAGCGACCGAAAGTCTGCATGAGGGGCACATTTGGTGTCTCTGTGCATAGTCCAGTTCAAACCAGTCCTGGGAGCCGTTGGCTCCTGCTCTGGCGCGATACTGGACAAAGGACATGGGAGTAACGTCCCCACTGTCCAAACCCTCCCCTGGGAGGGTCACCTGAATTTGTCCAACCCTCTCCCGTGGGTACAAAAGGGCTTACCTGGCTGTAGGACCCTATATTCGACGTGGACAAGATTCTGAACCAGAAACCACTGAACTTCGACCGTCTGGACACTCTGGACTTCGTTTGGGCCCGACTTTGTCTCCCTCTCAGTCTGAAGCATCGTCTGTGCCCGTGCACCATACAGGGTCCGTGCAGGACCTGTGGAGCATCAAGGACAACTGAAGATCTCTCCCTTGGAGTGAAAGAGTCACTCCCCTGCAACCGCAAGCACCACATCACGACTGACCAGTCTGCTGCTCCTGAGCTCTTCCGGACTCCAAAGGCTTCAGCAACACAAGAGGTGGGTTTCTACATCCCTCGAGGTCTGCGCTGCCCTTTCACCGAGTTTGGGTGTTGGAGCCTGTGGCCCCAGCAGCCCTCCAAGACAAGTGGAGTGGACCCCATACTATTCTTGAGCAGAAGAGAGAGGTCACCTACCTGGTGGACCTTGGTACTCCCAGGAGCCCCCACAGGGTGCTCCATGTGAACAGGCTCAAGTCATATATTGACAGGGCTGACATGGGCTTGCTCCCTGGGCTTGCTCCCTCGTGGGGGCTGCAATACCCGTACCCCTGTGCACCACGTACTTTTGCAAGTTCATATGCTTGTTGGCGTTTCTAGAACAAGTGCACTGGGCTACAAGTAGCCCCAACCTCTGGCAACATTTCCTACAAAGAACTCTGGCCTCCTCACACCGAGTGCTCCGTGGGCTGTTGCTTTGTGAAACTGCTCGAGGTTCCCTCGTGACTCCTGTCTGTGCCTCTGGCCTGTGGGTCCACTTGAGGGTCAACACTGCTTTTCTTTGGCTCCCCTGGTTGCTCCAGGCTGGCCCTGACTCCCCTGTGTTTGGTGAGTCTCCTGGACCTTGCTGGTCCGAACCGTAACTTTCCTTGACCTTCTACGTGGGTTGCCGCTGCCAAGGCTTGTTTGTGCTCCTGTCGGACACCGACCCCTCAGCACTCGACATCCTTTGTGGGACAGCTCGCATCCGGCTCCTGGTCATCCTCAACATCTCCTGATCCCTGTGGCTGCAGAGTCAAGAACCCCCTCAACGCACCTGAAGCACCCGACATCGGTGGTCATTCTTCAACCGAGCCCCTGGTCACTCCTGAGTGACCAAGACTCTGTCCCCTCTGCTTTCAGGTACTCTTCACAAAGAATCCACCTTTGGATTCCAACGGACACTTTTCTTCTTCCCAGCAGTGGCTTTTCTTTGAAGTCCTCCATAGAGATCGACGGCGGTTTCCGACACCACTTCAGACCTATGCACCCGGCTTCCCTGGGATAGGTAACTCTGGTACCACAGTATCTAAGGGTGGGGTGCCTCTCCAACCTCCTAAATTCCACGGGGTTTCTTCGAAGTACACTTAGAAGGGTCCTTAAACTTTAAAACTGCAACCGCGACTCTCCCATAGAATTGTACGGCGCACGCAGTCGTGTTCCCACACTGCACCCGTCCTCTGTGGGGTCCCTATTACTCACCTTGGGTGGTTCCTTGGGGTCCCAGCGATTCTACATCCTCTAGACACTGGCTTGACTCGAGTCGTGGTTCTTCTACCACTATTTTAGTATATGGTTTGGTCTCCCCCTGGAGCCCACTGTGTATTAGTCCTATTTACTATTGTTTCTGTGCTACAGTATTGTGTGCTTTGTGAGTATCTTCGTGTAGAAGATAGTGTGTCATACTTAGAGTGTGTTATATTAATAAATACATATTTTTTATAACTACTGTGTGGTTCTCCTTTCATTTAACCAATACTATAAGGTTGCATTCTGGCAAAACAAGCTGCTTAACATTCTTTCAAGACTAAGCCTGAAGTCTCTCCACAGCTACCACTCGGATAGCTTTCTAAGTTATCTTAGACCTCTTAAATCACCATAAGGGTTGTTTGGACTGGTGCAAGGTGCCCACTTTAATTAGGGGACAGCATATACGAGGCCAACTTCTCACAATGTGTGACTAACATGACAACATTTGAGAATAGCTAAGATGTCTGTATGTATGGTCTGGTCACGATGTTTGAGATATGGAGAGAAAATGCAGAGACCCTCGAGGGTTGCTGTGACCCTTATACGTATATGCGTACATCAGTGGCATTTAAAGCAGGAGGGTGCTATAGGGTTGCAAACTCCGCATCAGCCATCACATTGATAGGGGCTCCTGTGTCTACAAGGAACAAAATATCAGTCCCACACAATTTTACATTTATGACAAGTTCACTCAGATAGCGATCAATTTTGCTGGCTGCTAATTTTCCTGGCAGTGCTCTTCTGAATCGAGAAAATCTTTCCTGTTTGATGTCTTTCAACATCCGATGACGATGGTGGTGACAAAGTGGGAGAATATGAACTGGCAACCAACTCTCTGACCTGGCTGTGAGTGTGAGACATGTGCTTTGATTTGTCTAGCTGGTGCCACTTGTTTTCTGCTGGGGTACCTTCAAGTCTAATCTTTTCCCACCTCTGCTCGGAAACACAGACAGGAAATGGCCTTTCTTGCCACAGGAGATACACATGTCTTTGGACAGGCTGATGCTCTCAATCCTGCATATAGATTCTTCAACCTCTTTTTAGGTCGAGCCTCAAAGACCTGTTGTATCCTCTTCTGTTGGTTTTTGGAATACCCACCGATTGCCATTGGTCGTCACCTATGGCATTCAAAAATGCTGGCGTGTTATTGGTGTTTATCCGTGTTGGTCCCTCCTTTCTCTGTCTGTTCCCACCCCATGGCGATTTCACTAATGGGTTATTTTGGTCGGCCGCAATGCTTCTTTTCTGTGTGCAATGGCCCCTCCTCCCGTCTGGGCATTGCAGCCTTAGTATTCTTTTGGGTGTCCATAGCTGGCGCTTAGCTGGTGCCGAAAATAAAGCAAGCACTGAGCCCCGACATCCCTGCCAGTCACTATGCCAAGATGGCGCCTGGGGAGCTGCGAGACTGCACCCGGTGCCCGAGGGAGGTGCTCCGCGATGACATCGACCTCCGTTTACCCAGCAGACGGTGCCCCCCCCTCAAGAAGTGATATGCGCATAAGGTGTGTGATACGGAAACCAGTGATCATTACGTGCCTAAGACCATCGGATTGTATCACCGCATCGGCATGCATCGGCATCGGATTCAAAATGGTGGGTGCACTGATCGCTGCACCTCCAGCCTAAGAGTACTTCTTTTGCCCTCACCGAGCGGCTGCTGCATATGAGGGAAGCCTTGTACACCTTTCTGCTCAAGGTACACCTTGTTTGTGGTCCGCTACTTTGACACTTACACTCACGGCGATCAGCACCGCGTTACCACCTGTCCCTGCCTGACTCCAAAATGGCGGCTTTAATTTCCCCAATTGTTTCACGTCTGAACTCTTCTTGCCTCAATAGGTGCTATGTGTTAGGTGGTACTTCAACTTCCTGCATTCTGCTTTGGAGGTCCCTGCTCTGTTTTTATTGTTACTAGCACCGCTACAACTGCCCAGTGACTCATCTGTGTCCCGTGCTGGCAAACGCCACTGAGTACAACCGAGTGCAGACTGTAGACAAGATGGCGACTAACACTTGTGGGGCTCTGCTCTTACCTGTGCTGTTGACCTCACAGCACCGGCTCCATCATGCTAGCGGGACCCCAGACAGCCAAATCAGCGATACATCTAGCGCCTGTGTGTCTAAGGCCTCCTGTGTAATTAATGCCTTGCAGTGGGGATGTTCTGCAGACTTTGGAATCTGTCCCTTCCACCCCTCCTCTCATCACCCCTGACCTGGGGGCGAGCTGGAGGTTAAGGCGGATATCCCTTCCAGTAACTCCGTGATCGGTGCTCTCAATGGAACTTTGACGATGCCCACTGGGCAGAATCCATGACTGTCTGTATATTACGCGGTGCCCGAGCAACCGTTGCCGATGCCTGGTGGAGCTGTCCTATGCAGTTATAGAGGAGTTTGGCTCTGGTTCACCCCTCGGCCGGCACCTACCCAGCCGGACATCGGACACTGTTCTCCTCGTCTCCCTGTTTTGTCTTCCACCTGCATTCCTTACCCCTGTTACCATTCCCTCTCTACCTTTCTCTCCTCTTAAGACGTGTGTACGCGCTAATAACTCTTATTATTGTGTAATCTCATGTTTTTTTTCTCCTATGTCTATTCTTGGCTAAGTAACTACGCAACCTGTAACTCGCTGATCCTCATGTAAAGCGCTCTGATACCTTCGGGTCTAGCCAGCGCTATATAAAACTTTGTAAATAAATAAATAAAAAATAAATAAATAAGCAACAGAAACAAAAGTGGCCCTTGACGCTCCATTTACACGAGGACTCAACAGAGTGCTCTCAGGTGTCTCCGTGCTTGCTGTGGACTGTTCCGCCTGGTCAGCCATTTCCAAAGCAGGCAATCAAAGACGGATGAAATATATTCACAACTATTGTATAATTTTGCTGCTCATAGGAGCAATAAATAACAAGGACACTAGAGGACAGTATGCCATTAAAGTTCAATGTAGACTTTTCAGATTACACCTCTGCAGCTTCGTTTTGGAACTGCATTCCTTCTAATTTACATCGCAGATGACTTTGATAGATCAAATCCTGAACCTAATTTTTTTTAAGTTTGAAAAAGAAGTTTATTTTGAAAAAATGCAACAGAACATACATAATTAACAAAAACTACAATATGTTTATATAACCGTAAATGTGTGATGACTTATTAAACAATCAGCAAAAACCAAACAGTTGCATATGTAAAAAAGGATACAGGAACTATAACAGAGGAAAAAGAGCAAAAGGGGGAAAATATAATAATAATCTAACCATAATCTAATGAAGAAATAGGAGAGCTTAATACAATATAAAGTGATATGAACAATTAGGAAGTAATGGCTGTAAAATAGATATACATAACTGTAAAATAGATGTAGATAAATAGTCCTAAAAATACAATATATAAAATTAGGGAAATGTGTTCATGGAGGTTTGGGAACTTCTTCCAGCAATGGACGGTGTTGGTTTAATTTTTGAGCAGAAGCATCTAAGAAAATAGTAATAGGTGAGTGTTCTCTTTTAATAAGTAGGGATAAAGGAGAAATATAGGCATGATCCAGTCGATGGTTATAACAGACACTATACCACCAAGCTTGGAAGGATAATTGTGCGGATTGTTTCCAATTTTTGGTGATTTGTTGGAAAGCAATTGCAATTAGTAAATCCACAATCTCTGTATTATATGTGATAGTTTGCCATTGTTCGGAGAGTGAGCCTAGAAAAACGTTTAAAGGGGAAAAGGGAAATTGAGTATGAAAGATAATATTGATTTGAGACCATATTTTCAACCAAAATTGATGGGTATAGGGACAGGAGAATAACATATGAAATAAATCTGCATTGGAAGCATTGCAAGACCAACAATTTGAAACAATTGTAGGTATAAATTTATGTAGAGATGTTGGAGTAAACATGAGTCTATTGTATAAAAAGAAAAGTGTTTGCGTTGTACTAGCCGTCTTGAGGTCTTGCGAATTTGGATCCATAATTTATCCCAAAATGAAATGGACCATGAAGTATGAAATTCGTGTTCCCACTGTAATTCCACTTTTGATTTACTTCTATGTTCTGTGGTTTTGGTAAGAAATTTATAAATGAAGGAAGCATTTGATTGGGCACTTAATATAGGAAGGATATTACCATGAGATGATAAAGGGGGAGAAGACAAAGATTGAGAGGATAAAGACAAGAGTATAGAATTAATCAATGCCTTAAATTTATTAGAATATGAGTTTGGAAGGCCATAAAGTGTCTGTGCTTCAGGAAAAGTGAGAAAGGTATCGTGTGTAAAGCTGATGAACCCAAAGCAGACCCTTCTCTCGCCAAGATTTCCACAATATAGGTTTATTATTAATTGTTATAAGGCTATTATGCCAAATCGAAGAGTTGAGAAAGCGGTCAACATCAGAGAGATGTGAAATAATTATTGATTGAAAAAATTTAAGAGAAGTATTATGTATAGGCGAGGATGAAAAATGTGTCTTATGGGTAAACGTGAGAGATTCTTGAATTGAAAAAGGGGAAAGAAAGGAACATTTGACATCTTTCCATAGTGGAGAAGTATCTGAGGATGAATGATTTAAACATTTAGAAAGCTGCTTAAGAAGAAAAGCCTTATGATACATCTGAAAATCAGGAAAATTAACACCTCCAAGCGATTTATTACGTTTAAGCATAGCGAGGTACATACGTGATTTTTTTTTATTCCATAAAAAGACAGATAGAATAGAGTATATTTTCTTGAAAAAATGTGAGGGAATAATAAAGGGGATAGCAGAAATGGTATATAGAATAACAGGAACAAGCATCATTTTAATAGTATCAAGTCTGCCCCACCAGGTTAAATATAGAGGGTGCCATTTAAAAATAGAATTGGATATTGTATTGGAGACTTGAGTCATATTCAGTGATAAAGTAAGTTTAATAGAGGGGGCAAACCATAAACCTAAATATTTGATCTTTTGGGTGTTCCATGTAAAATTAGTTGAAAGAAAGTCATGTCTAAAACATAAAACATTAAGAGGGAGGATTTCGCATTTATCAGGGTTTAATTTATAACCACAATGTGAAGAAAAGGCATTGACCTCTGCCAAAAAGGCTAAGAGAGAAATGTCTGGTTTCGATAAATATAATAAAATATCATCCGCTTAGACACTCATTTTAATATGAGTTTTATCATTTTAGGAAACCATGAATATTAGGATTTTGTTTAATTTTAGCAAGAAAGGGTTCCAGAGCAAGCATAAAAAGAAGCGGTGAAAGAGGGCAACCCTGGCGGACACCTCTGTGTAGAGTGAAAGAGTTGGAAGTAGAACCGTTAACAAAAATGGAAGCTTTGGGTGATGTATACAATAAAGAAATGTAAGAAATAAATTTAGGTCCAAAACCAAACCAGGAAAGGGTATGAAAAATAAAAGACCAATCCATGCGGTCGAAAGCTTTCTCCGCGTCAAGCGAGATGGCCACGAGTGAATGAGGATATTTGTTTGATTTATGTAAAATATTAAAAAGGTCCTAGTATTATCAGAAATGGATCTACCTTTAATGAAACCAGATTGCTCTGGGCAAATGATAGATGGCAAAAATGGCTCTAAACGAAGAGCAAGTAATTTAGCGAATAATTTATAATCGGAGTTAATTAAAGATATCGGTCTGTAATTTTTACAAAGATGGGGGTCTCTCCCTTCCTTGAGCTTTAGGCAAATAAGGGCATCCTGAAAGGTACCATAAGAGGCCTTAGAAGAAATGAAAAATGTAAATAGAGAGTGGAGATGCGGTAGAAGCAATTTGGAACAGTGAGAATAAAATTCCACAGGAAATCTATCCGGACCAGGTGCTGTCCCTGTTTTAATGAGACGTAGTGCATGAGAAATATCTTTAACAGAGATGTCTTCTTCTAGGGATGAAAAATCAATATCAGTGGGGAAGTGTTTTGGAATCGAGTCCAGGTATTGCTGTACTTGATTAGGGTCTGGAGTAGCATCAGGAGTATAGAGTGAGGTATAATATTTTTGAACTCCTCTAAAATATCTAGATTCTTGGTTGCTCTGGAGGAGTCAGAGTTTAGAATATACTGAATATTTGTACGGTCTTTCCTAACTTTAAGATAAGAGGCAAGGAGCTTGCCAGCTTTGTTCTGGCCGCCATAATAGCGAGCACTACCTTTAGGAAGATAGGAGCTGTCATTTTCTGTAGATATTTTATTGTATTTAAATGTTTCTACAATAAGATTATTAAGATCAGCTGTAGAGTTAGAGGTAGTGTAAAGTGTTTCTAACAACTTAGGGGCCGATTCCGATTCCGGCCGGAAAACGTACCGACCGATTCGGAGCCGGAATTAATTCCGACCGACACGTACCGGTGCAGCCCGACCTGCCAAGTACGATGAGAAGCGAGCAAAACCCGACCGACTCGTACGGAACACAAGCCGAAGGACCGAGCCGCGCGGAAAACTGCAATCCGGCCGGACAAACACGCGCTTCGAACCGACCGACTCGCACCCGGAACAATACCGAACGAGACGTACCCGCGGACTCCCACCCGCCAAGTACGATGCAAGGCGTGGTAAACATGACCGAGTCGCACGGAGGACAAACCGTACGACCGACACGCATACAAAACTGCGAGCCGAAGCAACCCAAAACACTGCGACCGACGCGTACGCAGCATAGAAAACAGCACAAACATAGCGTGAACGAAACGGACGAGCCCGTACCAGACAACTGCAGGGTCCGACTCGGTCACAAGAACGTCTCCTACATGCACGAAAAGTACAAAGGGAAAATACACAAAAAAAAGGCCAAACAAGCAATTACAAAGCCAATAAATACTGGGGGGAGGGGCAGGGAACAAAGACACACCCACAACTCCACCCATATAAAGGACACAAATCCCTACCATGATCCTTTGCAAATTCAAATTACCTGCCAGCACTCAACAGACAGCAACCACACACCCACAGCTCATCCATCACACAAGCCACACACCATCAGCACCACAACAAATAGAAACCTCACATACACCTAGCAAAACACACACTCACACACCTTCACCTGCACACCAACACACACATCACTCACCATCACCACCCATCACCATGCCCCCAAAGAAGAATCACAAGTTCCTAGATAGTGAATTGGAAGTCCTGGTAGATGAGATCCTCAGGGTAGAGCCACAGCTCTTTGGTACACTGGTCCAACAGACACCCATGTCACAGAAAACAAAGATGTGGGAGAGGATCGTCGACAGGGTGAACGCACAATCACCATGTTTGCGCACAAAGACAGACATCCAGAACAGGTGGTATGACGTGCGCAGGAGGGTCAAGGAGCTGCTGAAGAAGGACTACATCTTGAGCCAATACACCGGCAGTGGCCCTCCTGCCAAGCCAGTATACCTCAGGCCCTGGGAGGAGAAGGTGCGGGCCATCCTACCACCAGTGAGCGTCTATGGACTAGAAAACATCCCAGAGCCTGGTGAGTACACAACAAATGTACACAATATTCTGCGACTACACACACACATCACTGTCAAGGGGAGAGTCAAACCATGCACTCTTAGCAAATACACAGCAACCAGAACAGAATCATCCCAAAATGTGTATGTCACTCAGAGAAACACAACACATGCCATCACAAAGTGACATTTAACTGTGTCATCACATGTACAAACACAACTACAACTACAGCTAGGCAGTGGCACAAATATAACTGACAAACACATCCAGACAAGTAGCCACCACTACAACACCAGCACACAGTGAAGCCCACTGAAAGAAAGGAAATATGTGTATGCTGGGCAAGTCAGTGTAGCCAATAGCATCATGGGAGTTGTAGGCACAGATATTGCTCACCCCCACAACTGTCCCATCAACACCACCCTGAACCATGCGCACATCACAGGGAGTGGAAAACAACTTACAAGATGGCTGACACTGGCTACTGCTGTGGGGAGCACAAGGCCCTGCTGGCAACTGTGCAACAACCAACAGCAGGACACCACTGACTGACATCCTGAAAGACAACTTGCACTCCCTGCAATGGAACCACGTTCCATGGTGGGATATCTGGCTGGGTGGGAAGGAGGACCCACAGCCCTGACCATAGTTACCAGCAGCGTTTCTCACACACACCCCTAACACAAACTCCACAAAACTCACCTGGGAGAATGCATTGCCCCACACTCCAATCAAATATCCCACAAAGAACCACAACCCTGGGTCATGCTGAGTGAAGCACAGGGACACACATGGGACCTGTAGCAAAACTAACCCCAGGATAACACTGTCAGCCATCTTGTCAGCACAGGCACACAACCCCACAGGGAAGCAGAGTCAAAGGGAAGGAAGCATGGGCATGCTGAGAAGGGGGGGTGGAGGCAATAGCATGATGGGAGTGGTAGTCACAGCTCAACATCCCCCACCCACATGGCCCAGCAAGCTCACACTCAAGCAAGCACACCCCACAGAGAGTGGAAAGCCCCATCAAAGATGTCTGACACTGGTGCTCTGTTGTGGGGATCACAAGGCCCTGCTGGGAACTGGCCACCAACCAACAGCAGGACACCACTGTCAGCCATCTTGCCATTGCTCTCACACTCACACACAGTGAAGTCCACCCAAAAGCAAGTAAGTATGGGCATGCTGGGAAGTGGGGTGGAGGCAATAGCATGATGGGAGTGGGAGTCACAGATATTGGTCACCCCCACAACTGTCCCATCAACACCACCCTGAACCATGCGCACATCACAGGGAGTGGAAAACAACTGACAAGATGGCTGACACTGGGCACTGCTGTGGGGAGCACAAGGCTCTGCTGGCAACTGTGCAACAACCAACAGCAGGACACCACTGCCAGCCATCTTGCCATTGCTCTCACACTCACACACACTGAAGTCCACCCAAAAGCAAGTAAGTATGGGCATGCTGGGAAGTGGGGTGGAGGCAATAGCATGATGGGAGTGGTAGTCACAGATATTGGTCACCCCCACAACTGTCCCATCAACACCACCCTGAACAATGCGCACATCACAGGGAGTGGAAAACAACTGACAAGATGGCTGACACTGGGCACTGCTGTGGGGAGCACAAGGCCCTGCTGGCAACTGTGCAACAACCAACAGCAGGACACCACTGCCAGCCATCTTGCCATTGCTCTCACACTCACACACACTGAAGTCCAACCAAAAGCAAGTAAGTATGGGCATGCTGGGAAGTGGGGTGGAGGCAATAGCATGATGGGAGTGGTAGTCACAGATATTGGTCACCCCCACAACTGTCCCATCAACACCACCCTGAACCATGCGCACATCACAGGGAGTGGAAAACAACTGACAAGATGGCTGACACTGGGCACTGCTGTGGGGAGCACAAGGGACTGCTGGCAACTGTGCAACAACCAACAGCAGGACACCACTGCCAGCCATCTTGCCATTGTTCTCACACTGACACACACTGAAGTCCACCCAAAAGCAAGTAAGTATTGGCATGCTGGGAAGTGGGGTGGAGGCAATAGCATGATGGGAGTGGTAGTCACAGATATTGGTCACCCCCACACCTGTCCCATCAACACCACCCTGAACCATGCGCACATCACAGGGAGTGGAAAACAACTGACAAGATGGCTGACACTGGGCACTGCTGTGGGGAGCACAAGGCCCTGCTGGCAACTGTGCAACAACCAACAGCAGGACACCACTGCCAGCCATCTTGCCATTGCTCTCACACTCACACACACTGAAGTCCACCCAAAAGCAAGTAAGTATGGGCATGCTGGGAAGTGGGGTGGAGGCAATAGCATGATGGGAGTGGTAGTCACAGATATTGGTCACCCCCACAACTGTCCCATCAACACCACCCTGAACCATGCGCACATCACAGGGAGTGGAAAACAACTCACAAGATGGCTGATACTGGCTACTGCTGTGGGGAGCACAAGGCCCTGCTGGCAACTGTGCAACAACCAACAGCAGGACACCACTGACTGACATCCTGAAAGACAACTTGCACTCCCTGCAATGGAACCATGTTCCATGGTGGGATATCTGGCTGGGTGGGAAGGAGGACCCACAGCCCTGACCATAGTTACCAGCAGCGTTTCTCACACACACCCCTAACACAAACTCCACAAAACTCACCTGGGAGAATGCATTGCCCCACACTCCAATCAAATATCCCACAAAGTACCACAACCCTGGGTCATGCTGAGTGAAGCACAGGGACACACATGGGACCTGTAGCAAAACTAACCCCAGGATAACACTGTCAGCCATCTTGTCAGCACAGGCACACAACCCCACAGGGAAGCAGAGTCAAAGGGAAGGAAGCATGGGCATGCTGGGAAGGGGGGGTGGAGGCAATAGCATGATGGGAGTGGTAGTCACAGATATTGGTCACCCCCACAACTGTCCCATCAACACCACCCTAACCATGCGCACATCACAGGGAGTGGAAAACAACTCACAAGATGGCTGACACTGGCTACTGCTGTGGGGAGCACCAGGCCCTGCTGGCAACTGTGCAACAACCAACAGCAGGACACCACTGACTGACATCCTGAAAGACAACTTGCACTCCCTGCAATGGAAGCACGGTCCATGGTGGGATATCTGGCTGGGTGGGAAGGAGGAGCGGATGACAACCAAATACAACCAATGCAGACCATGTACACACCCCAACATCCACATAGAAATGCCCAAATAATGCAGGACAATGTGCTACACCAATATCAACCCCTGACTGTGACAACTTAGGACAATGCATTGTACAGGCCCGCATCCAGAGGCACAGTCACAACTGTCAGGTGTGTCAACCATTGATGCCTGCAGAAACATAACATACATTGTGTGTGTCTCCCAAAAACAGGTGATGATGGGGACACAGCAGCAGATGCTGAGGAGTCCTCGTCCCAGGCTCAAGAGGATACGGAGCTCACTGGTGTGGAACAGCCTCTGCCCTCCTCGGATGACGAAGACTTACCTGGCACCTCCGGAGCAAGTCATCATGCAGCACCAGCAGGACCACCAGCTGCACCCCTGCACCCACCCCTCCAACGACTGTCAACACACATACCACCCCTGCCGACACGGACAGACCAAGGAGCAGCACCACCACCAGCACAGGGACCCTGGACCAACGTGGGGCCATGGACACCACCACCACCAACAACCCACAAGGTGGCCCAGGGTCACCTGTGCCTGCCACCTCAGGTACTGCACGTGTCGCCAGGGGTGGTGGGAGGGGTGGGAGGCATAGGTCGCTGCTCACAGAGGGGTCTGGACTGCATGATGACCCACAACTGGCACGCATAGCCGATGCGTACCAGTCCAGCACCGGAGAGTTCAGCCAGGTAGTGGGGCTCCTCAGGGACATTAAACAGCAGCAGGCTGCCCATCATGCCCGCTTGGACTCACACATGTCCCGCGTGGAGTCCAAGTGGGACACACTGCAAGAGATGACGGCGGTGCATAGGGACATATTACAATGCCTCCGCCAGATGAGCAGCAACCAGTCAACACCTCCCTGTGTGCCCACAACATCTGCTGCTGAAACAACTGCAACTGCCACAGGGAGGCAGGATGACTCTGGCGGAGAGTCCCCTGCACCGCAGCAGCCTGCACTTGAGGATCCCCCCCCAAAGAAGAGGGGCCTTCCGAGGAGGGGCAAGTGAGAGGCCGATGGCCATGTGCAACCCCCAGGAAGCCAAAACCTGTTCTGGAGAATAACCTTTGTGCGCAAACTGTTCACCCTGTTGACTGCAACACAACTCTCCCACATGACATGGGGAGCTCAAGTTGGACCAATGTCTCTGATTACTGTGGACTCTACTCTGGACATTTCTGCTACCAGGACTTCCAAATTATCTAGGAACTTTGGATCACAATCACAATGTACAGCACCCAACAACCTGTGCACTATACTCACACATGTATGTCAATAAACTCACTTATACACCATACTTGCCTCTGTTGTCTCAGAAGTTGCGATGATGATCGGGGAAATGACACTGTGCATGCTAACTGCTACAGCAAGTACAACACCGGCATGTGAGTCATGGCGACTTCACACATATCGGGGAGGCACACCACCAGGGCTACACAACACATACACACCATGGACATCTGACTCATCGCCTACACTGGTGTTGCCAGGAAATACGTTGCATTGCACAGACCCAACACCTATTCACAGTCTGTGTTAACTAGCCCACTGGTGCAGTAAGCAAATGTCAGTCAGATGTGTGACCACAGACAACGCACATCACATAGTGAAGCACAGGTTTATTACACATTTGCAACATGTTGAAACCACCACAGATGCAAGGTAATCCCACCTGGCAGCGGGCACATAGTCAACAAGTGTAGAAGGAAGGAAGTCCATGGGTGTGGTGCACATCACCTGTAGGGACACAACAGCTACCACCCGGGAAGTCGAATCACGGTGTTGGGGATCACAGTTGACCAAACGACTCTGAAAGTACCCTGTGAAGGACAGAAATGACACACAGTCAAAAGTACTGAAGAACAGGACAGAACTGCAATACTCATGCACAATACATGTTACAAGATACCCACCCAGAACCAAGTTAGCATGTCAACACTGTTGGGGAGTACAGACTACCTGCAAGGACACATCGCTACACGCATACAGACATGTAGCCCATGGACACGCTCAAACAGCACCAGAGCACCACCAACACATATCATGCAAACTCACATCATTGACATGCCATCTCTGGATACTCACATTCAGCTGAAGAAGTTGGTGATGAGCTGTGTGCGGACATCACCCTCAACATCATCATCATCATCACTGGCATCGTGGTCCAGGCCAGGATCCTCCACAGGTGGCGGACGTTGGTCATCGTCATCCAGGATGAGAGGCAACTCCTTCCGCACTGCCAGGTTGTGGAGCATGCAGCAGACGATGATAATCTTGCACACCTTTGCTGGGGCATATGGGAGGGACCCTCCTGTCTTGTCCAGGCAGCGGAAGCGGCTCTTCAGGAGACCAAATGTCCGCTCAATCACTCTCCTGGTCCGACCATGTGCCTCATTGTAGCGCATCTGGGCTGGTGTCACAGGGTTCCTGAGGGGCGTCAGCAACCACAGCATGTTGGGGTATCCGGAGTCACCTACATACAGACAATTGCACATTAGCAGAGTTGGAAAAGAGGGTGGAACACTACATAGCACAACACACACAATGGTACAAAGTCAGTACACACCTACAAGCCAGGCACGCTGGTTCCGCATCTGTGCCATCATCCTCGGGATGAGACTACTCCTCATCACGTACGCATCGTGTGCAGAACCAGGGAAACGGGCACACACGTGTGTGATGCTCATATCTGCAAGACAGACCACCAGTGCATTGACCGAGTGGTAGTGTTTGCGGTTACGGTAGGCCTGCTCTTGGGCCTGTGGTGGTACCAACGCCACATGTGTCCCATCAATGGAGCCAATGACATGCGGCATCCTCCCCAGGGCATAGAAGTCACTCTTCACGCCAGTGAGTCGTTGGAGTCTAGGGAAATAGATGTACTGGTTCAGGTACATAAACATAGCCTCCAAAACATCCCGGAGCACACAGCTGAACATGGTCTGTGACATCCCACCAGCAGTCGCCAGAGTGTGTTGGAAGGTACCAGTGGCAAAGAAGTGTAGGGCTGCCATCACCTTCACCTTGGGGGTCAGCGCTGTAGGGTACGGACGGCCAGGTTGCAAATGTGGTGCCAAGCGCACTGCCAAATCCTCAATCAGCTGCCTGGTGAAGCGGTACCGTCGGATGCTGTCCCGTTCCGCCATCGTTGCCAGGTCAGGGAATGGTCTATGGACAGCTGGTGCCCTGCAGTGCATAGGTGAAGAAAGCAAGATTGTCAGTCACCCCACATATGTGGCATTGAACACACTCAACATCACATGATACATCATAATGAGGCACAAGTACATGATGTGTGCAGTTCCGTACGGATATGTATGGCACATACATGGCCAATATCTAACATCACAGTCCAACAAGTGGCATCAAGAAGTCCCAGGTCATGCCATCGGATACCATGAGGCCGTGTCCCAGTACCCATCTCCTGCTGCCAAATAACAAACACAAGCCACAGTGACATGTGAGGACTGATGTGCCCCAGGCATCACAGCTCAATGACAGTTAGATTCCCAGGGACCCTGTATTGCCACATGGACACTGGCATGACATGGTGTATCATGTATACACCACAGCAAAACAACCATGACACCCACAGGTAGTGGTCCCTGTTGCCTCGGCAGGACAGACATGGACGTCTGTGACACACACACGCACAACATCAAAGTCCATGCACAAACAACGTGGATGTGGAGACTGCCTCCCATTGTGCACATGAAATCAGAGACATTGTAATCACAACATGCACACAGACTGTGGAGGACCATCAACATTGTGCCAATGGGTCACCCTGGGTTGAACATAATGTCCCACATGGGACTCAGGGGGTATGTGACATGACATACACATACACCACCGTGAACTGTGACCATGCCACATGCACAGATATGAACAGTTGCACATCACAGTGGTCATGTACACGAAACACCAAGGATTCTGTCCCCATAAACACGTGCACAGCCTGGGGGTGGCTGCCCGCAAGTGACACCCACAGAACAACATGTTCACCCCCATACACGGAATAGGTAATGCAGCCTTACATGCCCTAGGATACAGTTTGGACAGGCTGTGGTGTTGTAGGTGTGCCCCTCACTGCCTGGGAAGTATATGTGGCTGGCATATGTTCACCTGTGACAGGCATGGTGACATATGCCAGTGACTTGTACAGGGATGCGTTGGACAGCAAGGGACCGATCAGTGCGCACACATTGGCCATTGCATTCAATGTGCGCTGGTACGCGTTGTATTGGCAATACGCCTTGGACAGCAATGGACCGATCAGTGCGCACACATTGGCCATTGCATTCAATGTGCGCTGGTACGCGTTGTATTGGCAATACGCCTTGGACAGCAATGGACCGATCAGTGCGCACACATTGGCCATTGCATTCAATGTGCGCTGGTACGCGTTGTATTGGCAATACGCCTTGGACAGCAATGGACCGATCAGTGCGCACACATTGGCCATTGCATTCAATGTGCGCTGGTACGCGTTGTATTGGCAATACGCCTTGGACAGCAATGGACCGATCAGTGCGCACACATTGGCCATTGCATTCAATGTGTGCGGGTACGCGTTGTATCCCATGTACGCGTTGAACAGCAATGGTCCGATCGGTGTGCCCGGCCGGCCCATTGCATTCAATGTGTGCGGGTACGTGTTGTTTCCTATGTACGCGTTGAACAGCAATGGTCCGATCGGTGTGCCCGGCCGGCCCATTGCATTCAATGTGTGCGGGTACGCGTTGTATCCCATGTACGCGTTGAACAGCAATGGTCCGATCGGTGTGCCCGGCCGGCCCATTGCATTCAATGTGTGCGGGTACGCGTTGTATCCCATGTACGCGTTGAACAGCAATGGTCCGATCGGTGTGCCCGGCCGGCCCATTGCATTCAATGTGTCGGGTACGCGTTGTATCCCATGTACGCGTTGAACAGCAATGGTCCGATCGGTGTGCCCGGCCGGCCCATTGCATTCAATGTGTGCGGGTATGCGTTGTTTCCCATGTATGCGTTGAACAGCAATGGTCCGATCGGTGTGCCCGGCCGGCCCATTGCATTCAATGTGTGCGGGTACGCGTTGTATCCCATGTACGCGTTGAACAGCAATGGTCCGATCGGTGTGCCCGGCCGGCCCATTGCATTCAATGTGTGCGGGTATGCGTTGTATCCCATGTACGCGTTGAACAGCAATGGTCCGATCGGTGTGCCCGGCCGGCCCATTGCATTCAATGTGTGCGGGTACGCGTTGTTTCCCATGTACGCGTTGAACAGCAATGGTCCGATCGGTGTGCCCGGCCGGCCCATTGCATTCAATGTGTGCGGGTACGCGTTGTTTCCCATGTACGCGTTGAACAGCAATGGTCCGATCGGTGTGCCCGGCCGGCCCATTGCATTCAATGTGTGCGGGTACGCGTTGTTTCCCATGTACGCGTTGAACAGCAATGGTCCGATCGGTGTGCCCGGCCGGCCCATTGCATTCAATGTGTGTGGGTACGCGTTGTTTCCCATGTACGCGTTGAACAGCAATGGTCCGATCGATGCGCACCCATTGGCTATGGCCTGGCCTGGCAACGGACGCGTTTTCAAAATTTGAACGAGTCTGATGCTGTAAATTCAGTTGGTCACCCACAACAATGTTGCAATTTCATGGGTGTCACGAAGTTGAACATTTGAAGGATGCTGGGGGTGTGTGTAAGTGGTGCAATTCCATGGATTGGCCAGATTCAGATGATGCAAACGACTTGGACCTATCACTTTGGACACATGGGACAGTATCTGCCTCTGCAGCACACATATAATGCTGGCTGTTCCCCTGAGAGCTCACTTGCCTGCACTACATGCTCCAGGACGACATCTGCCACTACACTGCTGCTGTATCTGCACCCTCTGGACCCTGCAATGGCACGTACTGTGGAGAGAGCCCCAGCCTTCAGCACTGAGGAGAACCAGGCCCTGCTGGATGGCCTCCTTCCACAGTACAGCAAGCTGTATGGGAAAGCAGAGGAGCAGGTGAGTGTTCTGTCCACTGCCTTTCTAAATGTGCATGTTGTCTGACTAGCAAGGCTAACAGTCTGCACGCCACTGGCTAGCAGGCTCACTGAGTAGTTGTCACCCCCCATAGTGTGTAGTTACATGCACTGGACAGGTATAGTGCAGTGACAGTGCATTTAAACTAGGTTTTACTTCCCAGGCAATGATACCATGTAGTAACTGCTGGCATACTGTCCATAGCCATCGTTGCACTGCCTGTGTACATCATGTGCCCCTGTGATTGAGACATGTATATCCAACTGTGTAATGCACGGATATGTTGCATGTGTAGTAATGGCATTCTCACTTTGTTATCCTCACAGGTTGATGCCCACCAGAAGCAGAAGATATGGCTGACCATCGTCCGGGCAGTGAGATCCGTGGGGGTCTACAAGCGCCGGATCCGCAACTGCCAGAAGAGGTGGCAGGACCTTCGGGGCTGGACCCGGAGGATCGCACGGGTCCAGCTGAAGCTGTCGCCTCCTCGCAGGAGGGGCGGACACCGGACCCTGACCCCCACATGCTGAGGATCCTGGCGGTGGTCTTCCCTGATCTGGATGGGCAGCTGAAGGCCAGAGAGCAGCAAGGAGGGGTGAGTCCATGTCTGCATTGTGAACTATGTCTGCCATGCTATGTGCCCTCCTCTGGCCTGGTTAAACTTCCACAGTACATCAGTCTTGTGGTCCAGGACCCATGTCCCTCTATTGTGCACTGCCCACTCCTCATCTGATACCCAGGTGTGGCCCTTACAGTCAGGGTATTGTGTCACTTGGGTACTGTGTCCTTGCAGTTTGCTTGACTCAAGGTGGGGGACAGCATCTGTTTCCCTGACTCTGTGGTGGGCATCATGGGTGGGTCCATTGCTTACACATTGCCTGTGTTCTGACATGTGTTCTGCGTGTCATTTTGATATGTGGCCCAATTGCTGAGCTGATCCACCACATGTGCCTGGGGTATCTGGCACACACCCATGCTGCGGGTGGGAACAATGTTTGTGCCCCAGGAGTGTGTATATAACGTGTGTCACACATACTTAGCCAGCTGCCTACTGTCCAGGGCTCATCCCTCATTCATGTGGGACAGGACAGTCATGCCTACTCCAGGCCATACAATACACTCTGTACTCCCACTGCCGTGTATCAGCTGACACGTTTTGCTCAGTGATTCGTCCCCTCAGGTGTCTGCCTCTGTGTCAGTGTGCTGTGGCTTCGTTGTCAGGTCTGCTGGGGTGTTCCTCGGTTGGGGCTCCGCATGCCACCGGAGATGTGACCATAGGAGATGATACATGTGTGACACATAGGTGTTTGATCACCTGACCGTGCAGACTGGGGTATGCGAATATGAGGTTCAGGCAGCTGTTTCCCATTCACAGCAGATTGTGATGTGCTCAGGTGCAGAGGGTAGTGTTACAGGTCTCCCATATGTACAATGGGTATAACCTGGACAGATGAGGGTACAGATGATGTGGTGTGTGGGGGATGTACATGTGCACTTGTTCAGCTCCAGGACTTGCATTCCCCATGATCTACTATTGTGACACAGTGCAGAGTGTTGTTGTCTGGCTGCCCTGCCCATGTGACTGGAGACAGTTATGTATGACTTAGCAGGCATGGCTGTGCCATGGCATGTGACTTCCTATTAGTGATCCTGCAGGGGAGTGACATTTGCTACATGCACACCATTGTGGCAATGGCTATCAGGACATGGGTGCATCATGGTGTCTGTCGCTGGTATGCATCACATGCATTTCCTATTTGACTCTGGGCATCCCTTTCATCCGGACACCTGCACTGACTCAGTGGCAAGAGTTGTGATGTGTGCATGTCCACATGCTTCACCGGGTTCTCTGCACTGTCCAAATACTGTGTAGGTGGTGCATGTGTCCACACTGGGGTATTGCCATCCCACAGACACCATACAGATGGGTGCAAGGCCAGGTGGGATGTGAGTGCCATGGTTGACCATCAGACTGACAATTGACTTCTCCTGTTCTGTTTGTGCAGTTTTAGCAATGTTCAACTAAGGATGCCAGGGCTTGCTCTGTAATGTGCTGTACTTACTGTGGTGTGTGCGTTCGGTGCAGGTGACTGATGTCTGTCTGTTTCCCTATTGATTGCAGATACATCCACGGCCACAGGAGGGGACAGCTCCACGGACCAGGAGGAGCCGCAGAGCCAGACTGGGTCAGCAGCCGAGGAGTGGTCGGAGGGACCCAGTGGCACGGAGGGCGAGGGGAGCCACACCGAGGAGTCCTCAGCACCATCCACCTCAGCTGAGGACCAGAGCAACTCGGACGATGACTCCCTTATGGAGGCGGGTGTCAGCAGCCACCACACCCCAGCTAGTGTTGCTGTCCCTGCCACCACCACCACCACCACCGCCCTCCCGTTGGCTCCCATTCCCGAGGTCCGTGGAGGCTCCCATGTTCGGGAGCGTGTCTCCTTCGGGCCAGGCACCGCACCCCCTGCACCTGTGTCCCCTGCTGCCCTGAGTGAGGAGTCTGTGTACCTCCTCCGCCAGCTCCATGTAGGACAGACAGCGATGCTGAGTGTCCTCCATGCACACACCAGTCTGTTGACTCAGCTGGTGTCATTCATGGAGGGCATCTCATCGGGCATGTCTGACCTACAGAGGGGCAATAGGTCCATGGACTCCTCCCTGACGGCAGCAGTGTCCCTCCTCCGACAGTCCCTCACCCCTCCTGCCTCTGCCCCATCCACACTCCCCAGCACCTTACCCGTCCCAAGCACACACACACTGGCACAGGCACACACCAGCACAGACACATGCAGCACACGGACACACACGCCAGAAACAAGACGCACACGCACGCACCGTCAGGGGACTGCAACCACACTCACAGGGGATGGGGCACAGGCACAAACACACGCATCCACAAGCACTGCGCAGTCCTCAGTTGCCTCTCCCTCCAAAGACCCCTCCCTTGCCTCACCTGCAACCCCATACACACAGCGGCTCTTCCTCTGTGACCTTGGCCTCTCCCCCTCCGACCCAGCTGATCCAGCATTCAGGGGGAAGAGGAAGCCCACCCACACGGAGCGGAGTGCCCCTGGCCCCCGGACACCATCCCCCAGGCGCAGACCGACTGAGGCCCCCACCCGCAAGTCCCCCCGGTCCCGGAAGAGCAAGACCCCGCCGCCGCCCTGCAGCTCAGGCACCAAGTCTCCTTCCTCCATCCCTCAGGCCCCCACTCCACAGGTGCCCCCACCACACCCTGCCCCAGGTTCCCCCACCCACAGATACACCATCCCCAGAAGGGTCAGGCCTTCTCCCCTGCCACTTGCTCTTCCGGCCCCACACCCCCGCTGCGCTTGTCTGTACCACTGATGTGGTGAGGGTGTCCTCCCCCTCTGTCCTGCCCACCTTTCCTGATCCCCATTCTCCTCCCCTGGAGGTGGGCACTGCAGTGGAGTCCACTATCACCCTGTCTGACTTGGGCGCTGCAGTGGCGGACCTGTCCACTCCATCTGCAGGGTCCACTGCAGTTGTGCCGGCACCCACAACATCTGAGTCATGCCCCCCAGTTGTGCCGGCACACACCATGTCAGACACCTCCACTGCAGTTGTCAGTGGCTCTCCAGCACCCACCACCCCTTCCCTGCCTCCTCCTGGTGAGCCCTGATCCTGTCCCTGCGGTGCCTGGCCTGCCCCCGTATGCCCCTCCTAGGGGATTGTCCCCGGTTGTGATCAGTGCAGGCATGCATAGGGTGACATCTGCCACTGTCACCCTGTATAGACTTCCTTGATGGACTGGCCATTGGCCTTTGTTGATACCTTGCAGTTCTTCCAAGTTTTGAACCCACATGCTGAATAAAGCAACTTTCTGTTCTCTAGTGGTTTTGCTTCTGATGTACATGATGTTGATGATGCTAACCGTGCCCTTGCTGCAGTGATGGTGATTTTTGGACTCATGAAAATGAAGTGTTACTGTGCATGTACCCATGTGTTCCAGGGGGACAGTGTCCTATCCTGTGGTGAATCCATGTCGTCCTTAGCAGCATCTGAGGGTGTCATGTATTCAATATTTGGCAATGGGATTTCCTACTTACATTAGCAATGTCACATCTGTGGGTTCCACCCATGCACATCTGTTGTGTTTGCCATTGTTCAATTAGTCTAGTTCCCTGACCGTGTGGCCATCTCCACTGGACATGCAGGTTTGGGCATCAATGGGGAAGGACTCTTCTGTGTTGTCAGTGCAACTTGCTATACATGTGTGTTGGATCTGTGCTGTTGATTTCGTTGACATTCCCATGACCAGGCTGATGTGACGGGAGCCTTCATTTGGTGCTAATTGTTGACTGTGTGACCAAGTGTTCTGCTGACATGATGGAGCCCTACTGATGCGACATATGGCACAGCTTTCCTCACACAGGAGTGGAGTCCCCTCATGGCAGTGTGTACTCCTGTGACATCTCGTGCGCCCAAGGTGTGTGTTGTATGAGCATGTGTGTGTGTTCACTTCCATGTTGCTGTGCATGCTGGGATCCCTAGTGATGTTCCTGTTTGTGATGCTTGCTGAGTTGAGCTGTGTTCCCCCAAAGTCTTCTCCCTGGGTTCTCTGTGATGTGGGTGCATGGCACATTACTGGTCATCAGGGTGTCACCCATAGGTGTGTTCGCTGTCAGGGCTGAGTTTGTGGGCAGATGCTGATGTGTCACAGTCCGGATTCCCCTTTGCACTTGTTGTTGACACCTGTCATGTGATTTCTGGTTTGTGTTAGCTTTCATTGGTTGTGACACGTTGTGTGTGTGACTGCTGGCACTCCTCAGGGCTGCAATGTTGGTAGTTGTCTATGTGTGTCCTTTGTCGGTGACCTTGGCTTCTTCATAGGTGTGTGACTGTGGCTGGGATCCCATTGGTTGGTGTGGTATTGCTGTCATGTCCATGTACAGCGTAGTGTGCAGTGTGTCAGACATTCAGGAGTCTGGTAGAGTGGCCTTGTGTGATGTGTTCCTGCACCTTGGTTCCCACCACCCCCTGGGATTGTCATGGGTGCATGTGCAATGTCACCAGTGCATGTGAGCTTCACTGCTGCACATTGTTGGAGGTCGAGGTGTGTGGTGTTGAGTGTGTGCAGATGAGAGTTGTTGCCCGGCTAGACCCCTGCCTCCATGTTGGCCTTGGCTGACAGGCCGTGCTGGTTGATTTGTGCTTGTGTAGGTGTGATGGTAGTTTGTTGCTCAGGACACATGACTGTGGTTCACAGTGTGAACGACATCTAGCTTTGTCATCACAGTGGGATTGTAATGCAGCCCAGGGTCACCACATTGTGGGGGCCCTGGGTGTGGTGCTGTGGTGTCTGTGTGTCTTGCTGTGTCAGTTGCTGTTCCTACATGCTTGTGTGACATGTGTGATTTGTGCTCCCACTCATCTGACAATGCCTGATTGCCCACATAGGGGATTTGGATCCATGAGTTACCTTTGTGTGGCACTGTATGCACGTCTGTGTAATTGGTAATCAGGTCTCCTCATGTGTTGTGTGTTTGCCTGGGGACACTGGTACCCCCCCTCCCTCACCTGTTGTGTTTGATGTGCAGTGTGGGTCTGCCTGTTTGTGTTTGTGCATCTGCACCACTGCATTGGCATATCTTTAGTGTGCCATTGGCTGTATGTTGTTTGGTGTGTTTGCCCTGCTGTCCCTGGGACTCCTAGGTCATCAGTCAGCACAATGATCATTGTGTGTGTGTCCCATTGCTGCCATGGTATGGTATCTGTTCACCTCCCTTCTACAGTCTCCACTGGGTATCTGAATTTGTGTGCCCATTGGTGCAAATATGTGGGTCTGCATTCTGATGGTCACTTCTGTCATTGAGTCATTGATGAGTGTTGACAGTGTCAGCCCCCATGGGTGATGTTTGTCTGCACATGGCCAAAGGTATGTCTTGTTTGCACTGCACTGTTTGCCTCCCCCATTCTATGTTGCTATGGGACACAAGCACTACTTTGCCACTGATGTGTTTGTTGTTCTGTGACCAGGAATAATCCATTCAGTTTGGCAGTTGCAGCTTATTCTTTGTCAACACATACATTTTGGTCACTGTGATGATGGGGGTTTGGACCCCATTGCCACAATGTTCAATATGTGCTTCAGCTATGGACCCCACACTCACATTTTGGTCACTGTGATGATGGGGGTCTGGACCCCACTGCCACAATGTTCAATATGTGCTTCAGCTATGGACCCCACACTCACATTTTGGTCACTGTGATGATGGGGGTCTGGACCCCACTGCCACAATGTTCAATATGTGCTTCAGCTATGGACCCCACACTCACATTTTGGTCACTGTGATGATGGGGGTTTGGACCCCATTGCCACAATGTTCAATATGTGCTTCAGCTATGGACCCCACACTCACATTTTGGTCACTGTGATGATGGGGGTTTGGACCCCATTGCCACAATGTTCAATATGTGCTTCAGCTATGGACCCCACACTCACATTTTGGTCACTGTGATGATGGGGGTTTGGACCCCATTGCCACAATGTTCAATGTGTGCTTCAGCTATGGACCCCACACTCACATTTTGGTCACTGTGATGATGGGGGTTTGGACCCCATTGCCACAATGGTCATGGCCTGCTTGCATTGTGGGTGCCACACACATTTATGTGTGGCACTTGTGATAGGGGGTCACATTGTATGTCCACAGTCCTGTTCAGTGTTGTAGGCATTTGACACAGTCTACACACGCTTGTCATGGTGTTGGGGGGGATGTCTTTGTGTTGCATTCTTTCTGCTGGTGTGTGCTTCTTGTGGCATGTATTTGCCATCCTGTGAGTGGGGGTGGTAGTAGTAGGCATCCAGCCCCCCCTGGGTAGAGGTGGTAGTAGTGGTAGGCACCTGGCACCCCCTGGGTAGAGGTGGAAGTAGTGGTAGGCACCTGGCACCCCCTGGGTAGAGGTGGCAGTAGTGACAGGCATCCAGCCCCCCATGGGTAGAGGTGGTAGTAGTGGGAGGCACCTGGCACACCCTGGGTAGAGGTGGTAGTAGTGGTAGGCACCTGGCACCCCCTGGGTAGAGGTGGTAGTAGTGGGAGGCACCTGGCACCCCCTGGGTAGAGGTGGCAGTAGTGACAGGCATCCAGCCCCCCATGGGTAGAGGTGGTAGTAGTGGGAGGCACCTGGCACCCCCTGGGTAGAGGTGGTAGTAGTGGGAGGCACCTGGCACCCCCTGGGTAGAGGTGGTAGTAGTGGTAGGCACCTGGCACCCCCCTGGGTAGAGGTGGCAGTAATGACAGGCATCCAGCCCCCCATGGGTAGAGGAGGTAGTAGTGGGAGGCACCTGCACCCCCTGGGTAGAGGTGGCAGTAGTGGTAGGCACCTGGCACCCCCTGGGTAGAGGTGGCAGTAGTGGTAGGCACCTGGCACCCCCCTGGGTAGAGGTGGTAGTAGTGGTAGGCACCTGGCACCCCCTGGGTAGAGGTGGCAGTAGTGAAAGGCATCCAGCCCCCCATGGGTAGAGGTGGAAGTAGTGGGAGGCACCTGGCACCCCCTGGGTAGAGGTGGTAGTAGTGGGAGGCACCTGGCACCCCCTGGGTAGAGGTGGTAGTAGTGGGAGGCACCTGGCACCCCCTGGGTAGAGGTGGCAGTAGTGACAGGCATCCAGCCCCCATGGGTAGAGGTGGTAGTAGTGGGAGGCACCTGGCACCCCCTGGGTAGAGGTGGTAGTAGTGGGAGGCACCTGGCACCCCCTGGGTAGAGGTGGTAGTAGTGGTAGGCACCGGGCACCCCCCTGGGTAGAGGTGGCAGTAGTGACAGGCATCCAGCCCCCCATGGGTAGAGGTGGTAGTAGTGGGAGGCACCTGGCACCCCCTGGGTAGAGGTGGTAGTAGTGGGAGGCACCTGGCAACCCCTGGTAGAGGTGGTAGTAGTGGTAGGCACCTGGCACCCCCCTCGGTAGAGGTGGCAGTAGTGACAGGCATCCAGCCCCCCATGGGTAGAGGTGGTAGTAGTGGGAGGCACCTGGCACCCCCCTGGGTAGAGGTGGTAGTAGTGACCCTTGACCTTGCCAGGTAGGTCGCTCCCCCACCACACAGCTCCGCCTGTGCTGTCTGCCCGCTGCTCCTGTAGGTAAGATCGCCCTCCGCTTGTGGCCCCGGTGCCAGTTTTGTCTGCTTGTCTCCCCTTTTCCTTTCTGTGCCCCTCGCTGCCCCACTGTTGTTGTGCCCGTGATTTGCCTGCTCTCCCCCGCTTTTCCTTCTGTGCCCCTCGCTGCCCCACTGTTGTTGTGCCCGTGATTTGCCTGCTCTCCCCCGTTTTTCCTTCTGTGCCCCTCGCTGCCCCACTGTTGTTGTGCCCGTGATTGGCCTGCTCTCCCCCGTTTTTCCTTTCTGTGCCCCTCGCTGCCCCACTGTTGTTGTGCCCGTGATTTGCCTGCTCTCCCCCGTTTTTCCTTCTGTGCCCCTCGCTGCCCCACTGTTGTTTACCCGTGATTTGCCTGCTCTCCCCGTTTTTTTCCTTTCTGTGCCCCTCGCTGCCCCACTGTTGTTGTGCCCGTGATTTGCCTGCTCTCCCCCGTTTTTCCTTCTGTGCCCCTCGCTGCCCCACTGTTGTTGTGCCCGTGATTTGCCTGCTCTCCCCCCGTTTTTCCTTCTGTGCCCCTCGCTGCCCCACTGTTGTTGTGCCCGTGATTTGCCTGCTCTCCCCCGTTTTTCCTTCTGTGCCCCTCGCTGCCCCACTGTTGTTGTGCCCGTGATTGGCCTGCTCTCCCCCCGTTTTTCCTTTCTGTGCCCCTCGCTGCCCCACTGTTGTTGTGCCCGTGATTTGCCTGCTCTCCCCCGTTTTTTCCTTTCTGTGCCCCTCGCTGCCCCACTGTTGTTGTGCCCGTGATTTGCCTGCTCTCCCCCGTTTTTCCTTCTGTGCCCCTCGCTGCCTATCGCCATTCCCGCCGCTGCGTCCCCTGCGGCCCCGCCCCTGACTGCCCATTCGCTGCCCCTGCCTCCCACCTCCCAGCTGCTCCTCCCTCCCACCTCCCCATAAATGGCGGCCGCTGCACGGTGAGGAGAGCGACCCTTGACCTTGCCAGGTAGGTCGCTCCCCACCACACAGCTCCGCCTGTGCTGTCTGCCCGCTGCTCCTGTAGGTAAGATCGCCCTCCGCTTGTGGCCCCGGTGCCAGTTTTGTCTGCTTGTCTCCCCTTTTCCTTTCTGTGCCCCTCGCTGCCCCACTGTTGTTGTGCCCGTGATTTGCCTGCTCTCCCCCGTTTTTCCTTCTGTGCCCCTCGCTGCCCCACTGTTGTTGTGCCCGTGATTTGCCTGCTCTCCCCCGTTTTTCCTTCTGTGCCCCTCGCTGCCCCACTGTTGTTGTGCCCGTGATTGGCCTGCTCTCCCCCGTTTTTTCCTTTCTGTGCCCCTCGCTGCCCCACTGTTGTTGTGCCCGTGATTTGCCTGCTCTCCCCCGTTTTTCCTTCTGTGCCCCTCGCTGCCCCACTGTTGTTGTGCCCGTGATTTGCCTGCTCTCCCCCGTTTTTCCTTCTGTGCCCCTCGCTGCCCCACTGTTGTTGTGCCCGTGATTTGCCTGCTCTCCCCCGTTTTTCCTTCTGTGCCCCTCGCTGCCCCACTGTTGTTTACCCGTGATTTGCCTGCTCTCCCCCGTTTTTTTCCTTTCTGTGCCCCTCGCTGCCCCACTGTTGTTGTGCCCGTGATTTGCCTGCTCTCCCCCGTTTTTTTCCTTTCTGTGCCCCTCGCTGCCCCACTGTTGTTGTGCCCGTGATTTGCCTGCTCTCCCCCCGTTTTTCCTTCTGTGCCCCTCGCTGCCCCACTGTTGTTGTGCCCGTGATTTGCCTGCTCTCCCCCGTTTTTTTCCTTTCTGTGCCCCTCGCTGCCCCACTGTTGTTGTGCCCGTGATTTGCCTGCTCTCCCCCGTTTTTTTCCTTTCTGTGCCCCTCGCTGCCCCACTGTTGTTGTGCCCGTGATTTGCCTGCTCTCCCCCGTTTTTCCTTCTGTGCCCCTCGCTGCCTATCGCCATTCCCGCCGCTGCGTCCCCTGCGGCCCCGCCCCCTGACTGCCCATTCGCTGCCCCTGCCTCCCGCCTCCCAGCTGCTCCTCCCTCCCACCTCCCCATAAATGGCGGCCGCTGCACGCGCCGCGCAGCGGACGTGCGCAGCGGGCGCGCCGCTGGCGCGCCGAAGGCGCGCCTAAGGCAAGCCCGTCTGCGCCCGTCCGCGACTGGACCGCGCCCAGCGCCAGAACCCCTGGATCCCACCGATGCAACACCACTCGACGGACCTACGACGCCGCCACACTCACCGCACTCAATGCCGGCCGGAACCCTGCCTGCTACCGAGCCTCACCGAGACGCACCCACGGACCCTTCACCTGCCAAACCTGCCGATTCACCTGCCCCCTGACGTGCACCACCTCCGCCAAGTCGAGCAACAGCAGCAACCACCTGAAATGCATCCTGCTGAACACCCGCTCCGTCCACAGGCACGCCGTGGAACTCTGGGACCTGCTCGACGCAACAGCACCGGACATCGCCTTCCTCACCGAAACCTGGATGAACGCCTCCTCAGCGCCTGACATCGCCATAGCCATCCCGGATGGATACAAGATCACCCGGAGGGACCGCGTCAACCAGACGGGAGGAGGCATCGCCATCGTACACAAGAACACCATCCGCATCTCGACTAACTCCGACGAGACCTTCACCGCCGCCGAACACCTACACTTCCAGATACACACGGACCCCAAGACCACCCTCCGAGGCACCCTCATCTACAGACCCCCGGGACCACGCACACTATTCAGCGAAGACATCGCAGACTTCATCAGCCCGCACGCCATGCCCTCCGCCGACTACATCCTCCTAGGGGACCTCAACTTCCACCTGGAGAACAACAACGACAGAAACACCACCGCCCTGCTGGACAACCTCGCCAACCTCGGACTCAAGCAACTGGTGAACACGCCCACCCACTACGCCGGCCACACGCTTGACCCCGTCTTCTCGTCCAGCAAGCACATCTCCTTCAGCCACGCCACCGGACTCCACTGGACCGACCACAGCTGCGTCCACTTCAGCTTCAGAAAGACTGCGACCCACCACCACCCGCAACAGGCTCCCCGCCGGAGCTGGAGCAAGATCACCGCCGAGCAGCTCACCGCCTCCCTCAGCCAGAACACACCCACCGACACAACGGACCCAAACGAAGCAGCCAGCAACCTCGCCAAGTGGCTGACCGCCTGCGCCGACGACCTCGCACCACTAAAAACCCTCCCAGCAGACCCGGAAGCAAGAAAACCCCTTGGTTCACCAACGAACTCAAGGAATCCAAGAAGAACTGCCGCACTCTCGAGAAAACCTGGCGACTCGTCCAGACCACAGACAACAGGACCGCCCTCAAGCACGCCACCCGCAAACACCACCAGCTGATCCGTGCCACCAAGAAGTCGGCACTCAAAGAACGACTGGACAACAACGCCCATGACAGCAAGGAACTTTTCAGCATCGTCAAAGAGTTCTCCAACCCCAGCGCCGGAAACAACAACATCACCCCCTCGCAAGACCTCTGCAACTCACTCTCCGCGTTCTTCCACCGCAAGATCACCGACATACACAACAGCTTCGACGCACAAACAACGCACCCTACCGCCGAACCAATGCCCGCCACCACCACCCTCTGCAACTGGACCCCGATCAACACCGAAGACACCACCCGCACGATGAACTCCATCCACTCCGGATCACCAACCGACCCCTGCCCACACCACGTCTTCAACAAAGCCGACGCCACCATCGCACCCCATCTCCGGGACATCATCAACTCCTCCTTCCACACCGCCACCTTCCCGGAGAGCTGGAAGCACGCCGAGCTTACCGCCCTCCTGAAGAAACCAACGGCGGACCCCACCGACCTCAAGAACTACCGCCCCATCTCGCTCCTTCCGTTTCCGGCCAAAGTCATCGAGAAGACCGTCAACAGACAGCTTGCCGCCTTCCTCGAGACGAATGGATCCCTCGACCCCTCGCAGTCCGGGTTTCGGGCCAACCACAGCACCGAGACCGCCCTTATCGCAGCCACCGACGACATCAGAACCCTAACCGACAACGGGGAAACAGCTGCCCTCATCCTCCTGGACCTCTCCGCGGCGTTCGACACCGTCTGCCACCGCACCCTAGTGAAGCGCCTCAGCAACATCGGAATCCGAGAGAAAGCACTGGAATGGATCATCTCGTTCCTCGCCGGAAGAACCCAGAGAGTCCGCCTCTCCCCGTTCAGATCCGAAGCCACCGAAGTCATCTGCGGCGTTCCACAAGGATCCTCACTCAGCCCGACCCTCTTCAACGTCTACATGAGCCCCCTCGCAGCCATCGCACGCCGACACAACCTCAACATCATCTCCTACGCCGACGACACCCAGCTGATCCTCTCCCTCACCAACGACCCCACCACCGCCAGAGCCAACCTGCACGACGGGATGAGAGACGTCGCCGACTGGATGAGGAACAGCCGCCTTAAACTGAACTCAGACAAGACGGAAGTCCTCATCCTGGGCTCATCACCCTCCGCCTGGGACGACTCCTGGTGGCCCCCGGCCCTGGGCACCGCACCCAAGCCAACGGACCACGCACGCAACCTGGGCTTTATCCTGGACTCCTCCCTATCGATGACCAGACAAGTCAACGCCGTCTCATCTTCATGCTTCAACACCCTGCGCATGCTCCGCAAGATCTTCAGATGGATCCCCACTGAAACCAGGAAGACCGTCACCCAGGCACTCGTCACCAGCCGACTGGACTATGGGAACACCCTCTACGCCGGAACCACAGCCAAACTTCAAAAGAGACTCCAGCGCATCCAGAACGCCTCCGCACGACTCATCCTGGACATCCCCCGACACAGCCACATCACCGTACACCTGAAAGACCTGCACTGGCTCCCCGTCAGCAAGAGAATCACGTTCAGACTCCTCACCCACGCACACAAGGCCCTCCACGACCTGGGCCCAAAGTACCTCAACGACCGCATGTCCTTCTACACGCCCACACGCCAGCTACGATCAACCAGCCACGCCTCGCCACCGTACCACGCATCCGCAGAACCACCGCCGGAGGAAGATCCTTCTCCTACCTGGCGGCCAAGACCTGGAACTCCTCCCCACTCACCTTCGGCGAACCCAGGACCATCTCGCCTTCAGGAAGCAGCTCAAGACCTGGCTGTTCGAGCAGTAACTTACCCCCTCCCCCAGCGCCTTGAGACCCTCCCGGGTGAGTAGCGCGCTCTATAAATGCCGTGATTGATTGATTGATTGATTGAGGCACCTGGCACCCCCTGGGTAGAGGTGGTAGTAGTGGGAGGCACCTGGCACCCCCCTGGGTAGAGGTGGCAGTAGTGACAGGCATCCAGCCCCCCATGGGTAGAGGTGGTAGTTGTGGGAGGCACCAGGCACCCCCTGGGTAGAGGTGGCAGTAGTGACAGGCATCCAGCCCCCATGGGTAGAGGTGGTAGTAGTGGGAGGCACCTGGCACCCCTGGGTAGAGGTGGTAGTAGTGACAGGCATCCAGCCCCCATGGGTAGAGGTGGCAGTAGTGGTAGGCACCTGGCACCCCCTGGGTAGAGGTGGTAGTAGTGGTAGGCACCTGGCACCCCCTGGGTAGAGGTGGTAGTAGTGGGAGGCACCTGGCACCCCCCTGGGTAGAGGTGGCAGTAGTGACAGGCATCCAGCCCCCCATGGGTAGAGGTGGTAGTAGTGGGAGGCACCTGGCACCCCCTGGGTAGAGGTGGTAGTAGTGGGAGGCACCTCAGCACCCCTGGGTAGGGGTGGTAGTAGTGGTAGGCACCTGGCACCCCCTGGGTAGAGGTGGCAGTAGTGTCAGGCATCCAGCCCCCCTGGGTAGAGGTGGTAGTAGTGGGAGGCACCTGGCACCCCCTGGGTAGAGGTGGTAGTAGTGGTAGGCACCTGGCACCCCCTGGGTAGAGGTGGTAGTAGTGGGAGGCACCTGGCACCCCTGGGTAGAGGTGGCAGTAGTGACAGGCATCCAGCCCCCATGGGTAGAGGTGGTAGTAGTGGGAGGCACCTGGCACCCCTGGGTAGAGGTGGTAGTAGTGGGAGGCACCTGGCACCCCCTGGGTAGAGGTGGTAGTAGTGGTAGGCACCTGGCACCCCCCTGGGTAGAGGTGGCAGTAGTGACAGGCATCCAGCCCCCCATGGGTAGAGGTGGTAGTAGTGGGAGGCACCTGGCACCCCCTGGGTAGAGGTGGTAGTTGTGGGAGGCACCAGGCACCCCCTGGGTAGAGGTGGCAGTAGTGACAGGCATCCAGCCCCCCATGGGTAGAGGTGGTAGTAGTGGGAGGCACCTGGCACCCCTTGGGTAGAGGTGGTAGTAGTGACAGGCATCCAGCCCCCATGGGTAGAGGTGGCAGTAGTGGTAGGCACCTGGCACCCCTGGGTAGAGGTGGTAGTAGTGGTAGGCACCTGGCACCCCCTGGGTAGAGGTGGTAGTAGTGGGAGGCACCTGGCACCCCCTGGGTAGAGGTGGCAGTAGTGACAGGCATCCAGCCCCCCATGGGTAGAGGTGGTAGTAGTGGGAGGCACCTGGCACCCCCTGGGTAGAGGTGGTAGTAGTGGGAGGCACCTGGCACCCCCTGGGTAGAGGTGGTAGTAGTGGTAGGCACCTGGCACCCCCCTGGGTAGAGGTGGCAGTAGTGACAGGCATCCAGCCCCCCTGGGTAGAGGTGGTAGTAGTGGGAGGCACCTGGCACCCCTGGGTAGAGGTGGTAGTAGTGGTAGGCACCTGGCACCCCCTGGGTAGAGGTGGTAGTAGTGGGAGGCACCTGGCACCCCCTGGGTAGAGGTGGCAGTAGTGACAGGCATCCAGCCCCCATGGGTAGAGGTGGTAGTAGTGGGAGGCACCTGGCACCCCCTGGGTAGAGGTGGTAGTAGTGGGAGGCACCTGGCACCCCTGGGTAGAGGTGGTAGTAGTGGTAGGCACCTGGCACCCCCTGGGTAGAGGTGGCAGTAGTGACAGGCATCCAGCCCCCCATGGGTAGAGGTGGTAGTAGTGGGAGGCACCTGGCACCCCTGGGTAGAGGTGGCAGTAGTGGTAGGCACCTGGCACCCCTGGGTAGAGGTGGCAGTAGTGGTAGGCACCTGGCACCCCCTGGGTAGAGGTGGTAGTAGTGGTAGGCACCTGGCACCCCCTGGGTAGAGGTGGCAGTAGTGACAGGCATCCAGCCCCCATGGGTAGAGGTGGTAGTAGTGGGAGGCACCTGGCACCCCCTGGGTAGAGGTGGTAGTAGTGACAGGCATCCAGCCCCCCATGGGTAGAGGTGGCAGTAGTGGTAGGCACCTGGCACCCCTGGGTAGAGGTGGTAGTAGTGGTAGGCACCTGGCACCCCCTGGGTAGAGGTGGTAGTAGTGGGAGGCACCTGGCACCCCCTGGGTAGAGGTGGCAGTAGTGACAGGCATCCAGCCCCCATGGGTAGAGGTGGTAGTAGTGGGAGGCACCTGGCACCCCCTGGGTAGAGGTGGTAGTAGTGACAGGCATCCAGCCCCCCATGGGTAGAGGTGGCAGTAGTGGTAGGCACCTGGCACCCCCTGGGTAGAGGTGGTAGTAGTGGTAGGCACCTGGCACCCCCTGGGTAGAGGTGGTAGTAGTGGGAGGCACCTGGCACCCCCTGGGTAGAGGTGGCAGTAGTGACAGGCATCCAGCCCCCCATTGGTAGAGGTGGTAGTAGTGGGAGGCACCTGGCACCCCTGGGTAGAGGTGGTAGTAGTGGGAGGCACCTGGCACCCCCTGGGTAGAGGTGGTAGTAGTGGTAGGCACCTGGCACCCCCTGGGTAGAGGTGGCAGTAGTGACAGGCATCCAGCCCCCCATGGGTAGAGGTGGTAGTAGTGGGAGGCACCTGGCACCCCTGGGTAGAGGTGGTAGTAGTGGTAGGCACCTGGCACCCCTGGGTAGAGGTGGTAGTAGTGGGAGGCACCTGGCACCCCTGGGTAGAGGTGGCAGTAGTGACAGGCATCCAGCCCCCCATGGGTAGAGGTGGTAGTAGTGGGAGGCACCAGGCACCCCCTGGGTAGAGGTGGTAGTAGTGGTAGGCACCTGGCACCCCGCTGGGTAGAGGTGGCAGTAGTGACAGGCATCCAGCCCCCCATGGGTAGAGGTGGTAGTAGTGGGAGGCACCTGGCACCCCCTGGGTAAAGGTGGCAGTAGTGGTAGGCACCTGGCACCCCCTGGGTAGAGGTGGCAGTAGTGGTAGGCACCTGGCACCCCCTGGGTAGAGGTGGTAGTAGTGGTAGGCACCTGGCACCCCTGGGTAGAGGTGGCAGTAGTGACAGGCATCCAGCCCCCATGGGTAGAGGTGGTAGTAGTGGGAGGCACCTGGCACCCCCTGGGTAGAGGGTGGTAGTAGTGGGAGGCACCTGGCACCCCCTGGGTAGAGGTGGTAGTAGTGGTAGGCACCTGGCACCCCCTGGGTAGAGGTGGCAGTAGTGACAGGCATCCAGCCCCCCCTGGGTAGAGGTGGTAGTAGTGGGAGGCACCTGGCACCCCCTGGGTAGAGGTGGTAGTAGTGGTAGGCACCTGGCACCCCCTGGGTAGAGGTGGTAGTAGTGGGAGGCACCTGGCACCCCCCTGGGTAGAGGTGGCAGTAGTGACAGGCATCCAGCCCCCCATGGGTAGAGGTGGTAGTAGTGGGAGGCACCTGGCACCCCCTGGGTAGAGGTGGTAGTAGTGGGAGGCACCTGGCACCCCCTGGGTAGAGGTGGTAGTAGTGGTAGGCACCTGGCACCCCCCTGGGTAGAGGTGGCAGTAGTAACAGGCATCCAGCCCCCCATGGGTAGAGGGTGGTAGTAGTGGGAGGCACCTGGCACCCCCTGGGTAGAGGTGGCAGTAGTGGTAGGCACCTGGCACCCCCTGGGTAGAGGTGGCAGTAGTGTTAGGCACCTGGCACCCCCTGGGTAGAGGTGGTAGTAGTGGTAGGCACCTGGCACCCCCTGGGTAGAGGTGGCAGTAGTGACAGGCATCCAGCCCCCATGGGTAGAGGTGGTAGTAGTGGGAGGCACCTGGCACCCCTGGGTAGAGGTGGTAGTAGTGACAGGCATCCAGCCCCCCATGGGTAGAGGTGGCAGTAGTGGTAGGCACCTGGCACCCCTGGGTAGAGGTGGTAGTAGTGGTAGGCACCTGGCACCCCCTGGGTAGAGGTGGTAGTAGTGGGAGGCACCTGGCACCCCCCTGGGTAGAGGTGGCAGTAGTGACAGGCATCCAGCCCCCCATGGGTAGAGGTGGTAGTAGTGGGAGGCACCTGGCACCCCCTGGGTAGAGGTGGTAGTAGTGACAGGCATCCAGCCCCCCATGGGTAGAGGTGGCAGTAGTGGTAGGCACCTGGCACCCCCTGGGTAGAGGTGGTAGTAGTGGTAGGCACCTGGCACCCCCTGGGTAGAGGTGGTAGTAGTGGGAGGCACCTGGCACCCCCCTGGGTAGAGGTGGCAGTAGTGACAGGCATCCAGCCCCCCATGGGTAGAGGTGGTAGTAGTGGGAGGCACCTGGCACCCCCTGGGTAGAGGTGGTAGTAGTGGGAGGCACCTGGCACCCCCTGGGTAGAGGTGGTAGTAGTGGTAGGCACCTGGCACCCCCTGGGTAGAGGTGGCAGTAGTGACAGGCATCCAGCCCCCATGGGTAGAGGTGGTAGTAGTGGGAGGCACCTGGCACCCCCTGGGTAGAGGTGGTAGTAGTGGTAGGCACCTAGCACCCCCTGGGTAGAGGTGGTAGTAGTGGGAGGCACCTGGCACCCCCTGGGTAGAGGTGGCAGTAGTGACAGGCATCCAGCCCCCCATGGGTAGAGGTGGTAGTAGTGGGAGGCACCTGGCACCCCTGGGTAGAGGTGGTAGTAGTGGGAGGCACCAGGCACCCCCTGGGTAGAGGTGGTAGTAGTGGTAGGCACCTGGCACCCCCTGGGTAGAGGTGGCAGTAGTGACAGGCATCCAGCCCCCATGGGTAGAGGTGGTAGTAGTGGAGGCACCTGGCACCCCCTGGGTAAAGGTGGCAGTAGTGGTAGGCACCTGGCACCCCTGGGTAGAGGGTGGCAGTAGTGGTAGGCACCTGGCACCCCCTGGGTAGAGGTGGTAGTAGTGGTAGTCACCTGGCACCCCCTGGGTAGAGGTGGCAGTAGTGACAGGCATCCAGCCCCCCATGGGTAGAGGTGGTAGTAGTGGGAGGCACCTGGCACCCCCTGGGTAGAGGTGGTAGTAGTGACAGGCATCCAGCCCCCCATGGGTAGAGGTGGCAGTAGTGGTAGGCCCCTGGCACCCCCTGGGTAGAGGTGGTAGTAGTGGTAGGCACCTGGCACCCCTGGGTAGAGGTGGTAGTAGTGGGAGGCACCTGGCACCCCCTGGGTAGAGGTGGCAGTAGTGACAGGCATCCAGCCCCCCATGGGTAGAGGTGGTAGTAGTGGGAGGCACCTGGCACCCCCTGGGTAGAGGTGGTAGTAGTGGGAGGCACCTGGCACCCCCTGGGTAGAGGTGGTAGTAGTGGTAGGCACCTGGCACCCCCCTGGGTAGAGGTGGCAGTAGTGACAGGCATCCAGCCCCCCATGGGTAGAGATGGTAGTATTGGGAGGCACCTGGCACTCCCTGGGTAGAGGTGGCAGTAGTGGTAGGCACCTGGCACCCCCTGTGTAGAGGTGGTAGTAGTGGTAGGCACCTGGCACCCCCTGGGTAGAGGTGGCAGTAGTGACAGGCATCCAGCCCCCTGGGTAGAGGTGGTAGTAGTGGGAGGCACCTGGCACCCCCTGGGTAGAGGTGGTAGTAGTGACAGGCATCTAGCACCCCTGGGTCGAGGTGGTAGTAGTGGGAGGCACCTGGCACCCCTGGGTAGAGGTGGTAGTAGTGGTAGGCACCTGGCACCCCCTGGGTAGAGGTGGTAGTAGTGGGAGGCACCTGGCACCCCCTGGGTAGAGGTGGCAGTAGTGGTAGGCACCTGGCACCCACCTGGGTAGAGGTGGCAGTAGTGACAGGCATCCAGCCCCCCATGGGTAGAGGTGGTAGTAGTGGGAGGCACCTGGCACCCCTGGGTAGAGGTGGCAGTAGTGGTAGGCACCTGGCACCCCCTGGGTAGAGGTGGCAGTAGTGGTAGGCACCTGGCACCCCCTGGGTAGAGGTGGTAGTAGTGGTAGGCACCTGGCACCCCTGGGTAGAGGTGGCAGTAGTGACAGGCATCCAGCCCCCCATGGGTAGAGGTGGTAGTAGTGGGAGGCACCTGGCACCCCTGGGTAGAGGTGGTAGTAGTGACAGGCATCCAGCCCCCATGGGTAGAGGTGGCAGTAGTGGTAGGCACCTGGCACCCCCTGGGTAGAGGTGGTAGTAGTGGTAGGCACCTGGCACCCCTGGGTAGAGGTGGTAGTAGTGGGAGGCACCTGGCACCCCCTGGGTAGAGGTGGCAGTAGTGACAGGCATCCAGCCCCCATGGGTAGAGGTGGTAGTAGTGGGAGGCACCTGGCACCCCCTGGGTAGAGGTGGTAGTAGTGACAGGCATCCAGCCCCCATGGATAGAGGTGGCAGTAGTGGTAGGCACCTGGCACCCCTGGGTAGAGGTGGTAGTAGTGGTAGGCACCTGGCACCCACTGGGTAGAGGTGGTAGTAGTGGGAGGCACATGGCACCCCCCTGGGTAGAGGTGGCAGTAGTGACAGGCATCCAGCCCCCCATGGGTAGAGGTGGTAGTAGTGGGAGGCACCTGGCACCCCTGGGTAGAGGTGGTAGTAGTGGGAGGCACCTGGCACCCCCTGGGTAGAGGTGGTAGTAGTGGTAGGCACCTGGCACCCCCTGGGTAGAGGTGGCAGTAGTGACAGGCATCCAGCCCCCCATGGGTAGAGGTGGTAGTAGTGGGAGGCACCTGGCACCCCTGGGTAGAGGTGGTAGTAGTGGTAGGCACCTGGCACCCCCTGGGTAGAGGTGGTAGTAGTGGGAGGCACCTGGCACCCCCTGGGTAGAGGTGGCAGTAGTGACAGGCATCCAGCCCCCATGGGTAGAGGTGGTAGTAGTGGGAGGCACCTGGCACCCCTGGGTAGAGGGTGGTAGTAGTGGGAGGCACCAGGCACCCCCTGGGTAGAGGTGGTAGTAGTGGTAGGCACCTGGCACCCCCTGGGTAGAGGTGGCAGTAGTGACAGGCATCCAGCCCCCCATGGGTAGAGGTGGTAGTAGTGGGAGGCACCTGGCACCCCTGGGTAAAGGTGGCAGTAGTGGTAGGCACCTGGCACCCCCTGGGTAGAGGTGGCAGTAGTGGTAGGCACCTGGCACCCCCTGGGTAGAGGTGGTAGTAGTGGTAGGCACCTGGCACCCCTGGGTAGAGGTGGCAGTAGTGACAGGCATCCAGCCCCCCATGGGTAGAGGTGGTAGTAGTGGGAGGCACCTGGCACCCCTGGGTAGAGGTGGTAGTAGTGACAGGCATCCAGCCCCCCATGGGTAGAGGTGGCAGTAGTGGTAGGCACCTGGCACCCCTGGGTAGAGGTGGTAGTAGTGGTAGGCACCTGGCACCCCCTGGGTAGAGGTGGTAGTAGTGGAAGGCACCTGGCACCCACCTGGGTAGAGGTGGCAGTAGTGACAGGCATCCAGCCCCCATGGGTAGAGGTGGTAGTAGTGGGAGGCACCTGGCACCCCTGGGTAGAGGTGGTAGTAGTGGGAGGCACCTGGCACCCCTGGGTAGAGGTGGTAGTAGTGGTAGGCACCTGGCACCCCCTGGGTAGAGGTGGCAGTAGTGACAGGCATCCAGCCCCCCATGGGTAGAGATGGTAGTATTGGGAGGCACCTGGCACTCCCTGGGTAGAGGTGGCAGTAGTGGTAGGCACCTGGCACCCCCTGTGTAGAGGTGGTAGTAGTGGTAGGCACCTGGCACCCCCTGGGTAGAGGTGGCAGTAGTGACAGGCATCCAGCCCCCCTGGGTAGAGGTGGTAGTAGTGGGAGGCACCTGGCACCCCCTGGGTAGAGGTGGTAGTAGTGACAGGCATCTAGCACCCCTGGGTCGAGGTGGTAGTAGTGGGAGGCACCTGGCACCCCCTGGGTAGAGGTGGTAGTAGTGGTAGGCACCTGGCACCCCCTGGGTAGAGGTGGTAGTAGTGGGAGGCACCTGGCACCCCCTGGGTAGAGGTGGCAGTAGTGGGAGGCACCTGGCACCCCCTGGGTAGAGGTGGCAGTAGTGACAGGCATCCAGCCCCCCATGGGTAGAGGTGGTAGTAGTGGGAGGCACCTGGCACCCCCTGGGTAGAGGTGGCAGTAGTGGGAGGCACCTGGCACCCCCTGGGTAGAGGTGGCAGTAGTGACAGGCATCCAGCCCCCCATGGGTAGAGGTGGTAGTAGTGGGAGGCACCTGGCACCCCCTGGGTAGAGGTGGTGGTAGTAGTGGTAGGCACCTGGCACCCCCATGGGTAGAGGTGGTAGTAGTGGTAGGCACCTGGCACACCCTGGGTAGAGGTGGTAGTAGTGGTAGGCACCTGGCACCCCTGGGTAGAGGTGGTAGTAGTGGGAGGCACCTGGCACCCCTCTGGGTAGAGGTGGCAGTAGTGACAGGCATCCAGCCCCCATGGGTAGAGGTGGTAGTAGTGGGAGGCACCTGGCACCCCTGGGTAGAGGTGGTAGTAGTGGGAGGCACCTGGCACCCCTGGGTAGAGGTGGTAGTAGTGACAGGCATCCAGCACCCCATGGGTAGAGGTGGTAGTAGTGGGAGGCACCTGGCACCCCTGGGTAGAGGTGGTAGTAGTGGTAGGCACCTGGCACCCCCATGGGTAGAGGTGGTAGTAGTGGTAGGCACCTGGCACCCCTGGGTAGAGGTGGTAGTAGTGACAGGCATCCAGCCCCCTGGGTAGAGGTGGTAGTAGTGGGAGGCACCTGGCACCCCTGGGTAGAGGTGGTAGTAGTGGTAGGCACCTGGCACCCCTGGGTAGAGGTGGTAGTAGTGGGAGGCACCTGGCACCCCCTGGGTAGAGGTGGTAGTAGTGGTAGGCACCTGGCACCCCCATGGGTAGAGGTGGTAGTAGTGACAGGCATCCAGCCCCCATGGGTAGAGGTGGTAGTAGTGGGAGGCACCTGGCACCCCTGGGTAGAGGTGGTAGTAGTGACAGGCATCCAGCCCCCTGGGTAGAGGTGGTAGAAGTGGGAGGCACCTGGCACCACCTGGGTAGAGGTGGCAGTAGTGGTAGGCACCTGGCACCCCCATGGGTAGAGGTGGTAGTAGTGGTAGGCATCTGGCACCCCCTGGGTAGAGGTGGTAGTAGTGACAGGCATCCAGCCCCCCTGGGTAGAGGTGGTAGTAGTGGGAGGCACCTGGCACCCCCTGGGTAGAGGTGGCAGTAGTGGTAGGCACCTGGCACCCCCTGGGTAGAGGTGGTAGTAGTGGTAGGCACCTGGCACCCCCATGGGTAGAGGTGGTAGTAGTGACAGGCATCCGGGCCCCTATGTGTATATGTGGCATTGGTGATGGGCATCCCGCCCCTATGGTGCTGCTGTTTCTGGAGTAAGTAATTTCTGCATCCCTGTGTGTGTGTGTGTGATATGTCGGGTACGTGTAGTTTGTGTTTGTGGTTGGTGTCTGACTTACCTTCTGCGCCGTACGCGTCCGTGCCTGTTCCGGTAGTAGATATAGAATATTGGTAGGATCGGAACGATGGGATTCATTGTTGGTTCGTCTCGTTCGTCTTCGTCGTTGCTTCGCCTCGTCCTCGTCGCTGGCGTGTTCGTCTCGTAGCCGTGGATCGTGTTGTGGCGCGAGTTGGAGCTTATGTGCGCCTCTCCCGGATGCTTTGACGTGCCGTGCGTAGCGACGGGTTCGGCGCGTACGGGAAGCGCATCCTACTTGTCCTGCCGGACGGGGCTGCTTTTTGGCTTACCGGGGCGACTCGTATCTGCGTTTACGGATCCGGCTCGGTCGGGGATCAGGACCTGGATTGGGTGAGTACGACTCGGTCGGAATCTGTGCTGTCGTGCGCATCGTACTTGTTCGTTCGGATTAATGTGCAGATCGGTCGGGAAACAGGCATTCGCATGGCTTTTTTCCCGACCGAATGGCATTGGGTGCGTCTCCGACCGAGATCGGAATCGACCCCTTGATGTTTTTAAGAAGCTCAAGAGCCTTCTGTGAGTTTAGTTTTTTCTTTTTAGCGACATAAGAAATGATAAAGTCTCTGGCTGAGGCTTTAAAAGCATCCAATACAATTGCAAAGGACGAAACAGAGGATAAATTACGATTTAAGAAATCAGTAATAAAGGTCTCAAAGGAGGAAGTAAAAGTCTGATCAATTAATAAAGATGTATTAAATCGCCACCTTTTGTTTGACTCATTAACAGGGAGTAATTCCAAATCTAAGATTACTGGGGCATGGTCTGAAATCAATATAGAACCAATGTCTGCATGTATTATGTGTTGTGTGAGTGCTTTAAAGACAAATAGATAGTCTATGCGAGATTGGGAGAGGTGAGTAGGAGAGAAAAAGGTATATTCACGAAGTTGTAGATTGCAGAATCTCCAAGAATCAACGAGAGATCTGTGAGAAATTAAAGTGTTGAAATGTTGGTGCATCGGAGATGGAATGAAAGTTGCTTTGGAGGACCGGTCTATGTATGGGTCAACAATTAGGTTACAATCACCGCCAAAAATAACATATGGTGTAGGAATAGACATCAAAAGAGTGGAGATGTGAGGCCAAAAATTGTTATCAGGTTTAGTAGGTGCATATACATTAAACAAAGAAATAAGAACATCATTAACTTTAAGATGAACAATTAACCAATGACCTTCCTTGACTGAATCTTCAGATAAAAGGGAAACTTTAAGTTTTTTATGACAAAGAATCACTGTCCCATTCTTCTTGCTTGTACCAGGAGAGGAAAACACAGTTCCTACCCATTGATGTTTAAGTTTCAAAACTTCTGAAGTAACAAGATGAGACTCTTGTAAGAAAACAATATCTGCCTTTAAATTAACTAAATGGGCAAGAACCCTCTGTCTTTTAATAGGAGTACCCAAACCTTTGACATTCCAGGTAATAGCACGTAACGTCATTTATCCAAAAATATAAGAAAAAGAGAAAAATGCATAAAAATTAAAATTTACAGCAAATATGAACATAGTAAAAAACTTGCAATAATCAAAAGAACCATTAGTAAAGCACTCAGTAGAAATAGAAAAGGATACAAAATGGAAAAAGAAAGTGTAATAAAAAGGAAAGAAGAGGAGGCTAGAAAGGAGGAGAAAGGAAGAAAGAGAACAAGAGAAAATATAGAATATATATAGAAGAAGAACAATGAAACACATCAAAGACTCAAACATGGATGGAGGGTGTTGAGGCGACAAAACGAGAAGACGTATAACCAGTGAGACAACTCCGGGGGAAATCACGAGGAGAGATATGGTCCAGACGGTATTAAATAATGGAGGGTGGAAACAGAAGGAACTGACACCTGGAAAAGGAAGACATAAGAAAAAGGGGTAATTAATACGATTCTGTCTTGAAGAAGGAAATGAGAAACAATGTAAAATTACAATTGGCACAGGAAATCAGTATTATTTTCATGTAGAAGATGCTCTTGTGAATTCCATAGATTCTTCTCTGCAGTTATCAAGAAAATGTTGAAGTAAAGCTGGATCGTCGTAGGTGGTTGTTTTATTCTTATATGTTACCTTAAAGAGGCAAGGGTGAATCAAACCAAATCTGGCGTTTAGATCACGTAGCGCTGGTCTCATTGCAAGAAAACGTTTCCTTTTATCCGCAGTGACTTTGGCGTAATCTTGTGAGAAGAATAGTTGTGAACCTTGCCAAGAGATACGACGTTTAAATTTAACTGCCTGCAAAACTTTCAACAAGTCTGTATACTCTAAGAAGTAGAGTATTACACCTCTTGGTTTATGTTGAGACGAGGAAGTAGATGGAGGACGACCAAGTCTGTGTGCCCTTTGTATGTTCAGTGAAGGAGATTCTGGAATTTCCAGTACCTGCGGAAGAAACGATTGAAAGAAGGCTTTTGGGTTGGATCCTTCCAGCCCCTCTACTAAGCCATAGATTCGTAATTATCGCGTCTACTACGATTCTCAAGGTTTTCCACTTGTTTCTGAAGCTGAAGTATTTCTGCTTTCATAGGAGGAATCTGTTGTGAAGAGCCTTGTAGAGATTCGACTTGACATTCCACAGAAGCGATCTTGTTTTGAAGCGAAGACCAATTATCCATTAGAGCTTGTAGGCGGGTGTTTGTGTCCTCCATATATGGTTTGAGAGCTTGTATTTCATCCAGAAGTAACTCCAGAGAAGCTGGTGGAGGAGAGGTGACTGGTGAAGGAAGGTCTTTTTTAACTCGCTTAGTGGAAGATAGTAATGACGAAGAATTTGGTTTAGACACATTTTTGCCGTTGATTTGAGGTGAATGAGAGCTAGAAGTAGGCACAAACGTAGAAGTACTAGAAGAAGATTCAGCAAGATGGGGCAAAATGGTTTGTGTTGAATCATCCATGTCGTTCTGTAATACTGAAAAGGGGTTAGAGGTAGGCACTGTAGTAGACTTTGGGCGTAAAACAGATGTGTAAGATGAAACAGTGCCCTTACCAGATTTAGTTCTCCCCATAGACATGAATATTCAACAAGGAAATACAGACAGTGTAAAGAAATGGGAAGAGATAGGCGTGGTGCAGCATTATTAGATAGATATAATATCACCAGCTGAAATCCTGTGAAAATTATTATTATTTTTTTTTGTGCCACTATCAAGTGTTTCAAAGATGAAGTGTAGCCAGTAGAGGTAGCAGCATTCCCAGCGTTAAGGTGTCAGATGTTGTAGCAGACTGCAGACTACAATTTAGAAATATGACTTCCGTGATGGTTAGCAAAAGAATACATTAATCTGACATGACAACAGACCTTCAAAGTATCCTGCTATCTCTGCACTTCATGAACGGTAACTTGTCAGGAGACCGCTCCTTGAGGGAAAACGTTGCAGGTTGAAACAAAATGGCGGCCGCGGTGCAGTCACGGAGCGCGCCGCAGGTTTGAAACAGAAGGCACGAAAATGCGGGCTTACCGCGGTTAATAAAAAGCATCTTCAGAAGCAGTGATGGTTCCGCCAGCAAGTCCCTTATGTGAAGCCGGTGTCCGAAAGCTTCAACCGAACGAAAACTTCATAATCCTCGGATTGTAACGTGGAGCGGCGTCAACCAGCTGCCATCTTCGTCGGCACCCAAGCCACACCCCCTGAACCTTATTTTTAAGTGATCATTTTCACCCACGCACAATAATAGAGCTGCACAGTTTAAAGGTCGCCAATTGAAAGTTAGAAATACATCATGTCCTGTTTAAAATAAAATCAGGGAAGATTAAACCAACATAAGAAAGCACGAAAAAGAAGATTGCTATGAAAAGTGCTGGTACTGAAGAATAAAGCAGTTCAGGCAAAGTGAATCGCCTCTAGGTGCTCTACATCTTCACACCGCTTTGTTCCTCTGATGTTTTATAGCACTTCTACAGAGTACTGGGGTGCCAAGCCTTTACAGTGATTAACAGCAGAGAGGTATATTGTCTGGATCTCGTGTATCAGGTGTTTTAGTCCAAGTTGGGTTTATTGTGCCCCTACATTTCCCGGCAGTTCGTACACCCGTCATCATAAGTGGGGAGGGGCAGTGCATGGCATGTGGTCCTCTGTCAGCATCCCCAGAGGTGATCTTTGGTCAGCCACAGTAATGGCAGTTGTAGAGTGGCTTAGCCAGCGTGACATGAACCCTTGTGCAAGAAAGAAAATTTGACCCCCAGCTGCTGTTTAAATGATAAAATACAGCAATAATCAGGGTTCAGTTGGCCCCTCAAACGCCTGTGCCCTGGTGCCACTGCACCTCCTGCTGCACCAAGGGAACTATGCCCCCTGCATTTGAGCCCTTTGCTATGTGCCTTATTCACTCAAAAAAGGTTAAACCTCAAACATGACTTCCACAGCAGCCGGAATCTGCAGTGCTTTCTCTGCAAAGCGCTGATTCTTTGGACAGAATGAACTAAGCATTCTTGAGAATAAGCTCATTAGCGAGAGCAACCAAACAGATCCCAGCTGCAGTCTGTCCAGGGCCAACCCCATCACTTCACCTTGTTGCCGCTGTGGACCGCTTGACCATCCGGCCTGGCAAGACTATGTCTTGAAATGACTGCACACTGAAGTAATCAGATGCACACACCCATCCAGCCTCTCACACTTCGATCAACTACTCATCCATCCACCATTCTCTTCACAAATGTGCACATTCATCTATGTGCTAATTCATTCATCCATGTATCCCTTGTGCATCCATCAACTCTATGGTCGACACGCGCCCATTCACTCACTCATCATGTACCTACCTATCTAGCTAGAGGCCTGTGCGCTTGCATACCTTCTTGAACTAGTCAGTCAGTGACCCACTAACGCATCCACTCATTACCCCATCTATCCATCACCATGCAGTGTATCAACCCTCACTCATCTTTCCACTCACTCACTATTTTTGAGATAATAGTATCAGCGTTTTTACCGATTCAGCGACTACCTGTGAACTGCATAATCATGAACTGACTGACTGGTTGGTCTGTTTACTGAGGAACTCATATGATTTCTAGTTTAGGGAAGACATAAGGCAGCAGTGAGTTTTGTTTTCACCCATGTGGTGTTGGGTCTTGACTCCGTTCCAGTCACTGGTCCCTGTGCCATTTGAAGTTGTTTATGAGAGGGAAATCCTCTTATAAAAATTAGGGTTCCTTTGTCCTCATACGTTGAATGCGTGGTAGAAGGTATTATGGTAATATTTCTTTGAAAATCAAGAGGGACTTATTCAATATCCTCTCCAGACTCACAGGCGGGCTCAGGCTTGTTTTCGTCACTAGGAGGCACTGTGCTGCAGGCAGGCCATCTCCTGTGGTTAGTAAGTTGCAGGTCTGTGTTACACTCTACTCAGGTGGCCCACTTCTCTCCCTCTTTGTTGAACAGTTCTCTGTACCTACAGGTGGGTGTAAGAAGCATAATGCTGGAAGCTGAACAGCCCCACACTTCTCAAGGAAGTCAACAGCTCCTTCGCACTTTATTTACTCCCCCCAGGAGTGTACAAGTTTACTTTATATTAGCCACCAAACTACCCCACGGTGTAGAATTTTAGAGGGGGCTGCATCCGATTATTTGACTGTGCGCTTACACAGTGATACATTTATAGCCACGGAAATCAACGTTGCACTAATGTGCGATATGCTGCATCACTAAATACTTATTAGGTCCCAAAGGCGAGACCGATTGCATTGCAAATGCTTGTTTAACTTCTGCTTGGTATTCAACAGCACAGGTGGTTCTCACCACGATAAAATGACTTTCTTGGTTTCTGCAAGAGTGTCTATCTGAAGGCTGCTGATTCACAACTGGTTATGATTTGAGCCATAGTGCTTATTCACTGTTCTATCTACAAAGATTACAGTGCTGCACAGGTCCCTTCAGTCTTGTTACAGTGTATCTGCTCAGTGTGAGGGTGAGATGAAGCCTGGTGATGGCGTTTTTACCCCCACGTTTACCGGGAAAGGAGCCGCAACCTTTATAGATTTCAACTTTGTCTCTTCTGCCTTGGTGTCACTGCTGATCAACTACTACTTATTATGGGACACAAGAAGTGACCATAACCCGCTTTTCGCCACCCTACATTGGAGGCAACACTCGGACCCTGCTAAGAATTTTACTTATGGGCAGTTGTCCATACACGACCAAGGACGCAGACTCAGATGGAAGGGTATTGATTCTGATTTTTTTAAATCATAATTTGTTTGGTCAATGCTTTGATGCCTTCATTTCATGTTTAGATCTCCAATGCCCTGGTGTGAATATTCTCAGCTCGTTTGAGCTCCTAAGTAGACATGTGGTGGTCCTCCTTACTTCCTCTCGACCACATCAGTTAACCCATGACAAATGGTTCGACCACTCTTGTTCTAAGGCCTATGGCGAGCTCTTGTGAGCTCTTGAGGAAAGGCCTAGGGATAGGTGGAAAACTCCCTCCCTAAGAATTTTGAATAAAACTACCCTACAGAGTAGGAAGCGTGCTTTGAGGCAAGAGGCCTGGCTCGATCTCATCTCTGCCCGTGCCTCTAGATCCATTGCCAACTTCTGGGAGGTTGTGAACCGACCACTGTTTACCTCTGCCCAGGGAAGCCCTCTATTGCAGCACATCACTGCTGACGTGGATTAAACATTTCAAAGACATATATGGTGAGCCTTGTTCTGCTGTGGGACTCACTGAGTCCCAACCAGCATTGACCTCTATGATCGACTTCTCTCTCTCTTTTGACTGGGAGGATGTAAGTGATGCTATTTTAATCTTGCCCAGCAACAAGGCCCCGGGCCCTAATGGGATCCAGATGGAACTTATAAAATCCAATATTCACCTATGGGCCCCAATTTTAGCCATTTATTTCAATGCAGTCTTTAAGCATAGTCTCCACACCACTTGGTCTAAATCAGTTATCCTTCCTGTGTTCAAAAAGGGCTCGAAAGATGATCCTGGGTGTGATCGTCCGATCTCTTTGATAGACTCTGAGGTTAAAATTATAATTAAAGTGCTCCTATCTAGATTATTTGCCTGGGCCAAAGCCCACGGAGTGTTATCGGATGTTCTATATGGTTTTAGACCAGGCAAGGGTAATGTAGCCCAATGCCTGAACCTGTATTTTTTAATTAATAAATATGCTGTGGCCAGGCCGGGAGTGGTACACCTGTCTTTTATGGTTATAAGCTCCACCTTTGATAAGGTTAATAGAGACAAGTTATGGTGTGTTATGCTGGACATTGGGATAGACAAAACCATTGTTTTTTTTTTACGTGACTTGCATTTTAACCTAAGTGCCTCTGTCAGGTATGGCCCGAACGGAGAATGCACTGAGCACTTTATACTTAATAGGGGGTCAGACAAGGCTGCACTTCGGCCCCTTTTTTATTCATTCTCTGTGTTAATAAATTGAAGCAGATCCTTGTATCTGGCGGTCGTGATCTTCCTATGATGGATGGCTGTCCTGTCCCCACCTTTCTATATACAGATGATACTGTTTTAGTCAAGGACAGCGCAAGGTCTTCAAACTCAATTGGACCTTTTTAGCAATTACATGGACTCATTTGATCATGGTATCAGTTCAGGTAAAACACACACACCACGGTGATTGGCCCCAGAAACACTAAAAGCAGAGTCCACCTCTGCAAGTTCCACACACTTACTAGGGTTAAAACATATCCATATCTTCACATCACGTTTGGCTCCTTCCATAGTTGATCTCCGCTGGTAAAGGAAAGGAGACATGCCTGTGCCAGAAGTATTGCTGCTGCCTTCGACTTCACTGCTAGATTAGGCCATAAATCAGTGGGGGCCATGCTTGGGATCCATAAAGCCAAGTGCATACTTATAGTGTCCTATGGTTGTGACATTTGGGGGTATGCTAACATAGCTTTCCTACAACTTGTCCAGAATATGTTCTTTAGAGGGTTACTGGCTCCCCCCAGCAGCTCATCCACTGCTATTATTCATGAGGAGCTGGGGCTGGGCTTTATGGCCGACCCAATTCAATTGAGACCACTCATTTTATGGCTGTCTATCTGGAATTGGACTTTAGCAGGAAACTCCTTAAGGATTGCTTAGGCTTGGATCGTGTCTCCTGTATACCCCGGATCACTTATGTATGGAATTGCCTGTTTAAGTTAGGGAGACCCTTCCTTTTCAACTCCTCTGAGAGTACTGTGAAGGCAGATCTTATTTGGATAAAATATCTTTTCTTAGTTAGTTGTATGAAGAGAGGGAATTGCTTGCTCCAACAAAGGTATCAGTTAGGTTGTATTGTCTTGTGCAGTCTACTTTGTTCATAGAACCCTATCTTTTGTTTGCCATATCTAACACTCATTGTTATTTATTAACACAATTTAGGTTAAAGATGGTTCACTTTTTATTAAGCACCCGCAAGGGATAGACTCATAACGTGGACCGTCCACCTTGTATTTGTGAGAATATATCTATTCAAGACACTATGCATTTTATCTTGTTCTGTCCTATTTATAAGCACCCAAGACTCTGTTTTTTAACGCCCTCCTAGTTGGAAGAAATTTTGCCCAGGCCAAGCTTGCTCTTTTGTATTTACAGCTATTAAACAATCCTTTTATTTGTCAGTCTGTTGCTTGTTTTTTAAACTGTGCCGTCAGACTAAGGAACTCTTTGATCGATGACTTTTAATGTTCTGTCATATTTTGTCTGCATACTGCTTGGGTTTATTGTAAATTGACTTTTATGGTTTGTAATCTCAAACCGAATAAATTATGTACTGACTGACTGTCTTGTCACAACTGCATCAATCGTCTCCCCATGCTTCTGCACTGTTTTATAAAGCAGGTAGCTTTCATAATCCACATCTCTCTTTGAAAGAAAGTAAGTCATCATGTCTTGCCATAGGAAAGAGTTTCAATATCCTCAGATTGGCAGATGATGATATCCTGTGTGTCAGGCCCAACACAGTGCATAAGGAGGCATGTCAGTCTTTTGTCATTTTCATTCCCCAAAGCCCCTGTGTAAATGTCAAACCCTTTGATCAACCACCTAAGGCCCAGGTTGTTTGTGTAGGGCCGACATCACGTGGGATCACGTGGGACGTAGTGGTTGAAGCTATGCCTATGAAGGGATTGGGAAGCAGGACAGGCTTGTCATCTTCAGAAGAGGAAGAGGCCATTGTTCTTAGAAAGATGCAATAGAAATTGTGTGGCACACCAGCATAGGATTATCCTCGTAACCAATGTGTAGTGTTTCTGGTTTACTAAAAGGGTGTTATCGAGCATGCTCAAAGATCCACAAATATAGGAGTCATGAATCTTTTCCTATTCTTTAACAGCAATCATTTAATAGTGTAATGGTTCTTTATAACACCATACCAGATCAGGTAGGTGAGAGTGTCCAAAGCCACTGCAGACAGGAAAAGCATTGGCGGCCAGCATAGTGAAGGAGTATCTACTTGAACCACATGCTGCACGCAGACTGACTCTGAGCCAGTGCTGAATTTGTAAAAAAATAATTTCCAGGGCTCTCGTCAGGCGGCCACTGCAGCTTGTATCATACATTGCCCCTTCTATGCTGCCAATGATATCACTGTCACGCTGCCTGACAATGCTGCAGGTGACTGTGGTGAATTTTGATTCCCAGGTACATTCTTATCTTGATGTGTGCCAAAAATTAAATGACATTTGCAACAGGGGACTCCATGAGGTTTGGGCCTCTAACTCATTGCTTTCCATGGAGGCTGGACACTGCCTTGCCAAAAGTGTACATTTGAGCCTTTAGGTTTTTTAAATCGCCATTTGTGGTCAGTCCAGTGGTCATTTGTATTAACTTATGGTTGCTCTAAAATTGTTCTCCTGTCCTGATGATGACTCAATAAATTACAAGTGTCGAAACGGCGTCGATGCACCATTGGCAAATTGGGATAAAGCATTGAATGCATTTTTTTCTTTTGTAATGCGGGCAACTTGATTTGAATTGGAAACCCTTTGCCATTGGGACCATTTTTTGTTTACACTGTGTATTGTTTTATTTGTCTGTCTAGTGTAGCATGATGAGCACAAACTATTTGTCTTTGTATTGTACTGTGTTTTTTATGAAAATGTAATAATCATTTCTACCATTTTTGACAAAATTATTTTTGTGAGTACCTGTTTCTTGTTTTTAGTTTCTGTTTGGTTTTATTTTTATTTCTTGTTAAATTTCTTTCTGGAATCATTGTGGTTTTTCATAACTGTCTAAAAGTGGCATTTGCTAAACTGGAACTTAAAATCCAACTTCACCATAAGTTGTGATTTTAAATTGTCAGTTCAGTGACACTAAACTTGAAAAGTCTATCTCTTCACAATAGGGAATTACACTTAAGAGGTAATAAGGTAATCTCAATGTTATCCTAGGGGAGAGATAGGCCTTACAGCAGTGAAAAACGAAATTAGTAGTTTTTCACTATCAGGACATGTAAAACTTAAAAATACATGCCCTGCCTTTTAAATACATGGTACCCTGCCCTGTGGGTTAGACAGGGCCTACTTTAGGGGTGACTTACATGTATAAAAAGGTAAAGTTTGGGTCTGTCAAGAGGGTTACCCTGCCAGGTCGAAATAGCAGCTTAAACTGCACTTATGGGCTCTGCAATGGCAGGCCTGAGCCATGGTTAGTGGGTTACTTAAGTGGGTGGAACAATGAGTGCTTCAGGCCCACTAGTAGCATTTAATTTACAGGCCCTGGCCTCATGTAGTGCACTTTACTAGGGACTTATAAGTAAAATAAATATGCTAATTGAGGTTAAGCCAATGTTACCATGTTTAGGGGAGGGAGCACAAGAACTTAAGCACTGGTCAGCAGTGGCAAAGTGCGCAGAGTTCTAAAACCAGCAAAAATGAGTTCAGAAAAATAGAGAGAGGCAGGTGAAAAGTTGGGGGAAGACCAACCTAAGGCTGTTAGGTCTAAGACAGCCTCGGGTATCTGTGTGGTAAAATAATAGTTATGAGCAGCTCTGAGATTGTCCTTACAAGATTGGAGCCAGATAGTGATTGTAGTGCCCAGTGCATTCAGTGTCTCTGGTCTTCGAATTTTTTGGGTGAAAACCAGGGTGCTGGTTTAGCATGGAAAGGGACCCAGTTAGAGTTCTCAGGGAGAAGTTCTTTGAAATTGCCAGTTGACAATGGATATAAAGCAGGGGCGGCTCCTCCATGTGGGTGGAGGAGCGTTGCCCAACTGCTTTCTCGCAGTGCGAGAAGCAGAAACATAAAATGGTATTATAAATACCATTTTACGTTTCTGCTTCTCGCACTGTGAGAAAGCAGAAGGGTTTGGTTGGGGGCGGGCGGGTGGGCGGTCCTGCTGTAGTGCAGGGGAGGAGTGGTTTGCCCACTCTGAGGGCGCTGACTGTTTGGTCGACCAAACCAGGCATACGCACTCTCCCTTTTCTTCCATGTAGGCTGCATGCAGCCTACATGGAGAAAATGGCCTTACCATAGACGCCTGTATGGTCGGCGTCCCAGCCAATTGGCTTAGGGGAGGGATGCTGCCTGCGGCTGCTTCCTGTTGCAGAGAGGACGACGCAGACCGACGACGGGGGACCGGGCCGGCGAAGGTAAGTTAACTTTTTAAATGTATTTTTTTTTTTAATTAACCCCCCCCGCATGACCCCCGCCCCCACCCACGAGTCATACCGGCCGCGACCGATATAAAGTCTAAAGAGACTGTTTCAAAATAGGGGTTAATGAGGATGAGACACTTCTAGTGATGTGTGTTTTGGAAACAATAAATGAGTTTGACTGGATGATACAAAAAATGGCTCGATCAAATAAATGGAAACAGAAACAGAGGTATGCCTATCTAGAAGTGCAAAAAGGAGGCATAGATTTCGACCCTGAAAGTGGGTGAGTTTATTTACCCAGTGTAGTCAATTCATATGTTTAAGGTAGTCAATTAAAATAAGACATGCCACACCCTGATATCACAAACTCTGTATAAGAATTCCCAATGGAAAATTAAGGGATGCCTACGTAACCCATATGCCAATAACCCAAACGGTAATCCCAGTGAACAGCTCCTAACATAAGCCACCAACCATTAGGACTTAGATCCTAAGGTTTTTTAGTTGAAGTGGTTTCCCAGTTATGAACACTCCAAGAGTACCGGGATTTGATGCAAATCCAGAAATGTAACATGGCTGTGTTGCCATGCAGAGATATGTCAGGAAATGTAAAACAATAAAGAGTGATTTTAAAAAATGTGGGAGAGGATGTGGTCTGACGGCTAGATTGCTGACTTTGGTGCTGGAAACCAAGGTTCGAGCCTCGGGGTCGCATCCACATCCTGTGATTCTGGGCAAATCACTTAGGGGCATATTCACAAGGACTTATCGCCGAGTTATCGCCACCTTAACGCATCAAAAGTGGAGATAGATTTAACGCCCCATTCACAAGCGGGTGCAAACTGCAGACAATGCAAGTATTCCCGTGATAACTGCCGCAAAATTTACCTCCACGGGTGACACCACCAACTAACCCTAATGAGATGCAGAGTAGGCATTCCCATGCAAAAACACACGAAAACACCACTACACCACATTCACAACGAACTGCCAGATCTGCGATGCGAACCAAAAACAGGCGATAAGCCGCGGTAGCAGCAGGGATTTAACACCTCCCTTTTGCTGGTGTTAAGCAGGACGACTACCTGCTGCATGAAAGGGAGCCCAGCCAAGAGCCACATCTGAAGACCCACAGATGCCATGGAGACAATGATCATGCAGCTCAGAGACCCATGAGGGCCACAACACCCACCGCCACCACTCCCAGGCCCGCCACCACCCCCAGGACACGTCCCGCCCCCCCCCCCCGGACCACCACAGAGGCAGCGTACACAAAGACAACGGACCCACCCTAAACGCACCAGCCGCACAGACCGAACGCCAGAGGAGGACATTGCCCACTACAGGCCCAAAAGGACAACCATCCCCCGTATCCTGACCCACATCGTCCACCGTCTGATGGTACCAACACAGCGCACAACGAACATCCCTCCGCAGACAAAGCTGCCGGCTGTGCTGCACATGTTGGCCTCTGGTACCTTCCAACCCACAACTGCCTGAGTCGGAGGAGTCTCACAGCCAGCCCCATCCAAGTTCATCACACCTGTCCTGGATGCCATCATCAGCCTGGTACCCCAGCACCTCCACTCCACCCACACTGCGCAGGAGCAGCTGGAGACCAAGCAAGGCTCCCACACCATAGCTGTATTCCCTCACATGTCGGGGGCAATCAACTGCACACATGTACCCCTCATGCCCCTGCCGACACTGCAAACAACTACCTCAACAGAAAGCACATGCATCCCATGAATGTGCAGGCAATAGTGGACCGCCCGGGACTCCTCAACAATGTCGTGGCCAACTCCCCAGGCAGAGTGCATGATTCCTACATCTCCCGACAGTCCATCATCAACCAGCGCTCCCAGGATGGCACCTATGGAAATGCAGTGCTCGTTGGTAAGTCCAAAATGAACATACCACACACCTCCACCCCACAGTCATGCAACTCACGACACTGGCAATGGGCACGCAGCACAACTACATTCAACATGCCACACAACATGCCAACCGACCAGACACGACAACACGACTCCATTGCGAACCTGGGCCTGCCATGCCCACAGCCCAGCCACGGCATGGCACCACAGCCACACAATAGCAGGATGTGAGGAGAGGCTTGGAGCAGGCATGTGCGAGAGCGGCAAGTGACTAATGAATGAGAACCTGCCCAATGCCAGGTGTGGCGTGGAGGTGCCGGACAGACTTCAGTGTGCAAACCACGGAAATGGCCATGTGGACATTAACTGCTGGTGCATGGAGTGTAGTGGTCAGTGGACGCTACCATGTCCCCACAGGCTGTGGGGCAGAACGCAGAAATGTCGCTCGTTACGTCCCCCCCCCTGTATGCGCGGGTGGAGTGGGTTGGCCCTGCGTACGCTAGGCCTGCGTAGGGGTGTGAATAAAAAGCCCGTCGCACTGGGCATGGTTCTCATTCGGAATGGCCAACGCGTCTGCCAGGGCGGCGCCTCTCAGCCTGCCATGAGGCCGGTGCCGAGCGCGGCGGGGCCTGCGTACCTGTGCGCCTGCTGCATCCCGGGCCGCTGGTCCCCAGACCCGTCATGCCTGCCCCAGTGCACCAAGGAGGCTCCGCCCACCTGCCGACACCGGCGTGTGTCAAAGAGGGCCCACCACGTGCCGGTGCAAGCTCCAAGCCCTAGTCCCGCGACCTTTGCAGCCTCCGCAGACCATTGCTGGCCTCCACGACGCTGGCCCACAGTACTCCTTTCTCATTGACATACTCCACCGGCGTCCTCTTCGGCCCAGTTGTTGGCACATGTTGAACTGAGTCGTGAGTTCTGAATGGCAGTGACCAAAGGTCTGTGGCAGCATCCACATCACTATACTCCCTCCGATCAGTGAAGCCAAAGTCTGCATCGCAGGCCTGCGACACGTGGTGCCACTAACCCTGTTCAACGCAAGCCGGCGACACGTGGTGCCACCAACCCTGTTCAACGCAAGCCGGCGGCACTTGGATGAGGGCTCAGGCCTACACTGTGCTCCAGTATGTCCCACATGTGGAACTGTGTCCTGAGTCTTGAATGGCAGTGACCAAATGTTAATTGCCGCGTCTATATCACTGAACTCCCTTCGATCAGTGTCCCAGACCCTGCATCGCAAGCACACGACACGTGTCTGTGGGCCGGTGCTGACCGCTGCCCCCGGCCTACACTGCGGTCCAGTAGGTCCCACATCCAGCACTTAGTCGTGATTCATGAATGGCAGAGTCCATAACAGTGAACGCACGGAGAGGAGTAAGAGGAAGATGCGGCTCAGTCCGGATGAAAGCCGGATCCTAGTCACGGAGGTGACCGATCACTAGCAACAACTGACCTGGTGCCACTAACCCTGTTCTCCGCAAGTCCGCGTCCCGTGGTGCCACTGAACCTGAACTACGCAGGCTGGTGGGACCATCCAACGTAAGCCGGCGACACTCGGTGAATGGCCCCTGCTGACCGCTGCCTCAGGCCTACACTGCGGTCCAGTAGGTCACACATGTGGAACTGTGTCTTGGGTAAGATATGGAGGAGTCCACGCCATTGGACACGCCTCATCGCAGGCGGCATCCCCTATCAGCACTGGTGCCACTAACTCTGTGCGCAATGAGTCATGCGCACTTTCTGGTTGGACTTTGGTGGCGTCTGAGTCCATGGCCTGGGGGTTGTCTGCATCATCATCTGGCTGGGCCGCACTTGGTGTCCGACATGTGTCTGTTCCATTCATCTCCACCATAGTGACTGTTTCTGCGTGGTTCTGCCCTCTGCATCATGCCCTGGGGGTACACCTTCCACTGTCCACCGAGACACTCCGCGACAACCCCCTTTGTCATCTACGAGAACCTGCTCTGCTCTCGTGACCCTGCCCCAGTGCACCGCAAGTCAGCGGCCCGTGGCGGTAGGCCCGTGCAGGACGCTGTGCAACCGGGGCCACTAACTCTGTGCAGCTCAAGTCATGGGGCCTTTATGGTTGAATGGTTGTGTCCTTAACGATGTACACTGTTGTCATTTTTTGACTGCACCAGGCACTCCATGACGGCTGGTGTGCACACACCCCACACACATCCAACACAGGTGTCACTCGACATGTGAGCCTGCTAATAAAAGTGGCCGAGCGCACGTGCCCGTAGCCATTCGCACCATCTAAGCAAGTGTGTCCGTGTGGTCATTACGTCAGCATGATGGGCCCGAGCCCTGCAACATCACAGTGTGCTGTCTTCAGCGGACGATACCACGTCACCTCAGCAGTGGCTGAGACCTTGGACATGTAGCTTCGCCCGCCCCCCCTGCATGCACAAGCGGCGTGTGCTGGTCCGGCGTACGTCAGGTCAGCGCAGGGGTGTGCTGATTCGGCAGGGGGATCAGGGCGTGGCTCTGGTCTGGCCTTGAGCAGGAAGTGCGGTAAGTGTGTCTCTGTGTTGGGGTGTTGTCGCCACCAGGGCCACAGTAGTCGATGTTGCAATGTAGCATGCACCCGGAGGACGGGCCCGCACGTAAGGGGAAATGTAGGAGCGCAAGACCACTCGGGATCTTGGCACATGCATGCCAAGTGTTATGTGTATCAGTCCTGCGGCTGCATAAGTCAGATGCCTAGCCTCAATCGCAGCGCGATCACAGCCAGCCATGGACTGTTCACCTGTGTCCACCCTGTCCGGACCATTGGCCTACACTCACGTGGCCGCACACCCTTAATGGCCAGCTGCACAGTGTTGTTGACATGCTGCTGTACATGCGCAGACAGGCATGACAATGGTGTGCCGTAGGAGTACACGTGATACAACCGCGCAGCGCACACAAGTGTGGGGGCTCGTGGGAGGGGGGAGAAGCTGTGAGGCAACGTAACACACAGTGAGGCCGCTCATGTGCCACGTGCTCGGCATATCATCCAAGATTCCCTGGGTCGCAGACATCCCACCCCACCCATGACAGGCCTCTGTACATCTCCTGTATGCATGCAGATGGTGAAGTTACTGTAGGGATGAAAGGTCCTTTGTCTGAACTATCAGGCGGTAGCACATGTGCAGCTCCGATCTGGGACTTGCATGTGCCCAGCACCCCCTGACAGATACGATAGCATTTGCTGGCGACTCCCACACTACGCACTGCCCGACGTGAGACCAACTTGTACGCATCCCACACGCAGAAGTCCTTGGTCGTAGTTAGCGTGCGTGAAATGGCCTTCACACGTACTCCCACCCCACCCCAGGCCTGCACCCGTTGCACACAGACACTGCTCATTGCTCCGAGCTGTGCCATTTCATCCACAGGACTGGCGCAGGGCAAGCCAGTGCCGCTTCAAGCAGAGCCACTGACGTAATGGCAGACCATCCCGGACACATGCTCATCTCCAGTCACGTGGACCTGTACCGTGCACGTCTGCTCGTACTGGGGGCACTGCCATTGGCAGTGCTGCGGATCAGTTACCGGCTGAACTTTCGCCTTGCCAACGTCACCTGCGTGCAGCCTGTGTTGCATTGTCGCTCGTGCATATTCGAGTGGACCATGGATGTCTGCCTCTCCAACGTAACGGTAGCTGACCTGGATTTCGACGTGTGTGTGCGCCCCCTGTTGGCACACGACCAGGAGTGTCACCGTGATGCCCGTTTATGGCATGCATGGATGTTTGGCATGCATGCTGGCAGCTGGACCTGGGAGATTGCACGAGTCGTCGTGCGCAGTGACTACATTGAGCCGCTCCCCGATTGGGCTTTAGTGCAAATTGGGGCCAGAGGTTGGAGTCAGCACATCTGTCCGGGACAGCTGATGGGTTAAGTTGCCGACATGTTAGATGTGGTGGACAACGATCTCTCATTGGAAATGTTGGCCTACGCTGCTGCACTCGCGTTCATGGACGAGTGACAAGGTACCTGCAGCCACAACTGAATGTGGCCCATTGCACGTGTCCCGACGCCTGGTTGCATGTTGGGGATCTGGTCACATGTCCCAAGACGACAGTGGACATGGCTGCATTGGCCTGGACTCCTGATCCATGCGCGGACAACCAACGCAGGTTGGCACTGACTTGTGTTGGTGATGGACTTCCCCGGGGTGGACATGGGCGCTTTCCAACGTTCCTCATTCAGACATGCTGCTGCATTGTTCTGCATGTCGTGGCACTTCTCTTGGCCGTACTGACACGCACTTGTTGATAAAGTTTCCGCACTTTCATTTGTCTCCAACTGTGTTGAGTGTTGATTTGTATGCCAATGTGTGTGTCACGGCCTATCTGGGTCCCTGCCATACATGCATTGCTACCCCATCATGGCTGTGGGTTGGTACTTGTGCATTATCATGTCCCTGTTTCGTGCTTTGCCAGATGCGTATGGCCATTTACCGGCCACATGCGGGTGCACTTGTGTCCTGTGTTCGGTTGTGCAAATGTTGCTGTTTGTACCACATTGTGTTCGATGTTGGGGTGCTCTGCTTCCTATGTGTGTGTGCTGCATTGTGTGTGAGATGTCCCTTCAGCTCTGATTTGGCTCACCCTTCTCCCTTTCAGGCAGTGTGGTTTTCACTTCTGTGCTTGTTCAGTGGTGTGATATTGCCGGGTTGTGTGACTTGTGCTCTTGGTTGGTGTTGTTACTCTTGGGCATGGTTTGTCTGCAGTTGTGCTGTGCTTAATTGTGCATGTGTGCCATTGTGCCCATCTCCCCCGTCCCCCAGTCCCTGGTCGTTCCTCTCCCTGTTGCTGTTGTGTCTGTTGATTTTGGGCAGTTTCCGGTCCCCGACTCCTGCCACCATCTTCAGACTGATGTGGTGGGCACCATTTCCTCCATGTCATCCAGATCCTGGTGTGGCGCTGGACTCCCACCTCCGGTGTGCATTGCTGCCTTCTGGTTGTTGGCGTGTTTCTGCTTGTTTGTGCGTTTCGCATCAGTCCAGCTGTTCTGGTTTTCTTCCATTGTCCTCCTCCGCTCTCCGGCTGCATTCACCTTGTCCACGGTGGCCTGCCATGCACAATGTTTTGTTGCCAATGGGGCTTGTGGGGCTGTGTACTGGCGCCGGTTGCCTCCATTGTTCTTCGCTGTTGTTTTCTGTTTGGTTTGACTTTCTTTTTTCGGCTTTTGTTGTGCTTATTCCCGCCTGCCGTGTGTGTGTCGCGGGCCTGGCGCTGCTTATCGCTGCTTTCTTCATCGCGAATGGGCTCATCGCACGTTTTTTGGTGTTGGGGTTTGTGTTTTTATCTCCATCGCTGTGGTTGTATCGCGGACATTGGCCGCGTTTTCGGGAGACTATCGCATGGTACCGCCGTGTTGTGAATTCCACGTTAACACAGGGTTATTTTCCCGCAATAGACTGCGATGTGTAAAGTTGCATTAACATTTTTTTGAGGTGTTTAGCGCACGTTCTTGTGAATATCCCCCTTAATCTCCCCGTGCCTACCAAAAAAAATAAAAATGAATGTGTCCTTGTGTAACGGAACCGGTGCTTATGTAAAGCGCTCCAATACCTTCGGGTCAAGTTCGCGCTATATAAATCTGCATTAAAAAAAAAAAAAAAAAAAATTAAGACAGGAACCTGTCTGGAAAAAGGATCACCCATTCTCATATTAAAGTTATCTTTCTTCACTAACTCCACAGCAACGTGAGTGATCGGATTCTGAATCTTCAGGCAGCGATAAACGCTATACGAAAATATTAAACTATTGTGTGGCTGCATTGTGTAACTTTATTTACCTGCCTTGTCTCCTAAGTCTCACCAAGGAGCACAACACACTTTTGTCCACTAGGTGGAGTATAAAATCCATATTATGCAAAGAGACCGGCTAATATGGGAAGTTTCATGAAAAAGTTACGTTCGTGGCCCATAACCCAGGAAGTATTGTCGCTTGCCGTTAAAAGAAATGCGCTTGTTTAATCAGAGGAGTTTTTGACAAATTTCTGTACATTTTGGACCGATGTTTATAAAAGTTGTTTTTTTTTCTTGCAAAGTGCTGATTTTGGCATTTTTTAAATGGTAAAAATAGGCATTTCATGGAAGGCCTGAGATGTGTGGACACAGAAGAGAGGCCAGTGTCAGAAGGAGTCGACTGATAAGGGAGGGGCGAAAAGAGACGGGACAGGTACAGGTAAGCACTGATGAGAGAGAGTGATTGGAGAGGGGGCGGGAGACGGACAAGTGAATGTCGAGTGAAGTGGGAGAGTTGAAAATAGTCAAGTTGAACAGTGACTTTACAGAGTGACAGCGAGAGAGATTGAAATGACAAGAGAGATAACAATGTTAGAATAGGATTGAGGGGCAGTGGTAGGCGTGAGGGACAGTGACATGCAATGGTCATTGATGAAGAGAAGGGTCTTGATGGTAGACGGATAGACACTGACACGGCAGCGGATACTTACAGAAGAAGGGGACGGAAGACGAGCCAGCGATGGAACATTTATCCACCGACTGTGGAGGTGGTGAATCATAGAAGTAGGGGCACCACCTGGCAAGAAGGCAAATTCTGCACAGTGACATTAAAAATTCAGGACAAAGGGTCAGAATTCAGGACAAAAACTCAGCACAAAAGGTAATCTTTACAGACACATCTGAGGAGTTTGCACTATTATAAAATAGACAGAAGTACAAGTCCACATAGGCTTATGTTCTTTAGTTCTATTAGACATTGGAGTATTGAGTAAGCATTCACATATAGCCGCTGTGGCGGAGGAGCGTCGCCTCCCCTGCCAGCAGCGTAAAAATGTAAAAAACGTGTTTATCATTGTTTTATTTTTCCTTCCCGGGCTGAGTTTTTGGGGGCAGGGCCATCGGGGTAACAGTGATGAGGGGGAGTGGTCAGTGCACATGTCGGTTTGGCCGGCTGTCTCAGGACAGCCAAACCGACATGCGCACTGAGCTGTCTCTAACCCGAGTTGCGTTGCTGGGTGTGAGACAGCAGACACAGGCTCCATGCCTATCTGAGAGCACAAATCGAGGGCGCTCAGGCCAATCCTGATGCTGCTCTCCTGCTGCCAGCAGCAGGAGAGCAGCGTCTGGATTGGCCGCAGGGGAGTCTGGGAACCTGTGCCTGCAGTGGAGAGGAGCAGAAGAGCGCGATGCAGCAGGTAACTTCTTTTTATTGTTTTTTTTATTTTTGGCCGTTGCCCCCCAACCCCTCAACGACCCACCACTCTTCCCTGACACCAGCTGCTCCTGCATATAGCTGGACGTATTTAACAATGAAAAAACTAACAAACATGTATACTCCAAGCAGAATTTGACAGCTGACCTCGAATGATAGTGCCAGAAGCAGTGCTGTGTTACTGAGCGTAGACTTGAGTTTCAGGCAGTTGCGCTACCAGAGAGTGTCAAATAGAGAGAAATGATGGCGAGCAAGGAGGAGAGAAGGATATATACAAAGATGGAGAGACAGAAGGTTGGAACAGTGAGAGTGAACAGTGAGAGAAGAGGAAAGCAAGTGAGGGGTGGCCAGCTGAGGTAAAGAAAGAACAGATGGTGAAAGAGAGAAAAGAGTAAGGTGGGGTAGAGAAAGGAGTAAAAATAGATACAGAAATATACTGAGGGTGACAAAGAGAAGGTTGAAAAGAGAAAAAAGGTAGAGGGGTACAAAAAGGGCAAGGTAGAGGGATCAGTGAGAAAGCAGGTGGGGGAGGGAGAGAGTCAGACAAATAGCAATGTAGGGGAGAGAAGGGAACAGATAGAGAAAAGGGAAAAGAGAGAGAAAGAGGTTGACTAGGGAGTGAAGAGAGACATTATACGATGGTTCACTTAGTAACTTGCTTGCCAGAGATTTCACTGCCAATTTTTTACTTTGCTAGGGAAGCTGAGAGGAATAGTGCAGAAGTCTGCCTAAGGGTCCTGCACAGAAGTCAAACTGGACAGTGTCTACTGGGAACAACATTTTCAAGCTTTCTTAATTTTACCATAATAGATCCCACAATTTTTGCTAAAAAACAACCGCTCCTGAATGGTTAACCTTGATCTTGAGTTTCCTCCTGCTGAAAAGGAAAGAGAGGGTCTCATGTGCTTGAAGCGAGAGGAGGGATAGACAGTTAAAGAAGAAGCAAGCCTTCTCTCCATGATGCCTGTTACATTAAAAAATGTAAATGTATGCAATTAGTTAATCAGCAAGTCTAAAAGCTGCTGGGTAACCTGTCTTATACTGTGTGAAGTACATTTGTAGGTCGAGCTTACCAGACAGTTCAAGGACTTGCAGGTGGTTACAGCCCGCCATTGCCTACCTTCGGTTGCCTTTATTGTCAGTCTCATTTGCTTGCTTCTTATTCAATGGCTTTCCGTGTCCCAGATTGCCCATCTTGTGTCTGTCCCTCCCTTGGAGCATAGCTGGCTTACCATCTCTTTTATTAGCTGGCTTCTGTTCTTCCACTGATTACTTTTAGAGAACCTTTTTCCTTTTGGGTTAAGCACTCCATAGAAGTGCATGCGTTTTCAGCTCTCTTCTCGCCCCTTGTGTGCTCGTCCCAAATTCCCACCCCTGTGCTGTGTTTCTATCTTGGGTATTCTCACCCACCCTCCTCACACTCAGTGTTGTTCTTGCGCTCTTGTGCTTCACCCCCCCTGCTTGTGATGCTGTCACTTTTGGGTGCTTCTCGATTTCTTGTTTGCTTCTCCTTCCCTGTGTTCTGTGTTCTTCTCTCACCCATCCTCCTGTGTGTACTTCTCCCCCCGGCGCCCAGTGTTGCTCACTCCTGTGTGCGATGCTTTTCCTTTCTTACCCCCATGCTCTCCTCCGTTTCCCCAACCAATTGCAATCTTTTGATAGGCACCCTAAAAAAAAAAGCCCACATTTGCGGATTGCAACCTATCGTAAAGCATTGCTTGGTTAGTAACAGGTAATTAATTTGTGAGAGCTTTGTGGCAAATAAAGCCTTTTATAACTTGTAAGAAAGTAAGATTGGATAGGACTGAACACTCCATTTTCAACTGCATCTCACCTGCTGGCCTACTGACACTCATTTGCTGCCCATAAATCCCACTTTGCCCTTGCTCACCATCAAATCCCTATATCTTCTCTCTGGTCTTAGGCCCTGAAACTCCTGTTCCTCTATGGGGATCCCCACTGCCCACTGATCTACAGGTCTCCAGAGGGTCATGTTCACCCTTAGGCCTGAATTCTATTCACTCTGAAGGACCTAAAACATTGAGACTATTGCTCATCATCAGTTGTTCCTAGAACTACCCACTCATTCTCAGGACCCTAAACTCATTTCCACTTCCTGGTCCTCTGATGCCATGCTCAATTTAGGTCCTCAAGCTTACACAGCACCCTACCCTTAGGGCTACCGAGGGCCTACCTTAGGGGTGACTAGTATGTAATAAAAGGGGAGTCTAAGGCTTGGCAAGTAGTCGGAAATGCCAATTTGAGGTGGCCTTAGACTGCGCCCACAGGCCCTGCAGTGGCAGGCCAGAATCAGGTTTGAGAGGCGACTTCTGTGGGTGGCACAATCAGTGCTGCAGACCCACTAGTAGCAATTGGTTTACAGACCCTGGGTATATGGTATACCACTTTACTAGGGACTTATAAGTGAACCAAATATACCAACCATGGATAAACCAATTGCCATCACATTTTAGAAAAGAGCACATGCACTTTAGCACTGGTCAGCAGTGGTAAAGTGCTCAGAGTAAAGTGCTGCGGATTCCGCAGCAACCACAGCACCAAAACCGCTCTACTCGCAGCCACAGATGACATCCACATCCTCCTCGACCAAGGACACACCGCGGCCCTGATCCTACTCGACCTCTCTGCAGCGTTCGACACCGTCTCCCACCGCACACTCACCGCCAGACTCCACGACGCCGGCATACAAGGAACCGCCCTCGACTGGATCCGCTCGTTCCTCACCGGCAGAACCCAAAGAATCAGACTACCACCTTTCCTCTCTGAACCCACAGAAATCAACTGCGGAGTGCCCCAAGGATCATCGCTCAGCCCCACGCTCTTCAACATTTACATGGCCCCCCTCGCCGCCATCGTCAGACAGCACGGACTCAGCATAGTATCCTACGCCGGCGACACCCAGCTCATCCTCTCCCTCACCAAGGACCCTATCACCACCAGACTCAACCTCCAGGAAGGAATGAAGGACGTTGCATCAACTCGGAGAAGACAGAAGTCCTCGTCCTCGGACCCTCCTCCTCGGATGGGACAACACCTGGGGGCCTACCGCCCTCGGCAGCCGCCCCACACCCACGAACCACGCCCAAAACCTTGCCATCGTACTCGACTCCTCCCTCTCCATGGCCCGACAGGTCAACGCCGTCGCCTCCAGCTGCTTCAACACCCTCCGAACCCTCCGAAAGATCTTCAAGTGGATCCCCCCCCGAATCAAGGAAGGCCGTCACCCACACACTCATAACCAGCAGACTGGACTACGGAAACGCCCTCTATGCCGGGATCAACAAGTCTCTGCTCCACAAGCTCCAGACCATACAGAACACCGCAGCCAGACTCGTCCTCGACATTCCTCGACACGAGCACACCACCCAACACCTACGGAACCTCCACTGGCTCCCTGTTGAGAAGAGAGTCACTTTCAAGATACTCACCCACGCCTACAAATGCATCCACAACACTGGACCCCAATACCTCAACGAGAGAATCTCCTTCCACGTACCCAAGAGAAACCTCTGATCCGCCGACCTCGCCGAAATCACATGCATCCGCAGAGCCAGAACAGGTGGTAGAACCTTCTCCTACATTGCAGCCAAGACCTGGATCGAGCTCCCGCTCAACATCAGACGCGCCCCCTCCCTGAAGTTCTTCTGGAAGACGCTCAAGACCTGGCTCTTCGACTGAACGGAGCTGCTTACCCCCCTTCCCCTAACGCCTTGAGACCCTCACGGTTGAGTAGCGCGCTTACAATTCCCCTGATTGGCTGAGAGTCCTAAAGCCAAAAACGAGGTCAAAAATGTCAGAAAGCAAAAGGTCAGGGGAAATCACGGCAAAAGATTCCAGGTCTAACAAGGATTAGATGGAAGAAAAGTGGAGAGGGAAAGTGCTAAAAAGAGGGAAATTGAAAAATAAAGTCTGAAAAGGGATGCGAAGAAAGGAAGGGAGAAGAAAAATGCACTGAGGGAGTTAGAGATTGGTGAAGAAGGTAGTGTAGAGAGGTGGGGAAGTGAAAGAATGAGGCCAGACAGATTTGAAGGGAGGAGGTTGGAAGGGATACCTCCCAGAGGGCAGATGCAAGGAGAGGGAGAGAAAAGGACGGAGGGCAAGGGAAGAGAAACAAAGGGGTGTAGTGGGCATATTGAGAATAGGATGGAAAGGAGAAATGTTGGAAGCAGCTGCGTCACCAACCCCCGCTTTATCAGCAGGAGCGGGGGTGGTGTAGGTGGACCCTATTAGGCAAAAGAGACTAGGGAGTCAAACTGACCAGTTTGATTTAAATGTGACTCCGATCTGTGTTATCTCGTAAATGTGTGCACGAGACACAGTTGCTCCTTGGGGGCTATAGTCTACAAGCGTATTTTTAGGTCGATCCTAGGCAGTGCGCATGCGCTGTCTGCAAGACCTTTTGTCTTCAACAAAACCACTTTATTCCCACCTGCTATTAATCATTGACTCACTGCTCTGTCGCTCTTTTTGCTGGGCCCTGAATCGTTCAGTCAGCCGATACATCACTTCCGGTTAAGACTAAGGAGCACTGGCTGAGCACAGTCTCCTTACTCTTACTTTCCTTATCTGGGTTTTAGCGAACAGTTTTTAAAAAAAGTTGCTTTACCCCCATCGCTACTTCTGCCCTCCTACCACCCTCGGACACAAATGCAGCGTTTAAATGTTGAGGGCTGATTCCTATTCTGTATAGACGATTAATACTGTTTACTTGTGGGTGGACATGCTCACTTCAATGTTTTTCCAAGATTGAATGCTATGCACATTGTGATCCCATGTGGCAGCTGGCTCCCCGGCTCCTCATATTGTCAGTTTACCATTTATCCCCTTCTTTCATTGAGTTTGCTGAGTTTTCTTTAGGAACTGATCCCTTGTCTTTATCCGATCTGACTTTCCTGTTGAACCTTTATTGCTTCAAAGAACAGGAAGCTGTTTGCTCTACTGAGTTTATTATACATTTAGCTGTTATAACTGGCGGTTACTGTGACGTCAGAGCACTACCGGAGTGTAGCCTTCATAAGTTCATAGCCTGCTGGACTGCTTCTTTTGCATTCCATGTTGGTTTTACAATATAGATAGGTTTATTGGATGGTAGTTTTCAGTAAAGAATAAAAGTCATACTCATTGCCACTATGCATTTATTAGAATCCAAAACGCCTCTGACGTTAGTGGGTGAGACTTTCCATTAGTGTTTAAGTCACCTGGGGGCATATTCACAAGAACGTGCGCTAAACCTCTCCAAAAAATGTTAACGCAACTTCACACATCGCAGTCTATCGCGGGAAAATAACCCCGTGCTAACGTGGAATTCACAACACGGCGGTACCATGCAATAGCCTCCCGAAACCGCGGCCAATGTCCGCGATACAACCACAGCGACGGCAATAAAAACACAAACCCCAACGCGTAAAAAGACGCGATGGGCCCAAACGCGATAAGAAAACAGTGATAACCAGCAAGAGGCCAGCAATACCCACGCGTAATGCGGGAAAAAGCACAAGAACAGCATACGGAAAATGCCACCAAAAAGGAAATGAACTGCGGAGTACCACGGATGCACCCTGACCGACTGCAGAGGACAACATGAACCCCACAATCACCACGGAGGAACACCCAGGAATCCAGGGCTCGTGGAAGGGCAATGAGAAGAGGAAGAGGAAGACGAGGTACAGTCTGCAGGAAAACACGATCATCGTCACGGATGAGATAGAACACCACCACCAACTGTACGTCACCTCCAACGTGCCATTGGCAACAAAGAGGCAAAGATGGCACACCATCTCGGACCATGTGAATGCCGTCGCAGCGCCGAGGAGGACAATGGAAGAGGACAAGAGGCGCTGGATTGATGTGAATGGCAAAACCAAGCAGAAACAAGCTGCCAACACGAAAGCAGCAACCCACTTCGGAGGAGGGGGGCCAGCAGAACACCAGGAGCTGAATGACATGGAGAAGATGGTGGCACAGTCATCAGTCGGGAGACGGTGACAGGAGTTGGGGATCCGGACACTGCCCAACATGACCCGACACCACATCAACAGGCTGTGTACCGACCAGGGAGTGGGGGGAAGGGGGGAAATGGGCACAATGGCACACATGCACAATTAAGCAGAGCACACTGCACACCCACAATGACTCAGGATCATGTCCCTGATCCCACGGGAACACTTCAGCACACACAAACACCAAGTAGTCCCACATACACCATGTGCCCAAAGGGGCACCCACCTAACACATCAACAATCACACAACCAACACATGCACACGTGCGAAACACAGCAAACATGCATATACATCAGCCACACTGACAATGCAAGAGACACCACATGACGAGTAGCATGGCTGCAGTCCAATCATCATGACAATGTACACGGCATGACACTGAGGTGGCTGAGTGCGGACCACAACCGGAAAGGAGCAGGTCACACTCGGACACAACCACCTGCACAAACAACCCCTGACGTCAACGACACATCTGCGGACAAGCCATGCCCAAGAGTCACAACTCGACAAAGAGCACAAGTTACCCAAGTCTGCAACATCTCAGCACTGTGGAAGCACAGAACTGAAAGGCACACAGCATGAAAGGGATAAGTGGCAGCCAAATCAGAGCCGCAGGAGTGACTCACCCACCGTGCAGCATACGCACATAAGAATAAGTGCATCTCGACATTGACAACATCCTGGTACAAACAGCAACACCTCCACAACAGAACACAGGACACAACTGGTGCCGCATATGTGCACAACATGGCCAATCACATCTGGCACAGCAGGAAACTGTGACATGACAATGTACAAGTACAACCTGTAACCTGCAAATATTTATTATTCACACATGCCGTGCTTGTGGACATTTAGTACTGTCCCATGATTGCCAAGGACGGCCACAATGTGACATGCTCATGAGAAGAAATTGGCAATGAGGGTGTTCCTACGGGCTATTCCTGCCGCAGCTGCAGTGGCATGTGGGCCACCTGCCCCATCATCCTCATCATCGTCCGGTACCTATGGAACTTGGATCCATGGGGCATTGGTGCGTACACAGATGTTGTGCAACACACAACATGCAACGATCATCTTGCACACGATGTCTAGGCTGTACAGGAGCCTTCCACCTGTGACGTCCAGGCACCTGATACGTGACTTCAACACGCCAAATGTGCGTTCCACGATGCCCCTTGTGTGTATGTGGGCCGCATTGTACTGCCTCTGGGCGGGTGTGTTCGGGTCTCGGAGGGGTGTCATCATCCAAGAGCAGAGTGCATATCCTTGATCACCTGTGACAGTGCAGAGAGATAAGAGTCAATACTTGGTTCGGCATGATGTGTTGGCAGGCCCACTAGTCCAGTGACGCCTGTGCTGGCTGTGTGTGGGGTGTGTGTAAGCCAGCCCTCAGGGAGTAGGTGGTGCTGGCAACAACTTCAACAGTCATCAGGCACTCAGGAATGCAATGTACGAACAGCAAGGGAGCATGACTTGAGTTGCACAGATTAGTGGCCCCGGATGCACAGCGGCCGACATGTGCCTACCGCCACGGGACGCTGACTTGCGGGAGACTGGGGAAGGGTCATGAGGGCAGAGCAGGGTCTCGTATGTATCAAAGGTGGTTTTCGAGGAGTGTCTCTGGGGAGAGTGGGAGGTGTACCCCCAGGGCATGTTGCAGAGGGCACATACCAGCTGTGTCCGGCAACATGGCGGATATGAATGCCACAGACTCATGCCAAACACCAAGTCCGTACCTGCCAGTTGCTGATGACAACCCCCAGGCCACAGGCTCAGACACCAACAATGTTCTGCCGGAGGCTGACGGTGACTCACAGCGCACAGGGTTAGTGGCACCAGGTCAGTCCTTGCGAGTGGTTGACCTCCTCCGTAACGGTGATCCGTGTTTCCCCGGACTGAAACGCATCTGTCTCTCACTCCTCTCCCTGCGTTCACTGGCATGAACTCTGCCATTGATTAATGAAGACTCAGTTCTAGATGTGGGACATACTGGACTGCAGTGTAGGCCGGCTGCAGGGGTGGGGTATGTCAACAAATGTGGACTCCTGGGGGCCTGTGTCATGGAGGACAGCGATGGTCTGAGGAGGCTGCAAGCTCGCGGGCATGGGTCTTGGAGCTAGCACCGGCACGTGATGGGCTCTCTTTGACACACGACGGTGTCGGCAGGTGAGCAGTGCGGCCTTGGAGCGCTGGGGCAGGCAAGCCGGGTCTGGGTATCAGCGGCCTGGGGTGCAGCAGGCGCACAGGCTCGCAGGCCCCGCTGCTCACGGCGTCGGCCTCGTGGCGGGCTGAGAGGCGCCGCCCTGGCAGTGACGTTGGCCATTCCGGGAGTGCACCACGCTCAGCGCAACAGTGTTTTCATCCACACCCCTGCGCAGGCCTGGCGTAAGCCGGGCCAACCCACTACGCTCACGCACACAGGGGGGGACGCAGCGAGCGACATTTCCGCGATCTAACCCACAGCCTGGGGTGACATGGTTGCGTCCACTGTTCACTACTCCCCAGACACCAGCAGTTAATGTCTGCATGGACATATCTGTGGTTTGCATGCCCAGGTCTGTCCAGCACATTCATGCCACACTTGTCGTTGTGTACATTCCCACTCATGGGTCCCTTGCGTCCTTCGCACATGCCTGCTTTCCGCCTCTCCACACGTTCATCTGTTGTGTGGCTGTGGTGCCATGATATAGCTGGCTTGTGTACATGGGAAGCCCAGTATCCAAATGGAGTTGTGTTGTCGTGTCTGGTAGGTGGGCATGTTGATTGACATGTTGTATGTGGTTTGGTCACGTGTGCATTCCCACAGTTGTGCGTTGTGTGATGGTGGCTTTGAGGTGTGTTGATTTGGTACTTACCAACGAGCAGTCCAGTTCCATAGATGCCATCCTGGAAGCGCTGGTTGTTGATGGACTGTTGGAAGTTGTAGGAATCGTGCACACTGCCTGGGTAGTTTGCGACGACATTGGTGAACATTCCCCGGTGGTCCACTATTGCCTGCACATTGATGGAATGCGTGTGCTTTCTGTTGCTTTAGATGTGTGCAGTGTCCGCAGGGGGCACAAGTGGGACATGTGTGCAGTCAATGGCCCCCAACACGTGTGGGAAGCTAGCAATGGCGTAGAAGCCTTGCTTGGTCTCCAGCTGTTCCTGCGCAGTGTGGGGGAAGTGAAGGTACTGGGGTATGAAGCTGATGATGGCATCCAGGACAGGTGTGAGGAACTTTGATAGGGCTGGCTGTGAGACTCCTCCGACTCTGGCCGTTGTTGGTTGGAAGGTACCAGAGGCCAACGTGTGCAGCACAGCCAGCAGCTTTGTCTGCGGAGGGATGTTGGTTGTCCGCTGTGTTGGGACCGTCAGCCTGTGGCCGATGTGGGTCATGATGCGGAGGATGGTTGTCCTTTTGAGCCTGTAGTGGGCAATGACTTCCTCAGGCGTTAGGTCTGTGAGACTGGTGCGTTTTCGGTAGGTCCGCTGTCTTACTCTGTGCTGCCTCTGTGGTGGTCCGGGGGGGGTGCGGGTCCCGGTCCTGGGGGTGGTGGCAGTCCTGGGGGTGGTGGCGGTCCTGGGGGTGATGGCGGTGTTGGGGCCCCAAGCTGCATGACGAGTAGCTCCATGGCGTCGGTTGTTCTTCGGCTGTGGCTGTGTGCGGGGCTCCATTGCCTACTGCAGGTAGTGGTCCTGCTTAACACCAGCAAGAGGCAGGTGTTAAATAGCTGCTGCTACCGCGGCTTATCGCGTGGTTTTGGTTCGCATCGCAGATCTGGCAGTTCATTGTGAAAGTGGTGTAGTGGTGGTTTCGTGTGTTTTTGCACGGGAACGCCTACTCTGCATCTCATTAGGGTTAGTTGGTGGTGTCACCCATGGGGATGAAATTTGGGGCAGTTATCGTGGGAATACTGGCGATGTCTGCAGTTTGCACCCGCTTGTGAATGGGGCGTTAAATCTATCTCCACTTTTGATGCGTTGAGGTGGCGATAACTCGGCGATAAGTCCCTGTGAATATGCCCCCAAGAGTCTTGGCATGTTCTATTTTGTGCACCTCACACTAACATTGTGTTATACCCTGGTATTCTTAGCTGGTTGGGAAAAGGTGGTTCTGTTCCTAGGAGTGGAATGTAGACGAACTGTGGCTGACTGAAGACGAGCCTGCTGCGCGTGTCTGGCGGTGACTTTTCGTACGCTTTGATAATAAAGCTCTCTTTGAAGATATCCGTCTACGACTTCTTCTCTCGCCCTTACACATTGCTAAGACATGCTTGCACAAAAATTACGAACATCAAACTGCGCATTTGGTACATCAAACTGCGCATGTGGCTCAGCATTAAGTGACAAAGGTTGAAAGAGTATTAAACCAAAATGTGTTCAGCCCCACTTATTTCAGCTGCATAGAAACTTGAACCATCGCTTACAGGGCATAACATTTTCGTGCATTATCTATTGCGTTCAGTGCACAACATTTCAGATACTCCTACTTCTGAAACTGAGGGCCTTCTGCGCACAATAATAAATCAAGCATCCGATGAGAGATTAATTACACAAACTGCAGGCATTATTAATGTACACATTCGGAAACAGAAAAGTAAAAATATGTAGGTTTTCAAAAACTACCAAATCAAGATAAAGTTGGCCAGCAAAGCGATTCCATTTACTACGAACAATAAGCAAAAAAAGGAAAGGCACAAACCAATAAATTTCAAGCCTAATTAACGTAGAAATTATGCTAAGATTATACAAAACGGAGGCATTAAGTGGGGGTTCTGTTTTTTTTAATGTATCATGGAACTTTTGTGGCCCAGGTTCATGAATCTCCCTGTAGGCAATGCATAGTGCTTTAGAGGATGAGCACTTAGTCACAGGGAGCCGGTGAAGTGCTTGGGGAGCTGTAATGAATGATGTGATGCAGGTGTAGGTGAAACGTTCCATGGCTGATGCACTCTGTATTCTTTGTTGCCTTCTGAGTAGGCAGAATGGTACACACAGGAAATCGTGCCTTCTGCTAAATAAACTGTGCTGACAAGGGACACTTGTAGGCAATGGCTTAGCGAGCCGAAGCACAAAATATGCAGCTACGTGAAACCCCAGGATAGGAAGCTTCGCATACGATGTTCAGTTGGGGTTATGGTGCAAAGGTGGCGCTTGATACGATGTTGGTGGCTCAGCTCGCCAAAGAGCTTCATGGAGGGAAACTATTTTCAGAGTATTAAGAAGGGCAAGGCTGATGCACGGCTTCCACCATCATCAAGTGCTACCGCTGTGGCGTAAGGGCCAGAGCTGCCGACTTTAAAAGTGGGGAACCAGGTTCGAGTCTCCGCGTCGGCTCAGCATCCTGTGATTCTGGGAAAATCAATTAATCTCCTGGTGCCTAATAAAAATGAATGTGTCCTTCGGTAATGTAACTGGTGCTCATGTAAAGCGCTCCAATGCCCTCGGGTCGAGTTTGCGCTATACAAAACTCACAAAAACAAGCATTTGCAATGCAATAAGTTTCGCATTAGCGAGAGTTTGAGCTATTGGTGTTCTAAAGGGCAATGCCTTTTACTTATCTGTTGTTTTTGTTTTGTTTTTTAAAACAGATTTTATTATGTCAAAGGTCAAGTACAGTGCAGAGCCCCTTAGCCCAGGAAACATCTGCCATATTAGACATTGCAGATTTTGTCATTGACATTTAGTTTATACATTATCATTATCATGGTTATGTAAAACAAGACAGCATAAACGTATTGAACCCCCCCCCATTGCACTATTCCACTACTGCGTTTCATTTGCCACCACATCGCCCACCCCAACAAATAGAGTCCATCACAATATAGTTGGTCCCTTACCCAAGAGGCCCGCATGACAATATAGATACGGCTGCATCCTCTGGGGGCACTGGGTCTAGGTAGAGGCCCCGGTAGTCTGCCCATCTTTTCCAGATCTTGGGGTGCTTTTGCAGGCATCCCCTGGACTTGAATATTGGGATCTCCAATCCCATACAAAAGTCTAGCCCATTTTTCCATGCCGAGAGTGAAGGTGGGGCCGATGCCTTCCACAGCCTTGCTATATCCCTTTTAGCCAATGTCAGCCCCAACAGTAACAGGTGCCTTTTGTACATATTACCTCCTATACCCTCCATGATATGTAAAATTACCAATCTTGGTGAGGAGGGGAGCTCCCACCCCAACACTTCTGCAAGACAGGCCAGAACCCCTCGGCAAAATCTCGTGAGTGTTGTACAATGCCAGATTGTATGCATTAGGGATCCCTCCTCCCGACCACACCGCAGGCATATCAGGGATGACACTAGACCCGTCCTCCACAACCTGAGCCTGGTATAATAAACCCGGTGAAGGTATTTAAATTGGATAAGACGTAGCCGCGTTGCTATCGCTGCTCCCCAAGGGGAGGCCAGCGCATCCATCCAATCATCTCCGTCTATTTGGCCAAGATCACCCACCCATGCTTCTCTAAGTTTATCCAATGTAGTAGAGCTGTTGGTCACCAGTGACTGATAGATTTTCGAGATGTTATGGTCCTGCAGATCACCCATAAACACTTTAGCCTCAATAGGACTGAATTCGGGGAGAGCCTCTATCCCCGAATACTAGGATAAATGGCGTGCCGAAATTGGAGGTATTTATAAAATTGAGGGGCATATTAGCAAGACCGGCGATAAAATTATCGCCGTTTTAGCGGCAGGAAACTGCCGCTAAAACGGCGATAATGGGCTTGCTAATATGCGCTATAGAATTCCAATAGATCCCAGGTTAGATGTGCAGGACATCTAACCTGGGCTTCTATTGGAATTCTATAACGCATATTAGCAAGCCCATTATCGCCGCTTTAGCGGCAGTTTCCTGCCGCTAAAACGGCGATAATGTTATCGCCGGTCTTGCTAATATGCCCCTGAGTTTTTGGCATCTGATACTCTTGTTGGAGATCTTGGAATGATTTCAGAACAGCGCCTCGTATCACGTTTCCTAATGTAGAGATTCCTATATTATCCCACCCACGAAATCCGGATAACACAGCGAGCTGTGGCAATCGGCCATTATGCCACAGAGGGGTTTCCCCAGTCAGCTTGTTCCACCACCCCATCTTGCAAAGGGACTGTTTCCACACCTGTAATACCACCCGAGTGGCCGGCGGTAAAGAGTGGCGTAGGGGTGCCGAATGCAATATGGTATGAAGGGTGGACTCTCCCATACACCTTCGCTCCCCTGCATAAGCGGGGTCCTTCCTATCCCCATACCACCATTCATTCAGTACTAATAGGTGCGATGCCATATAATACGATTGGACATCCGACGTAGCCAACCCCCCGCAATACGTCGACTGAAAGCAAGTCCGCAGCGCAACTCTGGACGCCCCCCCTGCCCATAAAAATTGGCCCAATGCCGCGTTAACCTGGCGGAACCACGTAGGGAGTATCGGGTATGGATGGTTCTGCAATTGGTAGCGCAGGTGCGGCAACGACACCATTTTAAAAATAGCCGATCTACCATAGATGGAGAGGGGCATGTGCGACCAGGTTTTCATCTCCTCACGAACCCGTGCCCATATCGGGACAATATTTCTGTCCCATGCCACACTCTGCAGATCCGACAGGAAAACTCCCAGGTATTTCACTCCCTCCGTCGTCACCTGTACTGCCGAAGCCCAAGGCCCCAGTCCAGCGGTTCCCCCCCAGCACCCACAGAGTGGATTTACGCGGGTTCATGAATAGGCCCGAGGATTCCCCAAAGATTTGCATAATGCAGAGCAGCCTCGGTCCCGTCATGTTTATGTCCGTTAAAAAGAATAAGACATCATCCGCATATAATGCGATACGATCCGAGAGCCCACTCAAAATCTGCCACTTGCGCATCCATCCGCACCCACGCCGCCAAGGGCTCCATTGCTAAAGCAAAGAGATATGGCAACAAGGGACACCCCTGACGGGTGCCCCTGCCAATTGGAAATGTGAAGGAGGTGGATCCCGCAACACGCACCGACGCTGTGAGGTCCGTATATAACAATTTTAGATATGACAAAAATCGCGGGCCCATGTTAAGACGGTCTAAGAGCGCGAACAAGTACACCCAGCTAAGGGAGTCAAACGCCCTGTCCATATCTGCCAGCAAAAGGGCGGCCTGTACTCCCATTTCCTAGATGGTGGCTATGGCAGTGTGCGCTCGTCGGATGTTATGACGCGTAGCCCTCTGGGGCATAAAGCCAGCCTGGTCTGGATGGATCAAATTGGTTATATGGGGTTGGAGGCGATTGGCCAATGCTTTGGCCAAAATTTTGGCCTCGACATTCAACAATGAAATGGGGCAGTATGAGGCGTGTTGGTCCGGGGGCTGGCCCGGTTAATGAAATACAACCACTTCCGCGTGCCTCCAGTCTCGTGGAAGACGACCTCGGTCTCTCGCTTCGTCTACACCTCGGAGAAAATGAGGCCCCAATTTAGAAAAGTATTTCTTAAAAAATTCGCATGGGAATCCATTCGGACCCGGCGCCTTTCCAGAATTCAAATCTCTCAGCGCTGTGCAAATCATCTCCTCGGTGAGCGGGAGGTCAAGGTCTGCTCGCGCCTCATCCGAAAGGGTCCGGGGCGGTAAGTCATCTATAAAACGGTGTATCATGCCTTCCTGTAGTAGTTCCTTAGGGGTGTACAGCTCTGCAAAGTAACTTGCGAAACTCTCTGCAATGAGGGAGGGGTCACTAAGAGCCCTCCCATCCGGACCCGGTATACTGGGAAGAACCTGGGGATGCAAGGCCCCTTGACACAGTCTATGAAGTAATTTATTGGACTTGTCGCCCCATTGGTAAATTCTGCTGCGGGACGCTAGCCACGCAAGACGGGCCTCATCCATCAGGGTGTCTGCATGGGACTGTCGTGCCAGTTCCAGCTGTTGGCGCACCAGATTCCCTCCCTCCCCCCTACTGCTCCACTCTAGTTCCATTATTGATATTATATGGGCCTCCGATCTCAGAAGCGTTTCCCGCTGGGTTCGACGTGCTGCCGCACAGAATGAAATGTCTACTCCCCGTATGGTTGGCTTCCTGGCCTCCCACAGGATTTCAGCCTCTGCTACCGTCCCCACATTTATATCCAGATATTGCTCGATTGCCTGCCCTATGTGCTCCCGATATTTCTCATCCTGCAGATGCCAGGGGGAGAGACGCCAACGAAAGGGCTGTTTTTCAGGACCCAACTGCACCATAAGAACGACTGGGGAGTGATCGGACAATCCTCTTGGGAGGATCTCAACTGCCCTCACCCTACTGACGGCACCTAACGGTACAAATATATAATCAAGGCGGGAGTAAGAATCAAGTTTCGTCGAAAAATAAGCGTATCCCTGCTCCTCACCATACAGCCGCCGCCATGGATCCGCCCAGCCCAACCCCGTCGCCAGAGAGTTCAGTTTGGTAACTTGATGTACATTGGAATATCCCCCCGCTCTCCATCTATCTATGGCCATGTCCATCACGTCATTCCAGTCCCCCCTACTATTGCCAACCCTTCCGGTATATCCGCCCACAGGGTCGTGAGGCGCTCAACTAGTGCCCATGACAGCGGCGGGGGGGCATATACACAGCCCAATACCACCTGTTCCTCATAAATGGTGCCCCTAACGAATACGTATCTCCCCTGGATGTCTGTCCATGTCTTGATATGTTTGTATGGGACCCTACGATGGATTAAAATCGCAACCCCACGGGACCCCCTGGTAAAACCAGAGTGGAACACTTGAATATAGCCATATCTGAGGAGACACAACGCTTTGGTTCCCATTAAATGCGTCTCCTGAAGCATCAGGATGTCCGCCTGATACCGTTTGGCCTGTGGGAGTATAGCCCCTCTTTTAACTTTATCCAGGCCTCCTCTGACGTTCCAACTCACTATCCGGAGGTCCCCCGCCTGGAGTCGCGCCCTATCTATAGGGACTGCCATCTAAGGACCTCGGGACTACGGTATGTGGGACAATTATCATCTAGTGTGCGAATAGTGGCCATGTGTAGCAGTGGCGCAGTGCAAACATACAACATGTGTACCCCAACTTCCCCCCACCCCCCCATACCTCAAAACTGCTGAAGTATCTGTCGCGGCGGAGGTGGCTTGCGGACCCCAACGGGAGCCCCCTGCCCGCCCCCACCAAAGGTTCCCCAGTAACCAGCCCATATTCAACGGCCGTTCCCCTCGACTATTGAGAGTCTAACAAAGGTACTAGCCCCCGCTCATGCTTCATCGGTCTGAGCAAGTGTCACCAACAGTCCCCCATCCGGGAGAGTCCTGACGTGGCTATGAGGTCGAAGTCCCCTGCCGGGGCACCGAAGTGGATCTGTTGGGGTCGCTGCAGGATTTGGATCGGCGTCTAGATCTCGACCTCCTGTTTCCTTTGATTTTGGGCTTGGGTGGCCTGCGGACGACATCACTGGACGAGGAATCTGATTCCATCCTGGGCGGCGTGCGGGGCCGAATCTTCACTGTCTCATCTGTCCAGCTGAAGACATCCTCTGGCGTCTCAAAGAATAGCGTGCAGGACTGGTACACCACCCTCAGTCTGGTGGGATACAGCAGCGCATAGGAAAGTTTCAGCTTACGAAGGCGGGCCTTGGCTGCCATGAATGACTGTTGCTTCTGCTGAACTAGTCTCGTATAGTCTGGAAATATAAGGGTGCAGGTGTTTTCGTATGTCAGGGGTTCTTTAGCTCTGGCTTGCTTTAAAATTGTGTCCCTGTCATGGTAATTTAAAATCTTTGCAATGACAGGCCTTGGTCTGGCTCCCGGGGGCGACTTCTGCATCAGGGCCCTATGCGCACTTTCGATAATAAAGCAACAGGACAGCGACTCCGGGGGAAGCCAACTCGCGAGCCACCTAGTCAGGAACTGTTCCATGTCTCCCCCTTCACATCCTTCAGGGAATCCCACAAAGCGTAAATTGTTTCTTCTGGCCCTGCCCTCTGCATCCTCCACCCGCGAAGCCAGACCTCTGGTGACCGTCTCCAATGACGCAACTTTTTTCTGTAAGGTAGTGACTGAATCCTCCACTTCCGAGACCCTGGTCTCGGTCTCTGTAATGCGCTCCACCGCATTCCGCAGATCTTGCCTTAGGAGCATGACATTGGAGCCCACCTCTCCAATCTTCGCATCCAAGGCGTCCCTAGATTGTGTAATGGTCGCCATGAGTGCTGCATTGTCCGGAATGCCTCCTTGTGCACCTCCTTGTTCGGTTGCTGAGGCCCCCGTTCCAGTGTAGCGGTCCAACGTACTCTGTTTAGCAGATCCTCCTGCCGTTTTGTCTTTCGTCATGGTGCAGGCTGGACACTAATCCCTCAAGATGTTGGTTCTGTAGCCCCCAAGACAGGCCTCCAGGACAAGCCGCGCCTGTAGATCCTGCGGCGTGAGGATCTTCCCTCTTAGCGGTCTCAGCCTTCAATATCTGGCTCTGCTTTAGACCTCCTGGAATATCAGGACTCGGGCAGAGACCTCCTGCCCACAAGCCGCACCGAGTTCTGTCCCGGCCGCCTCCGCGGACAGTCGTGTCTCCCCCCCCCCCCCACTGGGTGTCCCCCTTTCCACCCATTTGCTGCCCCCAGCCATCCAGGGTAAGGTATCTCACATCCCGCAGCAGGTTCCACACTGCGTATGAGGCCTAGACCCGGCCCTTCACCAAGTAGAAGGCAGTATCGTATGTATCTGTTGGTTTTTAAAACATAAATAAAAGAAATTGTCATGTTCAATGCCAATAGCTTAAACTCTTGCAAAGGTGAGACCTATTGCATTACAAATGCTTGTTCTATTTGTGAGTGGCCTGTGTATGACTGCAACCCCCAGGGCTCCCTTCCTAAGCACGTGACACTGGGTGCCATGACGCACTGCAGATTCAATGTAAGCAGCTCTCTGACACATTGAAGGAAACCATATAAGTAATTTATTGTTGTTCGCACTTGGCACCTGGGTTAAAGGTCACTCAATATTGGTTGTCTGGCCTCCAGAGCAGCAGTTCTTAGCTGTACTCTTTAGCTCAGCTGTTACAGTAAATCTGGTCGAATGAACTTTACACAATGAAAACAGGGCGATAGCTTGTCTTCATTTTTCACATTAGTGCTACCTGTATGTTTTATAGTTCTAAGGCTCTTGTTTAGAGTTGTGTGATAATGTAGGTAATATGACACTGCTTATTTAAGTTACTCTGTTAGGCTCAGTGGTATTACCCTGATTTAGCCTTTTATGAGCATGTGCTGTAAGCCTTCTTACTGCAAGTTTTCACATTCATGTTCATGTTTAAATTACATACCACCAGGGGCGTAGTGAACCCCCTTGCTTTAGCAGCTACAGCGGGGGTGGAGTTCTTGATGGGCCTCCTCTGCCTGCAACCTGGCAGACAAAGGCTCATATATAACCTGAAAGGGTGGATGGATGGTTGGTTGGTTGAGTGAGTGAAAGGGCGGATGGATAGATATGTGAGTGAAAGTGTGGATGGGCGAGCGAAAAGGTGGATGGATGGATGATTGAAAGGATGCATGAAAGGATGGATGAATGAGTGAAAGAGTGGATGGATAAGTGAAAGAAATGGATGAATAAAAGCGAGGATAGATGATGAGTGAAAGGGTGAATGGATGATGAGAAAGGGTGGATGGGTCGAGTGAAAGGGTGGATAGATGGACAGAAAGAAGGGAGAATGGGTGGATTTAAGGGTGGATGGATAAGTGAAAGAATGGGGGAATAAAAGGGATGATCGATGGATGAAAAGGTGAATGGACGGATAAGTGAAAGGGTAGATGGAGAGATGGGTAAGTGAAAGGATGGATGGATTGGTTTGGCGATGGATGGTGAAAGACTGAATGATAGATGAAAGAATGAATGCTTGACAGAATTTAAAGGTGAAATTGTGAATATCAGCAGGTGGATAGAAGGATGAATGGATATATTCTTGGATAAAAGAGACAAGAGAGCTCTTCTGGGGAGGATTGTGATGACTTGCTTCATTTGCTAAGTGCCGAAAAACTTTGGTTTGAAGTGGGGGTATTTTAATTTTCTGGCTAATCACTTGGTCGGAAGGGGGAGGGATGGGCGACTTAATAAAAAATATATATTGTAGTACTGTTAATTTTATTCTGATGCCACCTCCATCCAGTATCTCAGCAGTGACAGAGGAGGGATAGGTCTTGTTACTGTGTTAAAGTGAAGTTTACCTCACATTAGCAGTGAGCCTCCCAGCACCTCTAGTTCAGCCAGCACTGGTGGCACATAGGTTAGGGGCCTTAATGGGCCATCCAGTGTAGAGAAAAAGGTTTTGGGGCATATTATCAAGGGCAGTATCGCCACTTTAGCGGCACTTTTTGCCGATAAAGCAGCGATATTTTTATCGCCCTATTAGCAAGCTGTCGCTAACAGCTGTTAGCGACAGCTTAATGGCGATAGCGGCCGTTGTGTTGGCGCTTTGCATGTCAGCGATAATTATCGCTAATGACATGCAAAGTAGGCGTTCCTGACTAAAACTCCATTGAAACAGTCGCAAACACAACTTCCCCCTATTATCAACGCCCGCGAAGCGATAGGAAAATACGCGCTAACCGCGCTTATCGCTGGAACTTAACGCCTGAAAAAAACTTGCCTTAACCATCTTGTCAATGGGGGGTGGATTGTTGAGTTAAGTATACACTTGCCTATTAGCAAGCTTTTCATTAGCGCTGGAATTCTCACGCTATTGCTGGTTCTACACGCTATCGCTGGATTTCCTATCGCCTTTGCGATACGCGTTGCTAATAGCGCGCTATCACGGCGAGGAAATCCAGCGATAGCTGGCGATAAAAAAAACAGCGCTAAGCGCGCTTTGCGATAATTATCGCAATTCTTTGATAATATGCCCCTTTGTCTATAATCAGCCCTGCTCCACTAACGCTCACCAATTGGTATTGTAGAATGTTGCTTTGTTTGATGACATCTGCTGGGGTTTTGAGATTCATTGTGACCGGAGGTCAAAGTCTGAAGAAGGAGGTTCCCAAGCTTTCTTAAAATTTGAACAAAACAGCTGTCATGTTGTTTGTTATTAAAAGTCAACATTTCCCGATGGGTTGGGTTGCCTCAGGTAGAAAAGGAAGAGGGGCGGTCTCCTCTAATGTGAAGTGAGAGTCGGAACAGACAGCAAAAGAAGATAAAAACCTTCTTTCCGTGGTGCCTGCTATCTGAGAGAAATGTAAATGTGTGCAATTGGGTAATCGGCAAATCTAAAGGCTACTTGAGAGCGAGTATAGGCTTTATTTGATAGAATAATTTTAAGGTTTATGGTGGTAAAGGGTTATTTCTTTTTAGGCATACCTTATTACTGTTTCTAGAAAGCGTTGTTTTAATGAAAACCAATTAAAAAAGGTTTGCACAAGATACAGTCTGCTTATTACTAAAACACAACTTTTGAAAGCACTATAAGCACTTAAACACTGAATCTTTTTGCAAATTGTGTAACATCCTATTTATAACATGTGCTGCCTTTCTTATACTATACTACTATGTATAATACATTTTTAAACTGACATATATTTACAGAAATTTCTGCCACAGGCTGCGATGAAAAAGAACCAGAAAGAGTGAGATAGAAAATGTTGGATTAAAGAGGCATGAGATGGAATCAAGTCTATGTACCCTTGGTTTGTGCCACTCCGACTTTCAATGCTGTCTGAGGGCTTCTCAGCAAAACTTTTCTTATTCTCTTACAAATTAAGTACTGTGTACATATGCTGCTGATTGTAACATCGCGCACCGTATTGGCCCTTGATCCTGGTGAAATCATGCTGCTGTGGCACAGCCTGGTTATAAACAACTGTTTGTCAACCTAGTGCTGAACACAAAGCATTTAAAAATTACTTTAAATATGTGGGTACTTACTGTCAGGTACGGAGTACTTACACTTTTTATTGTCTGGCTTCACAACGCAGCTGTTGCCAGACAGTTATGTGAGGATCACTAGTCAGACGCTTTGGCTCCACCCACATGTTCGGAACCAGGAGTACATGTTGCGATTGGGTAGAAATTGTGTGCTTGCCCTCCACAAAGCTGTCATCATTTTGTTTATTTAACCAGATACCCAAGCTTGAACTTTCAGGAGCGCACACGTGACATTGAAATGCTATTAAAGTGTCTTAGATAACTAGTTAATTTATGCTGTTTTTCTCTGATGACAGCACAAATGGGGGAGGGCAGTCATTAACCTGAATTGATTTTTTGGTCTAGCTTGACATTGCAACTATCACCTGCCCTTTTAACCTACACCAATATTATTCTACAGTTCTTTGCTTCCACACAAATACATATCTGTTCCTGTACTATTTACTTGTAATTCTTCACATTGCCATACAACATTCCTTTAAAGCCAAACCTATTGGCATTGCCAATGCTTGTTTAATTTGAAAGGGTGAAGTGCCTGCACTTCTAAACACTGGTGCAATACTTTTCCTGAGAGAGTACCGCCACTTCTCAGTCGTACTTTGGTTGCACTTCTATATTTCCATTAAAATCACTGTTTTTAACTCAAAGACTTACTAGGCCCTAATGTGTTAAACTTCACCAGCCATAAACAAACATCCCCGGATGTTGCGTAGTAGTTTGTGAAAGAGGGTGTATTGTGGGAGCTCATGGGTTGGGATTGCCATTTAGTTATGGGCAAGCAAAAGATATGGTTTAGTGATTAATGCCTATTCCATTACATGTCTCCTCTGTCTCTCGTTTTTTTGATCCACGGTAAACAGTGGATAAATGTATACTTTGATACAGCAGTGTTTGACTCATTAGGGCAATTAAGGAAAAGGCCTACAGCTGCATTTCCTTTGAATCTATCTCCAACCCACATGCACTGTACAAGAGTAAAACAAAAGGTGTATAAACTGTGATCTCGAATGTAATGGAGAAACGTCCTTAAGTGTGTGAAGCGTACATTTTTGTAATCACTGGACACAAAACATTCCACAATTCTGTACATTGCCTTGAGGAAGCTACCTTGCTGGGACTAGGGCCTGTGACATAGAGGTTACAAATAGATCCCGGTCTTTGATCCAGTAATCCACTTTACTTTCTCCCTGGGGTCAGCCTATCCGTGGTCCTCAGGATTCACACAGATTACTAGAATAGGTACAGTTTCCCACTCAGCCTTTTCAATGACATTTCTATATGTGACATGCAGTCTCTGTAGGAAAGTAGGAACTGCTTTTATGGTTACCCCCACTTTTTGCCTGGTGCTAAGCTGTTTTTGACTAGTCTGACTAAGATCCTGCTAATCAGGACCCCAGTCTCTCTGCTTTCTCCCTTAAATGGTTATGTTCAGTACTTCGGTACATCCCAGATTGGATACTGGTGTACCCTTATCACTCCCTAGTATATGGTACTAAGGTACCCAGGGCACAGATACCCCAGAGGTCCCCCATGGGCTGAAGCATGTATTATGCGGCCCATGGGCGACCATTCAAACTGTAACTACAGGCCTGCTATTGCAGCCTGTGTAAGCTGGTGCTTGCACCACTTACGAAAGATATAGGTTTCCTATATCTAGGGTCACTGCACTTAAAACCTATAAGTCACCCCTATAGCAGGCCTTTGCAATCATGAAGGCATGGTGCTTGGTTCTAAGTGTGAGGGTGACCCTGCATGAGCAGGACATCCCTACAGCCAACGGAGTCCATTCTCCCGGGTTGTAAGTGAAGCAGCCTGTTAGACTTCGCATCTTTTGGCGTGTTTCCCCTGAGCTTTTGCTTTCTGACCTCCCGGTTTTGACTCTGTTTGTGCTGGCTTAGTGTTTCTGCACACTTTTCTCACTGCTGATCAGTGGTAAAGTGTAAGTGCTCCCGTGGTAAAATGTGTTATGGATTGGTGTTTCCATGATTGGGTATTTGATTTACTTGTTAGTCCCTAGTAAAGTGCACTGAGTGTGCCAGGGCCTGTAAATCAAATGCTACTAGCGGGCCTGCAGCACTGAATGTGCCACCCACGTGAGTAACCCTGAAAAGGTAACTCAAACCTGCCATTGCAGAGTCTGCGCGCAGTTTCTAACTGCCATGTCGACTTGGCCAGTGCACACACTTGCCAGTCCCTAACCTTCCCTTTTTTTACATGTCAGCCACCCCTAAGGTAGGCCCAAGGTACCCCTGTGGGCAGGGTGCAGTGTATGTGAAAGGTAGGACATGCCCTGGTGTGTGTGGCATGTCCTGATAGTGAATTACTGCCAATTTCGTTTTTCACTATTGCAAGGCTACCTGTTCCCCATAGGACAGAATGGGAAGTTTGTTTATAACACCTTATAAACATAACTGGCCCTTGAAACTAGGTAGGGAAATCAAGTTTAGTATGCCTGAACTCAGAATCTAAAGATGCATCTTTTAGTGAAGGTGATTTTTACATTCTGTGTTTGAAAATACCACTTTTAGAAAGAAGGTATTTTCTTGCTCAGTCATCCCGTGTGGATTGCCTGTCTGGGTTTTGGATGACAGAAGGCTGGGGAGCAGGAGTGGCTCCGGATAGTCTAGGTGGGTCAGGAAAGGGCTGAATAGACCTGGGCTGCATATAGAGTAGGGGGAGGAGATTTCCTTGCAACTGAATGGGCCTGGTCTGCCTCTGACAATGCCGTCTCCACCTCCTGCCAGGAAGCCACACCAGAGAAGGCAGAACCGGTTCTGGCTGGGCACAGACACTCTCTGCCTAAGAGATCAAAGGATTTTGGGATATAAATATTGGGGCCCAGACCCCTGAACTTTAGAACTCTTTTGGACCAAGAAGACTGCCAAGAAGAAGAGCTGGAGAAGCTGTGAGGAGGAACTACCACTTTGCTGTGTGCTTTGCTGTGTTGGCCTGCAGTGGCTGCTTCTGTCTTGGGCAGTGAAAGGACTGGACTGGACTTTCTGCAATCTACTTTTGTGAGTTTCTCCAAGGGCTTGAGGTAGAGCTTGCCCCCCTGTTCAAGAAGTCTCAGGAACAGCAAAGACTTCAAGTTCTTTCTGCCCTCAGCACTGAGGACTGTGTGTTTTGTGCTGCAAAAGAAGAAAAGCAACCCAACACTGTTTACGATGCCGCTGCCGACTCCGTGTCCTGAAGGCACCGCAGAGGGCACCGCCGCAACGCCGCACGTGACCCTGGTCTCACCGACGACGCCTGCTGATGCCGCCACCGAGCCACTGCTCGCACCGCAACCTGTGGGCACCGCACTCCGCTCCGCCTCGCTTCATGACGACGCCTTGGTATCCCCGACGACGCCACTCCATGCCGAAATCTACGCCGCTCCTTGCACCGTGGTTCGAGGGCACCCCTCGTAAAGTTACACGACGCACCGCCCTCATCCCGCACCTCAGCCTTGGCCTACCGATGCCATCGACTCCAGTTCGTCAGCCGACGACAGCGCTTCAGCAACGACGACGCCGCTGCTTGCACCGCGACCTGCCAGCACTGCGACGAGCACCGCATTCACTTCGCACCGCGACCCTGGTCTCACCGACGACGCCATCTGATGCTGCCACCGAGCCGCTGCTCGCACCGCGACCGGAGGGCACCGCACGCCGCACCGCTGCACTTCGTACCGCAGCACCCTACGCCTGCCGACGCCAGCGCTCCTGACTTCAACAGAGAGGAGTTCGATCTGCAACGCGTGTGACTTCGAGGGCTCCGACGACTCCTGCACCGACCTCCGGAACCGAAGCCTGCGGACGCCGTGCTTTCGGAAGCTCCACGACAGGTCGCTGACGCCCTGCATTTCTAAAAGGTACTGTTTGCGGGTCTTCCCGACACCGTAGCTGTCCCGCGACGCCGCGGTCAGCCAGAACTGTTTGGATTTGTTTGTTCACGACGCCGCGATAGCCCCAGACGGAGCTATTGACATCAAGGAACTGTTTTTCAAGCATATTTTGATAACTGAAGAGTCTTAAGTACTGTATTGTGGATTTTTATCGTTTTTGGTCTTGTCTTAAGTATATAAAAATATTGGATATTTTTCTAAACTGGTGTGGTGTCCTTTTGTAGTGCTTACACTGTATTACTGTTGGTTATGTGCAAATGCTTTACACACTGCCTCTAAGATAAGCCTGACTGCTCGTGCTAAGCTACCAAGGGAGTGAGCAGGGGTTATTTTAGGAGTGTAACTCCCTTATCCTGACTAGAGTGGTGGTTTCTGCCTGGCTTTGGCACATGCCTCAGCCTACCAAAAATCCAATTTCTAATATTGGTTGTCAGCGCGTGAGGATAGGACTTGCGTTTGCACTTGACTCACAGTGATTGGTGTGCACTACTACCATATCGCAGACCATTACGTGCCACATACTGGTTCTTTTTCTTTTTGGCCTATTTTTGATCTTGCCAGAGTTGAACTTGCTACTTCATCATGCCTGAATCAAGAGCATCATCTATTGCATCCCTGGAAATTTGCCTTTGAGGAGGATAGGTTGGAATCCTACAATGTTAGGGAATTGGAATCAATTTGCAAAAACCTAAAAGTCCAAGTCAGAGGCCTCACTAGGAAGGAGGAGCTACAAAAGGCGCTGAGGGCCTGGGTAGCAGCCAGACATGTCAGCGAGCAGTCTGGTGATCTCAGTGGAGAGGCGGAGGAGCCTATTCCAAGGAGGATGTGCTTTTGGGAGGGGGGAACCCTCCAGGCCAGGCAGCAGTGGCCTGTCCCCAGAGGAGCAGGAGGACAGGCGGGAAGCAAGGAAGTTTGAGTTGGAGAAACTCAGGATGGAAAGTGAAAGGGAGGATAAAAGAATAGCCATGGAGGAAAGGAAGATGATCTTAGATCATGAGCGAAGTCTTAAAGAGCTGGAGCTAAGGAATAGAGCCAGTTCAGATGGTGGCAGCAACTCGTCAAGACAGGCAGACAGAATTGTGCACATCCCAAAGAATGTAGGCAAAGAATTCAAGAAGGGGGATGACATACAAAGGTAGTTTCAGGGTTACGAGGCAGCGATACACATGAATGGGGTCCCTGAGGAGAATTGCGGAGCAGGATTGTGGCCTCTCTTCCCAGAAGAAGCAAGGGAAACTTTGATAGCTTTGGGTAAGGGGTATCACCTCACCTATCCAGACATGAAGGACGCCCTTCTCACTAAGTATGGTCTCACTCCTGAAAAGTACAGGGATCAGTTCAGGTCCAGTAAGAAGTCTGATGCCAACACTTGGTTGGAATGTGTGGATGTGTTTTGCCGGTCACTGGATGGCTGGGTGAAGGGAAGTAATGTGACAGATTATCAGGGGCTCTACAATTTGATTGCATGGGAGCACTTGTCTAGTCTATGTTTTGCAGATCTGCGCCAGCACCTAGTTGATAGTAAGCTGACTGACCCCAGGAAGCTTGCTATGGAGCGGACCGCTGGGTGAGTACCCGGGTCCACAAGAAAGCGTTTGGGGGAGACTCAGCCAAAGGTGGGCAGGGTCCCCAGCAGAAAAGTGGGGGGGACAAGGGTAAAGCACAGGAGTTCTCTAAAGGGCCCTAAACTAACACCCAGGGTAAAGGTTCCCATCGCCCCGGAGATAAGAAACAAGGGGTCTCTTCAGGGAAGCCTGCTGAGACCAGCCCCCGCAAGTGTTTTGCATGTGACCAAGTGGGACACATGAAGGGGGACCCCAAGTGCCCGAAGGGGGCACAGCCACCCACCGGTGGGCAATCCAAGGTGTTGGCTAGTGTAGCGCTTGGGGAGGAGGAGTACCCACAGGAGGATGGGGATCCTGCAGAAATGACCCTCGTCTCACTAGGGGACAGTGAGATGGTCCCAGGAAACCAGGTGCCCCCTAACACAAAGAAATACAGCACCTGGGTGACCATTAATGGGAAAAGGGTAGAGGCTCTCAGAGATACTGGAGCCAGTGTGACCTCAGTCCGGTGTCACCTGGTCTCTGAGAAGCAGGTAGTCCCAGGGGCATTCCATCAAGTAATTGCTGTAGACAATTCAGAGCGCCAGTGTCTGGTGGCGCAGGTTCCCTTCGAGTGGGGGGGGGGGGGTTGTAGGAGAGTAGGATCTGCTTCACATGAGTACCCCCACTTTTTGCTGATGCTTCACTGTTTTTTGACCTTAGTCTGGCTGGGGCCCTGCTAATCAGAACCCCAGCCTAGCTGCTTCCTCTCTAAAATGGTTTCCATGTGCCTTAGGCACATCTCTAATTGGAATCTGGAGTGCCCTTATAAGTCCCTAGTATATGGTATACTATGTACCAAGGGCATAGGTACCTCAGAGGCCTACCAGGGGCTGCAGCATGTATTATGTCACCCCTGGAAGGCCATCCAAAATGACACCACAGGTCTGCTACTGCAGCCTGGGTAAGGTGGTGCATGCACCCCTTACTGTGATATAGGTTACCTGTATCACTACATACCTGCACACATATAAACCTATAAGTCACTCCTATGGCAGGCCTTGTCAATCCTGAAGGCAGAGTGCATGGTTCCTATGTGAGAGGGTGCCCCTGCATGAGCAGGGCCCCTCTGCAGCGGTCGGAGACCCTTCTCTGATGCTGTTTGTAGTGCAGCCTGACCATATACTCTTAAGTGCATTATAACCTCGCGTTAAATGCTAACTTTGGGATGGCTGCACCGAAACATGTCGTGTTTGGTGTCAAACATCTTGGAATACTATCCCCCCGCCAATTCTGGCGGCGGGGGTAGCATTCCACCCTTCTAGAGGGAGAGACATGTTAACCCTGGCTTGCCCGGTAACTTCTTTCCAAAGCCCCAGCATCACAAAATGGATGCTGCTGCCACAGACACAAGTCTGGCCTCCTGCTGCTGACCGAAACTCCGGCAGGGGAGGCCTGGACAATAGGTTTCCTGTCACAGGGAGGTGTAACCACCTCCCCAGACAGGATAATGTGTATTGGGGCTGGGCGGGAGCACTCTCTGGTGCTTTGAAGTCCTGCACTGGGGGCACACTTGGTGTCCCTGTGCATACCCCAGTTCAAACCGGATCAGGGGCTTCCAGCCCCTGCTTTGGCGCGAACTGGACAAAGGGAAAGGGGTGTAGCCACCCCTCTGCCCTGACCCACCCATAGGTGGGGCCACAGAGTAAGTCCAACCCCTAAACTTAGTATAAGTATAGGAACCCAGTCCTTAGGACTTTAGATTATCCCTGGACGAAACTCTGATACAAAATCCTGGACCTTCGACGCTCTACTTCAAGATTAGAGGACTGAAGAATCTCCCTTGGGGTCAAGGAGTGACTCCCCTGCTTGGCAGGCACCAAAGAAGCATCTGTCCGGTCTGCATCTCTGAAGCTCCCGTCGGACGCCGAAGTCTTTGCATCACCAGAGGTGGATTTCCAGACTTCCCCGAGGCTGCCCTGAGTCCCCAGCAAAGCTGAGGCCCGTAGCTGTCGTGGGTAACGTGGGACCGTGACCCCTGAACACCGAGCACATTTGCAAGTGCATCCTCTTCCTGGATGCCCACGAAGTTGTGCTTTGGGCTCCGAGTAGCCCCAGCCTCCAGCACTAGCTGCACCGAAGATCACTGGCCTCCACTCCACGAGTGTCCTGTGAGCCAGCTCCACGTGCACCGTCTCGAGGCTCCTTTGCGGTCGCTAGCCCATTGGCTAGTAGCCCTTCACGAAGGCCAATCCTTTTCTTCTTGGGCTCCCTCGTTGCTCCAGGCTTGCCCTCACTTACCCTTACTGGGTGAGTTCCTCAGATTTTGCTGGTCTGCACCATTGTCAATCTTCACCTTCATCATGACTTGCCGTTGCCAAGGCTTGTTGGGTCCAATCCGGTCGCCGACACCTCAGCTCTCAACAGACATTGTGTACCAGCCCGAATCCTGCTCCTGGTTACCAACAACACCTCCTGGATCTTGTGGCTGAAGAGTCAAGATGACTGTCAACCTACCTGAAGCACCCGACATCGGTGGGCATCTGCTCATCGCCTTCCTGGTCACTGGCTAGTGACCCAGACTCTGTCCCCTCTGCTTTCAGGTTCTTCAGATCTCCGATCCACTCTTGGATCCACCCGGACACTTTCCACTTGGTCGCCAGCAGCACTTTGCAGCAGATCGCCATTCAAATCGACGACGAAACCCGACCCCGAAAGGCTTCCCTGGGTGAGGTAACACGAGTACTCCGGTGCTCCCGTGGGTAGAGACTCTAGAACGACCTAGTTCTCAAAGGGTTTGCTCCAAGTCCTTCTTTAAGTGTCCATTTTCTTTAAATCCCTGATCGCGACTTTCCCCATAGAAGTTAACGGTGATTCGCGGCTGTGTTTACACACTGCACGCGTCCCCCGTGGGTCCCCTGTGTCACTACCTTGGGTGGTTCCTTGTGGTCCAAGCACTTCTACAGGCTCTAGGCCTAGTTTCTAGCTCAGTCGTGGTTCTTATACCACTTTATTGGTATATGGTTTGGTACGCCCCTAGGGCCCAAACGTGTATTTGTGCTTTTACTGTGTTTAAATAACTTATAACTTATGTATTTCGAACTCTAGCCTCATAAAGAGACTAGAGGGGTGTGTTTAGCAATAAATACATATATTTTGAATATATACCTGGTGTGGTGCTCTTTCATTTGGTCACTCAAGAGATTATAGACTGGTAAAACAAGCTGCTTTACATTCCTTCAAGACTTAGCCTGAAGGCTGCTCTCCATAGCTACCACTAGGATAGCTTTCAATAAAGGTTGTCTTTAACCTATCTCCAATAAGGGGTTGTTTGGACTGGTGCAAGGTGCCCACTATAATTAGTGGACAGCATATACCAGGCCAACTTCTCACATTGGTGTGCAGCGTGTGGGATTCCAGCTTGCTATTGTTTTACCAGATAATCTCAATTGAATTGATCAACTGAAAACCACTAAAGGTACCTAAGGTACATATAATCTAAGTTTACTATACAGTAAGTTCTACTGAACTTAGAGTTGTGTGTTAAGGGATAGCACAACCCTTTCTACAACTCAAGAGAGTTTAGTAGGCCACACTAGAGTAGGTAGTGCATACACCACACCACACTAGTAATGTCTTCAAAGTCAGGACCTAGAGAGTCCTTGCCAGAAGCCAATGGGCTTCTTCCCTCCAAGTATGATACACTCCCATTCTTGGAATTGAGAGCATTATGCAATATGAGGAAACTGAAGACAGGCCAAAGTCCCACCACCCAACATCTGAGAGAGATGTTAGAGGCTTATGATCTCAGCAGGCCCTTAGGGACTGAAGGGGTAGGAGCAGAGGGTGGGGCAGAAGAAGAGGATGGGGGCAGGGGTAGCAAAACCCCCACTCCCCCCTCTGAAACTGACCAGGAAGGTGAAAATGACCTTGACCTGGATAACCCAATCCCTCCTGTGGAAGATGAGGAGGAGGATCAGAATGACCTCCACTTTGTCCCTCCAGGAAGGATTATGAGTGTGCCTAGAAGGGCTAGATCTCCTTCTCAGGAGTCTAACCACTCTAGCACCTCAGTAGGGACCTCTGTCTCCTCTCATAGGAGGGAATCCTCTCATGAGAGGAGAAAGAGGCTGATTCAGTATGAGGAAGCTCAGCTTGAACTCAGAAAACAGCAATTGGCCCTAGACAGGGAGTCCCTAGATCTCTTTAGAGAGAGAAAAAAGTTGGGACTAGAGTCCCATGGTGGCAGCAAATCCCCTAAAGATAGGGAAAGGTCCTATGACCATAGGAACCTGAGCAAGATTGTCCCTCCCTACCAGAGTGGGGATGACATCCACAAGTGGATAACTGCACTGGAGAGGGCCTGTAAAGTACAGAGGGTCCCTCAGGAGCAGTGGGCAGCAATCTTGTGGCTCTCCTTTGCAGACAAAGGTAGAGATAAGCTCCTCACTGTAAGAGAAGAGGATGCTGATGATTACCAAGTCCTGAAGAGTGCCCTGATAGATGGGTTTGGCCTAACCACTGAGCAATACAGGTTAAAGTTCAGAGATACCCAAAAGGCACAGACACAGGACTGGGTGGATTTTGTAGATTGTGCTACTAAGGCTCTGGAAGGCTGGTTACTTGGCAGTAAGGTGTGTGACTTCAAAGGATTGTATAATTTAATCATGAGGGAGCAGATTCTTAATAACTGTCAGAATCAGTTGCTACATCAGTACCTGGTTGACTCTGATCTGACCTCTCCCCAAGAATTGGGAAAGAAGGCAGACAAATGGGTCAGAACCAGGGTGAAGCAGAAGGTACAGAACCAAGGTGGTGACCAGAAGAAGCAAGATTCCAAAAACTCTGACAAGGGTGGGGAAAGAGGTAAAGACCAGAAGTCTTCTCAAGGTCCCCAAAAATCTGCATCTGGTGGGGAATCCCAATCTACAAAAGGAAAAGGCCAAAAGAAACCATGGTGCAAAATCTGTAAGCAGAAGACTCACCGGACAAGTGATTGCACCAAGTCCAAAGACTCTAATCCAGCCACCATTGCCCCTAAGGCAACTGTTCCCCCTAGTCCAGCTACAAATGGTGGTGGAAACACTCAGAATAAGGGTTTAGTAGGGTTGACCCTGGGTACTGAGATGGGCTCTGGCCTAGTCAGAGTGCCAACTCAGGCTGTCCTAGTCTGTGATGGGGGCATGGATATTCCCCCTTAGTGAGTCCCAATAATTTGGGCAAATACAGACAGCAGCCTTTAATTAATGGAAGAGAGGCTTTGCATTCAGGGACACAGGAGAAAGTGTCACCATGGTGACAAAAGATCTTGTGGATCCTGGGCAGATTATACTTGGTGAAATGTACCAAGTGACCAATGCTAGCAATGTCAGAACAGACCATTCTCTGGCAGTTGTTAACTTCTCCTGGGGAGGGGTAACTGGCCTTAAGAAGGTTGTGGTGAGTGCAGACCTACCAGTCGAATGCTTGCTTGGCAATGATCTTGAAACCTCAGCTTGGGCAGAGGTGGAGCTCAGGAAACATGCCGAAATGCTAGGGATCCCTGCACATGTCTTTGCTGTGACTAGGTCACAGGCAAAAATGTCAAAAGCTGAACAGGCCCTGGATTCTGGAATAATGGACCAGGTGCCTCCCAAGAGGAGGAGAAGTAGGGTTAAGGCAGTGCCTTCCCCTTGGCTCAGGAAGCAGATCAGTCTTTTGAGGAAGATGATCTCAGGCCTGAAGAAGGAACTGTCCCAGAGGAGCTTGAACCTGATCAGGTTGAGTTCTTGGGGACAGGGGGCCCTTCCAGGGCAGATCTGAGCCAGGAGCAGCTGAACTGCCCCTCTCTTGAACCCATCAGACAGCAAGCTGCTGCTGAGGCTGCTGGGAATGCTAGTGGCACCCATAAGATATATTGGGATGATGGACTCCTGTACTCAGAGAGTAGAGACCCCAAGCCTGGAGCAGCCAGGAGGTTGGTTATACCTCTGAAGTTCAGGGGCTTCCTATTGACACTAGCCCATGATATTCCTTTAGCAGGTCACCTGGGCCAGAACAAGACTTGGGACAGGATTGTCCCTCACTTTCACTGGCCCCACATGTCTGAAGACACAAAGGAGTTTTGTCGCTCCTGTGTAACCTGCCAAGCCAGTGGGAAGGCAGGTGGCACCACAAAGACCCCCCTGATATCACTACCTGTGGTGGGGGTTCCCTTTGAGAGGGTGGGGATTGACATAGTTGGTCCCATGGATCCCCAAACAGCATCTGGGCACAGGTTTATCCTGGTGGTGGTGGACCATGCCACCAGGTACCCAGAAGCCATTCCCCTTAGGACCACTACAGCACCTGTGGTGGCAAGGGCCCTCCTGGGAATTTTCTCAAGAGTGGGCTTTCCTAAGGAGGTAGTATCTGACAGAGGTGCAAACTGTATGTCCAGTTACTTGACTGCAATGTGGAAGGAGTGTGGAGTGACTTATAAGTTCACCGCACCCTATCACCCACAATGCAATGGTTTAGTTGAGAGATTCAACAAAACCTTGAAGGGCATGATTAAAGGGCTCCCAGAAAAGCTTAGGCGAAGATGGGACATACTCTTGCCCTGCCTTTTATTTGCATACAGGGAGGTGCCTCAAAAGGGGGTTGGCTACAGCCCTTTTGAACTTTTGTTTGGCCATCCTGTCAGGGGTCCATTGTGTCTGGTGAAGGAAGGTTGGGAGTTACCTCTCAAACCCCTAAACAGGACATAGTGGACCATGTACTTGGTCTCCGCTCCAGGATGGCTGAGTACATGAAAAAGGCAACCAAAAACCTTGAGGCTAGCCAGGAATTACAGAAAGCCTGGCATGACCAAAGGCTGTGCTGACTGTTTACCAGCCAGGGCAGAAGGTGTGGGTGTTGGAGCCAGTGGCCCCAGCAGCCCTCCAAGACAAGTGGAGTGGCCCCCATACAATTGTTGAGCAGAAGGGAGAGGTTACCTATCTGGTAGACATGGGAACTCCCAGGAGCCCCCACAGGGTGCTCCATGTCAACAGGCTGAAGCCATATGTAGACAGGGCTGACATGGGCTTGCTCATGGCAACTGATGAGGGACAGGAGGAAGAGAGTGACCCTCTCCCTGACCTGCTCTCACAGAACCCTGATGATGGGTCAGTAGATGGTGTAGCCTTGGCAGGCAGCCTCACTGCCCAGCAGCAAACTGATTGTAGACAGGTGCTCAATCAGTTCAGACACATGTTTTCTCTGACTCCAAGTCAGACCACCTGGTGCACTCATGAAGTGGACACTGGGGACAGTCTGCCTGTTAAAAGTAAGATTTACAGGCAACCTGACCAAGTCAGGGACTGTATCAGGACAGAAGTCCAGAAAATGTTGGAGCTGGGTGTCATTGAGCCTTCAGATAGCCCTTGGGCTAGTCCAGTGGTCCTGGTGCCAAAACCTCACACCAAAGATGGTAAGAGAGAAATGAGGTTTTGTGTGGACTACAGAGGCCTCAATGCAGTCACTAGGACTGATGCCCATCCAATCCCCAGGGCAGATGAGCTAATAGACACTTTGGCCTCAGCCAAGTATCTAAGCACATTTGACCTAACAGCTGGCTACTGGCAGATCAGACTAGCTGATGATGCAAAGCCAAAAACTGCATTTTCTACCCCTGGTGGGCTTTACCAATTTGTGGTGATGCCCTTTGGTTTGAAGAATGCGCCTGCCACTTTTCAGAGGTTGGTGAACACAGTCCTTACAGGTCTGGAAGCCTATAGTGCAGCATATCTAGATGATATTGCTGTCTTTAGCTCCACCTGGGAGGATCACCTGGTCCACCTCAGAAATGTTTTGGAGGCCCTGCAGAAGGCAGGCCTCACTATCAAGGCCACAAAGTGCCTGATAGGGCAGAGTCAGGTTGTGTACCTGGGCCACCTTGTGGGTGGAGACCAGGTCCAACCATTGCAGAGAAAAATCCAGACCATCATGGACTGGGTTGCTCCAACTGCCCAGACTCAGGTGAGAGCCTTCTTAGGCCTGATTGGGTACTACAGAAGATTTGTCAAGGGGTATGGATCAATAGTGACACCCCTGAATGACTTAACCTCTAAGAAAATGCCCAAAAAGGTTCAGTGGACAGTTAGCTGTCAAAAGGCATTTGATGACTTGAAGCAGGCCATGTGCACTGCTCCCATTCTGCAGAGTCCTGATTACTCCAAAAAGTTCATTGTGCAAACAGATGCATCTGAGTTGGGGGTAGGGGCTGTACTATCACAGTTGAATGATGAAGGTCAGGATCAGCCAGTAGCTTTTATTAGCAGAAGGCTGACCCCCAGAGAGAAACGTTGGTCAGCCATTGAGAGGGAGGCCTTTGCTGTGGTTTGGGCTCTGAAGAAGCTGAGGCCATACTTGTTTGGCACTCACTTCCTTGTTCAGACAGACCATAAGCCCCTCTTATGGCTAAAACAGATGAAGGGTGAAAACCCCAAACTTTTGAGGTGGTCCATTTCCCTACAGGGGATGGACTATTCAGTGGAACATAGACCTGGGAGTAACCATGCCAATGCAGATGGACTCTCCAGATATTTCCACTTAGAACATGAACTTAACTGGTCAAGGTTAGTTTAATGTCCATGCGTTTGGGGAGGGGGTTGTGTAGGAGAGTAGGATCTGCCTCTTATGGTTACCCCCACTTTTTGCTGATGTCTCACTGTTTTTCGACTTTAGTCTGGCTGGGGCCCTGCTATCCAGGACCCCAGCCTAGCTGCTTCCTCTCTAAATTGATTCCATGTACCTTGAGTACACTTCAGATTGGATTCTGGGGTGCCCTTATAAGTCCCTAGTATATGGTATACTATGTACCAAGGGCATAGGTATCCCAGAGGCCTACCAGGGGCTGAAGCATGTATTGTGCCACCCCTGGAAGGCCATCCAAAATGACACCACAGAACTGCTACTGCAGCCTGAGTGAGGTGGTGCATGCACCCCTTGCAGAGATATAGGTTCACTATATCTCACCTATCACTGCACATAGAAACCTATCAGTCACCCCTATGGCAGGCCTTATCAATCCTGAAGGCAGGGTGCTTGGTTATATGTGAGTGGGTGCCCCTGCATGAGCAGAGCCCCTCTGCAGCCCTCAGAATCTCCTCTCCGGGGTTGTCTGTGGTGCAGCCTGACCATATACTCTTAAGTGCATTATATCCTTGCGGTAAATGCTAACTTTGGGATGGCTGCACGGAAACATGTCGTGTTTGGTGTCAAACACCTTGGAATCATACCCCCACACCTGTAACTGGTGTGGGAGTATGATCCCACCCTTCTAGAGGGAGAGACATGACAGCACCGGTATACCCGGTACCAACTAAACAGAGCCTGGCATCACAAAATGGATGCTGCAGCCACAGACACGAGTCTGGCCTCCTTCTGCTGACCGAAACTCCGGCAGGGGAGGCCTGGACAATAGGTTTCCTGTCTCAGGGAGGTGTTACCACCTCCCAGACAGGCCTTAGTGGATTGGGGCTGGGTGGGTGCACTCCAAGAGTGCTTTGAAGTCCTGCACTGGGGGCACATTTGGTGTCCTCGTGCATACCCCAGTTCAAACCGGTTGCAGGGGCAGCCAGCCCCTGCTCTGGTGCGAAACTGGACAAAGGAAATGGGTGTAGCCACCCCTCTTTCCAAACCCTCCCATCGGTGGGTCCACAGAGTTAGTCCAACCCTTTTCTTAGGTATAAGTAAGGAACCCCTGGCAACAGGACTTTAGATATCCCTGGACGAAACTCTGCAACTGAATCCTGGAACTTCGACGCTCTACTAAAGACTAGAGGACTGAAGAAATCTCCCTTGGGGTCAAGGAGTGACTCCCCTGCTTGGCAGGCACCAACAAAGCATTTGATGGGCTGCATCTCCGAAGCTCCCGCCGGACTCCGAAGTACTTGCAGCCCAGGAAGAGAATTTTCAGACTTCTCAGAGGCCGACCCGAGTCCCCAGCAAAGCTGAGACCCGCAGCCCTCACGAGTGACGTGGAACCAGAACCCCTGGACACCGTGCACATTTGCTGGTGCATCAACTTCTCGATGACCCTTGAAGTCTTGCTTTGGATTACTTGTAGCCCAGGCCCCGAGCACCATTTGCACCGAAGATTGTGAGCCTACACTCCACGAGTGTTCCGTGGGCCCGCTTCTTGCATTTCCGCTTGAGGCTCCTTCACGATCCCTGGTCCGTCGACTGGTGGGTCCCTGTGAAGGCAACTCTGATTTTCTTTGGGCGTTTCTGGTTGCTCCAGACGTGCCCTAACTCTCCACCGAGTGGTGAGTCCCTCAGGCCTTGCTGGTCTGCACCGAAGCATCTTTCTTCTTTCTGCGTGGGTTGCTGTTGCCAAGGCTTAGTGTGTTTAATCCGGACACCAACGCTGCAGCACTCGACATCCTTTGTGGGACAGCTCGAATCCATCTCCTGGTTGTCGTCGACGCCTCCTGGTCCTCGTGGCTGAAGAGTCAAGCTTCACCTCTTTCACCTGAAGCACCCAACATCGGTGGGCATTCGACTATCGTGCCCCTGGTCACTGGCAAGTGACCCAGACTCTGTCCCCTCTGCTTTCAGGTTCTTCTCATCTCTGATCCAGGCTTGGATCTCTTCGGACACTTCGCATCTTCCCGGCAGCAGCACTTTGTTGCGGCTGCCATTGAAATCGACGCCGCGACCCGACACCATTCGACACCTATGCACCCGGCTTCCCTGGGTGAGGTAACTCGAGTACTCCGGTGCTCCCGTGGGTGTTAACCCTAGAACTGTATAAGTCCAAGAGGGTTTGGTCCTAGTCCATTTCTAAGTGTCCTTAAACTCTAAAACTCTTACCGTGACTTTCCCATAGACTTTAACGGAGCTCGCGGCTGTGTTCACACACTGCACACAGCCCCCATGGGTCCCCTGTGTCACTACCTTGGGTGGTTCCTTGGGGTCTCAGCGATTCTACAGGCTCTAGGCCTTGTGTCTACTTAAGTCGTGGTTCTTATACCACTTTCTTAATATATGGTTTGGTACGCCCCTAGGGCTAATCGTATATTGTGCTAATTTACTGTGCTATTTGACTTGTAACTTGTGTACCTTGACCTCTAGCCTCATAAAGAGACTATTGGGTAGTGTTTAGTAATAGATACATATATTTTATATATATACCTGGTGCGGTTCTCCTTTCATTTGGTCATTCACGAGATTATAACTGGTAAAACAACAGCTTAACACTCCTTCAAGACTTAGCCTGAAGGCTGCTCTCCATAGCTACCACTAGGATAGCTTTCAATAAAGGTTGTCTGTAAACCTATAATCAATAAAGGTCGTTTGGACTGGTGCAAGGTGCCCACTATAATTAGTGGACAGCATATGCCAGGCCAACTTCTCACACCGGTGACAGCCCTCCTGTGAAGCACAAGATTTACAGGTTAACTGACCGGGTCAGGGCCAGCATTAAAGAGGAGGTCTCTAAGATGTTGGCCTTAGGAGTGATCAAGCCTTCCAACAGTCCTTGGGCCAGCCCAGTGGTCTTGGTCCCAAAGGCTGCTGCACCCGGTGCCACTCCAGAACTGCGGTTTTGTGTGGACTACCGTGGGCTCAATGCCGTCACCAGGACTGACGCACACCCCATCCCCAGAGCTGATGAGCTCATTGATCGGTTGGGAGCTGCCAAGTTCCTCAGCACGTTTGATTTAACGTCTGGGTACTGGCAGATAGCCTTAACCGATGGGGCCAAGGAGAGGTCTGCATTTTCAACCCCAGAAGGACAATACCAGTTCCGGGTGATGGACTTTGGGTTGAAGAATGCCCCTGCCACCTTTCAGAGGTTGGTCAACCAGGTGTTTCATCACCGGCACCAGCATTGTTCCACCGGGGGGGGGGGGGGACTTCAGCCCCCAGACTGCCCTGCTGCCTGTTGCGCCTGGAGGCGCTGTCATCATCCTGCGCGCCCGGAGGCGCATAAATCCGCTTGTGGCTCCCGCTTCACGGGCGAAGCCCGGGCCAAGGGCGGGCCCGTCCTTGGCCGTCAGTGACCGGAAGAGGACGGGCTGGGCCACCCCTCTGACACCTGCCCTTCGGGCTTGGATTACATCGGCGATACCCCTCCAGTGGTAGAGGTACTGTGTGTCCTTTTCTATTGTCCCCTCATTTGCTTCTGTGTGATGGACCGAGCTGGATCTTGATCGTCGAAATTCAACGCTACCCCTACGGACTGCTAATTGGCGCATGGAACATTGGGTGCATGGTTTAATGTACCAAACATTGGCCAGCCTGTGGTGATAGTCTTTGTCCTAGTCCTGGTGCCTGTTTTTATTCATTTTGTTTTTTGTTTTTCTTTGTTTGTTTGTTTGTTCATACTTGAATTATGGGAAAAAGAAAGTCTATAGAAGGCAGTGGGGGCGGAGGCGAAGAGGGCAATAGTGCTAGACCGCGCAAGGGAAGAAAAGCTAGAAAGGTATCCAAACTAGCTGGCAATAATTGTGTAATGGACAGGATTGACACGCTCATTGAAGAGTGTGAGGATATACTAGCAGATGACTCAAACGTGAGAGTAGGTAGGAAAAAGACCCCATCCAGTTCTACACTAACTAATAGTGGAAGCCCAAAAAAACACGTTGCTATCCCGGACATGTTCCTCAAAACACATAAAAAAGGGTCTGTTCCTAAAATTGGCGATTTGGAACAGATTCAGGGAAAGACGGGCGGTCCCTCTTCCTGCAAATCCCACCCTAGCCCTTCTATCACAGCAGAAGATATTAATCTCTCCAGCCCTCCTATCACAATAGAAGATAATAATCCCCATCATATTGATCCTCTAATCATATGTACAAACAGGTATACAGTGTTATCCATCGCCACAGAGGAAGCGACGCCCCAGGTACCTGTGGCACCCCTTGTAAATACAATAGGGACGATAGAGACTCACACTACAGACCCCCAGGAAGTAATCGTGCTGGTGCAATCGTTAAGGGCTGAAATAGGGGTTATGAAAGCGGTGATTGAGGATCTTTCCATAATGGTTAGACTTTTAATGAAAAAGAATCCTTCTTGCCCTGAATGCACTAACATCCGACCTACTAATCCCTTACCACCTAGACAAACATCTGATGCAGTGAGAGAATATGTTAATCCCCAAAACGGGGGCATGAACATAGGTGACCGGCTGTATTCTGAGGTGGTGAAGCCTAAAAAGTTGGCACCATTATTACCTACCCCCAAATGGACGCATGATACTAACACTAATGTTACTGCCTACCACACTGTAAACTCGAACATAACAGAAAACCTAAAAAACCATCCTCCGGGTGGTAGAGGGACCTACCCTCTCCAGCTTCAAAACTTGCAGAGTAGCACCCACACGTGGTGGGGCGACAGAATGCAAACAAAGCATCCAGCATGCACAGAATCTATATGGTAAACGTCCCCAAGTTAGATACCAGCAAAGGTTTAGAACATGCGGATTCTCTAACAAATAAAGCCATTCACTGGATTAGGCACGTTAGGGGTTGCCGCTCTGTGATTAGGGAGGACATTATTAGGGCGCGCAGACTTTCTTTTCCCAACCAACCGACAGACTGTATTGAACTCACCCTCAGTAGGAAGGATCTAGTCGATAATCTCTTTGCCCTCGAGTTTCGTACCTGTTCCCCCGATTCATCATTTATACAGTTTCGACAGGCCCCGCTGAGTAGTCAGCCTAGGGACCCCATTGGACAGTCACCAACAATGTGGCTGGGTTGTTCCACATTGGAGAATATTGACTGACTAGGAGGCTCGTTCATAACAAGAGTAGGTGACACGGGAGACACACTAAACAACAGGGTTAGTCCGCCTATTACTTACATTTTTGGTACTGACGAGGATGGGTGCGCTGGGCTCTCAGGAAGGAATAACACACCTCCACTTTTAAAGGAGAGTTACAGGGAAACTAGCTGTATGCATCCTGTGGACCTAGTGGGCCCATCACTGTCTTGCAATGTTTCCAAAAGGGGAACTTTTTTATCGTGGAATATAGCAGGGTTGGGTTCAAAATAATTTTCCCCGGAGTGGCATGCCTTTATCGAAGGTTACGACATTTGCCTTTTTCAAGAAACTTGGCTCATGGCTCCACAATTTCACGTAGGATATCTAAACTATCACATTCCAGCCGTGAGAGGGAATAAAGGTCGCCCTTCAGGGGGATTGACAATCTGGGTGCGACAAGAACTAGGCATCACCATAGAGGAGCTCCCGATTATGAATAATGACATCCAGTCTTTACGCCTGAAACTTGACCCCCTGGAGTACGTAGACATCTATAATGTATATGCGAGAGGAACTAGCGGGAGGAAGTCGGAAGTTATAGCGGCGCTCGACGACCTCCTCGATAAATACTCAGCAGATACTAATGTCATCATTGCGTGTGATTTTAATACCACTTTTGAGCCCCTTGATAACGAGGAAAGCAACCTCTTAGAGGAAGAAGATGTGCAGTGGGCCATACCGAAGTTGGAGCTCGCACCCATAAAAAAATGGACTGATGTGGCCATACAGATTAATTCCATCTGCCTAGGAAAGGGCTTACGCGCTGCAAATGGCAGGACCCCATTAGATAGATTAGGGGCATACACCTTTAGTAATGGATCAATGGCTAGTCGTATAGACTATATACTAATTTGTCTGAATCTATGGCACACACTTGTTGATATGGTAGTCAAGGATCGGTTGGAGAGTGACCACAACCCCTTGTGTGCAATTTTGGGTTTGTGGCGACAGCGGATATCCACACAGAATAGGCACGACCTCTATCCCTGTGAAGTAGTCCCCACCAACGACATGAGGCGTCTAAAATGGACAAGATTAGTAGAAAAGCCCGAATCCACAGCTAACATTACTAAGGAAATAGATAATGCTTTGATAGAGCTAGAGTCTATTACGGCTATGAATGCAGCAGCAGAGCTTACCACCCAGATCCACAACAAATTGTTTACTCATTTGCGCACACATTTTTTTAAGAGTTGCAAGCCTAACAAAATAGCAAAGAAGAAAGACAGCTCCTGGTTCAATAAGGAATGTAGGCAGGCTAGAGAATCACTTGGGGACGCAATCAAAAAGGGGGAGCCCGCTACAGTGCGAGTAGCCAGACAGGTTTATAAGAACACCCAGAAAAAAGCCAAAAAATCATGGGATGAGAAAAGATGGCAGGACCTCAGGGAGGCGTGCTCCCAGAGCGATAGTAAAACGTTTTGGAATATAGTAAAGTGGGATAGAGGAGGCCAGCCGGAAAACCCACACAACTATGTAGCACAGGAAGATTGGGTCAAATTCTTCAAACCACAGTATGCCCGCACTGATAGTGAGCCAAATTCGGAGGATTTTATTCATGTGCTATACCAAGAAGAGGCATTTAATAGTACCAATGTCAGTGTAGCACTGGGAACTGTAGTAGGAGGGAGAGTGCCTGGCCCCGATGGCGTTCCTGCAGATATGTTCCTATATGACAAACCAAGATGGAGCAGGTACATCCTGTTGCTGGCCAACTCTTGTTATGAAAGGAGCCCCTATACCAGATTCGTGGAAAGGGGCAGAAATAATCCCCATTTACAAGAAGGGAGAAAAATCACAACCAGGTAACTATAGGCCCATTAGCCTGATAGACTCCCTACAAAAGATAATGGGTAGGTTAAGCCCTCAACAAGATCCAGGAGTGGATTGATGAGAATAATATTTTATCCCCCCTGCAGGCAGGCTTTCGGGCATACACCAGCACCATTGACCAGGTGTTTCGCTTCACTCTGTTGTATTGGAAGACGGTGGCCCTGGGCAAAGGCAGCCTGTATGCTGCCTTTGTTGACTTAAAATCAGCATTTGATCTTGTCCCCCGTTCTAAACTATGGGCAATCCTGCGTGAAATGGGGATTCCTCCTAAATTACTCACACTAGTTGCGAGATTGCAAGAAGATAACTATGCCAAAATCCGATGGGGTTCCCAGGGCATGGTTACCAGCTCCTTCCCAGTAGAGAGAGGTGTACGACAGGGTTGTGTGTTGGCACCGACCCTATTCTCCCTATTCATCAATGGCATAGTAAATAATATGGAAGTCGAGTCTACCGATGCCCCGTCACTTGCTGGCAATAAAATACCGATTTTAATGTTCGCGGACGACACGTTGATTATTTCAAAGACCCCGAGTGGTCTTCAGCGGGCCTTGATAATCTTTGAAGAATTCTGTACCACTCGCGGTCTGGAAGTCAACGTGTTGAAAACGAAATTTATGTCTTTTAACCCTCATAGAGCTTTTAAAAGTAAAATAATAATGAACAACCGACCATTGGAGCAAGTCAAAGCATTCACATATCTGGGGGTCAATATTCAAAGTGACCTAAAATGGAAGCAGCAAATTGATCTGGCAACACTCAAGCATCGACAAATTGTCTGGAGTGCTAAACCGGGAGTATAATTCCTCACTGACTAAACCAATTAGCCCTGTGCTCCAGGTATACAACACGAAAGTGGTTAACTCTGCACTTTATGGAGCAGAGCTTTGGGGGTATGAAAACCTGTCTAACCTTACTATCGCAGAAAATAGGTTTTTGCGTAACATCACTACCCTCCCCCAAAGCACACCAGTGTGCCCCCTATTGTATGATCTAGGAAGAAAGCCTCTGGCTGAGGTCGCTAAACTACGCCCTTACTATACTGGCGCAGACTTTGGACCACACCAGAATTGAATCATTATGCTGCGGGCTTCATGGACGTAGTAAGGGCTGACACATTTCGCAAAATAAGATGGTTGAGAGAAATCAGAGATGCCCTAATAAGCATAGGTATGAAGATACTATGGGAAGTACCAGACACAGCTTGCTTTCCTTCGAAAAAGATTCTGAAAGAAAGATATTGGGAGATGATCCCGCACAAAACATTAAGAAATAGTGTGTCATCAACACTCACAGGAAACTTTTTGGAAGCCTAACTGACTCTGAGTCTAGAACCATACTGGGACATAATAGCTAAACCACATGACAGAAAACTATATTTTCAGTTTAGGGTGGGTTCATTGCCCACTAGAGTTTTTACAGCTAGGTGGTCTAAATCATGCGATAACATGTGTCCTCTATGCCAGACCCAAGAGGAGTCGGTGGCACACGTGCTGTTTGTCTGCCCAGCCTATGCCGCTCCTCGTCGGGCTTGGCTTGTGCCAATCTGCAAATTACTTGGCACCAGAAGAAGCGAAGAAGCGGGAAGAATCTTACGTACAAATACCTCTATCCCAATTATTACAGCTGTAGCCAAATTTTTAGGTTGGTCATGGGCCATAAGGTCACACTCCCTTACCATCTAACATATGCTATTTTGCACCTGTTTTTGGAGATCTATAACCACACTTTGGCCAAAATGTATTTAGTCTAGTAATTCTGGCCCTATACGCTAGGACCAAAGCTTAGTACTTTGTAGTGGAGAATTTTAATGGTGCTTGCTTTTAGTGGTTGTTCTTAGTGATAGCTACTATCGCTTTTTTAACATTATTTTATGGTTTTTTAAAAATGTCATGATGATTTAATTGCATTTTTTAAATAAGCCCTACAATCATGTCTTGCTCTTTTGCACAATAATAATGAATTATCTTTTTAGTAATATGCTTTGTATTTCGCTTTTATGACTAACTGTCGAATAAAGCTTGCTTGACTGACTGGCTGGGCTGGAGGATTTCAGTGCCGCCTACCTGGATGACATCGCAGTGTTCAGTTCCAGCTGGGAAGAACACTTGCAGCACCTCAGTGAAGTGTTGAAGGCGCTGCAGAGGGCAGGCCTCACGATCAAGGCCAGTAAGTGCCAGATCGGGCAGGGTTCGGTGGTGTACTTGGGACACCAGGTAGGAAGCGGCCAGGTGGCGCCCCTACAACCCAAGATTGACACCATTCTGGCTTGGGAGCCCCCCAAGACCCAGACAGAGGTGAGGGCCTTCTTAGGACTCACCGGTACTACAGGAGGTTTGTTAAGGGGTATGGCACCATTGTTGCCCCTTTAACAGAGCTGACTTCCAGGAAGCAGCCCAAGAAGGTGATCTGGACTGAGTCCTGCCAGAAGGCTTTTGATGCCCTGAAGGCCGCCATGTGCACGGCACCCGTGCTCAAGGCACCCGACTTCACCAAGGAATTTGTCATGCAGACTGATGCTTCAGAGCATGGAGTGGGAGCGGTGCTCTCACAACTGAACGAAGAGGGCCTAGACCAGCCTGTAGTCTTCCTTAGCCGGAGACTACTCCCCAGGGAACAGAGGTGGAGTGCCATAGACAGGGAAGCTTTCGCTGTGGTCTGGGCACTGAAGAAGCTGAGGCACTACCTGTTTGGGACTCACTTCCGGGTTCAGACAGACCACAGGCCCCTCAGATGGTTGATGCAAATGAGGGGTGAGAATCCAAAGCTGCTGAGGTGGTCCATCTCCCTACAGGGAATGGACTTTACGGTGGAACACCGCTCTGAGCACAGAACACGCCAATGCAGATGGTCTGTCCAGGTTCTTCCGCCTTAGTGAAGAGAACTCCCAGGAGGTTGGGTAGTTCTCCCTACTTTCAGCTGGAGGGGACATGTGTTAGACTTGGCATCTTTTGGCGTGTTTCCCCTGAGTGTTTGCTTTCTGACCTCCCGGTTTTGACTCTGTTTGTGCTGGCTTAGTGTTTTTGCGCACGTTTCTCACTGCTGATCAGTGGTAAAGTGCAAGTGCTCCCGTGGTAAAATGTGTTATGGATTGGTGTTTCCATGATTGGGTATTTGATTTACTTGTTAGTCCCTAGTAAAGTGCACTGAGTGTGCCAGGGCCTGTAAATCAAATGCTACTAGTGGGCCTGCAGCACTGGTTGTGCCACCCACGTGAGTAGCCTTGAAAAGGTAACTCAGACCTGCCATTGCAGAGTTTGCGCGCAGTTTGTAAATGCCATGTCGACTTGGCCAGGGCACACACTTGCCAGTCCCTAACCTTCCCTTTTTTTTACATGTCAGCCACCCCTAAGGTAGGCCCAAGGTACCCCCGTGGGCAGGGTGCAGTGTATGTGAAAGGTAGGACATGCCCTGGTGTGTGTGGCATGTCCTGATAGTGAATTACTGCCAATTTCGTTTTTCACTAATGCAAGGCTACCTGTTCCCCATAGGACAGAATGGGAAGTTTGTTTATAACATCTTATAAACATAACTGGCCCTGGGAACTAGGTAGGAAAATCAAGTTTAGTATGCCTGAACTCAGAATCTAAAGATGCATCTTTTAGTGAAGGTGATTTTTACATTCTGTGTTTGAAAATACCACTTTTAGAAAGAAGGTATTTTCTTGCTCAGTCATCCCGTGTGCCTCTGCTGGAATGTGGATTGCCTGTCTGGGTTTTGGATGACAGAAGGCTGGGGAGCAGGAGTGGCTCCGGATAGTCTAGGTGGGTCAGGAAAGGGATGAATAGACCTGGGCTGCATTTAGAGTAGGGGGAGGAGATTTCCTTGCAACTGAATGGACCTGGTCTGCCTCTGACAATGCCGTCTCCACCTCCTGCCTGGAAGCCACACCAGAGAAGGCAGAACTGGTTCTGGCTGGGCACAGACACTCTCTGCCTAAGAGATCAAAGGATTTTGGGATATAAATATTGGGGCCCAGACCCCTGCACTTTAGAACTCTTTTGGACCAAGAAGACTGCCAAGAAGAAGAGCTGGAGAAGCTGTGAGGAGGAACTACCACTTTGCTGTGTGCTTTGCTGTGTTGGCCTGCAGTGGCTGCTTCTGTCTTGGGCAGTGAAAGGACTGGACTGGACTTTCTGCAATCTACTTTTGTGAGTTTCTCCAAGGGCTTGAGGTAGAGCTTGCCCCCCTGTTCAAGAAGTCTCAGGAACAGCAAAGACTTCAAGTTCTTCTGCCCTCAGCACTGAGGACTGTGTGTTTTGTGCTGCAATAGAAGAAAAAGCAACCCGACACCGTCTACGACGCCGCTGCCGACTCCGTGTCCTGAAGGCACCGCAGAGGGCACCGCCGCAATGCCGCACCGCGACCCTGGTCTCACCGACGACGCCTGCTGATGCCGCCACCGAGCCGCTGCTCGCACCGCGACCTGTGGGCACCGCACTCCGCTCCGCGACGATGCCTTGGTATCCCAGACGACGCCACTTCACGTCGAAATCTACGCCGCTGCTTGTACGTGGTTCGAGGGCACCCCTCGTAAAGTTACACGATGCACCGCCTTCATCCCGCACCACAGCCTTGGCCTACCGACGCCGGCGCCATCGACTCCAGTTCGTCAGCTGACGACAGCGCTTCAGCAACGATGACGACGCTGCTTGCACCGCGACCTGCCAGCACCGCAACGAGCAACGCATTCACTTCGCACCGCGACCCTGGTCTCACTGACGATGCCATCTGACGCCGCCACTGAGCCACTGCTCGCACCGCGACCTGCGGGCACCGCACGCCGCACCGCTGCACTTCGCACCGCAGCACCCGACGCCTGCCTACGCCAGCGCTCCTGACTTCAACAGAGAGAAGTTCTATCTGCAACGCGTGTGACTTCGAGGGCCTCGACGACTCCTGCACCGACCTCTGGAACCGACGCCTGCGGACGCCGTGCTTTCGGAAGCTCAACGAGAGGTCGCCGATGCCCTGCATTTCTAAAAGGTACTGTTTGCGGGTCTTCCCGACCCCGTAGCTGGCCCGCGACGCCTTGGTCAGCCAGAACTGTTTGGATTTGTTTGTTCACGATGCCGCGATAGCCCCAGACGGAGCTATCAACATCAAGGAACTGTTTTTCAAGCATATTTTGATAACTGAAGATTTTTAAGTACTGCATTGTGGATTTTTATCGTTTTTGGTCTTGTCTTAAGTATATAAAAATATTGGATATTCTTCTAAACTGGTGTGGTGTCCTTTTGTAGTGCTTACACTGTATTACTGTTGGTTATGTGCAAATGCTTTACACACTGCTTCTAAGATAAGCCTGACTGCTCGTGCCAAGCTACAAAAGGGGTGAGCAGGGGTTATTTTAGGAGTGTAACTCCCTTATCCTGACTAGAGTGGTGGTTTCTGCCTGGCTTTGGCACATGCCCTAGCCTACCAAAAATCACATTTCTAACACAGCCATATACTATATAGAGGGGCCCCGCTTAATTACACAATGACCATCTTGAAATGGGCTGCAACGAATCCTATCATGTTTGGTATCAAACATGTTGGAATCATACCCCCACACCGTAAACGGTGTGGGAGGTATGATTCCAAGCACTGGAAGAGCCCTCCGTTAGGTTCTCAGTGCTCCTGGTACCAATCTTCTAGACCCGGACAGCACAACATGGCTGCTGCCGACCAGAGACACGATTCTGCCCTCCTGCTGCTGAGCCAAGCTCGAGCAGGGGAAGGCAGAACAATAGGTATCCTGTCACAGGGAGGTGTGACCACCTCCCAGACAGCATTTAGTGTATTCGGGCCGGGTGGGTGCGCTTGTCAGTGCCACTCAGTCTGAATGAGGGGCACATTTGGTGTCCCCATGCATAGTCCAGTTCAAACCAGCTCTGGGAACCGTTGGCTCCCGCTCTGGCGTGAAACTGGACAAAGGAGATGGGAGTAACCTTCCCCCTGTCCAAACCCTCCCCTGGGACGGTCCCCTGAATCGTCCCAACCATTTCCTGAGGGTACTTAAGGGCTTACCTGTGGGTGGATCCCTAGATTCGTCATGGGACACGATTCAATTCAGACACCACTTCAACTTCTACTGTCTGGGCACTAACGACTTAGCTGGACTTCGTTTGGGCTCGACCTAATCACCCTTTCAATCTGCTGCATCGTCTGTGCCTGTGCACCATACAGGAACCTTCCAAGGCCTGTGGGCATCCAAGACACTTGAAGGAATCTCCCTCGAAGTGAAGGAGTCACTTCCCTGCATCTGCAGGCACCGCAACCAAGCTGATCAGTCTGCTGATCCTGAGCTCCTATGGACTCCGAAAGGTTAAAAAACACAGGTGGTGGTTCTCCACAGCTCTCGAGGACTGCCCTGCCCTCTCACTAAGTTTGAGGCCAGTATCCCTCGTGGGAGCCGCAGGAACCGAACCCCTGTGCATTGCATCGACTTGCTATTGCAAAGGCTTGTTGGCTTCATTCCACCAAGATCTTCAGGCTCCAAGTAGCCCCAACCTCAAGCATCTCCAGTGATCAGAATCTTTGTCCACACCACATTGCTTGCACCGTGGTCTGCATCTTTTGGTGAGCTGCTCGAGGTCCTCTTGCGACTCCAGTGCCTCCGGCCTGTGTGTCCTGTTGAGGGTCACTTTTGTTTCTTTTGGGCTCCTCTGATTGCTTGGAGCCTGCCCTGACTCCCCTGCTTGTAGTGTGTTCCCTGGCGCCCTTGCTGGTCCCAACATTGCACCTTCTTCGAAAAACCACGTTGTTTGCATTTGCCAAGGCTTGTTGGTGCTTCCGGCGGACATCGACCCCTCAGCACACGACATCCGATGTGGGACAGCTTGTGCATGGCTCCTGGTCTTCCTCAGCATCGCCTGGTCCTCACAGCTGCAAAGTCAAGGTCACCGTCAAATCTCCTGCAACACCCGACATCGGTAGGCATTCGTCTTCCAGATCTCCTGGTCACTCCTGAGTGACATAGACTCTGTCCCCTCTGCTTGCAGGTTCTTCTCATCCTAATTCCACCTTCGGATTCCACCGGACACTTTCTCCTTCTTCAGCAGCTGCACTTTCCTGAAGTCCTCCATTGGGTTCGACGGCGGTTTCCGACACCACTTCACACCTATGCACCCGGCTTCCCTGGTGTAGGTAATGTGGGTACTAGGGTATCCACGGGTGGGGTGACTCTCCAACCTTCTGTCTTCCACGGGGTGTCTTCAGGGTCCACCGGGAAGGGTCCTTAATCTTTAAAATTGCAACCACGACTTACACGTTGATTTGTACAGAGAACGCAGTCGTGTTCCCACACTGCACACGATCTCCGTGGGGCTCCTAGACTCTCACCTTGGGTGGTTCCTTGGGTCACCAGCACTTCTACGTCCTCTGGACATTGTCTTGACACAAGTCGTGGTTCTTATACCACTTTCTTAGTATATGGTTTGGTCCCCCCCTGGGGTCCACTGTGTATTCTGTGATACTTACTTGATTTCTATACAAAGTATTGTGTGCATTGTGTTTAGCTCCGGGTAGGAGATATCTAAACGTGTTAGAGAGTATTATATAATAAATACATATTTTTATAAATACCTTATGTGGTTCTTTTTCATTTCATCTATACAATAAGATTGCATTCTGGTAAAACAAGCTGCTTTACACTCCTTTTGGACTAAGCCTGAAGGCTGCTCTCCACATCTACCACTTAGAGAGCGTTCTAAGGTTGTCTAAGACCTCTTAAATCACCATAAAGGTTGTCTGGACTGGGGCAGGGTGCCCACTTACATTAGTGGACATCATATACCAGGCCAGCCTCTCACAGTCTACAATTGGATCACTGCAGTTGATATATTAATTTACTGATGGGTTGCACAAAGATTGGAACGTTACAGCGACAAGCAGAGGGTGTTTCTTTTCCCCCTGTTTTTCTCCAGCGACCTTTAAATTTACTAAACAGTCTACTTATCACTCATTTACTGCTTTAGGAAAGCAGGTGCGCTTACCAGGAGGAGGCAAAATGATTTCCCTTGTTTGCATTCTGCCAGCCTGCTCCTGTCTGCTCAGGATATCAGGGCCAGGTTTGACCATTTTTGGAACGCTTCTATGTTTAGGTAAAGGTATTGGAACAGTTTTTGAAGAATGAAAAAAGTAGAGATATGTCGTTCCCAACCATTCTTGCCAACGTCGACCTCTGTGCACATGTACTCACTAAACCCATCTTCGCTTTGGGAGGGGATCTCGTTGGTGCCTCTGCATAATCTGAATCCACTGTGAGGAACTATGGGTGTCGTATACAAAGATCACAAATACTAAATCATAAATTGCGACTAATAACGATTTGCAATCTTTTTTATTTGCACACCAACTTCTACCGAAGGCATTAGTATTTTTATGGTGCTAACAGGTCGGTTCACAAAATACAGAATCATAGTGGGTTGCAATTTGACCTACCTCATCAATATTCATGAGGTAGGATGCAAATTGTGATTCAATCATAGGGATGGTGGCCTGCTGGGGTCAGCAGACCACCATGTCTGTGATCACTTTTAAATTAAGTAATCTTTTTTTAATTATTATTAAATGCAGGCCGTTTTACTTAAGGGAAAAATCGTAATCGTAATCAAAACGTGATAGATTGTGTAGATGTGTCTTTTGTTCTTGATGAATTGCTGTTATAGTAGTTCCAAACTAAGATGATCTTTCAGCGTAAAATGACTGCCAATTCCATTTAATTATATCATCTCCACGTCATATTAAGGTCCTTCAATCAATATCATGGTTTTAAATTGCACCTTGAAACCATTTCTTGGAATGGGAAGTTGAGAGTCACATCATGTGGATTCAAACCGATTCCTGGAATGGGAGTTTAGAATGAAGGAGCCGGGTTACGCATTCTAGATCCGCTCTGGAATCTCAGGTCGATGGGACTTTTTATCAGCATGAAAGCGCAGGGGGGAAAGAAATAATTAGTAAGTCAATCATTTCGGCTCCAATTTGCTATGACACTTAGGAGACTCCCAGTTAAGTTTAGTGGATTTATTACAAAGCCAAAAATAACTGGTTATACAGGCACCTCAAAGTGAGGGTGCAGAAATACATTGGAACTAATACATAGCCAAATCTACGGATGAAATTAAGGTGGTGCAACATGCACAAGATAATTAGTTTGAGGATCAGGATACAGAAGATGACTGAGCAGACATCTAGATTCCCCTTCATCAGACGTTCGTGGGTATAAAGCTTTAATCTGTCCCTCCACTACCACTAGAGTGAAATCCCTACATATCATTTCCCAAGGCAAGATCTTTTAAGGTGTCAGCATGTGAAGCCTTCCTAAGATGCCTCCTCACATCAGTTGGGTAAAGTAGTATAAAGCTACAGAGTTTGTATTAAGATGCTCTCTCTCTCAAGGCAAGGAAGAAGTCCCCGGACAGTTTTCCTAACTTCGATACATCAATACGACAGGTAGTATCCCAAGATGCATTGCAGCATCACACCATCCAGTCAAGCCACCTCTGTGTAGGCGATTTTCCATTAGGCAGCTATGCTCCCAAGCTTTGGCGAGATGACCTTGATTCCCAGGCTTGGTCTGATGAGAAAGTACACCAGTTCTCCATTATCAGTATCAGCGCTCAATGTATCCTCTTCTGCCTAAGCCTAACGCCTAAAACAAAGACATTATTCTTACTAACAAGGATGATTCTTCCACCTGCAACACAACCGTAAGAAAGAACAAATCCAACACACACATGAAATTCAACTATTAAATCTAATGCGAGAGCTTCCAGGGAAAATGCATTTCAGGCCTACAGAAATCTGCCAACATAAGAAATAGCACACAGGCCTTACGAATTTACATATAAATGAACACTTTTTGCTAAGCACCTCTATCTCATCACGTTACATAAGCACATCAAATACGTGAATAATTGTCAGCAGCAAACACAATTTCTGCATGTTAATGTTTTCAGCTAAACACGTATGAATTCAACGTTATTTTCTTCACGTTATATGAAAAATGTTCCTAATACACCACAATTCACGTTATTACAGTTCACGTTCTACTGTCCCCGGCTAATACGACAAAGGAATATATGTGGGTGTGGACTATTCATGATTATGATGCACCCCTACAAATGAAAGAGCCAAATTTGCCCTCCTCTGATGACAAGTGTCATCACACCCACATTACAACTCCCTATAGAAAGAACCGACCTAAACAGATGTCGTAGCCAGTTTTCCCTGTCGATACCTCTATAAGAGCTTAAGATTTTCATAGTGACTGTCCTGCAGTATTTCCATTCTCCTTTCTCTTTCCCTAAGGGAATTTTCAGCTCATCTAGACTGATGCCACTTGAAGGCCCTCACTATTCCCAACAACAAGATGACACAGATCACAACTATCATTAGTGGTTTCAAAATATAACTAATAATTCCTTTCCCAAGATTCACAAACCAACTTCCAACTTTTCCAAAACCTTTTCCAACTTTTTTTTTTCTGTTCAAGTGTCTTTAATTAGTCGTTATAACTTTATTTATTAATTTGCCAAATACTTACAGTGGCTAGAGTCACAGTCATATTATAAACAATGATAAGAGAGCCACATAATGTACAGCAGTATTTCCTTTTATCTTATTTTATCCCCACCCAACCTCCCCAACCTTGTCCCAACATACCCAAAGACAGTTCAGGTAAAAGCACAATATATCACATGTGTTACGATAAAAAGCAGTGAAACTTCTTAGATCTTACAGCGGTTTCGCATTCTAGATGACAACTGTTAGAAATGGGGGTCTCTAGTTGGCAAGGGCTTGCACCTTTGTCCAAGTAGGGACCCTTCTTCCTAGTCAGGATAAGGGAGTTACACTCCTAAAATAACCCCTGCTCACCCCCTTGGTAGCTTGGCACGAGCAGTCAGGCTTATCTCAGAGGCAGTGTGTAAAGCATTTGCACATAACCAGCAGTAATACAGTGTAAGCACTACAAACGGACACCACACCAGTTTAGAAAAATATCCAATATTTTTATATACTTAAAACAAGACCAATACGATAAAAATCCACAGTACAGTACTTTAAAAATCTTCAGTTATCACTGTGTCCTTAAAAACAGTTCCTTGATGTCGATAGCTCCGTCCGGGGCTATCACGGCGTCGTGAACAAACAAATCCGAACAGTTCTGGCTGACCGCGGCGTCACGGGTCAGCTACGGTGTCGGGAAGACCCGCCAACAGTACCTTTCAGAAATGCAGGGCGTCGATGACCTCGCGGTGAGCTTCCGAACACACGGCGTCCACAGGCGTCGGTTCCGGAGGTCGGTGCGGCGTCGTCGGGGCCCTCGAAGTCACACGCGTTGCAGATCGATCTCCTCTCTGTTGAAGTCAGGAGCGCTGGCGTCGGCCGGCGTTGGGTGCTGCGGTGCGGCGGCAGCGGTGCGGCGTGTGGTGCCCTCAGGTCGCGGTGCGAGCAGCGGCTCGGTGGCGGCATCGGATGGCGTCGTCGGTGAGACCAGGGTCGCGGTGTGAGATGAAGGCGGTGCTCGTCACGGTGCTGGCAGGTCACGGTGTGCAGCAGCGTCGTCGTCGTAGCTGCAGCGCTGTCGTCGGCTGACGAACTTGGAGTCGATGGCACCGGCGTCGGTGGGCCAAGGCTGCGGTGCGGGATGAGGGCGGTTCATTGTGTAACTTACGAGCGGTGCCCCCGAACCACGGTGCAAGCAGCGGCGTCGAGTCCGGCGTGGAGCGGCGTCGTCGGGGATACCACGGCGTCGTCGTGAAGCGAGGCGGTGCGGAGTGCGGTGCCCACAGGTCGCAGTGCGAGCAGCGGCTCGGTGGCGGCGTCAGCAGGCGTCATCGGTGAGTCCAGGGTCGTGGTGCGGCGTTGCGGCGGTGCCCTCTGCGGTGCCTTCAGGACACGCGTCGGCAGCGGCGTCGTAGACGGCGTCGGGCTTGAAGTCTTTGCTGTTCCTGAGACTTCTTGAACAGGGGGCAAGCTCTACCTCAAGCCCTTGGAGACACTCACAAAGTATATTGCAGAAAGTTCAGTTCCAGTCCTTTCACTGCCCAAGACAGAAGCAGCCACTGCAGGCCAACACAGCAAAGCACACAGCAAAGTGGTAGTTCCTCCTCACAGCTTCTCCAGCTCTTCTTCTTGGCAGTCTTCTTGATCCCAAAGAGTTCCCTGAAGTCTTTTCTATCCCTGAGACTTCCAACAGGAGGCAAGCTCTACTTCAAGCCCTTGGAGAGAACTCTAACAGCAGGATGATGAAAGCACAGTCCAGTCCTTTCCCTACCCAAGACAGAAGCAACCACTGCAGGCCAACCCCACAACACGCAGCATAGGGGCAGTACTCCTCCTCCAGCTTTCCCGGTCCTTCTTCCTGGGAGGTTCCTTAGTTCAGAAGTAATCTAAAGTTCTGGGGTTTGGGTCCCCCTTTTTATCCTCAATTTCTCTTTGTTCTCTGAAGGCAGAGAGGCCTTTGCCTAGTCCAAACCAGTTCTGGTCAGTCCTGGAGCACTTTGTTGACAAGGCTCCTTCTTTCCTTTCACAGTGCAGGCCAGGGACATCAGACGCACCACAGGAGGTGGAGCCAGCATTGTGGAGGGAAGGCCCAGCCCTATTCAGATCCCAGGTGCAACTCCTCCCACCCATCTACATGTAGATCTGGCTATTCAGCCCTGTGCTGACTCACCCTGTCTCCTGGCATCCCTCAGCCCCTGTCACTCACACTCCAAACAAGGAATACACAACCTAGCAGAGGCAGGCTTGGATGGTTAGACAAGAAAATACCCACTTTCTAAAAGTGGTATTTTCAAACACAGAATGTTAAAACCAACTTCACTAAAAGATGCATTTTATCATTCTGAGTTCAGGCATACTAAACTCGAATTTCTACCATGTTCCCTGGGTCAGTTAGGATTATAAGCTGTAATAATCAAAACTGCCCATTCTGGCCTATGGGGAACAGGTAGCCTTGCAATAGTGAAAAACGAAATAGGCTGTAATTCACTATCAGGACATGCCACACACACCAGGGCATGTCCTACCTTTCACATACAATGCACCCTGCCCACAGGGGTACCTTGGGCCTACCTTAGGGGTGACTAACATGTAGAAAAGGGAAGGTTTAGGGACTTGCAAGTGTGTGCACTTGCCAAGTCGACATGGCAGCCCCAGGCTGCACACAGGCTCTGCAATGGCAGGCCAGAGTTACACTTTACGGGCTGTTTGCGTGGGTGGCACAATCCAGTGCTGCAGCCCACCAACAGCATTTGATCTATAGGCCCTGGCACTCTCAGTGCACTTTACAAGGGACTGACACATAAATCAAATAGGCCAATCATGGAAACACCAATCCATAACACAATTTACACAGAGAGCATATGCACTTTAGCACTGATTAGCAGTGGTAAAGTGCCCAGAGTCCTAAAACCAACACACACAGGGTCAAAAACAGGAGGCCAAAAAGCAAAAGTCTGGGGTAAACCCGCTGAAAAAGCCAAGTCTAACGCAACCCCTCCCAGCCTAAAGCCAGGGTAGACTAATCAATCCCTTGATGGACTTCCCTGCTTGGTGCGATAGAACATAGACCTGGCCCACAACAGCGGGGGCACGTTCTGGTTCTACGCCTTTCCAAACCCAGTTGGATCCCTCTTCCTCACTCTCGGGGCCCACTAAGCTGACCCATGGGGTACCCTTCTCTTCACCTGTGAACCCCATCTGTGCAGCGCCTAAACTTACTTTGCTCACAGATGTGTCCCAACAGGCCGACAGTGCCCACATGGCCAACACAGTGGTGTGGCCCAGTCCACCCCCGGGGTGTGACTCCTGTCCCCCTCCCAGGGGCTTCTCTGTCCACCAGGACAGTAAGCCACAGTGGCTACTGACAGTTGTCAGTGGGGAGACCCAGGCCTTATGCCTCTCAGGGCTCTCTAAGCTCTGTGGCGTCAGAGAGTGGGGGACGGTAGCCCCAGGTGCCTGGCACCCTTTGTCCACTCTCCCTCTTGTCAGGCCAGGGGTGACATCCTGGCACTGACCCACCAGCCTAGGGTCTGTACCCGGCGGCTGGACAGGAGAATGGGGTAGGCTCTCCCACCCCCGGTCTTCCTCCCAGGGGCTCCGTACCCTCCCACCTGGAGCGGTACCCCCTTCCAGAATTGTCAGGGCACCTGTGGCAAGTGCCTTGCACAATTCGCCAACCAGTTCAGGGGTGCTATCCTGCAACTGGTACACCAGCCTAGGGTCTGTACCCTGAGGCTGGACACAGGACTGGGGTGGCCTCTCCCACACCCTGTCCTCCTCCCGGGGGCACTGCATCCCCCCACCGGGAGCAGTCCCCCTCAACTCCAGAATTGTCAGGCCACCTGTGGCAGGCGTTCTGCACAATTCACCCACCAGTTCAGGGGTGCTATCCTGCAACTGGTACACCAGCCCAGGGTCTTTACTCTGAGGCTGAACAAGGAACTGGGGTAGGCTCTCCCACACCCGGTCCTCCTCCCTGGGGCACTGTACCCTCCCACCTGGAGCGGCACCCCCAGAAGACAAACTGGTAGTGGCACTGTTAGCAGTTGCCCCTTCCCCCAGGTCAGAGGGGACACCCTGAACCTGGTCCTCCAAACTTGTCAGGGCACCTGTGGCAGGTGTCCTGCCCAACTCGCCTACCAGTTCAGGACCTCCCTCCAGCAACTGGTCTACCAACCTAGGGTCTAAACCCTCAAGTTGAACCGGGGTCAGAGGCGAGGACTCCCTCCCTCTGCACCCCCTTCCAGAGTTCTGCACCCTCCCACCTGGAGTGGTACCCCTAGAAGACAAACCGGTCAGGACACTGCTTACAGTCGTCCTTCCCTCCAGGTCAGGCAGGACCTGAACCTGGCTTCCCAACCCAGGGACTAAACCCTGCAGCTGAGCACCTGCCAGGCGCACCAGGACTTCCTTGGGAGCACGCATGCCCCCCCTGAGGGTAACACATGACTCATGCGTTGTGTGACAGTCTGCCTGGCGCAGATCTCCCGACCTCTGTCCATCTGACAGTGCGCGAAGATCCCCCAGGACAGAAGTGGTGTCACCATAGTCACTGCTAGGAGGCTCAGCCCTTCTGGCTGGCCCCTGACCCACTGGTTCTCCCACTGGGGAACACATCCCCCTCTTACCCCTCCCTCTGGACTTCTGCACCCTCCACTTAGGAGCGGCACCGCCAGACACCAGAACAACTGGAGCTCCGTTTACAGAGGCTCCAGGTTCTCCTGACTCTAGGAGATCCCCCTCAACGGATGGCCTATCAGTACAGCCTAGGCTCCCCACCTGGTGGTCCCTCCTGGAACCACCCAGGCTCTGGGACCGGGTTTCGGGCACCTTGGGCCACAGCCCCTTCCCACTCCTTCTCCGCAGAGACAGGACGTGAGTCCCTACACCCTTCCCATGACACCGGGACCTATCTGGGCTACCACGAACCTTTCCCACCACCCTTGGTTGGGAAATACCTAAGCCACTTCCTTCCGGGTCACCCCCAGATGCTTCTCCAGACCCTCTGGAATCCACCACAAGGTCTGCCTCCAGTGCAAGCTCCCTGGGGTCAGAAAACTCACACTCCACTGGGTGTTGGCATAGCTTTGGAAAACAGGGACTTAAAATATGCTCTCCAACAATTGAATCACACAGCCCCACACAGGTGTTAACCAAACTACCCTACACCCAACCATCCAGTGCCTCAGAAAAGTACCCCACATCTTTCTCACAAGACTGGTGAGACAATGTCTGGCTGTTGCTGTCTCTCAACCCATACTCTTCTGGCTGGTCTTCATACTCACTTACCAGGGCTTCTATCATGGGGGAACCCCTCTCCCTGCACCTCTCATCTAGAGTCAGTAGAGTGTCCCGCCCACTACCAGGAAAATGATCCCCTGTGCCGGTTCCCCAATCCACCTCAGGGACACTACGCACCACTGGAGTAACCTCACAATCCTGAACCCCCTGGTGTATGTCAACCCCCTCCTTGAAGTAGGGCCCCAAATCTGTGTGTGTGTGTACCTCATCCTCAGTACTAGACACTACATTTTTTCTGCCACCATCTGGGCTGTACAAAGCCCTACCGGCTTCCCAATCCAGCTCCAGCTCTCTCATTTTAAGCTCATGATCCAAGATCATCTTCCTTTCCTCCATGGCTATTCTTTTGTCTACCCTCTCACTTTCCATCCTGAGTTTCTCTAATTCGAACTTCCTTGCTTCCCGCCTGTCCTCCAGCTCCTCTGGGGACAAGCTACTGCTGCCTTGCCTGGAGGGACCCCCCCCTCCCAAAAGCACATCCACCCTATGAACAGGCTCCTCCACCTCTCCATTAAGATCACCAGATTGCCCACTGGCATGTCTGGCTGCTACCCAGGCCCTCAGCGCCTTTTGTAGCTCATCCTTCCTGGTGAGGCCTCTGACCTGGACTTTCAGGTTCTTGCAAATCGATTTTAACTCCTTGACATTGTAGGCTTCCAATCGATCCTCCTCAAAGGCAATTTCTACTGATGCAATTGATGATACTCTAGATTCAGGCATGTTGAAGTAGCAAGTTCAAACTGGCAAGAAAAAAATAGGCCAAAAAGAAAAAGAACCTGTATGTGGTACGTAATGGTCTGCGATATGGTAGTAGTGCACACCAATCACTGTAAGTCAAGTGCAAACACAAGTCCTATCCTCACCGCTGACAACCAATGTTAGAAATGGGGGTCTCTAGTTGGCAAGGGCTTGCACCTTTCTCCAAGTAGAGACCCTTCTTCCTAGTCAGGATAAGGGAGTTACACTCCTAAAATAACCCCTGCTCACCCCCTTGGTAGCTTGGCACGAGCAGTCAGGCTTATCTCAGAGGCAGTGTGTAAAGCATTTGCACATAACCAGCAGTAATACAGTGTAAGCACTACAAACGGACACCACACCAGTTTAGAAAAATATCCAATATTTTTATATACTTAAAACAAGACCAATACGATAAAAATCCACAGTACAGTACTTTAAAAATCTTCAGTTATCACAGTGTCCTTAAAAACAGTTCCTTGATGTCGGTAGCTCCGTCCGGGGCTATCATGGTGTCGTGAACAAACAAATCCAAACAGTTCTGGCTGACCGCGGCGTTGCGGGTCAGCTACGGTGTCAGGAAGACCCGCCAACAGTACCTTTCAGAAATGCAGGGCGTCGATGACCTCGTGGTGAGCTTCCGAACACACGGTGTCCGCAGGCGTCGGTTCCGGAGGTCGGTGCGGCGTTGTCGGGGCCCTCGAAGTCACACGCGTTGCAGATCGATCTCCTCTCTGTTGAAGTCAGGAGCGCTGGCGTCGGCCGGCGTCGGGTGCTGCGGTGTGAAGTGCAGCGGTGCGGCGTGCGGTGCCCTCAGGTCGCGGTGTGAGCAGCGGCTCGGTGGCGGCGTCGGATGGCGTCGTCGGTGAGACCAGGGTCGCGGTGTGAGATGAAGGCGGTGCTCGTCACGGTGCTGGCAGGTCACGGTGCAGAGGCGGCGTCGTCGTAGCTGCAGCGCTGTCGTCGGCTGACGAACTTGGAGTCGATGGCACCGGCGTCGGTGGGCCATGGCTGCGGTGCGGGATGAGGGCGGTGCATCGTGTAACTTACGAGCGGTGCCCCCGAACCACGGTGCAAGCAGCGGCGTCGAGTCCGGCGTGGAGCGGCATCGTCGGGGATACCACGGCGTCGTCGTGAAGCGAGGCGGTGCAGAGTGCGGTGCCCACAGGTCGCGGTGCGAGCAGCGGCTCGGTGGCGGCATCAGCAGGCGTCGTCGGTGAGTCCAGGGTCGCGGTGCGGCGTTGCGGCGGTGCCCTCTGCGGTGCCTTCAGGACACGGCGTCGGCAGCGGCGTCGTAGACGGCGTCGGGCTTGAAGTCTTTGCTGTTCCTGAGACTTCTTGAACAGGGGGCAAGCTCTACCTCAAGCCCTTGGAGACACTCACAAAGTAGATTGCAGAAAGTTCAGTTCCAGTCCTTTCACTGTCCAAGACAGAAGCAGCCACTGCAGGCCAACACAGCAAAGCACACAGCAAAGTGGTAGTTCCTCCTCACAGCTTCTCCAGCTCTTCTTCTTGGCAGTCTTCTTGATCCCAAAGAGTTCCCTGAAGTCTTTTCTATCCCTGAGACTTCCAACAGGAGGCAAGCTCTACTTCAAGCCCTTGGAGAGAACTCTAACAGCAGGATGATGAAAGCACAGTCCAGTCCTTTCCCTACCCAAGACCGAAGCAACCACTGCAGGCCAACCCCACAACATGCAGCATAGGGGCAGTACTCCTCCTCCAGCTTTCCCGGTCCTTCTTCCTGGGAGGTTCCTTAGTTGAGAAGTAATCTAAAGTTCTGGGGTTTGGGTCCCCCTTTTTATCCTCAATTTCTCTTTGTTCTCTGAAGGCATAGAGGCCTTTGCCTAGTCCAAACCAGTTCTGGTCAGTCCTGGAGCACTTTGTTGACAAGGCTCCTTCTTTCCTTTCACAGTGCAGGCCAGGGACATCAGACGCACCACAGGAGGTGGAGCCAGCATTGTGGAGGGAAGGCCCAGCCCTATTCAGGTCCCAGGTGCAACTCCTCACACCCATCTACATCTGGCTATTCAGCCCTGTGCTGACTCACCCTGTCTCCTGGCATTCCCCAGCCCCTGTCACTCACACTCCAGACAAGGAATACACAACCTAGCAGAGGCAGGCTTGGATGGTTAGACAAGAAAATACCCACTTTCTAAAAGTGGTATTTTCAAACACAGAATGCTAAAACCAACTTTACTAAAAGATGCATTTTATCATTCTGAGTCCAGGCATACTAAACTTGAATTTCTACCATGTTCCCTGGGTCAGTTAGGATTATAAGCTGTAATAATCAAAACTGCCCATTCTGGCCTATGGGGAACAGGTAGCCTTGCAATAGTGAAAAATGAAATAGGCTGTAATTCACTACCAGGACATGCCACACACACCAGGGCATGTCCTACCTTTCACATACAATGCACCCTGCCCACAGGGGTACCTTGGGCCTACCTTAGGGGTAGAAAAGGGAAGGTTTAGGGACTTGCAAGTGTGTGCACTTGCCAAGTCGACATGGCAGCCCCAGGCTGCACACAGGCTCTGCAATGGCAGGCCAGAGTTACACTTTACGGGCTGTTTGCGTGGGTGGCACAATCCAGTGCTGCAGCCCACCAACAGCATTTGATCTATAGGCCCTGGCACTCTCAGTGCACTTTACAAGGGACTGACACATAAATCAAATAGGCCAATCATGGAAACACCAATCCATAACACAATTTACACAGAGAGCATATGCACTTTAGCACTGATTAGCAGTAGTAAAGTGCCCAGAGTCCTAAAACCAAAACACACAGGGTCAAAAACAGGCCAAAAAGCAAAAAGTCTGGGAGTAAACCCGCTGAAAAAGCCAAGTCTAACAACAACCTTAATCACACTCCCTTATAACAGGTCAGGGTGCTCTAACAGGTACGTACTGAGTGGCGCCCAAAAGTCCTTAGGTCTAGCGGCTTCTGGCAGCTCGTCAGCATAGGCATTCATTTTACCCTGCAGAAAGCAAGGTCTCGGATCCACTTACCCAAAGTAGGTACTGCCCTAGAGTTCCAATGCATTGCGACAGCACGTTTGGCAAACAAAGTGGATATCGCCACAATACGCCGATTACATGGTTTAATTCTGTTTAAGAGCCCTAATAAACACAGCTCTGGTGTACAATCAATTTGTTCAAGTGTCATGTCTGTGAGAACATTTGCTACCCTCCGAGAGAAACTGGATGTAGCAGGGCAACCCCATGCTAGGTGTATAAAGTCCGCTCCGTCCTGCCAGCATCTGGGGCATCTCACATCCTCCCGCAGGCCAAATTTCAACATTTGTGCGGGGGTGTAATATATTTGGTGCAGGTATTTGAAATGAATAATACGGAGATTACAATTGGCAGTCAGGCGCCCAGTCAATTTACAGCAGGCCTCCCAGTCTGCGCGAGACAAGGGGACCGCCAGGGCAGTGTTCCCTTTGTCCAACGCAGAGGAATCAGACCATTCGTTTTCCCGCGGAGAGGAATTATAGAGTCTAGTATTTAGCCCTTTACTTTCACCCCCTGTTAGTACCACTTTTAACGGATTTAACCTCAGTGGTTCTGTCGTGTAGCTCCTATAGTACCCCTGCAGGACCTGCGCGTTTGGATAACATATACTGCAGGCTTGGTGGCAGACTGACTCCGTGCACCCCCACCGTATATGTTAGCCTGGTTTTGCATTAGCTAGCTCGCAGTGCCACTAGTGTCTCCTCTTATCGGGGAGAGATTAGTTTCTGGCAACCTTAGATCATGACAACCCTGATTCCCTCAGAATCGTGGAAACAATGTACTACCTTTCGCTCAGTCAGTCGTGCTCACTTATTCGGTTTGTCTCAGAGAGTTACACAGAATAAACAGTCGGGCGTTTCAATAAGTATTTATTGAACAGTTGTTATTCTAGTGTAAAATATATGTGCTGCGGTAACTAGCAGACAATAGCAGAGATATATTATCAGCAGTACGATAAAAGCAAAGGGATAGAACAGTTCTACCATATTGCGATAATCATGAGTACATACATGAATATAAATGCAGTATGCAAGTGCGCGTACTCCTACGATGCCTACCTAGATGTACCTGAGTGTACCTAGCATATGTGTGTAGGTCTTAGAAGCTAAGAGCCAAGAATCCTCCTAGGATTTAGTCGAACCCCCATACCTGAATAGAGAGAGTGTGGGACCCCGTCCTGGTCTCGAGTTGGACACCCCATAAGGGCTGTGTCAGACCACTGTCAGCTGGAGCGACTGCATGCAGGAGCCTCAGCGTCTCTGGTCAGTGTGTCAGCATGGAAGTCTCGGTTCCCTCTATCTTACCGGGGCAAGATGTGGTGTTTTTATACCCTAAAGAGTCTCGGTCCTCAGTATGGTTTGTATTGGACATGAGGAAGACGTCAGGGGTGAACTTTGTACATACATATTATGCCGGTGGTGTATTCTTAGAAAGCCATGCATAATTAATGAGTACAGTGTGGGCCTGTGTTTGGAAGAGCCCTGCTGTATTCAAAACCACAGGATAGATAACGTTCAGCCCTCAGAGCTCGTTGTGTACTAGCTGGGACCAATGTAGGTGAAAGATCATGCCTATATAAGGAATCATACTATAATAGGACATGTACAGTTGTGACCATAATTGGGCATATGCGGCCATGACCATAATAGGGCAAGTACGAATATGACCATATTAGGGTAAATATGAATACGTCCATTTTAGGGCATGTACGAACGGGTCTACATTAGGGCATCTATGCGGGATATAACACCCACTCCTCTTCTGAACTGGATAAAAATGACCATACTTAAAATCTGGACAATTTAAAAACATTTTTAAAAGCAAGTAAAACATGGTTCTAAAAAATCGTTAAAAAATGTTTGGTGCTTAAAAAAAAAAATGTTTAAATTCAGCTTTTCTAGTTGCCACTTAAAAGTCAATATCGTCTCTCTAAAGAAGTTGTATCACCATAAGCAGGAGAAGGCCATGCTTTTCTCAAGCGAAAGTGTCAATGTAAGAAAATGTTCCAAATTTAGATCGTTTATATTGAAACGAGTGAAGAAGCCGAATTCTTTCCCAGGACACGATGAGCCAATTCAAGATTACTCGTCCTGGCTGGGAAGCTCAATATTATCGGTGTCAGCTGCTGTAGATGACAAATCCAACGCCTCACAGAGAACGTCAATCGCATATAGATGGAATGTAGTACTGTCAACAGTCGGTGCTGCAGCAGCTTGTGCGGCAGTTGTAACCTGGGTGCCTGTGGAAGAATCACCTAACCCAGCAGGAGCAAACGGCACCTGTGGATTCTCCAGGAATGCGTTCATCAGAATTGGAAGCCGCTGAGGACAACGCAGAGCGTGGGCCTTTATGGGGTCCAGCATTGCATCCGTGTCCGGAGGCGCATCCGATGGAAACGTTAGACAGAGATCCAACGTGCATTTTTCTCCGCAGAACAGGCATCGAAGAACAGGTAAGATGCAGTCTACCCAGACTGGTCTAAATGATAGAAACCAGGAGGCATTGAGTTCTCGCAGGCAAGAAATGCCTAGAAGTTGTACCATGCGTTCAGGGTATTTCCGATCCAGCAGCGTGTTCACCATTCCCTCGGGAAGTGGGCCGTCCATTGCGTAGCAGCAATATTACAATCAGGATTCCTGCGGTTAGGAACAGGATGAGCGGGAATCCTCCAAATACGCTTCCCAATACGGAGTGTATAAAATTTGGGATTACTCCGAGGACTGTCTGAAAGGTGCTTAACAGTCCGGACCCTATGGTCTTAAATAGGTGTACAATTCCGCCCGTATCAGACATATTGAAGATACGTCCCACCATTTCTGCGAAATGAATGGGGCAGTTTGTACGTATGAGTGCTTGTATCTCGGTCGAGGTCCTTGCAACTTGAAGTTCATAGGTTTCTCGAGCGGAGGTTAAGGGCACGGGTTGCTGTAAAAGCATGGCTTTCAATCTGCTCAGAGTATCAAACTGTATAAAAGAAACATTCAGCGGAGGCCATAGTGGCGCCTCCCCGACTCTGTTCAGTGGCGGAAACAATACTAGCATACAGCAAGTAACCCTGGAGTTAACAGTGACTAGATATGCGAAGCCCGGAAGCATCCCACAGCAACCTTGATCATTTAGCATTAAGTAACTCCCATTCGAGAGCAGCTGGAAAACCGGCGTGATCATGGCCGCTGGGGTCCCTGACATGTGACAAGATAAGTTTGCTACTGAACCACTGCAGGCTCTGTGCAGAGAAATATCCTGACACATGAGAGAACCGCTCAAAGCTTTCTTGCAGTTTGTACCACTCAGATACACTTCTCGATCCCCATTCCGGCATCGGTATCTATATGGTAACTCCCAAGTTTCCTTGATGTATCCCTTACCCATTTTCACATATTTGCCTGCCTGCCTTTGCTCAAGGCAATATTGAAACTGAAACGTAGTGACCGGCAGAGTGATTTGGCCATGAATTAGCCATTCTGTTGATGGTGATTCGGCTACAGTGAATGGTAACCTTTCCAGTTTCTCAATACGCAGCATTGTATATTTGGCTCCCCTCTGTGCCATTTCTGTCTGTTTGTCAGTTAGATTGTATTCTAAGAACAGAGATGTGCTGTTTATAAAACGCCATGGCACATAGCCTGCACGCAAAGATTGCAGCGTCCAGCTTAATAACATAATAGAACGTAGCTGAGATTGCCCGTGTTGTAACAAGGCCAGATCTTGTTCTAATATGTCGATTGCCGAGGACACAATGTTGCCTAAGGAGTAAATCCTGAAGGTCAAAGTTGTTAACCCATTATCCACCACAGCTAATGCCTTTTCTAAGTTAATACGGTCTATTTCCCGTATCCTTTCTGCGGCCTCTTGTTGGGATATTTTCCAGTTTTCATTATAGTAGGCATAAAGGCCTGCATATATGAAACGTTTCTGACGTTGTTTCCTGGGACCTTGTAGAAAATCTCTAAGATCCATGTCAGGTGTGAGGAAGGTCAAGTGGTGCTTTACTTCTGTCAGTGTTGAGGTCTCTAGCCAATCAAGGCACAACTTCCCAACACTATAGGATGTCATTGCCCCTGGGTGTTGTCTTTGTACACAGCGTGGATCTGGCCTATGGATACTAAACCCTTTGGTTGTATTCATAAATCTCTGTTGACATTTGTTTGTGTCAACGGGCCAAACCAGCCATTCTGTCCAATCAGGATCTGATCTGTTGTACTGGAAAATGTAATCTAATCCTACCCCTTGTGTAGTTGAATTCTGCCCCCCACCCATCTGCGATGGTGATGGAAACCCTGGTGTGTTCATTTCCTTGCCTTTGGCTAAACCAAGACAGGTTGTTTGTTGCACAGTTTCATTCAGAAATAAAATCTGCTGCGGAATGATGCATGCTCTAAAAAGTGCTTCTATTCCCTGGACTTGCCAGTCCCTAGAACCCCAGATCGATTTGGAATCTATTGTGTCTTTCCATAGATCGAAACACTGTTTAGACAACTGGTTCAGAAAGGATGCAGAGTAAATATGTTTGGTGTTTGTCAACATAATTTTCTTAGCTGAATTTTTCGCCACTTTATAATAAAATGACTTCAGGTCGGATGTGTTAAACCCTGAGAAGTATGTGAATTTCTGTGCAAATGCTTGTGAACTACCTTTCGGTGGTGTTGGGCAGTGTTCCCACTGGTGGTACTCAAATACATTTCTAGGTGTTATAGATTTGTGCAAGAAATGATGACCATATTGCTGGTAACAGTACAATGTATCATAGTTTGAAGTACCTTCTAACATTTCATTGTTCGGAAATGCTGCAGTTTTTTCTAAATCAGACATCATAGCATTTACAGTTTCAGTGTCCCAATCATCACAAAATGTACTGGAGGTAATGATATCACTTAAAGAAATTTTAAATACATGTTTTAGCTTTAAAAGTTCAGTCGGACCTAATATATCATAATCAATCTTGTCCCATACTATACCGTCCGGTATAGGAACTGCTGTGATGTTCACTGAAGACAAGTCTCTTGGTTCACGATGTGAAGACTGGTGTGGTTTTAAAATCAAATTGACTCTTTGGGCTGTAGAGCTTGGTTGGAGGTATCGTCCATTAATAAGCATACTAAAAGTTATTATTAAACCTAGCCAGAAAATGAAAAATAAAATCCCAGTGATATACCATAGTTCTATCCAAGGTGACACCAGGTAAGTCTTTCTGAAAAAGTTCAAAAAGTCATTGAGTTTCTGTTGGAGTGATTTTTTGGCTGGCGTCGTTTCCGGCTCGCTTGGATCCAGTGAAAACGCATCAAAGTTCATGAAATAGCCAGAAGCAGTTCGATCAATTGTTGGAATTGCATCGGGATTTGTTAAAATCGGATTTCGCTCTTGACGAGGCATGTTGACGTAGATGTCAGTATTAGGTCTGATTGCAACTTGGTTGTTAAGTTGATTTTCATTTTGAAGATGAATTTCTTGTTGAAGTGGAACGAGTTCCATAGCATTGTTGCTTAGTCCTTCATTCCGTACAGGTGGCTCTTCAAACGTGATGAGTCTTTCTGTTTGGACTTCTTGGATTGTAGCGAGAGGAGGGCGTCTGCTACTGTGGAGTTCACGCGGCCTAGTGTTTAGTATCGGCCACATAGTGTGGTTTGATTAGGTCGATTGAGACGAATCTGTTCTCTTTTTTCCGGCAAGAGGTGGCAGAAGTACAGTTCTTGTGCCGTGGATTGCTAGGACCGGTACAGGCTTTCTGTAGGATGGCCCAAATTCTTTCAAGTCAGCAATCTTCTCTCTGACTAGATCCCCGATTTTTGGGATCCAGATAGGTCTTGTCGTTACTGCCTTGACTTCCTCAGTAGCGGCCTGTTTCTGGAGCACGTTACTTTGTTGTGTCCTGGATTCATTTAGATCCTGTAAAACAGCCAAACGATCATGGATATCAAATGGTTTTTCATCCGCCACTGTGCCTTCACAATCAAGATCAGGTACCCACATTCTTGTCCCAAATAGGACCTCGTAAGGAGTGACACCTCCTAGAGAGCTTCTTGGCTGCTTATTGAGCGCGTGCTGTACCCCATAAAGGTGATCGACCCATCTACCGCCCTTGCCTAATACCCTAGCTGTTAAAGATTGCTTTAAGTCTCGTTTTTTCCTCTCCACAACAGAATTTCCCTCGGGATGGTACGGAGAGGAGTACCGCAATGCTACGCCCATTCCTTCAATGGCCTCTTTGTAAGCCCGAGAGCTAAACGCCGGACCACGGTCAGAATGTAACGTGCCAACTGCGTATGTGCCGATAAAGACTCGCAAATCTTTTATAACAGTTCGAGCGTCAGCCGAGCGCTGAGGCCAAACCCATAGGAATCTAGAGCAGGAATCCACTGCAACCATGATATATTTCTTGGACCCATCAAATTGTAGGGGTCCGCAGTGGTCCAAATACACACATGCGAGAGGTTTGTCTGATTTCAGTAATGGTGTCTGCGCTGGGCGTGTTACGGTGGAGCCTTTTATCTGCTGACAGATGTCGCACTTCAAGACATAGTCTTTGGTCTGCTTTGTTAACCCTGGCCACCAGTAGCGCTGTTTCAATAAAGAAATAGTCGCTGTAACGCCTGTATGCGCAGAACCCAATCCCTCATGTGCTGCTAAAATCAAGCCTAGCCTACGATCCATATTTGGTATTACTCTATCCCCCACTCCAGGAATCTGAGCATATGGAATGTTTGGTGCATCTAACTTGTAGGAGTACTTGAGTGGAAATTTCTTTGGTACTGCTGTGCTGCCTTTGCGCGAAGCATTGACAGCTACCATTATCTCGCCGCCTATCCTCGTATTTGAACGAGTAACTGCAGCGAACAGCCCCCTTTGCGGCTTCATCAGCCAATGAATTCCCTTCGACGTGAACGCCATCACGCTGATGACTCAGTGTATGTATCACGTGAGCCCTTGGTAGTTCATTTCTCAACTCCACTACCTGTTCCCATAGAATTTTATGCTTAATTGTGCCACCTTTTGCATCTTTGAACCCGTTTTGTTCCCAATGGTGTATATATTCATTGTACGACTGTACACAGTAAAAGAAATCACACACAATAAGTGTGGGGAATTCGTGATCCATATTTATAAGTGCCAGTATAAGTGCTTTGAGTTCTGCCAACTGAGCTGTGCAGTCTCCCAGAGATTGCGTTTTTGTGCAACTCGGATGGAACTTTCCATCGTGCATGCGACCTTTAACAATCGCACACGCTGCGCTGTAAGCTTGCTTACTCCCTATGGCTGGTTGAGCAGAACCGTCAGTGTAAATAATGTATTCATACTGATCTAGAGGCAAAATTTCATTTGGTAGAGGATATTCTTGTTCGTATTGCAGGAATGCCTGTGTTTTTAAACTTGGATCAAATCTGTATTCAACATCCGTTGCAGTAAGAGAATTAGCCCATTGTATCCATTTTGGATGTAAGGCTTTAGCATTTGGAATGCTAGCTTTTGTAACAGCTTCTAAAGCTGGTACTGGGGTCACGACAATTATGCGTTTCCCCTGAGCCAGAGCTCTTTCTCTTGCTACAGCGGTCTGCACTGCTGTCAGAATTTTTTCTGATGAAGTGAAACACATCTCTGCGTTTGTGAACAGGTGTGATTTGCATGCGATTGGTACTGTTTCACCTTCATTAAAAGTTAAATAAGTTTCCCGCATTGACCCGCTATTACTCGGATCACTAAGTTCTGTGCGTTTACGCGCGTCTGTAAATGTTTAGAAGCTATCATGTCTTCCTGTAGGGAACGCAGGATATTTGTGTGTTCCTGTGTCCATTGTTTGACTGAAAAGTCAGGTTTTATTAAGTCGTAGAAAGGTTTTACTCTTTCTGCGTAATCCAAAATGTATGTTCGACCAAAATTTAGGAATCCCAGAATTGATTGTAAATTCTTTAATGATTTTGGAGGTTGGAGCAGCGCACATTTTTCAAAAAAATTAGCTGCTAGGCTTTTTCCTTCACTTGACAGCTCATACCGTAAAAATAGGACATTGAGGTGGGCAATTTTTGATTTTTTAAAATTAAATTTATAGCCCTCAGAGGCGAATCCCATAATAATGGTGCTCACCCTGGTCCAGTGCCTCGGTAAGTCATCGTCCGTCAGATAAATATCATCCACATAGGACAATGCTTCTTCATCCAAATTTTGGAGTAACTCTGTTACCCTTGCTGAAAACAAGCTTGGCTATTCTTATACCCTTGGGGGAGTCGGCAGAATTGCTGGTGTGACCCTCACGCACTGAATGCGGTCAGATACCTGCTTTCAGGCGCTATATTTTGGCAGAAAAATCCATTTGAGATATCAAGTGTTGTTTTGTATTTTTTGCGCACAATGTTATTCATTAATGCGGCACTGTGTGCATTTTGAACTGCAAATGTCTTTGTGCAAGTGTTTAAATGTCTGTAATCTAAAACTAGACGATATGTATTGTCAAAGGATTGTTCATAGGTGAAGTGCAATTTTCTATCACCCCCTGGGATTCTAGTTGGTCTAGAATCTCCCTGACTTGTTTTTTAGCTTCCTGCCTTATAGGGTATTGCCTTTGAGCATTTGGGGAAACTTTTAACGGGATGACGTGGTGGGTTGACTCCTCATCCCAACCAGCATGATTTTTGTACAATGCTGGAGCTAGGGCAACTGCCCACTCCTGCGCATATGCATGTTTAAGATGTATGGGAACGAGGTCGGAAAAGGCTGGAAAAATTATCGTTTCTCCCCTAGGGCACTCCATGACGAATGCAGGCGGCCAGTCTTGTTCTGCTAATAGAATGTCATAACCAGATGACAGATTTTTCCAAAAGAGACCTTTAACTTTTCTGGGCTTGTCCCCCTCCATCCGGAGTGTTATCTCATGTAACTTATGTGGGACACTTACCCGAGTATCAGGTGTTTCCACCGTGATATACTCACTCAACTCCGCTGTCACCAGAATTTCCTTCAGGTTCTGGCGAGCTATCGTTACTTCTGCCCCGCTGTCTAGCATCGTCAGAGCCCATTCCCCGTTCAGAAGCTGTGTCCTCAGAATTCTGGGCATGTCTGATCTTGAGACCTGCTACCTTCTTCTTTTTGAACTGAGGTTTTGTTTTTTGTTTATCCTCTTTTTTAGGTGCGTAGTCTGCAGCGCGTTGCGTGTCTCTGGATTTTGTACGGTCCTCTTGTCTGTGTTCTGACCGTCCTTCCCTCTCGGAGTTTCTTGATGAACCCTGAAAGGAACGAGAGGAACGAGTATCAGTATCCTGATACCTGTCAGGTTTTTTAATATTATCCCTATTCCTGAGGTTATACCTCCTTTCAGAGGGCTCCTGTTGAGGAGACCTACCTCTGGATTGAGATCTGGTGTCTGTAGACTTTTGTTGTTTTTTATTTTCCCACTTCTTTTTAGAAGAAGTAGGTGTCTGCTTTATAGTGTCCTTTTCAGGACTGCCCACCAGTTGTGGTTTTAATGCTTTCCCACCTATACTGTCTCTGCTAGTTCTGCATATGCAGTTTCAATTATTTTGGTTAGTTTGTGTTGTTGAGCCTCTGGACCGAACTCCCTCAGGCGTTGGCGGATCGCCACAGAAGCTGCTTCCCCCTTAATGTTAGCTAGTATTATGGCTGAGACCTGTTCAAAGTTGTTTAGCAACTTCATCCCTAAGTTAAGGGCAGGCTCTGCTCCGTACTCATTTTGTATCTGTTTCAATACTTCAGGTACTACTGCTATTGACGGGATATCATGTGTTCTGGTATATATGGCAGCAAAGACTGAGCCCCAAGACGTGCAGTCCTCTACTTGTGGTGTAAGACCCATGGGCAAGCAAATTGTTAGAATTCTGTGTTTATCACTGGTTGTAGTATTCGGGAATACTGCTTCAAGCTGAGTTATTTTCTGAGCTATCCAGAATGGGATTTGTTCGCGTTTTGCTGGCATTTTACCCATTATCGCGTGTAATGTTTGTGGAGTTATTTTATTAACTGTGCCTTGGACTGGAGTTTCTTGTGCTGCAGCTGGTGCAGGCTGAACTGTTAAAGTCCTCATCACAAATTGTGTGAGGTTTCTGTAGATTTTAATTAAATCTCTGTGTTGTACGAGTAAGTCTGGCTGTGGCATTGTGTCAATGTCAGGATGTGGTGTGTATGCCGCTAATATGGGCCATGTGGCTCCTGCTCCTCCGAGCGGGCCTAATCTTGCTCTTCCTCGTACGTGGGGTAGGGCGCCTTTAAACCAGTAATTATGCTCCTGGTAAGTGAGCGGAACCTCTACTTCCTCAAAAGGAGTATAGTCCGCTGGTGTATCACCTTCTAGGTAGTAGTGAAATACATTTGTAATTGCATTCACTGCTGGGAATGTAACCTATGAATAGAACACCTCTGTTTTATTGGATTCGTGTGCCTCAATCACGAAAATTACTGTACCACCCCTGGCTCTTAAGCCATGTTCTAGAAGTTTTATGGTGACTGCCCTTCTGAAATTTGGTGCAATTTGTATTGCATCTTCAGGGTCTTCTTCTAAACCGAAGAGGTTTGTTGTAACTCTCCTTGTTTCATCTGTTTCTTCCACCATTTTTAATTGGAAGAAGGGAGGTTAAAGAGTTTTTAAGATAAGGTGTAAATGCACAATTGTTGGAACTATATGTCCTTCAAGCTTGAATAACCAACAGCCAATAAATAGTATTCTCGTACTACTCAGCTGCGGCGGATTTTGTGCCCACCCACTCCAGACGTCTGTGGGGTTTTGTGAGTAGTTTCTCTGAGAATAGCACGACTGAACTACTCAGATTCTACTGTTAAATACGTACCCAACCAACGTTGGCGGCGCCATGTCGTGTAGCTCCTATAGTACCCCTGTAGGACCTGTGCGTTTGGATAACATATACTGCGGGCTTGGTGGCAGACTGACTCCGTGCACCCCCACCGTATATGTTAGCCTGGTTTTGCATTAGCTAGCTCGCAGTGCCACTAGTGTCTCCTCTTATCGGGGAGAGATTAGTTTCTGGCAACCTTAGATCATGACAACCCTGATTCCCTCAGAATCATGGAAACAATGTACTACCTTTCGCTGAGTCACTCGTACTCACTTATTCGGTTTCTCTCAGAGAGTTACACAGAATAAACAGTCGGGCGTTTCAATAAGTGTTTATTGAACAGTTGTTATTCTAGTGTAAAATATATGTGCTGTGGTAACCAGCAGACAGTAGCAGAGATATATTATCAGCAGTACGATAAAAGCAAAGGGATAGAACAGTTCTACCATATTGCAATAATCATGAGTGCATACATGAATATAAAAGCAGTATGCAAGTGCGCGTACTCCTACAATGCCTACCTAGATGTACCTGAGTGTACCTAGCATATGTGTGTAGGTCTTAGAAGCTAAGAGCCAAGAATCCTCCTAGGATTTAGTCGAACCCCCATACCTGAATAGAGAGAGTGTGGGACCCCGTCCTGGTCTCGAGTTGGACACCCCGTCAGGGCTGTGTCAGACCACTGTCAGCTGGAGCGACTGCATGCAGGAGCCTCAGCATCTCTGGTCAGTGTGTCAGCATGGAAGTCTCGGTTCCCTCTATCTTACCGGGGCAAGTTGTGGTGTATTTATACCCTAAAGAGTCTCGGTCCTCAGTATGGTTTGTATTGGACATGAGGAAGACGTCAGGGGTGAACTTTGTACATACATATTATGCCGGTGGTGTATTCTTAGAAATCCATGCATAATTAATGAGTACAGTGTGGGCCTGTGTTTGGAAGAACCCTGCTGTATTCAAAACCACAGGATAGATAACGTTCAGCCCTCAGAGCTCGTTGTGTACTAGCTGGGACCAATGTAGGTGAAAGATCATGCCTATATAAGGAATCATACTATAATAGGACATGTACAGTTGTGACCATAATTGGGCATATGCGGCCATGACCATAATAGGGCAAGTACGAATATGACCATATTAGGGTAAATATGAATACGTCCACTTTAGGGCATGTACGAACGGGTCTACATTAGGGCATCTATGCGGGTTATAACAGTTCTTGAGGGAAATCCGGGTATAGGGAGCGCACCGCTACACGCAGCCTGGCATATATGAAGCCGTGCATTGCTTTATATGTTTGTCTAGCTTGAAAGTCAGTTCGAGATAAGAACGTGCCGTTACGGTACATGTCCCCTAGATTAGTAATCTCTGCACTTTGAAGTACATTTAGAGCCCCACGTTCCTGCCCCGCCGAGATTCCCGGACGTGCAACAATAGGCATGTCTGGTGCATATATATAGTCCCTCCCCGCACGCGCAGCAATGGCACCCCACGCCCAGACAGTACAACTGACAGGGTTAATCTCCTTCCTATTGCCACCCTCGCGACTATATAGAATCCTAGCAGTTAGCGGCGTTGGATATGCAGTGTCCGCCTCTAAAGCTAGCTGTGGCAGAAATTTCGGCAGAAAATACCAATAGTGAGCGAATTGCACCTGTGCGCACAAATAATATAGACGCAGATCAGGCACTTCAAACCCCCGCGCTCGAAAGGTAATGTTAACGTGCTCTAACTACACCGAGGCTGCTTACCAGCCCACACCAACGACAGTAGACTGGACTGCAGCGTTTTAAAAAATGTTACATTTAGCTTTATTGGAATATTGACGAACAAGTAAAGTAGCTTAGGAAGCATGGCCATCTTCACCACAGCGATTCTGTCTGCCAGTGACAATGGTAGGCGAGTCCAGCTGGAGATCTGTTCAATGATTGTGGTGACAACTCGCCCATAATTCATACTTAGTACAGTCTCTGGGTCTCTATGAACCCAAACCCCTAAGTATTTCACAGGATCTATGGACCAGGAGAGCGGGTATTCCAGCGCAATCTCTTGAGTACTGTCTGTTAATGGGAAAATCGTAGACTTTGCCCAATTTATCCCCAACCCGGTGTGCCACTTGAACACGACATATTCACGTAATAGAGATGCCAGATGTGTAGCGGGGTCGCGAACGTATAGCACCATATCGTCCGCGTAGAGTGAGATAACCAGCGGGCGCTGCCTAAACCCCACTGTGGCCTCTGCGTGTTTTTGACGCATTTTGCATGCCAGTGGTTCCAAAACTAGAGAAAAAAGCATAGGAGAAAAGGGACAGCCCTGCCTTGTGCCTCTACAAACGGGGAAGGTGTCGGATACCCAGCCATTGACCCGCAGCCTGGCAACCGGGCTTGCGTACAATAACCGTACCCACTTCAGAAGAAACGGCGGCATACCCATTCTTTTTAGGACTGCAAACATATATCCCCATTGAAGCGAGTCGAAGGCTTTTGCCGCATCCAGCAGCACCGCCACAGCAGGGGTCTCAGGATCTAGGTGGTGTAACACCGCAAAAAGTGTGCGAAGATTGTGTACTGTGGAATGCTTGGGAACAAATCCCAACTGGTCAGGGAGGATCAAATTGGGAACCAGAGGTTGTAATCTACCTGCAATCATTTTCGCTAAGATTTTGGTACCTAAGTTTATGAGGGACAGTGGTCTATACAATTCGCACTTGTTAGCAGCCTTATCTGATTTTATAAGTGTAACAAGCAAAGCCTCTCTGAGGGAGGGGTGCAGTACCCCTGTCTCATAGGCCTCGGCGTAGACCTTCAACAGTTGCGGGCCAGATCCTCAATGTAGGCCTTATAAAATTCATTGGGTAAACCATCAAGTCTCGCCACCTTACAGGTAGGTAAGGACATTATAGCCTACTTGACATCCTCAACATCAAATGGTTGAGTCAAATATTCGTGCTGCCCATCAGATAGCCACCCTAGTGCAATGTCATCTAAATAGTTATTAACCACATCATCAGGGGCAGTCTGTCTGTTCCCGTATAATTTGGAGAAGAAATCAATGAATACCTTACTATCTCTGATGTAGAGTGTAGGGCGACAGAGTACTCATCAACCAGTTCAGTAATATGCTCCTGTCCTTTAGGCAGTGATAACTTATGTGCCAATGAACGACTGGGTCTCCCCCCCTCCCCGTAGTATCTTGCCCTACAACGCCTGGATCTGTGTAGCACCTCCTGATCCGCTGTTTGATTATGTTCAGAGACCAACTCTCTAATGCGGGCAGGGGTAGTAGACAAGGGGCTCAGCTCATATTCTTGTTCTAGCATACCAATCTTATCCGCTAGGACCCTGATTCTATTCCTAAGATCTTTTAGCACACCAGCCTGGGCACCTATACACTCCCCCCTTATAGTAACTTTGAAGGCTTCCCAAAGTGTGCCTACGCTGTCTACCGATCCCTCATTCTCCGAGAAATAGTTGTTGATCACCGCGCCAATTCTGGCCCGAAACACTGGGTCTATTAAGGAGGACAGCTGTTGCCGCCATTGAAACGGAGGCCTAGAAAAGGCCTGTACCCTCAGCTCTAAAAGCACCGGGGAGTGATTAGAGAGTGTCTTAGCCAAGTGTTTTATTGAGACAGACCAGGGGGTGACTTCCTTAGAGGCCAGCCAGTAGTCTAACCTGGACCACGAGCCATGCACTGTTGATATGAATGTGCCCTCTCTCCCACCCGGATTACGAGACCTCCACATATCTATGAGCCCCTCGGACTCAATCAATTCACCCAGGACCTGCGCAGCCTGCTTTCCACGCCCCGCCATGTCAGCGGAGCGATCCAAGCAAGCGTTAAGGCAAATATTTAAATCACCACCCCAGATCACAGCAGCGTTCGGAAAGGAAGAGATTCGCCTCCATACATCATTGAAGAAAACAGGATCATCAATGTTGGGCCCTTATGTATTTACAAACAACACCATTGTGTCACCCAATTTACCTAGAACCAGGAGCACCCTCCCCTGCTCGTCTGCCTCAGACATGATTAGAGTGTATGGAGTGCCTCTCCTGACCAAAATCATAACCCCTCTAGAATAGGAGGAGAAAGAGGACGCCACACGCACCACGGCCCAACGAGACCCCACATTTAGTTCTGTGTGTTTAGTGAGATGTGTTTCTTGGAGAAAAGCAACCTGCAAATCCTGCCTGTCCAAGAAAGCTATCACATTGCAGATTGTTTGGGAGTTATTGAGCCCACGCACGTTCCATGTTAGTAACTTAATAGTGTCACCCGTACCAACAACAGCTCATACACTTGTACAATACCATACCGTGTGATACCTTGTCGGGACCAGAACATTAAAAAAGAACACTGCCTCTACTGTACTCCCTGACTGCCGTGCTTCCTCCCTCCCCCACAACCCCTCACCCACTTCAGTGCACCCAGCTTGCTAAAGACAACCCAGTCTGAATCTGATGAACAACCCAGTACCCAATTTACCCAAACAAACAGTCGGGGAAACCCATTAGAGGACACAAGCGTGCAATCAGCCTCCCGATGAGAAGGGGAGGTGGCCGAATTTGTCTATAGTTCAACATGGCAGCACCAATCATCAAACATGGAACTTAGGTCATCACAATTTTGCAGACTAGAACTACATTCCCACACCCCAGGAAAAGCACCAGTCCCTGGTGCAGCCCGCTCAGTACAGTATTAGTCTCGCTGCTAGTGTATCCATCCACTAAAATGAAAAAAAACTAAATAAGTCCAGTTCTATCGCCACACCTAGAGCAATCTAGTGACCATGATCCACCCCCAGCTGCACACTTACAGATTACCATAGCAGACCCAGATCACTGTTCTTCATCTGGCTCAGTAGTGGTGTCGCAGCAACGCTTTTTTTAGGAGTTTTGCATGTTCCATTGCGCCACTTGGATTAGTAAAGATCTTAGAAGCACCCTCCGGCCCGATCCTCAGGCACGCTGGGTAAAGCATGGTGTATGGGATTTCCTCTGCCTGCAACAGCTTTTTCGCAGGGATGAACTCTTTTCTGACGCCTGGACAGCCGAGGTGAAGTCTGGGATAAATGCCAATGCATTCCCCTGATGTGTGATCTGCCCCTTTTCCCGGGCCAGGAGGAGAATTGTGTCCCGATCACGGTAGTTCAGCAGCCACGCAATGATGGGCCGCGGCGGGGCACCAGGGCTCAGTCGTGCCACCAGTGAGCGGTGGGCTCGCTCCACTATAAGCATAGGGGATAGATTGTCAGTGCCAAAAATCTCTTTGAGCAGCCCCTCCACATATAGCTCCATTTTCCCGACATTGGTCGACTCCGGCAGCCCTGTGATCCTTCAGTTATTCCTCCTGGACCTTGCCTCCAAGTCTTCGTTCTTCGCTTGGATGACTGCAAGCACCTTCTCCATGTTCAAGACTTTATCAGCGACAGTGTGCAGCTCGTCCTCCACCGTGGATATACGTTCCTCAACTTCACCGAGCCTGGTGCCCTGCTTGTCAAGCTTCGCTGCCATATGATCCATGCGTAGATTTAGCGCGTCGATCTTACCGTCAATTGACTGCAGGCTGTGTTGCATCGCCAGGAGTGTGGACTCCAGAGTTGGGGCAGTTTCAGAGGGGGCCTCCGCTTCCAAGTCCGAGGTCTGCTTATGTTGCGATCTGCCCGTTTTGCGCATCTCAAATGTCAGGCGGGATTGTGTCTTGTCCGGCTTACCCATGATGTTCAGCACGCCGGTAGAGGCCGCGATCGGCCACCACCCAGCCCAAGTCCAGCAGAGCTGCCTACACAACGCAAGAACAACCACGCACCCCGAGATGGAACGCTGGGGGTCTGTTTGAGGATATCTCTACCTCTCAGGGCCGGCACGGAGTCCCACGTCCAGCACACGCAGACTGCACACTCTTATAATGTAGTGTAGCTACTAGCATGGGCAGCAAGCCACCAAGATCAGTCCTCCGGCGTATAGGTAGCAGCTGCTCAACCACACTGCTAGCATATTAGCCGTAGGCCGCTTCACCTTCAAGCTCCACAGTGGCCCAGCTATCCAATGTACTGTTTCACCACCAGCCCGAGTGTCCACGCTCCTGCTAGGCGCCGCAGGGCACACAGATAATTAGCGGCAGCACAAAGATAAATATCCCGCCCCCAGGGCAGCAGCACCTTGACCCCTGCAGCCGACAAGACAGGAGCGTGCAGTAGTCCAGGCGCCGGCCTCTCAGTCCCTCACTGTCTGTATGGAGAAATTGCCTGCGTAGCTCCCAGCTCGCAACAGAGCAGCCCAATCACAAGCCCCGCTAGCGGGGTGTCAGTGCCACTCACCGTGGATCCCAAAGGCCCACTCCAAACTTCACTCCGCTGTACGATATGTTGCGCCGGTGGCGGAGTAGCAGCCCAGCCGGTTCCCAGTGCGGCAGTGCATACACGGCCAGGGACGCTCCCCGGCAGCAGCGGTGCAGTCAAAGGCCAGCGAACCACAGACACAGCAGCCTCTTCACCGCTTTTCACCATCGGCGGAGCTGCAGCTCACAGCCCCGCTCCACAACCTCCAGCGGTACGAGGGCCACTGCTACCAGCAGGATTGGCCGCAGGTTTCAGTAGCGATCCACGGCTGCCATCTTGAGCAAGCGGCCGTGACTTCTCTGCATGACACCTCTTCCAGCTGTACCTCGCCAGGCCACAGAGCAGCTCCCAAATGTACCAGGGCACTCTGCGGGCACCGTACCTCTTAGGAAAGCTGGCACTGCCACGTCAAATTGCCGGATTATGGGCAGATTAAGAAGACGGCCAGCAGAGCTGCACTAGTGCGCAGCCATCTTGCTGTGCACCCTCTAGCGCCCCCAACCTTTTACAACTTTATCCCAAATTCCCTCACTTGCCAAGTCATGTATCTCATGATGTATCTCGGTGATGTTACTTATATACTTCCTCAGATCTTTACTATGGTCTGGGATATAAATACAGCACTGTTGAACCCTCAACATTTTACAGAGTCCGCCCTCGTTTGCTAATAAGACGTCTAAAGCAAGACACTTCTGCATCACCATAGCTCTTATCGAAACCATATCTCCATCTACAAGTAACGACTGAGCTGTATTGACTGACAACTTGTCTACTATAGTTGACAAACTTCTAATCTTGACATCAATTAAGACCACTCCAAAACTAGGTATCATTGCTCCAAACACGTCTCCTACAATCTCTCCTGCACTGGTACCACGTTTCTCTCCATGTGATGACATCCCTTCCAATACTTTCAAGTCTTCCACGTGGTATATCTTAGGAAACACAACAGCCACATAACAAGTACCATACCAATTGTTCGGCAGTCGGACATATGCATTTCTGCCACACACAGAGTACACATTCAGCACCACTTGTACTGCATCCGGCAAAAACTTCTTTGAAGAAGCATCAATCAAAAATGTGTGTTCGCACGCACTCTGTCCCACAAAGATGGTGCCATAACCCGTCTGTACTTGTCGGATGCAAAGCTTTCCTCGTTGTTCCCAATCTAAAGCCATTGGACCATAACTTTCCTTAGCCTTATGAGCTAACTCCTCCTTGGTCCATTTGAAAACTTCCTCCCTATTATTGATTTTAACCGTTAGTCCTCTATGTCTATGTTCTACTTGATCTACAAACTTCTTCTCTATCTCAGTTATTGTGCAGGTTAAACTGTGTCTATGTGCATAAGCTGTGTCTAACGTAACAGTAGGTACAAAGTGGCACATGCATCAACGAAAATACCGATCGCACCCTTTGCGACCGGTATTTTTGCATTTGGGATGCATCAACCCAAATGCAAATTCGCAATTTAAGTAATCGCAAACTTTGCGATTACTTAAATTGCGAATGCATTTAGGGAATCGCAAATTGCGATTCCCTAAATGCAATGCATGATGCAATTCCAAATTGCGAATTCTCAATTAGGGATCGCAAATTACCATCAATTTGAACTTGATGGTAATTTGCAAAAACTTTGAAAAATGCACTAAGGTGCATATTTCAAAGTTTCATGTTACACACACATGCCCTTGGGGCATGTATGTGCGCAACATGTGGTAACATCTCAATTTCAGGGGTGCAACAGGGTGTCGCTTTGGCACCCTTGCACCCTTGAAATTGCATGCGCAATTTGCGAGTACCTATTTGGTACTCGCAAATTGCGCATGTACATTCCCATTCATTCCTATGGGCCTCTAGGCCCATAGGAATGAATGGGTAGCTATTCCTTAATTGCGACTCGCAATTTGCGAGTCGCAATTAAGGAATATGCAGGAATCACAATTTTTTGCGATTCCTACATGCATAAGGATTTGCGAGTCCTAAATAGCGATTTCTTCAAATTTGCTATTTAGGATTCGCAAATCCTGACTTTGATGCATGTGGCCCAAAACACTTTCCCATTCTCTCTTCTTGCTTGTAATAATCGTATTTGTTCAGATGCTTGTAGACTGGAACTTCTGAAAGCACCAAATCAAAATTCGAGAAATAGTACTCGTAATGACCCTTTCCCTAAAACATACTGAGAAGCAAGCTACAACTAATGCCATACGTCAAGGGCAGGTGATGCACATAATGCCCTCCTCAACTGAGGCAGGCAATTGCATGCACACAAAACAATCTCTCACATCTATGATATTCACATACTCATACAGCAACTTCACATAAGCATTCAGCGTATAATCACCTTTAGACAAATCTCATGCAGTAAGTGACTAGTTTCCTCTATTAGAGCACTATCAGATCCTAATGTACAGTCTTTTGTGCTAGAAGTGGTAGGTGTAGACGTCCCATTTACGCCCACTCCCTTAACCTCAGCTTCATGGGAACTTATAATAGACATAATGATGACTTCAGCTATTACTATGATCACTCCTACAATAAGTGTACCTATTATACATTTGTGCCTATGATTCGGATTTCCAGACTCCATTTTTAACTGTTCGGAATGTAGCTGTAAGAGGATTAACACAGTGTATCTTTCTCTGCCTCTCACTGTTGCACAATAAAGTTTGTAAACAGTTCCTTGAAATCGTGGAAACAGTTATCAGTCTTTGACACAATATTTACACAGCTTGAAAGACTTCCCTAGCCCCCTGTCTTCTTCTACGGAAAAGTCCCTATTTTTATTCTTCTTCCATTCCGGCCTAGATTACCTTCCCAATCAAAAGGGTTTTATTTACAATTAAAAGTTCAATTTACATGCCTTATAAGATCAGAGCCAACTTCATCAATGACATGTTGCAAAAGTTTAATGCAAAATGCTGCAATCTCCTGAGCTGATGGCTGATTTCCAAAGGTTGGAAACATAAGATCTTCCAAAATTAAACTCCGCAAGCCACTCAGTCTCGGTGGGTATGGTACAGTCAGTGTCAGAATTCCATTAGCCTCTAGTCCAGGAACTAATAGTTCGAACTCAATTATCAGTACTGATGTCCCGAATATCACTCTCCCCGGCATTTGTAGCAAGGTAAGTCCACTCTGGAGAGGTGCATCTCTGGTACAGTACTCTTGCTCTCCTCAGTCTCCTCAAACTCCCCTGAGCTTGCTCTGGTTCACCTTGATCAGATTCAGATGATTCGGATATAGGAGGAAGATCTCTTTCTGGGTCAAGCCTCAAGTTCTGCCTTTTATGTCTCACCGGCCACGATTCTCTTGTTATCTCAGTTTTCTTCTGCAGCACACGACCACCTTCCACACCAGTCTCTTCAGCTGGGTCAGACTCTATACCGCTCGCAACGTTACCGCCTCCCTCAGAGTCTATATCTGGGCCTTGTGTAGCGTGACCCCCCTCAGCTCGACTTGGTAGGTATCCAGCCTCCTGAGAAACCCCCACAGCTTGGCTTGTCCTCTCCAGTGGTCTGGCAACTATGGAGTCTCTTCAGGGAGAGGAGCTGTTTCTTTCGAGGGTCCTGAAACTCTGCGGGTGTAGGAGGCATGTATCCAGTTCTGCAAATCTCCACATTTCACAGCAGTATTCGTCATCAAGATCACCTGGTATGGACCTTGCCAACGTGCATCGAGACAGTTCTTCCTCACATGGTTTTGGACCAGGACCCAATCTCCAGAGCCCAGGTCATGGCAGAGGTCTTTCGAGGTCGGTGCAGTCACAGCTTCAACCTGGTGAGACACAGAACGAACCACATCAGGCAATACTTTGCAGTAGTCAGGAACCAAATCATCGGTGATGTTTATTAAGGCTGTGGATGGCACTGCAGGCAAGCGCATTGCCCTCCCCATGAGGATTTCATGAGGGGATAGCCCAGGCCTCCTGTCTGGAATGATGTGCAAACTCATCAAAACCAAAGGCAACGCATCAGGCCAGTTCAGAGATGTCGGGCACACACTTTTGCTAGTCTCATCTTTAAAGTCCCATAAATCTGCTTCACCATTCCTGACACCTTTGGCCTGTAGCTACAGTGCAATCTATGATCAATGATTAAGGCAGTGCACAACAACTTCATGATCTCATTGTGAAAGTGAGTTCCTCTATCCGACTCCAATGTAGTTGGAAACCCGAAGCGTGGGATAAGTTCCCTTAGCAGTAACTTTGCTACTGTGAGACTATCACATCTTCTAGTCGGATAAGCTTCCACCCACTGTGAAAAGATACACACAACAACCAGAATGTATCTCAAACCATTGCACCTGGGCATCTCGACAAAATCCAGCTGTATTCGGTTAAAAGGCCCTCCTGACCTTCCAATGTGACTCAAAGCAACCACAGTTTTCTTTCCAGCATTCATCTGTTGACACGTGACACATCGATGGCACACTGCATCAGCAATCACACGGAATCTCGGGTTGACCCATGTTTGCCTGAACAATCTCACCATTGCTTCTCTCCCAATGTGAACTGATCCATGACTCTGTCTCGCCATAGGACTCAGCAAACAATCTGGTAGCACTGCTCTACCATCTGTTGAAACCCAAATGTCATCCGCACTCTTTTCGCATCCTGCTCTGATCCAACCAGCTTGTTCCTGATCTGATGTTTCTCCCTGCAGATGCCTGATCTCATCCCAGGTATCTGCGATGGCTAGCATCATGCTGAGCTCAGTTCCCTCAGTGCTCTCGCCAGATTATTCACCCATTAAAAATACATGCATGAGTTGCACAGAAGCTGGTGACTTCATCCGCATATCGATTACCCACAGTCACAAAATATTCCCCATTCCCATGTGCAGCGCATTTCACGACTGCCACTTCTTTTGGTCGCTGCAAGGCTTCCAACAGCCGTCTCACATACTCCCCATTTCTTATAGGAGATCCTGATGACGTTAAGAACCCCCTCTGTGACCATAGCTGTCCGAAGTCATGAACTACACCGAAACCGTACTGGCTATCGGTATAGATTGTGACTCGGATCTGATCAGAAGCAAGGCATACACGGGTCAAGGTGATTTCAGCCACTTCTGTGCAGTATACTCCCTGTAAACAAGCCGCTTCACAACTCCAGAAATGGTACAGACAGCAAAACTGCTCTCAGGTAACCCTCATTGTCTCTTAAACATGAACCATCAACAAAAAGGATTTGGTCAGAGTCAGGCAGTCGTTCATCGATAATGTCGGGTCTTGGTTTGGTGCAAAGTTCAGTCACATCCAGACAGTCATGGTCCTCACAATCTTCCCCATCAACATTTGGAACAGGAAACAAGGCATCCGGATTTAACATGGAACACCACTTCAGGGTGATGTTCTCAGCGGCCACTAAAATCTGCACGTCAGCCTGTTATTTGTCAAATGTTGTGTTTTGGTTCTTGTCATCAGAAGGTCAACTCAGTGTGGAACATATACAGTAAGTGGATGACCCATCACAATACTTTCACATCTTTAAATGCTGACACCTGTTGCAGCAACGGATCTGAGACAGCCGGGCAACGCTGAAGCTACAGGATCTAATGTATCTGAGAAGTAGGCCACTGGTCTATGGACACCCCCATGTGTCTGGGTGAGTACAGATAGAGCACAACCCTCCCTCTCACAGCAGAATAGTGAAAATGCTTTGTTGTAATCAGATATTCCCATAGCTGGAGCGCGACAAAGGCACTCACTCAGCTCTAAGAAGGCAACCAAGCAATCTTTATCCCAGGGTACCAGATGACTCACAAGCTTGTGTGTCAGCCTCTGTAAGGGCTTCACCGTCAATGAAAAAATCGGGACCCATTGTCAGTAGTAGCCAACCATTCCCAAAAACATCCTGACGTCCTTCTGTGTGGTCGGCGCATTCATTTTCATGATCGCCTCAATGCGGTCTGGTGACACCTTTCTCTTGCCTTTCTCAATGCAATGACCCAAGTACTGGTCTTCTGTTAAGCAGTACTGAAGCTTGCTCGACGACACCTTAGGTCCATTTTCTGCCAAATGGTTCAGTAAGGCAATGGTTTTGTCCCTACAAGCCTCTTCTGTCTCCGATGCAATTAAGTGATCGTCTATGTACTGCATGAGCACTGAATTCTGTGGCAGTACCAAGCTCTCAATATTCTTTTTCAGAATTTGGTTAAAGATAGATGGACTTTCAGTATACCCTTGTGGGATACGACACCAAGTTAAAAAAGGATTCTCCAGTCGGAAAGCGAATAAAAATTGGCTTTCCTCATGCAATGGGATGGAGAAAAATGCTTGGCACAGATCGATCACCGTAAACCAAACAGCTTCGCAAGGGATCTGAAACAGGATCACAGATGGATTCGGTACCACGGGACAACATTGAATCACAATCGCATTAACCTTTCTAAGGTCCTGAACTATGCAATATTTGCTGCTCGGCTTCTGTAATCCCATGATAGGTTAATTGCATGGACTTCCTATTATCTCCTTCAAGATGCCCTGCGAAATCATGGAATCAATCACAGATGTAATTCCTGGCACTGTTTCTGGAGTCAGGTTGTATTGGGGCGTTCTCGGAAACTCTGCATTTGGCTTGATTTGTATACGGATTGACTCGACTCCTCGAATCAGCCCTATCTCTTCTCCTGTGAATTCCCACACCACTGGAGAAACAATGTCTCTCAGATTCAGTGGCATGTATTCCACTGTCAGTACAGGAAACATGTCTACACAGTGGTTCTGATTTGCCACTTTGAATGCAATGTCATCATCATTAATCTACAGTTCAACTCCTTTTGGTGTGCAATAAATGGAACAGTTCAGCTTGCATACAAAATCACGTCCTAGCAGACAGACTGGACTTGAATCGCACACCACAAATTGGTGTTGATCCTGAAAGGTTCCTATTTTCACTGGTATTTCTTCTGTCAATGGGCTTGCCATTCTCTTATTTCCCACTCCTACAACTTGGATCGATTGTCCCGAGAGGAGTAGGTTTGGGACTGCAGATCTCACAGTAGAACGGGTAGCACCAGTATTAATCAAGAATGTAATGGGATGACCACCTACATCTGCCTCCACATACGGTCCACTCTGGTCTACCTCTAAGACTGCTCCAAGGGTACAGTCTACCTCCCCTCTCAGGCACCATCATTGTGACAGGTCCAGATAGAGTTCGTCCAATGCTTCCATAAAGGGCATTTGGTGGTAAGCTCAATTACTCTGTGGGTCTCTCGGAGGTTGTGGCACCTACACTAACTGGTTTGACCTCCCCCATTATAGGATCTTGGCCTTGTCACAGTATTTATCACATCTGGTATTTGCACTAGGTCTCCCTCTTGCATCTGATTTGCTAGATTTAATCGACACTCGCGCTTCCAATGCCCGATTTTGTGGCAAAAATGACAGGCAATAGTTTAGTGTGGCAATGTCTATCCCTGTCTTTGGGTCTATAGGAACACCTCTTCCTTTTCCCTGTCCAGTGTTATTCGGAACCTTTTTACCCCATCTTGATTATTTCCCTGATTTCGACCTATTGTTCCCACATTTGTCTGCACCTGGTCTACTCTTTGTGCATTCCTCATCTGGACCAACATCAACTTGTCCTTTATTCTCCTGTGTTTGGAATCCACCTCATCGCTGCAATACCTAGCATACCGTAAAAGTTCGCCCACTGACTTGTTTTGCCAGCAGATTAAATGTTGCTAGATCATAATGCTATTTTCTGGTCTCAACCCCATCACAAATTTGGAAACAAACTGTCCCATATCTTTAGGGGCAAGGGTATCTAACCCACTGTATTGCTTGAAGGCTTGCAAAATCCGTTGGTAATAGGCATGTACTGATTCTTTGGGTTCCTGGGTTTTTCAATCTATTTTATCCCAATCGATGTCCTGCTGGGCTATTTTGGACTTCAACCATGTAATCACCTGTTCAAACTTTTTCACAACCAAAGGTGAAGGACCGTGAGTTATAGGATCTCTGTCTGGTTCAGCAGAAGGCCAATGAATAGCAATTATACAAGCGGACCATAAATCACTAGGAACCGCAATGTCAAACAACTTGTTTAAATCAATCCACAACACCTTTGAGATCTTTACAAAGCGATCAACTTGCTTGTACCATTCAGCAGGCTTTTCCCTCAGCCGAGGAAAATCATTCGTGAACGCAGCTAGATCACCTCTATTCCAAGGAACATGCACAGACACTCCCCTAAGCACTTCTCTCAGTAGATAAGCCTCACCTCCTGCTGTTCCCACTCCTGGGGGGGGCGGCGTTTACCCCATCACCTTCCTAATGCTCTTTTTCTTTGACCATCTTTCCTCCCATTTATCAAGCATGCTCCAAGCACGTATGCCTATGATCAGTTCTTGAATGTGTGTTTTCAAACCTGTTACCCTTTTCTCTTCCAGTTCCTGATCACTGTAGTTCAACCTATGTTTTCCCTGTAACATTTTTTTTAGACTGATCTACATCATATTTTTGAGCCAGTTCGGTCAATTTCTCATGTGCTCGTCTTGCCTTACGGGTGACATCCTTCGCCACAAACAATAGCTCCTCTTGCTCATAAGTGTCTATCCTCTCTAAAGGCAATTTCCCACTGATTATTTCATTCACCTCAGCCTTCAACCTCACTACATCCGATAACTTTGCCTTTACTGCAGGCTTGATCGTGCCCTGACTCAACATACTATTCTGTCCTTCTCTATCACTATTTCGATTTCTTAGCCAATTCTCTAAATTTGTGGTCTCTAGGACATGCTGATTTCCAGAGGTTCAGTGAACTGCACTTGCTTCTGGTATTCTTCCCATGGGTCCTCTGACTGGAGCTTCCCACATCCTCAAATCTGAGTTCGCATTCGCTAAGGACAAAGATCATATGTACCAGACCCCATGCGTATTCTCGAAGGATCTGCAGTCGATGGCAAAGGGGTACTAGATTCTACAGACCGTTTCCGTTCATGGTCTCACTCCCTCCTAAGCTGATCCTCTCTTCCAAATCAAATCAAATCAAACAAAGCTTTATTCGATTTCTGTTTAGAAAATCATAAAAGCACATAAAATCACACGTATTGTACACAGTAGCAGTGCAAAAACATGAATCCAATAGACATCATATCATTACATCACAGACTGTCTTGACAAATGAGGTGAGTTGTTTACGCCCCCTTTACTTGATTACATTGTTGGACAATTTGACTCTCACATTGCAATTGATTTCCTACATTTTACTACACTTTGTAAAAACATTAATAAATCCATATTATATATTCATTTTCTAAAAACTGTAATTCTAAGAAAGCAGGATAAGACTGTCTAAAACCAAACTTTTCTAAAAGTGATAAAATCTATTTCTTTCTTTGTACATTGTAAAATTTGTTGTTGTTGTTGTTTAAAGCTTTATTTGATTCAATTCATAAATCATAAAAGCACAGCAATGGAAAGAGAGAAAAAGAAGCACACTCTGGGAATAAATGTTTTACACAGTAAAAACAATACATACATTTATCATAATCATAAAAGTTTCCTATAATTCATAACACATTTTAAAAATGAGGATACACAAAAAACAATTAGTTCACCATCTAAAAGCTGTAATACAAGTAAAGCAGGTCGGCATTGTCTAAGTCCCAATTTTTTTAAGATCTGTTTTAAAAATCCTCTCTTCCAATCCTGACTGTTGCGGACTAGAGTTTCCCTCTAAGTTTCGGTCATACACAGAGACTACAGTTCCAATGATGACCGTTACCGTAAGGGCTTCTGGTAACCGTAAAGCAGCATTGACTCCACTTGACTCTGCACCTCCTAAAGCAGGTATCCCTGTTCCTTCTACTCCTGATGAAATCCTTCCCATTTTCCTTGCACTAGGGCCTGTCGGTGATGTTGACATTCTTTCTGTTTTCCCTGCATTCGCCAATTCTCGCCTTCCCTCTTCTGAATGCGGATTGTAAGGTGGAGGATGCTCTGACAATAGACTATCCAGTAAGCTGTCATCTGTATCACTCTCATCATTTCCATTTTTTCCCCCATTCCTATCCTGAGCATTTCCCTCTTTCACCAGCATCGGATACAACCTATCTTCCTCAATTGTGTCTACCCTCTATGTTTTAAGTTGTGCATCCCATCGTGCATCCTGATATGCCTTCATTGCTCTTTTCATCTTCCCGTGGAATCTCTCCCTGTTCTTTGCATGTGCTGCTCGCATCTACACATCTAATGCCTCAAACTGTGTTGGTCTAGAGTCTAGAAAAAGGCCGTAGCAAAGACATCACTCCCCTCAACTGATACAACACCTCCAATTGAAATGAGCCATAACATCGAAATGCCACTTCTCCCTCCTTTACACTGATTTTGTGCCAATTTTGAAGCCAAACTATAGTATGGAGTCCTACATTTGTCGCCATATAATGTGCTGGAATATCCTAAGGCTGTGCTTCCTCACCCACTCGAGTAACAACTCCCTGATCTCCCCTAAACAAATCTCGCAACACCCTAAAACATCACATGGTTAGATCAAATTTTACCCTCAATAGACAGTTTTTCAGTCGTAGCTTCCTGATGACTACCACCCAATCCCAGCGCGGCATTACACAAACCGACCTATCACAGCGCGGCACATTCTGACATCACCTTTTTCCTCCTCACAGCGGTTCACCCTCCTTCACAATTTCTCTGTCCACATTCGCTCACGCAATCACAACTCCGTAATTGTCTGCCTTCTAAGAGACCGATACATTTAAATCACCCAAGAACATTCACACATAGTGACCCTCAACCTGTACTGGTCACCTGAATCGATATAATCCACCCCTGTACACAAGGTTTACTACACAATTCCCACACGTCCCGTTCACACAAAGTTTCCTGTCTTAGGTGGAACTGCAGATGACGTCTCACGACAACTCCTCAAATCTGCGTTCAGACAATCACAATAACTCGGTGTCTTCTACACCATTTAATATATCCCGGGATCTTATGCCACTTCGGGACCTGAAACTCAAATCTCAATCCGTGGACCATGTCCGGCCCGAAACCACATTCACTCGACTTTCACACAAACTCCGCCAGACATCACACAATCACATCACTCCCGCAATCTAACACACAATGCATCCCTAATGATACTCACTCCTCCCTTCGCTGCTGTTCTCGCTGCACCATCAAACTCCGTCGGTCTCCGCTCTCGATCATTGGACTCTATTTTGGGGCTCTAGGGGTCTAAGTCTTGTTCTAGATTTTTCTAGATTCTCCCCCCACTTCATGTGATAACCATCCTCTGCCACCAACTGAAGTAGCTGGCTTCCAGGTTTTAGATCCACTCTGGAACCTCAGGTCGATGGGACTTTTTATCAGCATGAAAGCGTAGGGGGGAAAGAAATAATTAACAAGTCAATCATTTCAGTTCCAATTTACTATGACTCTTAAGAATCACAGACTCCCAGTTAAGCTAAGTGGATTAAATACAAAGCCAAAAGTAACTGGACATACAGGCACCTCAAAGTGAGGGTACAGAAATACATTGGAACTAATACAAAGCCAAATCTACAGTTGAAATTAAGGCTGTGCAACATGCACAAGATAATTAGTTTGAGGATCAGGATACAGAAGATGACTGAGCAGACATCTAGATTTCTTTTAAGTTGTCAGCATGTGAAGCCTTCCTAAGAAGTCTCTTCACATCAGTTGGGTCAAGTAGCATAAAACTGCAGAGCTCGTTTAAGATGCTCTGTCTCTCAAGGCAAGGCAGAAGTCCCCGGACACTTTACCTAACTTCGATACATCAATACCACAGGTTTTATCCCAAGATGCATTGCAGCATCACACCATCCAGTCAAGCCACCTCCTTGTAGGCAATTTTCCATTAGGCAGCGATGCTCCCAAGCTTTGGCGAGATGACCTTGATTCCCAGGCTTGCTCTGATGAGAAAGTACAACAGTTCTCCATTATCAGTATCAGCGCTCAATGTATCCTCTTCTCCCTAAGCCTAACTCCTAAAACAAAGACATTATTCTAACTAACAAGAATGATTCTTCCAACTGCAACAGGACCATGAGAAAGAACAAATCCCACACGCACATGAAATTCAACTATTAAATCTAATGCGAGAACTTCCAGGAAAATGCATTTCAAGCCTACAAAAATCTGTCAACATTCAAAATAGCACACAGGCCTTACAAAATTACATATAAATTAACACTTTTTGCTAAGCACTTCTATCTCATCACGTTACATAAGCACATCAAATACGTGAATAATTGTCAGCAGCATACACAATTTCTGCACGTTAATGTTTACAGCTAGACACGTATTAATTCAATGTTAATTTCTTCACGTTATATGAAAAATATCCCTATTACACCACATTCTCGTTATTAGAGTTCACGTTCTACTGTCCCAGGTTAATACGACAAAAGAATATATGTGGGTGTGGACTATTCATGATTATGATGCACCCCTACAAATGAAAGAGCGAAATTTGTGCTACATCAGTCGTCACATCATGCGGATTCAAACCAATTCTTGGAATGGGAGGTTGAGTCACATCACGCGGATTCAAAGTGCAATTTAAAACCATGATACAGATTGAAGGACCATAATATTAGGTGGAGATGATATAATTAAACGGAATGGGCAGTTATTTTGAGCTGAAAGATCATCTTAGTATGGAACTATGACAGCAATTTTTCAGGATAAAAAGCATATCTACCCAATCTATCACACTTTGATTATGAAACCTTCTTGGAAGCGTCCTATTTTTTTAACCCGCTAATTACTTTTCTCTTCACTTTCCTCATATGATCCCTGAAGAAGCGGTTGGTGAGCTACAAAACACGTGTTGGCTGTGACTGTATCAGAGTATCAAGAATTATTCACGGGAATTGTACTTTTTAAAAATATGATAAAAAAGTTCTCATCGCAAAGACATTTCGGATGAAATGTTCTGGTATAACAAGTAAAAAGGTTTTTGGAAAGAGGATTTTAAAAGAAAATAGTTTTTCAATAAAAGAAAAAGCAAAAAGAGTGAAGGTGTATAGGTTAATCAACATGTAGCTAGTTGATAATGTCTCCCCACTGATGTGTATATATGTTTCCTTGCAAGTAAAATAGGAAATGCTCCTGGCGAGGTTCAGGCACAAGATGGACAAGGCAAGCCATTGACAAATAAGCAGGCAAATGAGAGTGACAGTAAAGCCAACAAATGATAAGCAATGGGCGGGCAGCAGGCCCCTCTATGTTCTTGGCAAGCCTATCAGTATTTAATATGTGCTGGTGCAGTGTTAACACCAGCAATTACTGATGACAGCCCATCACACGGTGGTGCTGTCTATCTATTTTTGTACAGAGCGCATCAATTTAACAATTAAATATATGTTGACAAACAATTCTAGTGCACCCAGACCATTCTTGCTATTTTAGGTGGGCTGCCTATGTCCAAACTGTAACATTTATAGGCATGTGATGTTTACTAGGGAGTGTTTATACCGGCATGTGGCAGTGATGGCAGTTCCAGTCTGTTGTGTAACCTACGGTGGCCTCCTGAGCAATACCTTGGGCCCTGGCACTTATTAATTTACAAATTTAGCACTGAAACCCACAATATATCTTTCGCAACCAGACAGCTGCCCTGTCTGGTAGACTTGACCTAGAAAGCAGTTTGATGAATGCAAACAGTAGAAGGATACAATTCATCCAATCAAAAGAATGGTAAAAAAAACTATTCTCCGTGGGAAGGATAAACACAAGAAGAGGAAGGAAAGCCCTCATACAAGAAGCAAACAAATGAGATTGAAAAATTGACAAGATCAACCAATGGTAAAAGACATTTGTAGGTGAAACTAAAAAAGGCAAGCCTGAGACAGAAAAGAAGGAGAATTCCCAGTAGGCATGCAAAGACAGAGCTGGAGTGTAAGAAGAGTCATTCTGAGACTGGTTCGGAAGTCCTTAAAGATGAGCCATCACTGTATATGCTGTGGGTTACTATCCACCCCTGTGGCACATAATACTGCGTGAAAACCTGTTGACTGAAAGATTTTGGGCTGCAAATCCCAGAATGCACTTTGATAAAGTGTCAAAACAAGGGCATGGCGACTTTCCTTAGTCGTACCTAGCACAGGGTCATGTCAAAGATCTCACAAGTGCTGCTAAACCTCAAGCAGCAGAGCCATCCCTCAGGTTACAGATATAATTATCTAGAATTTTTGCTCAATAGGTTTACATCAGGACTAGCACTCGCAGAACTGTATCTTATTGTTACATGAATGCCAAGAATTGGACTATGTTGTCCCTAATGAGGTGAAATCCTCTGGTATCCATAAATATAATCCAAAATACTCCTGGGCCTTTCCTCGTCCTTTGGGTATAGTCCATGCTATTGCAATTCTTAGAGCTGGAGCTCATATCGACACAGACACAGCTGTGGTGAAAGTGAGCACATCTGCAGCTAGCCCCAAACATTCAGCAGTCAGACACGATTGTAAGCCTTCTTGGCTCTGAACTCATACCTTTCCCATTATAAGCATGGTTTAAGGCTACACAAAGGAGGGTATCATTGAGTAAAAGTCAATACTGGCTTTGCAAGTGTCACACATGGCATGGGACTCATATCGCAGCTATGTTCCAAGGAATAGCATATTTCACATTTCGAAGTAGCCCACAAAGAGCCTTGGTCGTGTCTAAAAACTCTTCAGCTCAGTTTCAAAAATAATATTTATTCATCATCATAATCTATTTGTTATTATTACCAACACTCAGTTGAAGGATGAGAGGCTGCGTAGGAACCAAACTTCTCTGACCGGCAGGGCTACACTTAGAATTCTGCAGAAGGCACACACTCCTTGAGCTGTTTCTGAGATTGAAGCCCACCTCTTTTACCCAATGCTGTCTGTTTCATGAGTACTGCTGTAATCTACTGTCTGGTATAATGCATCCTCCCCATTGATGTTCTCTGCCATGCTGCTCAGCCAGAGTGTAAGGTCATTAGAATGCTGAGAGTGTTTGTGCTTGGATAAGAGTCAGCTGGAGTGTATGGGTTGAAGAGCAAGGAGGCTGCTCCCAGTGGGCCATTATATTGGAACCTACCATCTTTCTGTAACCTGTAACTGAAGATATAACTTGAAGAATAAACCTACATCCTTTTTAGGTCTCGCCTAGGCAGGGCGCATGCTTTGCTCTAGGAGGGCCTTTAGCCATCGGTCTTCACTTTTCAAGCACTGCACTCGTGCTTGTGGCGGCATCCACCTTGCGGGAGCGAGCAGCGGCGCGCCACAAGCACGAGTGCAGCGCTGGAAAAGTGAAGGCTGCGCGCGCACGCACGCACCACTCCCGGGCTTGTTAGGTCTCGCCTAGGCTGCTTGTTTTTTTCTTTCCACTGCTTGTTTAGTGAGCTGTGGTAGTCCTAATAGTTTGCCGTGAGTCGTTCCTTTTTTTCTTTCCACTGCTTGTTTAGTGAGCTGTGGTAGTCCTAATAGTTTGCCGTGAGCTGTTCCTTCGATCACGTGAGTTCGCAGATGCAAAGAGGCGCCCATCTTAGAGTAGAGACAATGAAGGCAAATTTCCACAACAGCTCACGATAATGCATACATAATTGCAAACTTTTAACTCGCACTTTTTAAATGTTCTTTGCCAATAAGTCTCAGAACTTTACTTTTTGACAACAAATAGTTCCAGATTATCACTAATCTACAAAGAAACGGGAGGTGACTTTAAATGTAATCTTTTTTCATTTGTTTTAATATTAAATGTATTTGAAAAATAAAACATATGGGGGCAGATTTACAAGCCCCTTGCGCCACTTTTGCGTCACTTTTCCCATGTTAAAAGTGACGCAAAAGTGGCGCAACTGGCTTGTAAATCTGCCCCATGGTGTTCAGTCCAAACCAGCAGGAGAAGGTCGCTTTGTTTACATTCTCGCTTTAGACAGCTAGCTGACAGCTTTAGTTCCCGCCCCTGGCTGATGACGACAGAAAATCATACGGCATTGTAGAAAATTCACAGTTGGAACACAGTGTTACACTGCTGACTGGTGGTTGAAAAGAATAACGCGATTTCTTTCCACGGAGGTTGATCGGCAGTGCGCATTAACCTGGAGAACAGCTGATTCTGAAACACGTTACATTATGACTGCATTGTTTTTTGTTTGTTGCAGAAGCATAATCCTAGGGTGTCTCTTTTAGTCATGATGCTATTTCAATATTTATTGTGTGTTATTTAAGGGATGCTATCGCCTCGCATTCGTGCTTGGGCACTTCGAGCGTTTGGGACATGCCTCTGTCAAATCCTCACTTATTTCGAGTTGTATCCGCGAGCCGCACTGGCGGCCCCGCAGCCTGTGCTGCACTTGAATTCTTCAACACAGAACGCACCAACCTGTAGGCACAGGATGTTCAAGAAGAAGGTAGTTTCCCTTTCACGTTTAACTGCCGCTGTTCACATTGCTTGGGAGTTAATAAGGAATGTCTTTTTCCAGTTTGCCAAGGAATGCTAATTATAACCCATTAGCCGTGAGATGGCCAGATTAGCATTTGAAAGACTTTCTCTGCCCTCTCCCCCACTGGGCTGTTTAATCCCTGTTTGCTCACAAGAACAAGCATTTGCAATGCGATAGGTCTCGCAATGACATTATTTTGAGCTATTGACATTGTAAATGGCAATGCCTTTAAAAAAATTAAAAGGCATTGTTATTTACAATACCAAAAGCAACACCTATTGCATTGCATTGCATAGCACGGTGTCCGTGAAGACGGCGCCGCGCTTATTAAAGTAAAAAAAAAAAAAGAGTGCGTGGGCGGGCAGAGAGCATTGGCATAGCCAATAGGTCTCGCTTTTGGGAACTTATAAGTTTTTAGTTATGCAGCACAATATCCTTGGTGCCACAGCATCAACTGTTGCATGGCTAAACACTTATAAGGTCCCAAAGGCGAGACCTATTGGCTATGCCAATGCTTGTTCTAAATGACCTGACTATGAGGCATACTTTGTTTTAACACTGGCGACAAGCAAAAAAAGACCCAAGCGTGAAGGGAGACCAATGCAGGAACAGAAGAAATTAACAGAAGCTAAGAAGTAACTAGTGGAACTGCACATGAAACTAAGAAGATTACCACGGAAAAGATATTGAAGCTTGTAAGGAAGAATTGTGCCTGGTAGCCCCACCGGTGTGTATTTTCATCAGACAGCCAGCAGTCCAGGGCATTTGAACAACTGTGCTTCTGATTGAAATTGCAGCTGCATCAAACTATGTGTACTGGCAGCGTTTATTTTAGAAAAAACTGCAACATTCAAGTGAACTTGCTGCATTAAATTTGAGTGGAACTGGCAGTGAGAACTCTAAAGGAACCGGCAGCTTTTGTTTTGAAGGACAGTGCTTTGGACTGTTTTCGTTTTTCAGTTGTATGCTTCGTTTTGTAATGTTACTATGGTGCGATCATAGGTTAGGGCAGAGGTCTTCAAACTGTGGGGCCCGACCCCCAGGGGGGTCGTGGAGTCCTAGGAAGGGGGTCGCAGATTCCCCAGCTTCACTTGTCCCTGTAAAAAGACAGCTGTTGCTAATTGAGATCGTTATCAGCTGCTTGCCTGAATGAAAGGCAAATGTGCCTTATCTGGTAATCTGCAAGTGTAAAGGATGCTTGGGAGCAGTTCTGGCTCTTTGTGAAGACAAAGATGTGTGTTTTGAATGGAAATGCTAAGAGTTCACAACTGGGCTGGGAAGTTCTTGCTTTTAATTTTAAGTGCATTTACACAGCACTTAGTGCCCCTAAAGAGGTGTTGAAGGGACAGTTATGTAAAAAAAGAAAACTGCATTACATACGCTCTGGAACTATTAAAACCTACATTTTGAAAGCACCATTTTATTTCAAAACTATGCGCACGTTTTGCAGCATTCTATCTTACCCTGTGTGTAATGCAAGTATAAAAATTGACTTACATATTCACAGTGCTTTCTGTCACAGGCTGTGACTTTGTAGCACTAAAAATACACATCACTATTCTCCACTGCACCAATCAAGATTTAATTCTGTGGTTCTCTGGTTACACACAGACCTCTGCAGTGCATTAACTAATAGAGGTTTCATAATGTACTACAGTGCATTTCCCACTGAGCAATAACTTTTTAAAATTTATTTTTCATTTACGCTGCCCATTATTTTATATGTAGATACCTGAAGGTGAAAGACCTAAAAAACGTACAGAATATTTTGGGCTTATTTATGAGAGGCTTGCATCGCCAGAGCATCACTTTTTTGAAGCTCCGGTGGCGCAAGCGTCTCAACCATACCTATGAGGCAGTGCAAAGTCACCCTGCATGGCTTTGCATTGCCTCATAGATATGGAGTAAGACATAGCAGCGCAAGTCACTGCGTTGCCTTACTCTGCGCAAAGCCCATGGATTTTGATGCTGCCCCATATTTACAAAACCACATAAAACTGGGGCAGCTCTAAAAACTGACGCCTCTCCAATGGAGGCGTAACGAGGAGAAATGTTTTAACTTCTCCTCGTTTTTCCTTCTTTCCACGTGTGCTGCATTCTGCAGCTCTCATAGAAATAGGAAATCGCCCCTCAGGATTGTTTTGGTGAAGGAAGGTGCCTCTTCCCGTACAAAAAGATTCTGCCTACGTTGGTGCTAGGCAGCAATTTGTGAAGGGAAAGGACTGGAATGCACCGTATTTCATAATTACAGTGCATTCCTGCCCTGGGGGCTGTTAGAAATGGGGGTCTCCAGTTGGCAATGGCTTGCACCTTTTGTCCAAGTAGGGACCCTTCCTTCTAATCAGGGTAACTACTGAAATAACCCCTGCTCACCCCTTGGTAGCTTGGCACGATCAGTCAGGCTTATTTCAGAGGCAGTGTGTAAAGGATTTGCACATAACCAACAGCAATACACTGAAAACACCACAAAGGACACCACATCAGTTTAGAAAAATATCCAATACTTTATATATTCAAAACAAGACTAAAACGATAAAAATCCAACATACAGTACTTAAAAATATGCACTTTGTGGGGAGCTGGCGTCGGTCGGTCCGGACTGCGGTGTGGGACGGAGCAGTGTGGCGCAAGACTTACGAGCAGTGCCCCCAAGCCACGGTGCGGTCCCGGTTGTCGAAGTCAGTGACGGCGTTGGTGAGACCAGGGCGGCGAAGTGAAGCGAGGCGTTGCGGAGTGCGGTGCCCACCGGTCCCGGTGCAAGCAGCACCCTCAGCGGCCGTCATCAGTGAGACCAGGGTTGTGGTGCGAGATGCAGTGGTGCCCTCTGCAGTGCCTTCAGGTCACGGAGCCAACGACAGAGTCAGTGACGGAATCGGTTGCTTTCCCCCTCTGTGTCAACTGAAACCACAGTTCCAGAGGCGGTACCCAGAGGTCAGTGAAGTCTTTGCGGTCCCTGAGACTTCAGAATAGTAGGCAACAAGTAAAGAAAGTTCAGTCCAGTCCTTTCACTGCCCAAGGCAGAAGCAGCAACTGCAGGCCAAACCAACAAAGCAACAACACAGTAAAGTTGCAGTACTCCTCTTGGCAGTTCTTCCAGCTCTTCTTCTTGGCAGTTTCCTTGATTCCAGCGAGTTCTAAAGTTCTGGGTCTGGACCCCAATATTTATACTTAGTTTCTCTTTGTGCTTTTGGGCAGAGAGTGCCTGTGCCCAGCCCAAACCAGTTATATCCTCTCTGGCCCAGCTTCCTGGCAGGAGGTGGAGACAGCATTGTCCAAGGCAGACCAGGCCCATTCAGGTGCAGGAAATCTTCTCCCACTACTATAAATACAGCCAAGGTCTATTCAGCCCAGCCCTGACTCATCCAGGAAAGGCAGGACACCTTTGACCCCCACAGTGGCTGTCTGATGAGAATGCACATCCCCAGCCCCTGTCACTCCAAAGCCAGACAGTCAATCCACAAACTCAGCAGAGGCACACAGGATGGCTAAGCAAGAAAATACCTACTTTCTAAAAGTGGTATTTTCAAACACAAAACATAAAAATCATCTTTACTAAAAGATGCATTTTTATATTCTGAGTTAAGGCATGCTAAACCCCATTTTTCTATCTTGTCCCAATTGGAAGATATGCTTATAAGATGTTATAAGTAAACTCCCATTTTATCCTATGGGACAGATAGCCTTTCCATAATGAAAAATGAAACACACTGTAATTCACTACCAGTACATGTCACACACACCAGTACATGTCCTACCTTTAATATACACGGCACCCTGCCCACATGGGTACCTTGGGCCTACCTTAGGGGTGACTTACATGTAAGAAAAGTGAAGATTAGGGCTTGGCAAGTGGGTGCACTTGCCAGGTCGACATGGCAGTTATAAACCGCGCAGACACTGCAGTGGCAGGTCTGATAACACTTTTCAGGGCTGCATGGGTGAGTGGCACAATCAGTACTGCAGGCCCACCAGCAGCATTTGATTTACAGGCCCTGGCACCCTCAGTGCACTTTACTAGGGACATACTAGTAAGTCAAACATGCCAATTATGGAAACAGCAATCCATAATACAATTTACAATAGGAGCACTTTAACACTGAACAGCAGTGAGAAAGTGCGCAGAGACTACTGAATCAGCAAAAACAGAGTCAAAACTAGGACTCAGAAAGGAAAAAACAGGGGAAACATGCCAAAAGATGCCAGGTCTAATAGGGGCATTTATGGTTGTCGATAGATGTTGATGATGAGGAGAACCAGTTTCTAGAAAATTTTGTCAGAAGGGGTCCTTACGCTTAAAAAGGTTTGACAAGGGGGTCCCGATATCAAAAAGTTTGAAGACCACTGGGTTAGGGTGACCAGACGTCCCGGTTTTCCCCGGACGGTCCCTGTTTTCGGAGCAGTGTCCCTGTGTCCCGACACTTTGCTCCTAATTACATAAATGTCCCGGTTTTTGTGCAGTGTCCGGGTTAAACGGAGAAATGTCCCGGTTTTTAAAAGTGTCTCGCACTGAAACACTATTTAAAAACCGGGACATTTCTCTGCTTACTAGCACGGTTTTTAGTGAGGTGAGGTTTAAGTGAGGAGAGCAAGGTGTACTAAGGTTGACTAGTTTTATTATGTGAGTTTTATCGCAGTGGAGTGGAGTAACAATTGTTCCTGGGAAGTAGGGCTATATTTTTCTCGTAGTGGTAGGCTGGTTGGTCTTTCGGTTAGACTTGGAAAGTTACCTCACTTTCAAGGTAAGGACTCGAATATGTGTTACCTCTGATGACAGGGATGATGGGGGGAGAGTGGATGGATTGGTCATGCTGTATTGTACTGATTACTGGAACCTGAACTCAGTATAATTCATGTGTTTTTGTTCTTTTTGTAATTCACTGTAAACTTTTATTGATGCTATAGTCTAAGAGTCCATGCTGTGTTATAAAGATTTTTTTTAAAGAGGAAGCAACCACTTGTCATACAACAGTGTCTTAGTCATCGAAGACCAAACAACAGAAGCACCAAATGAATGAATGACAAAACAAAGTATTTAAGTCGAAGATAAAGTAAGGGTCACAAACGGAAACACATGCAGTAACAAGGAAAATAAGTAAGGTACTAGAAACCAAACCATGTAGCAGAGGCTGGTGGTTCAAGACTGATCACTATCTGCATGCAGAGCCTGTAAAACCCATCTAACCACCGGCAGCAGGACCAAGATAACCGCTCTCCCCATGGTTCACCCAAAATTGGCCTGCATGTGGCTGTCAACACATCAAGGACAGGGCTGAGTTTACCAGCAGTCCAAGTCAACTGGCACCAGGATTAAAGACCATTGGAGGAGGGGCATACAACATACAACATAAAAACCGGGACATTTCTCTACTTACTTAGCACAGGTGCTGAGACGAGTCTCTAGTGGGATGTCCATTTTTGCCCTCAGGATGAAGAAACAATCTTACCGCTGCAGCAGTACCACCCTTCACTGCCTTCAAAGAGACCCGTTATAGTTCTTTCACAGTCTCATCATCCCAGAACTGAAGCATTTTCAATGTTATGTACAACGAAGCCCAAGTTTGTTGCTTATTTATCTTATGCAGCTAAGAACAACTGACAAAGCGAATAGTCCTGGCTTGTTGTAGGTGTAATGTTACATGCATAGCTGCCAAGGTTTCAGATTTCTATGTGTGACATTTTCATAATTTCAGAATAATTATGAGTGACATTTTAACGACTATGAGTGGCACTTTCTTGCGAGCAAAATCAAGATATTAAAACGAGGGAAACTTATAAATATCAGATATGACATCCATTTGAGCAACTAGAAACTCTACGTTAGCTGCTGCAAAGCGTAAGAAATAATGGTTAAACAACTTTCATTTATACTCATGTCTAAGTAAATATACTTAGGATCGTACAAATATCAGGAAACTCCTTGCAACATATTAAATCAAGGCTCTCTCTGCACACTAAGTCAGGAGCTGTTTTTATTTTTTTGTGGTTGTTTGTTTTTTGAGGCTTGTACCTTCAGCCTTTGCTGACTTATACTGGACCCTCTGGTTCCTCCCTCGTAATTAATGATGCTGCGCAGAGAGCATCGCTCAGTCCAGGGCCTCTCTCCAAGGTGGGACTCAGCCCAAACAGGATGTGCGAGGCCCTGCTAACAACACTCTGGTGGCTACTGTTGTTGGATGGGCCAGCAGAGAAACAACATAAAGATTGCCAGCCTTTGTGGTGGCTCCCCTCCTTCCCTGCAAACTAAAGTCAGAAGAACATCAGGACTCGGGGCCACCCTCTGACATCACATGAGTGACCCTGTGCCTCTCTCCAGGGTGGGACCCAGCCCAAAAAAGATGTGCGAGGCCCTAACAACACTCTGGTGGCTATTGTTGTTGGATGGGCCAGCAGAAAAATCAACATAAAGATTGCCAGCCTTTGCGGTGCCCCCCTCCTTCCCAGCAAACTGAAGTCAGGAGAACATCAGGACTCGGGGCCACTCTCTGACGTCATGTGAGTGACCCGGCCCAACAGGGAACCTATGTCAGAGAGGCCCCAACAACATAAAACACACTTCACGCGGCGCCAGGCTTGCAACCCATTTCACCGTTTTGAGTAACACCGCAGGCGCTGCAGCTGCCTGATCGCGCGCTGCCATTGGCACCCAGGCTTAAAACTTAAACTTACTTGGGCTGTAACACACTCTGCCAAGGCTGGCCAGGCTGCAGGCACTGGTAGGCTAGGCCGCGAGCCACTGCGTGCCCCGGCAATTCGGGTTTGCTGCTCAATCCGCGCCTCCAGGCCATGTTGTCCAGGCTGTGCAGTGAGTCATACTTTGCAATCCACAGGGAGCCATAAGTGTCACCAAGTAAGGATATCACACCGTGCAATTAGCGGTTCACCCGGGTGACGGTCACTGAATCCTCGACGTCCCTCTCGGCTAAGTCTGTGTCACACATAGGATTTGTCTGTAATTCTTCATCTGTGTCTGTGGAGGCGGCTGTCATTTTAGTCCCTTTTCCATGTCTATGACAGCTGTCAAATAGTCCTACTTTTATGTCGACCGTTACTGCAAACGGTAGTCCTACTTCTATGTCTATGAACTGTCCCCGTTTTTTGTTTTGAGAATCTGGTCACCCTATCATAGGTGGCATTTACAGGATCGCTTCGGTGATGAAACTGACAGCCCTACTTTACAACGAATGCAGCAAAGTGAAGTATGTTAATGCTACAACCAATGCAAGTAAATAGGAAGCAGATGGTGTAATGCTGGCGCTGGGAGCACAAGATTGGCAAGCTGCGCGATGTGGGGCCTGTGTGTCGCACTGCCAACGTAACTTTAACATGCCTCTTTGGGGTGGGCAGAACGTGTCCCTATAACTTTGGTGTGGCATTTGAATGGCTGCGAGGCTGCCATGCGATGCGGAGCGCGTGTCCGAGATCTGATGTGGCATTTGAAACTGCCCGCGTGGACTGATGTGCATCATGCACAGCCACGGGCGGTGAGAGTCTCTCCAGTTTCCGGTGATTTTAGAGGAATTTTGGGTGAGAAGCCGCTCACCGGAGTTAAGAACACTGGATTACCATTTGGATTTGCTGCCTGTGTGCATGGTGTATACGGTTGTGTGCTATGTTAAAATGGCGGCTGAGTATTTTGAGATGCTGTCATTATTTTGTGATGTTTAATGCTAATCTGGATTTGTTACATGTTCTATGCAACATATGCATATGCTATGTTGTTTATGTTTTTAAAATGCCTTCGCTGAGTTGTATCAGTGCGTGTGTGTTTCGCCAAATGTTCCTGGGGCATGTTATGTGCACCCAAACGTTTCTTGGAATTGAGAAGCCCTGGTCTTGTTTTAACGCAGGAGGGGGGGAAGCGAGGTTGGTCCTTATGTGAGACCAGAGTTAAGGGGATCCATGGTCCGTAGGTGAGACCATGTTTGGGTATCTCTAGTCCTGAAATGTGAGTGTGTTTTGTTGAGTGATATGTTGGTCCCAAGTAAGATTTGCAAGATACCCATTGGGAGTATGCCTTTTGTGTGTGGCAATGTGGGTTTAAAGACACCCATTTGCGGGTACCGGGTGTGGTGATGTGTAGAGTTGAAAAGATACCCATTTGCAAGGATTACCTGGTGTGGAGATGTGTAAGGGTTGAGAGATACCTTTTGTGAAATGCCCTGTGTGTGAGGCGATGTAGTGTGAGACACTCATCGTGTAAGGGTTAAAAGATACCCATTGTGAAGATGCCCTGTGTGTGAGGCAAGGTGATTTGAGAGACACCTATTGCGTAAGGGTTGAAAGATACCCATTGTGAAGATTCCTAGGGGCATGTGTATTGCACCTTATGTGAGTGTCCTTCCTAGTTGGTTAAGGGTGTATTGTATGAACGTGTTTCTACTTTTCCTTGAGGGATGAGAAGCGGGGTTTGGGGGCTCCTGATTAACCTTTTCTATTTGCTGCTTTGGGGTGGTATTGATAACTTTGTTGGAAGTGTTGCTTGTGTGTTTTTTCATCTTGCGTCCATAGGATTTTCTATTATCTCTATAAGGGAGGAGATGTGTTGTAATCTACTGTCTGGTGTAACTGGCGACGAGGGTGGGATGCGGAGTCACCCCCCCCCCCCTCGCTACTCCTGCACAAGCTGAGAAGCGCGCTGCCGCGAACGAGCGGAGCGCCGAAGCCGGCAGAAAGGAACAGGCAGGAAAAGTGCGAAATTCGAAACAGCGTGTGCCTGCGGCCGCCGATTCAACTGAGTGCTCGAATCAAGGCAGGACCAAGACCCCGTGCAGAGGCAACGAGCAAACAGGGGTAAGCCTGGTGAACTGCCCCTGTGTGGAGTGAAGCATGCCTGTGTGAGTCCCCGGCAGCAGCCATTTTGAAGTCAGGCACGCTTCATTGGCCAAGCTCGGTCCTGACATGGCAGCCATCTTAAAGTCAGGCAAAACTTCAAGAAAGGCCCCTGAAGCCTGCAAAAGTGACGCTGAGTGCCTGCAGACGCCCCTGAAGCCCACCAGAATCACACCGCAACATGTCGGACCCTGATTCATCGCAGCAAGCTGCGCCTGGCCCAGCGCACAATAACCCACCGCCTGGACTGATACCCATGGGAGTATCGTACCAGCGCCCCCCTGAGCCACTACCACTGACGTCTAGCAACAGCATGGGCCCTGCGTGGAAGAGTTGGCTTGAGGACTTTGAGGATTTCATGAAAGGGTCACAAGTCCGTGACCCCGGCCAACAACTCATAGCCCTGCGCAACCTCGTAGGTAAAGACATCGGACAAATCATTAAGGACCTACCACCGGCCAACGCCACGTCATACGAGAGTGTGAGAGACGCACTGAACCGGAAGTTCCTTCCCAAACGGAACTTAGACTACGAACGCTATACCTTCAACCTCGCATCTCAGGAGCGAGATGAACCCATGGGTGAGTTTATCTCCTGTCTCAAGCGCCTAGCTCGCCACTGTGAGTTCGACAACTTCAACACAGAAGACGCGCTGCATCTACGCATTATTGACGGATGTCAATCGGAATCCCTACGCCGTCGACTCCTGAAGAACCACACAGACACGGGCGAACTGGGGACACTTCTTTATTCTTCTACCGCTTGGCGTGAACTGCCTGCTCCCTCGTGACTCCTCCCCTTCCTCCTCCAGTCATGCCTGACATTGGGGCGAAGCCAGGGCAGGCATGACGACACAACACTCCCCATTGATGTTCTCTGTCTTGCTGCTCAGCCAGCGTGTGAGGTAATTAGAATGCTGAGAATGTTTGTGCTTGGATAAGGGTCAGTTGGAGTGTATGGGCTATAGAGCAAGGAGGCTTCTCCCAGTGGGTCATTACATTGGAACCCACCATCTTCCTGTTACTGAAGATATAACTTGAAGAATAAACCAACATCCTTTTTCTACATGACCTGACTACGAGGCATACTTTGTTTTAACAAGTACCACAAATGAATTCTGCTGAAACGATTGTCAGGCTGCATAGATTACCTGAAAAAACATCCAAACATTTGGACACCTGAGGATTTAGGAACTGGAAAAACAATGTAAGCACCCAAAATGAAATGGGAAGCAAGCGCTAAGCCCACTCCACCCCTTCTCTCCAGTCCCTGTTCTTTTCTCTCAACTGTACGATTTCAATCCTGCATTCCATCCCACGTTCCATGTTCTTCCCCACATAACATTCCACTAAACCCTTACCATGTAAGCGAACAACATAACTTATAAGAGAAAAGGAGGTCGTTTTCCTAATCCCTTTTGAAATTCATATTAAGCAATGGCTATTATGAGAGAAAATAACTCTTAGTTTTCTGAAGGTAGAGGAACCAATTCGAAAAGGTATTTTCTGCAGTAAATATAAGTATTGAGCAGTAACATCACAATGTATGCCTGACAGGAATTTACAAAAGGATTCATGGAAGGCATAAATTGGTTCTCTGCGCCATATTTCTCCAAAACGAGTCTGGCGAAATCCACAGCAGTAAGTCCTGTGTAGAGAGGTGGGTGAAACAAGGCGTGGTTAGCCTTGTAAAATACAGAGTGCCCACAATTGATAGATTTGTGTGAAGTCTCAAACTTGGTTCTGACCATTTCCCACCATGGAAGTGGTTGTAGATTTAGTCTAGCCCAGCACTGGATTAACTCCCCTTCCAGGATAGACAGGATCAAGGATTCTCTTCGGCTTCCTTGAAAGCCCTCACCTGGTTTAGGTTTCCTGGTGTACTACTGGGAATGTATATGAAAAAAGTAGTAAGTCTGCATCTGTACATGGACACATTTTTACAACTACAGAATTACTAATTTCTTTCAAATTTACCCCAGAATGTCACAAACAGTTCAACTTGGGAGGGCAAAAACTGGTTTCTCTTTTTGGGCAAACAGTAACTGTTGTGACGGTTGTGATCCAGCGCAATATCAGCAAACAGCATTCATACACATAGTCACTTGGGCCCATACATTCATACTACGCTAATACTTAAGCTGGGTGTCAGATATACTCTTTAAATCAAAATCCCTGCTACCAATTACCTTCTGATTGAAGAGTACTAACTTACCAATGGATCCTTTGCTAATTGGGAAGTTTAAAATGAGTGACATTCATTATAATACATAATCCTGAAATAACCACAGAGTCGGGAAGTTTTAAAATATTTATCTAAAGTTTTAGCAGAGTAAAATACAGGAAAGACACAGTATTTGATCAGAATACCCAAGTGTAAGCATAGAATAATTATTGCTAATAAATGACGGTGTTTAAGGAAAAGAGAGGATAGAGACAGCAGCGCAACTAAAGGTTGCATATATTTACCTAAGTGCGAGAGCCAAACCCCTTAGCCAAGGAGTTGGAAAGAATAGGACCCAGGAAGGATGAAGAGCAAAGACTCCCTTCAGGATCAGGACAGGACTGGTGACCTCTCTATAACGACGCCTGCGCCGTTCCCCTCTCTGGTACTCGGTTTCTCCTCGATTTCCCCGTCTAGTGGACTCCGCCGCCCCCTCCTCAGGACCTCTGCAATCGATCAGCTTAGCGGTCTGGAGCTCTTCTTTTCTTCAAGAACGCCTGCTCTGTGGACTTCTGCTCTCCTGCTCTGACTAATTAGCTAATGCTATATTCTATTATACCTTCTACACTCATGTACCTCCCCTTAATGTTGCTAAAATATGGGACCACTACTTTTGATTGGACAGGGGGTGGATTCTCGCACCATGACAAATTTGGCATAAATTGTGAAGCCTATTGTTTCTAAGTTCCCACCCCTTCAAATTAATACATTCACTTTATTTCCCACCCGTCTCACGACACATTTTGTACAATTTTGCAGGGGAAATGTATCAAATGTATCAATATAGCACATGTAGAACATCCTCTTCGGCCAATAGGTCGTGGCCTTGGGAGACGTCCAAGTTGACTTCACTTGGCAGGCATACAGGACACATGCGCAGAACTATCTGTTTCTCGAGTTTCAGGTCACCAACCCAGGCCCAAGTTTATGAATTACTAAAAGTGCAAGAAGAAAATATTAAAATCACAAATAAAATGTTTCACTGTATACCCACTTTCCCTACTTTATTCCCATTTAATTATAATACTATCCCGCATTAGTAGCATTAAGAAAACGACAATTTAATAATGACAAGAGAGCAAGCCGAAGCATGTGAAGACATTAAGCGGCCATTTTAATGCACACTGCGCAGAAGCAGAAATTTCCCACCAAGCAAAGAAAAGACGTCACACCATGTGATCAGCTTGCGACATGCGCAGAGGAGTTCCCGTGCTTTGGCGGCCATTTTAGTTTGCGGACAAGCGTTATTCGTTAGTAAAACACATAGGCAAGCATCTGTCCCTTTCATATCGGTGTATGCAAAGGTTAGTATTTACAATACAAGTTTTAATAAATTAATACTGTGAGGAAGATTGAATCCAAGCAAGTTTCATTTATGAAACCTTGCTCCATCAATCCCCTCTCTGATGGAATTCTGAGCCATCAAAAACTACCCTCAATCAGATGCCAACTTCTAGCAAATTACTTCATTCTCATTCTCATTTTTACATTTTCTATTTTTACAATCTCCTTTCAGCTTCTTGTATAGTTCACTTCTCCATTCTTCAAGTTCGATTTCGTCCCTCTTTCTCTTCTTTCCTTTCCCTGTCACATTATACATTCCATTCTTTCTACAGCATTTGCACCAAATTATTATTGTCAGGACTATTACTGCTATCCCTGCTAAGGGAACTAGTATTTGACCTATAAGTCCTTTCCCTATATTAGTAAACCAGGTTCCAATTGACGAGATACTATTTGTCAATCTTTCCCATACACTGTCAACTTCCAGTGGTTTAAGTTCCTTCTCAAGTTTAGTTATATTCTGAATATACGTTCCAATTTCTGCACTCTTATCAGGAATATAAGTGCAACAGTGTTTCGTCTTCAATAATTTGCATACTCCGCCCTCTTTTGCCAATAAAATGTCAAGAGCAAGTCGATTTTGCATCACCATAGATCTAATCGCAACCATCTCCGCATTAATCATTAGAAACCCTCCAGCAGTATCCGTTGATAAACGATCAACCACTGTAGACAATTTGCATATTTTCCTTGAGTTCAGAATTATTCCCACTGAAGGTATCAATGCACCAAATATATCACCTACAATTTCAGAAAAACTAGCTCTTTTACTACGTGTTAATTCGCTATTGTTTTCATTGCTCCCAGTGTTTCTTTTTACGTGGTATATCTTTGGAAATACTATTCCAAAATAACAACTTCCATACCACCGTGCAGGAAGCCTAAAGTAAGCCTTATTCCCACACACATAATAGATTCCAGGAAAAACTGAATCCGTTCCTCCTTTGATTCCCCAACCTCCAAGAATTAAGAAATTGTGTTCACATTCACTGGTACCGATGAAAACATTGTTATAGTCAGTCTTTAACCTATGAAGACACATTTTTCCTGTCTTTATGAAATCCAGAGCCATAGCAGCTTGAGCCTTGCCAGGTGTGTAACTCCCTCTTTCTCAGCCCAAGGTGGTAAATGAGCCTTATGCTCAGCAGCTTTCTTTTGAAAATCCTGTCTTCTATCTTCTACTAAATTCAAAAATATCTTCTCTTCTTCAAGTAAAGAACATGTTAGATTGTGTCTACGTGCATGTGTTATGTCTATTGATTTCATTGTTAAGAAAAATTCTCCCATAAACTGTGCATCTTGACTACTAAGCACTGGGTTCATACTCTTGCGAATCGGAACCTCAGAAAATATCACATCTACATTTGAATAGTAATACTGTAGTCTACCTGTTCTATAAAATAAACTTGTTAATACACTACATGAAATGCCATATGTCAGTGGTAAGTGATGGTATGTTAATCCTTCTGCTACTGATTCAGGTAACTTCATACAGACATAACAATTACTAACTTCCATGGTGTCTACATATTGAAACAATAACTTTGTGAAATCATTTAAACTAGTGTCGTTATCAGCTATCTCATGATGAATTTCTGCCTCATCTTCTGCCATTAGCTCTACTCTATTGCCCTTCATGTTTGCTGTCCTCCCTATAGTTTCATTATTGATCTTTTTATCTATTATCATCAGGTAAGGAACTGCTACAATCAGGACTAACCATACTATAAGCACCAATACTAGACTACATATGCAAATTGCACAGCATCTTCTACAACAATTTTGTTTTGGTCTCCCAGTAACTCTATCGTCAGGCATTTTTCGACAAGGAAGATTGCTCTTCTTATCTCTATTCCTCTTCTTCAGCGGATTCTTTTGCTTAATCAGGGTGGTCTTGTTTCTTTTTCGTAGATTAGTTCTGCACTTGTTCCTTCACCACCACTGTCACTTGATTCTGAGCTTTCAAAATCTTCAAGAATGATATAAGTCCAGTCAGGACCCTTAAATTTGTTATTCACGAGTCTCAACCTTTTACTTTTTCTCTTCCCAGACTTTTTCTCTTGATCAGTTTGACTTGTTACTTCAGGCACTTGATCTGGATCTTCACTTCTGGTTGTTACGTGGTATTTCACTCTTTTAATGACACTTGGCCAATGATCTCCTTTTCTTGGTTTCTCTGTTCGCACTGTTTCTTTATCTTCGTCTTCAGATATCTTTTTATTTTCACTGCTTGGCACTGTTTGGTTTTCTGCAATTTCTGACTCACTTGGTTGTTCTTTTTCAGGTCTTATTGGTTTCTCTTCTGCAGCTCCACTGTGAGTTTCCAATAATTCACTTTGTTCTTTGTTTAATTCTTCATGTTCATTTTTATCAGTCTCTTTTTCTTCTGTGTATTCTTCTTGACCTAACTGATTCTGATCAGGGCTTATTGCACTGTGAACTTCTGCAGCCTGACCGGATTCTTCTAAACCTGTCTCTCCCTGATCAAAGTCTATTAGATCTTCACTGTTTTGAGTCCAGTTTTCTTCCCTATCTGATTTGGTTCAGGATCTTTGACTGGCTTTTCTTCTTGATCCTGAACTGCTTCTTCCTCACCTATCAGATCTTCTTCAATTTGTTTCAATTTTGACTCCTCGTTTTGTGGTAAACCTCAGGAACTTCTACCACTGGTATCCAATCCTGACTTGTGCTCGGTTGTTCTCCGTCAGCTTCTCTCGAACCTCGAGCCTGAGATTCTTCAGCTGGGCAACCTTCAGCTTCTTCAGTGATTGGCGTTGATCTGAGGATTCTCTTCTTCAGGGTCTGGTACTCTCTTTGTGTGGCTTACGTGAATCCAATTTGGAAATCCTTCACACTTCACTGCTGTATTGGTGGTCAATATGACTTGACAAGGTCTGCTCCACCTGGGTGATAGACACGTTTCTCTGGTGTGATTCTTCACTACCACCCAATCACCAGGATTCAGATCATGTTCTAGTTCAGGCTGCCTGGAAACTGCGTCTTCTCCAACCTGGTGAGAGACAGAACGCACTAGGTCAGCCAATCCTTTACAATAGTCCAGCACCATATCATCAGATATATTCACCAGTTTGTTTGTGGGAACATGTGTTTGTCTCATTGCTCTTCCCATCATAATTTCGTGTGGGCTCAATCCTGTCGTTCTGTCAGGTATGCTTCTGAGTCCCATCAAGACAAGTGGCAATGCATCAGGCCACTCCAATGATGTTGATGCACACATTTTTCCCAACCTTGATTTTATAGTGCCATTCAATTGTTCAACCACTCCAGAAGCCACTGGGCGATATGCACAATGCAGTTTCTGTTTGATTTGAAATGCTTCACATATTATCTGGATCACTTCGCTGTTAAAATGTTTTCCTCTATCTGATTCCAAAGATACTGGGAAACCAAACCTAGGTATGAGCTCTCGTAGTAACAGTTTTGCAACTGTAATGCTGTCATTTCTCCTAGTTGGATAAGCCTCCACCCACTTTGAAAACAGACACACTATGACTAGTACATATATCAACCCTCTGCATGGTGGTAACTGTATGAAGTCGAACTGGAGTCTTATGAATGGACCCTCTGCTTTCCCAATCTTCCCAAACCCAATTATCGTTTTCCTGCCTGGATTATGCATTTGACAAGTTAAACATCTCTGGCAAAGACTCTCTGCAACAGCTCTGAATTTGGGATTGTACCAATTTTGTCTGAACAGCCTAATCATTGCATCTCTCCCTATGTGTGTGCCTCCATGATGCATTCTGGCCATTTGTGAAAGTAAACAATCTGGCATGACAGGTCTGCCATCTGTACTGACCCACACTTCATCCTCTCTTCTTTGAAAACAACCTACTTTGATCCACAAACTCCTTTCACTTTCATCAACCTCATCTTGCAATCTTTTTACTTCATTCCAATTTTAAGGTGGCATATACAACACAAGTTGGCAGCTGTTTCCCATTCTCTCCACCCTCTTATTGACTGACATTCTGGTTTTGGCACAATGCTGGGCCACCAGATCTGCGTACCTGTTGCCGACTACCACCCAGTCATCTCCTGACTGGTGTGCGGCACACTTCACCACAGCCAATTCTTTTGGTGATTGTATTGCTTCTAGCAATTCCCTTACAAATTGTCCATTTTTAATGGGGGATCCTGAAGAAGTCATGAAATCCCTCTGCATCTATAATTGGCCAAAATCATGCACCACCCCATAACCATATTGACTGTCAGTAAATATGGTTACTCTCTGATTCCTCCCAATTTTGCATGCTTTTATTAGCGCAATCAATTCAGCTACTTGTGCAGATTTTACTCCTGGTAAATAGGATGCTTCGACTATTCCAGTTAATTCACATACTGCATAGGCAGCAGTTAGTTTACCGTCTTCATGTCTCTGACATGAACCATCAACAAATAGCTCCCTGTCTGGCTTTTTAAGAGGCTGTTCCTCAATATCTGGGCGAGGTTTTGTGCATAATTCTGTAATCTGTACACAATCATGTTCATCTTCTTCGTCATCTTTATTTGTCTCATGATATGGTTCTGGTAGTAAGGTTGCGGGTTTTATTATTGTACACCTTACCATGGTCACATTTTCAGCACCCATTATTATTCTCTCGTATTTAGTCAGCCGACTAGGAGTAAGATGCTGAGTTCGGGTTCTTGTTAACAGAATCCAACTGCATGTGGAACATAGACTTTTACAGGATGTCCCATCAAAATTGACTCACTTTGTTCAATGCTCAAACAAGTAGCTGCCACTGCTTTCAAGCATCCTGGCAACGCGGCTGCTACTGGGTCCAATGTAGCAGAAAAATATGCTATAGGACGTCTGTCTAATCCGTGTCTCTGAGTTAGGACAGAAAGTGCACAATTTTCTCTCTCATGACAGAATAATGCGAATTCTCTTTTATAGTCAGGCATGCCTAAGGCAGGTGCTGAACAAAGAGCGTTTCTCAATTTTACAAAGGCTTCTACACTTTCATCCTCCCACTCAACAGGGTCTTTTGCTTTCTTTTTGGTCATGTTAATCAAGGGCTTAGCCAACATGGAAAAACCTGGTATCCATTGTCGACAGTAACCCACTATTCCTAGGAACATCCTTACTTGTCTTTGGGTTACAGGCATTTGCATTCTTTTTATTAATGCTACTCTTTCAGAGGTTACTCTTCTTTTTCCCCTCTCAATTTGGTGTCCCAAGTATTTAACAGCTGTTGTACAGAACTGCAATTTTTCAGGTGAGACTTTATGCCCTTCCTCTGCCAAAAGATTTAAGAGTGCTATGGAATCAACAACACAGTCCTCTCTGGTGTTCGACGCCACTAATAAGTCAGTCGATATATTGCACTAAGACTGAGCTTCCTGGCATCACTAATTTTTCAAGACTCTTTTTCAATATCTGATTAAAAATGGAAGGACTTTCTGTGTACCCCTGAGGAACACGGTTCCACACATAGACCTTGTTTTCGAATTTAAATGAAAATAAATATTGGCTGTCTGGGTGCAATGGAATTGAAAAGAATGCTTGACATAAATCAATTACTGTGAACCATCCTGCACTCCAAGGGATCTGGTACAGAATTACTGCAGGATTTGGCACTATAGGACAACATGGTTCCACAATTTTATTAATTTTCCTCAGATCCTGAACAATCCTATATTTTCCGCTAGGTTTCTTCAAGCCCATTATTGGTGAATTACATGGGCTACTCATTACTTCTTTCAGTATGTTTTGTTCAACCATTCGGTTGATTTCTTCAATGACATCTGCTTTTACTTCTGCGCTCATTTTGTACTGTTTGGTATTTGGGAAAATCGCACCTTCTTTTACAGTGATTTTAACTGGGTCTATTTTAGCCATGAGTCCTACTTCTTTTCCCGTGAAATCCCATACTATGGGGTTTACTGTACCTTTTAATTCTTCTGGCAACTCATCTTTTGTTAATACTGAAAACATCTCATCTACTTCTGTACCTTGTTTTGCAACCATAATTTTATATACATGATCTTCATCTGGTGTCTGAACTGCCACACCATCCGGTGTGCAGAAAATTGTACAATTCATCTTGCACAATAAATCCCTACCTAATAAGTTCACTGGACTAGAATCGCATACTACAAATTGGTGCATTTCTCTGAAGTTTCCGATTTTAACTTCCATTGGTTCGGTAAGAGGTGTTCTAATTCTTTGATTAGCAACACCTACCACTTGTATATCCTCACCAGAGAGAGGAAGGTTTGGGATGTCTGCTGTTCTCACAGTAGACCGGGTAGCACCAGTGTCCAAAAGAAAAGTAATATCATTACCCTTCACATTTCCTTCAACATATGGACCTGACTGATCTACCTGCAAGGATGCGCCAAGTACGCACTCCTTCTCCCCCTCTCCTAGGCACCGTCATGCATCGAACCTACAGAAATCATCCTGCAAAAGAAACTGTGAGGTCATATAATCATTCTTACCACTTCCTCCTGGGTATCCGATGTCTGTACCGTGCTTTGCTCTGCTTACATTACCCTGAACAGGTGGAGGTGGCAACTGACTCTGAGGATTTACCCCCTGCTGTGAGTCATTCTGCGTCTGTAAATTTAAATTTTGATTTGGGCCATTATTATTTCGAATCTTTTTATACTCATCCTTCCAATGCCCAAATTTTCCGCATCCATGACAAGGAAATTTCTTTTTAGCCTCTTCTCTGTTCATTCGTCCTTTCATTCTTCCACCATTCCCAGAATCACCACTCATTCCAGAATCCTTTCCCTGATTTTCATTGGGATTGTCTAAGTTAATTCCCTGTTTCTCAGCCATTTTCACCTGTGCCCACATTACTTTCTCCTGCAATTTCTTGTGCCTGTCCTCAATATCATCCCCACAATATTTTGCATATTTCAGGATTTTGTCAATAGGTTTCCCCTGCCAGCAAAGCATATGCTGTTTAATCATCTGGCAAATCTCTGGCTTCAAACGGTACACAAACTGACTCATGTTCTTGTCTCCAATGTCCTCAAATCCACTGTACTGTTTGAACACCTGTAAGAGGCGCTCATAATAAGAATGAACTGATTCATTAGCTTCTTGGGTGGTTCGATCTATTTTCACCCAATCTGTTTCTTTTGGTGGTATTTTCCCTTTCAGGTAAGTTATCACCTGCTGGTACTTTTTCATCACGTCACTTGATGGGGCACCTGTCTTTGGATCTCTGGGATACTCATCACTTGGCCAATCCACTGTGATCTTAGAGTCTGTCCATAAATCTATGTCAAACAGACCATCCAAATCCTTCAACAATACCTTTGACACCTTCACAAACCTCTGAACCTGCTTGTACCATTCAATTGGCTTTTCTCTCAGCTTTGGGAAATCATTCGTAAATGATAAAATATCATGTCTGCTCCAGGGGACATGCACATATCCCCCTCCTGCGACTTCTCGCATTGGGTACATTTGGTCAGCTTTCCCTGTCTCTTTCATCACATATTCAGAAGCTGTCCTACTGGATCTAGCTTCTTCCTTTTTCTTTGCCCACCTAGTTTTCCATTTTTCCAGTTCTCCCCATTTTTGTAAAACTATCATTAATTCTTTTACCTGCAATTTTCTTCCAGAAGCGTTCATGTTTTCTAAATCTTTTTCTGAAAATTCTGCTCTATAGGGTCTCTGTAACACTTTGGATCTCCCTATTTCTATTCCCATCTGTAGAGCTAGGTTGGACAGCTTTTCATGAAATATTCTTCCATTTCTGGTGATACTCCTGCACATGAATAATAATTCTTCATCATCATATGAATTTAAACGATCTAGTCCTACATTTCCTGCTATTTTTTCTTCTAATTCAACTTTTAATTTATGGATATCCAGTATTTTTGGAGGTGTGCACGGCTTGTCTGATCCTTGTACCCACCTTTCTAAATCTTCAGGTGTTACTATGGTGGCATTCTTTGCCCCTGATGAAGTTATTAAACTCACATCGTTTGAACACTCAGGTATTTCTTTTCTCGGAGTACCCTTCACTGGACCTCTGATAGGCAGGTCCATGAGAGATATTGTGGAATCATAATCACTAAATTGATCTTCAATTATGACTGGGGCTTCAGGTTTTGGAGGACTCACAGGAGTATTCATAGGAGTGGGTGCGGGTATCAGTGGAGGGCAATTTCCTTGAGTACCATATAATGGCACTACTGGACCAATGGTCACAGGAATAGTCAATGAATCAGGATGTACTTTTATCTGGGTTATTTTTCGTACTAATTCTGCTCTGGTCTTTTCTAGGGCTTCTTTTTCTTTGTCATGAAGTATTCTAGTCGGAGTGAATTCATGCAGTATTTGGGGTACCATTGGAGTTTGTGGTGGGGCACTAGGGGGGAGTCCACTTGTCCCTTCCTGATAGGGTGGGGGGTTTCTCAACACTTCCTCCATAAATTCGTCTTCTGACTCCTCATTTCTCATTAAATGTTTGGCCTTTTCTGTGCATTTGCCTCCTGATTTCTCTCCTTCTGTAAACAATGGATACAGTCCCTCAGTAAGCATTGCCCTTCTCCATTGCTTCAACTGACCTTCCCTAGTCTCACGTAAATATCTGGGGAAAAATCCTGGATACCTCCCATTACTTCGAGATCGGTCACGCTCAAATGCCTCAGTTTCCCACTCTTCTAAAACTTCGTATTGAGTTAACCTAGGTCTAGGTTCTAAATCATTCATCCTTTGTCTTAAATTTTGAAGAATTTGCCCATTGAACTTGCCATTCTCGGGAAATGCTAGTACCCCATCATTTTTGGTATATTCTCTCCAATTCTCTATCCATATACAAGTATGGTAACCTCTCTCCATCATCATGAATGATGCGGGCGTTTTGGCTTGGGGAATATTAATTCCCTCCCTAGTCTTAATTGGTTTGTCCTTTTTGAAATAATTCTTAATCTTTTGTAAAAATGACATCTTCTTCTTCTCTCCGTACATCTTGGGCAAGTATCGATGTATAAAATTATATTCTGCAAAGCCTAAATATCTCCTATCTGGACGATTTTTTGTTAAAGTCGGATCGCGTTTTAACATGCAATCCTTTCCCCACTAAGAATTTCGCTTTTATAATTTCAACCAATCAAATGTCTGCTAACTTTTATTTCTGAACCAATCCGTGCGCGGCCTTTTTGGTGACGTTTGTCTGTCAACCCCTCCTTTACAATCTGCGCTTCTCTGTCCCTTGCTGATTCAACCAATACCAGCGCGGCACCTGTGACGTCAGTACTACTCCTGACTATCAACCCCTCCTTTACAAGAATTTTCCCACGCCCGCTGAGTCAACCAATCCCAGCGTGGCACCTGTGATGTCAGCTCCCTCTCCGGCAACTGACCCTCCCTTTACAAAAATCTTACGCAAAACTTATTTCTTCTACAATTCTTAATTAAAATTCAGTAACAACATAAAACATTCGCTATCGTGCCAGTTTCTCTAATTCGAAAAAGATAGTTTCTCTCACACACTTAGTAAAACCTTTCCGTTTACTAAGACATATACTACGAGTAAAACCCTTCCACTTACCCTTCACACAAGCTTCCGAAATACCTGTTACTTCTTCAATGTTACCCTTTCTAGGTGATATAACATCAAATTTTTACCAGCGTACTCCTTCTGCTATTTACTTACACGCATAGAGTCCCTAACGAGTACTGATAGCCCTGCTTAACTTGTCAGTACTATTTCTGCCTGACAGATAACCTCACTGCAGTATGGCTTCCACTTGCCACCCGCTATTCTTTTTACCTACCCCGGGGTATTCTGGACAACATAAAACAAACTCAAAAATAAGCGGATGTTAGTTCATAAAAATACAAAGTAAAATTCTCATTACCCAATTAACAAAAGGTAACCATCCTCTGATTACCAGAATTCTGATCCAGCGCAATATCAGCAAACAGCATTCATACACATACTCACTTGGGCCCATACATTCATACTACGCTAATACTTACGCTGGGTGTCAGATATACTCTTTAAATCAAAATCCCTGCTACCAATTACCTTCTGATTGAAGAGTAATAACTTACCAATGGATCCTTTGCTAATTGGGAAGTTTAAAATGAGTGACATTCATTATAATACATAATCCTGAAATAACCACAGAGTCGGGAAGTTTTAAAATATTTATCTAAAGTTTTAGCAGAGTAAAATACAGGAAAGACAAGGTATTTGATCAGAATACCCAAGTGTAAGCATAGAATAATTATTGCTAATAAATGACGGTGTTTAAGGAAAAGAGAGGATAGAGACAGCAGCGCAACTAAAGGTTGCATATATTTACCTAAGTGCGAGAGCCAAACCCCTTAGCCAAGGAGTTGGAAAGAATAGGACCCAGGAAGGATGAAGAGCAAAGACTCCCTTCAGGATCAGGACAGGACTGGTGACCTCTCTATAACGACGCCTGCGCCGTTCCCCTCTCTGGTACTCGGTTTCTCCTCGATTTCCCCATCTAGTGGACTCCGCCGCCCCCTCCTCAGGACCTCTGCAATCGATCAGCTTAGCGGTCTGGAGCTCTTCTTTTCTTCATGAACGCCTGCTCTGTGGACTCCTGCTCTCCTGCTATGACTAATTAGCTAATGCTATATTCTATTATACCTTCTACACCCATGTCCCTCTCCTTAATGTTGCTAAAATATGGGACCACTACTTCTGATTGGACAGGGACAGGGGGTGGATTCTCGCACCATGACAAATTTGGCATAAATTGTGAAGCCTATTGTTTCTAAGTTCCCACCCCTTCAAATTAATACATTCACTTTATTTCCCACCCGTCTCACGACAAATTTTGTACAATTTTGCAGGGGAAATGTATCAAATGTATCAATATAGCACATGTAGAACATCCTCTTCGGCCAATAGGCCGTGGCCTTGGGAGACGTCCAAGTTGACTTCACTTGGCAGGCATACAGGACACATGCGCAGAACTATCTGTTTCTCGAGTTTCAAGTCACCAACCCAGGCCCAAGTTTACGAATTACTAAAAGTGCAAGAAGAAAATATTAAAATCACAAATAAAACGTTTCACTGTATACCTACTTTCCCTACTCTATTCCCATTTAATTATAATACTATCCCGCATTAGTAGCATTAAGAAAACGACAATTTAATAATGACAAGAGAGCAAGCCGAAGCATGTGAAGACATTAAGCGGCCATTTTAATGCACACTGCGCAGAAGCAGAAATTTCCCACCAAGCAAAGAAAAGACGTCACACCATGTGATCAGCTTGCGACATGCGCAGAGGAGTTCCCGTGCTTTGGCGGCCATTTTAGTTTGCGGACAAGCGTTATTCGTTAGTAAAACACATAGGCAAGCATCTGTCCCTTTCATATTGGTGTATGCAAAGGTTAGTATTTACAATACAAGTTTTAATAAATTAATACTGTGAGGAAGATTGAATCCAAGCAAGTTTCATTTATGAAACCTTGCTCCATCAGTTGATTCCAATAACATTTTAACCAGGCCCTTTGTTTACTGTTTTTAAATTTATGACAAGTAATAGATTGTAGAAGCTAGATCTATACTGTCAATATAAATGTATTCTTCTGCTGTAGGTAAATGCCAGTGGCCTTTGATGAATAATTCTCTGTTAATGACTAAGTACACAAACTGCTCAGTGTTTACCTCCAAAACGCCTCTCAACTAATGTGAAACAAAAGAAAGTTAAGTAAATATTATGTCAGCCAACCAACTAGTCAGACCAGGAACATTTACCCTTTGGCCACAGGCGCCTATGAAAGCCTTTGAAGGCGCTGGTGAGTTTCAGCAACGCCTGAGTGGTTTGGGACACTGGGCACCCATTCAAACAAAGTGTCTTCAGTGCCAAAGTATACTTGCCACCCTACCAATTTATGAGGTACTCTGCTGCCTTTTTTTGTGAAAAATTAAACCTAATGGTTTCTCAGTCTCATCTACTAATCTGAAGAGGCAGCAGAAAGAACGTGTGAAGAAGTGCCTGAGCAAGAGATTACCAACAATTCTCTGAGAGCTGCGCAGTAGTTTGAAATGCATGCCTCGCAACGGTTGCTGCAGTTACCGACATCACTACAACACCCATGTTTACTGATGAAGAGATGAAGTGTGCACAGACTGAAATTTACGTCATGACATTTATTTCTCAAGAACAGCATCTGGGTCGGAAGCCACGTGGCCCTTTTTCTCTGATCCAGGAGAGGGGAGCTTATAAATACAGCTAAACCTGTATGTTGGTGCCTGGCCGTATGTCTATGCCTCCCTTAAGCTGCAGCTGTTTGTGCGTGCGCCTGACCCAAAACTGTTATGGCATGCGTAAAGTTGGCACACAAATACTGTTTTAATCAATAATTTTAATCTATTTTCGTTTATAGCATATGCAGACGGGAAAGGAAAATGTTTGTTTGCACAAATTCTTTGTGTTTAAAGTATTTTTATTTTTACAAAATAAGCTTTTTTTGTTTGAATAATAACATATAATTTATAGAAATATGTTTATATTTATACCTAAATATACCTATATATATATTACAATAAATTTAACAGTGAGAAAGATGAATACAGCAAAGTACAATCAACATTCTATTTTTCAAAAGTTGATAAACTGAGTACCATTAATGTTATCAATAGAAACGTTTTTTAAAAAGCACTTTATAAGTGTAGCGTGAAGCACTATGTGCATATCTGAGCAGTTGTATTTTAACCCCTTCGCTGCCAGGCCTTTCCCCCCCTGCCTGTGCTCAGCCTCTTTTTGGCTATTTGGGGTAGTTCGCACTTAGGCCCCTGTAACCTTTTGTCCACATAAGGTTTCAGCGTTAAATTTGTGCCCTTTTTTCCAACACCCTGAGGATTCTAAAGTTACCCAGGGTTTGTGGATTCCCCTTGAGGGGACCCATAAATTTTCCAACATACTACAAATTTTTGCTTTTTTGTAAATAAAATGGGAAACAATCGCTGCAGAAGAAAGCGTCTAGTTTGTTCCCTGCAAATGGCATTAACAAAGTGTTTGTGGTGCTGAAATCACCATCTTCTCAGATTTCAGGGACAGGCAAAATTTTGGGCTCTATTAGGATGGCGGACGGTTGGCTGCCGCCGGGCCAGCGGTGGCAACTGCCGGGCCGGCGGCGGCCATCCGTCCGCGATCGAAACCTGGAAATCCGCCGGTCACATTAGCATGGCGGTGTCGACCGCGGCGGTGAGAAATCGCGTCCGCCATTTCTCCGCCAGTTGCAATCCTGACGATTGCCTGGCGGGCGGATCTGGACTGCTAAAATGGGGCCAGTGGAGGGCCAGGCTCCGCCGGCATGATTATGATGCTGGCGGAAGCCAGCCTTTCTGCTGCGGTGGAACCGCCATTGAAAGGCTGGCGGAGACAGGTTCTGGGGCCCCCAATGTGTTGGAGGGGTGTGTGGGTGCACTGGGCATTTCCCTGTACCAGGTGGCAGGCACTGTGCAGTGCCTGCCATGCAATGCAGGGAAATGCAGGACATGCTCCTTTTGATATCGCGGCGGTGCTGCTGGCAGCAGCAACCGCCACAATGTTAATGGCCACGATCGTACCGCCGCGGTCGGATTTCGACTGGGGAGGATAATAATTGGACAGGCGGTTATGCCGCAGTCCTGGCGGGCGGTCTTTTCCCGCTACCATGGCGGTGGGGGTGATTTTCCGACAACCATCCTAACAGACCCCTTTGTTAGTAAACCAACATTTTGTATAAAGTTTTGTCATTTTACTGGGACATAGCCTATTGTTCCTTTTATTTGTTTTTTTAAAATCCTTCCAGTTAGTGGTAGAAATGGGTGTGAAAACAATAATGGATCCCAGAAAACTATACATTTTTGAAAACTAGACAAAATTCTGAAATTCAGCATGGGGGCATTTGTGTAGATCCTTGAAGGATTTCCTATAGAAAGTAACAGTTGAAAATAGAAAATATTGTAATAGAGTTGAAAAAAACAGCCATTTGTGCAAACGTTTTCACCTGTAACTTCTTCTAAGAATAAAAGATTTTTGAAAATAATATAATGACAAATTTACCAAAGTAAGTTCAATATATAGTAAAAAAAATATGTACATTATAATATTGATTACTATATATTGTATCATTTTTTCAAACATTTTTAACATTTTTTACAGCGGAATACATTTTTGACACATACATTTTTATAATAATATTGTTTTATATTGACTTTAATGGTGCACATTCTTTTTTTCTATTTTTATTATGTGTCCATTTTTTATGTTTTTGTAAGTTGATTTTTTCATCCATCCCTGTTATTGTTTGGACACTTTTGGAGATAGAAGCTTGCATTTTGTAGCTGCGTCTCATCGGTTAAGGTAAGTTTATTTTAAATTATTTTTAATGTAAATTAAGATTAGAGGGGAGGTAGTTATGTATTGTATATGGTTTATATGTTCTTTTTGAGGATCTTGATATGTGGTGTAGTACATGGGTAGAGTTATATGTGTACTACTATGAAAACCTTTAAGGTTTACTGATATGTAGTATATTAGTTATGTGTAGATTAGTATGTGTAGAGTTATTGTAGTTGTTTTTAAGTGTAATATATATGCCCTGATTATGATCTCGGTTTGAAAGTTTCCGCCCGAGACTGTCCGTTTCACTTCCGACTGGCTGATTATAATACTGCCGGTCGGAAGTGAAATCGGCTTGTTATTCCGGTTGGCTTCCGACGTGCTGAAGGAACCCGTCAGCCATGCGGATCCGGCATGTAATTCATATGTAAGGCGTTTTACGCCGCCCAGATTACGAAGCACTGTTTCCGGCAGGGTTTCCATGTCAGGCTTTCACACATGGAAAGCCTGTTGGAAAGCAACTTTAGGGGCCCTTTGCAGGTCCCCCTACACCCAGTGGCCTACGGTTGGTGGTTAAGGGGGTACCTAGGATGCCCACTTGTTGATCCCTGCATTGTGTGGCAGACACCCTGGGGTGCCTGCCACATGGTGTAGGGATGAACCCCACCTCCTATTTTGCTTGTGCTATGTCCAGTTTCCAGCCGTAGCACATGCTCCCATAGGGGAATGTGATAATGCAACCGCACCGCACCATGTGCGATCTCATCGTAATTAGGCGGTTGGGGCCGCCGTTTGCAGGTCGGTCAGTCCTGTTTCCGCGATGGTGTTTGACATCATAATAAGGCCTCTAATGTTATTAATATATGCATGTGCTGGAGGTATTTTATTTTTAACAGGTGTAATTGTTCCTGATTTGGAGTTCCCGGGATGATGCGGTTACTATTTTTTATTTTAAGGAATTGTGTATTAGTTTATTATAAACTAATAAATGTTTTACATCGGGAAAGATTTTGCACCCTTCAGAAATGTTATAAGCAAGCCCTAACTTCAAGAAAGATAGAAATCAGGGATAATGCATAGGATAGTTTGATCCAAGCAGCCGAGACTAATAATTCTATCTTATTTTGGAAAGTTATAGACCAACCGTTCAAAGATATTTCATCTGCCAAGGTTTATAGATTAGTTACGTCAGAAGATTGGCTAATTCATTTTGAACATATTTTTAACCCTTCACAACAGACTACTGAAACAGATGAAAATTGCAATATTATCTTCTTAAACACTGCTAAGATAGAATCTATTACTGTAGAAGAGATTAAAACTGCTCTAAAGAATAGTGCAAGTGGGAATGCTGCAGGACCGGATGGGGTTCCCATCGATATTTTTAAGCATAATGTTGATTTCTGGTCCCCTATTTTAGTTAATTTTTTTAATGCAATTACTGAAGGGGTGCTACCGGCATCATGGGCGGAAAGTGTGATTGTCCCAATTTTTAAAAAAGGATACAGAGGTAGCGCAAAGTGCTACTGTCCAATATCCCTCCTTGATTCCACCTCTAAAATAATGGGCATAGTTTTGCTAGCCAGGTTGGAATGCTGGGTAAAAGATAAAAACATTTTAACAGAAGCCCAGTTTGCCTTCAGAAGGGGTATTGGAACGGTTGAGCAATGCGCTAACCTCGAGTTGCTTATTGGGAAATACACCCTTGCCAAAGAAGGTCTACTCCACCTTTGTTTTGTTGACCTTTCTAGTGCGTTCGACTTAGTCAACCACACTAAGTTATGGCAAACGCTAGAAGGGATGGGTGCCCCATATGACATTATTAGCTTTTTACCACAGATATACGCTCATTTAACCTCAAAGATAGGCTAGGGCCAAAACATAGAATTCACAATGCACATTAGAGTAACCCGTGGGATTAGACAAGGTTGTGTCCTTGCCCCCTGTTATTCTCGCTATATATAAATGGTATTGACATTTTATTACAGCGACTGAAAACTGATGCCCCCATTGTTGGCAAATGTGTAACCCCAGTTTTACTATATGCAGATGATGCAGTCCTAATATCCAGGACTGCAAATGGCCTCCAACTCATGATTGACAATTTTACAAACTTCATGACTGAAAAAGACCTAAAAATAAATCTGAGTAAAACATTAGTCATGACGTGTGGGAAAAGTAAAGCTAAGATTAGAACCCACTATGTTGGGGGAGTACCCATCGAAAGGACATCCACATTCTCTTATCTGGGGTTACTTTTTAACAGAAAAGGATTATGGAGTACACATATCAATTTATGTAAATTAAAATTTCTGAGATCAAGTGAGGCTATCTTTAGATTCTCCCATAAATTAGGCAATAAGCCAGTATGTGAAATTTTTAAATGATATGGGAGCAAGTGCATCACAGGGGTGGAGCCTTATGGGGCATGGTATATACCTCCCCATTACAAACCCTTGAAAATAAGTTTTTAAGAAGGTTACTATCGGTTCCTAATTCAACAACTACTTACATAGTCCATAGGGAGACAGATGTACCATACCTCAGTGATCTGATTAGCATGGCTGCTCTTACACTGTGGTACCGAATTTGGACTAAAGACGAAACACATTTTACTAAAGCCATAATCTTGGATTGCCTCGAACTTGATCACTGCAGGAAAATAACATGGCTACATTATATTTATAGTCTTTTAACTGAGTGTAACGTGGCAACTAATTTTAAAGATCCTGAGAGCATCCAGTCCTATAGCAAAGGGGAGTTAAAAAGGAGACTTTTTAAATCCAGAGAATCAATGAGGATAGCTGAATTGAGTGCTAAATCAAGTGTCATATCCTACAGTGAAGGCATTCTCACTGGGCACCCAGCCGTATCTTGTTTTTATAAGAAACGTACAATAGAGATTTTATTTAACAAGATTAAGCTTGGGTACGCTCCACTTTCAGATAGCTTTCCCCAAGATGGGCAAGTGGAGCTCCAATCTACCTAAGTGCCCGTGCGATGGTAAATCCTCCCAGACCACCCTGCATTTTCTACTTTTTTGTAACTGTTATAGGGACATTCGAAAATTGATTTTATGACCCCTTTTTATTGCCAAAAGACTATGGGCATCATTACGATGGCGGGCGGACAAGGTCCACCCACCACCGTAACGGTAAACGGGACCGACCGCCAGAGGTGCGGTGGTCCCGCTGGGCCCATTAGGATGCGACCGCCACCCTGGCGGTCGCATTCCGCATATTCAACATTGTGGCGGGCGGTGCTGTAAGCAGCACCCACCACAATGTTAAATATGCATGTTGTGCATTGGCATGCACAACGTGACAGGCACCTCGCGGTGCCTGCCACCTTGTGCATGCCAATGAAGGGGGTACCATAGGTACCCCCCAAGTGCAACCCCTCACCACCCCGGGGGCCTGTAACAGGCCCCCAAAGCAATCTCCGCCAGCCTTTCGCCATGAAAAGGCCTTTCCGCATGCCCATGATAATATTGATGGCGGTGCCTGCAAGGCATAGCCACCATATTGTCTCACTTTTCCGCCCGGTCGGCAATCCAACCGGTGGAAAAGCGGCGGACGGACTTTCCATCCGCCACGGTACCCCCGCCATGCTAATATGGCGGGGGTAAATGGCGGATGGGTGGGGAGTTTTGTCGGGCGGATCGCCACCGCCGGCAGGGCGGTGGCAATCCGCCTGCGATCATAATGACCCCCTATATTCCTATAAATCTGCTTTTTACCAAATTTGCAACCTGGAAAATGTATCGACTTGTAATGTGGATATCCTTTTTATTCAAATGGCTATCAAACGAAGAAAGGATCTTTTGCACTTGGAAATGTTGAATTATGAAATTGAATAGACTGTATACTCTAATATTTTTTTGTTTGCAGCCTATATTGTCCCATTACACTTTTTGATATAATGTTTTATGAACTATTGCATGCTTTTATTTCTATTGCATCTCGTGATGACACGTAATGTAATTGTTATGCTCTATTTTTAATTATGTGGAAAACGTGCTTTTAAGAAAACTAATTAGGGTGAAAATGTTTACTTAAGAAATGTTCTTTGTGGATTTTTTATGATGGTAAAATGTAAAAATTGTGATTAATTGATTTTTTTTCAGTAGAATGCTTTTATGGTTATATTTACTATATACCGAATAAAGCTTGATTTGATTTGAAATATTTTACATTTCCTTTTTTTTTTGCTTACCTGAAGCATTTTTTTCTTTTAATCTATTTTTCATGTTCTTTTATGGTTAGACGCTATGGATGATTATATCTGTGGATTTAATTGTTGGGCAGTTGTATTTCCCAATTTCTTTCTCTTTTTTTGCAAATTAAAAAGCAAAATAACAGCGGGGAGAGTGGGCACCCCTGCCTTGTGCTACAAAGGAGAGCAAAAAAGGTGTATGAGAAGCACCCACAGGTCACTCATGCCAAAGGAGCACTTTAGAGTCACGTTTTTTTAGCAAAGTACGTGTCCCTTAGGCTCATGACCTCCATCATCCATAACAGGTATGACCGTTTTTTTCGGTCGAACCCCTTCTTTCCTTCAAGAGAGACAACCACCTTCTTATCCTCATCGTGCTGCATCTCATACAGTAGATGGGAGTGTGTCCTCAGATGATTCGCTGAAGTGTGATCAATCATAAACCCAACCTGTGGGGGTGTATCAGTAATGGAATATAGACCTTGAGTTTATTAGGCAAAACCTTCACCATGATCTTTATATCTGCGTTTATGAGGGATATTGGTTCATATTTTGATCATTGCAGTGGTTCACAGCCATGTTTGCTAAATCAACGGGTGTGCCGACAGAATATCGAGTTGGAAATGTTGACCTACTGAAATATCGAGTCTGAAATATCGTGAGTCTGAAATATCTACAGCAAGAATATTGTGGTGAAGAATATCGATTTTAAGGTAAGAAATATCGTTAAAAAAATATAGAAGTTATTAATATTGTTTACAAAAATATGTATGTGATGTTTTTTTCTATAAGAATTGTTTGTTTTTTAATATATGTGTTAAATTTTTATTAGTTATAAATATTATTTTAATTACATTTTCCTTTTTTTAGTTCCATAGCGGATTGTGGGTTTATAGGGGAATAGGGTGGTAAGTAATTTAGTTATAATAAATTAATGATTATTTTTATTTATTAATATTTATTTAATTGAGATTTTATTGTATTAATTGTGGGAAGTAATTTATATTTTTAATTAATAAGTACTTGATCATTAATATTAATTCATTAATTGATATTTAATTAGGGTAATTGTTTATATTTTTTTGTGTGTGGGTTTTACTTTTAAAGGGGTAAAGTGTAAGTAGTAAATTATTTTTACTTACTTTATAATTACTAGTTAAATACTATTAGCTTTTTAATTGAAAACAAGTTTTAAATGTGTAATTCATTTTCTGACACTTTAATTTTAGCTGTGGTTTGTGAGTGTTATAGTGGTGTAAAGTTCGGGAACTTTTTTTATTTTTTATGAGTTTTAATTCGTTTTTTAATTAATAATATTTCTTTAATTGTTAATTAATTACGTTAATTATGCAAGTAATTTTTTTTTTTAATTTAGATGTGGACTGTGAATTGTGTGGTGTTATAGGGTAGGAAATAAAAAAGTAAATTTATGTAATCTTTTTCTTTTTAAATAATTTCTAATTAAAAATATATTTTTTATTTTATTATTTTATTTATTATAATATTTGTAGGTATGTGTCATATGCATTTAACATTATATGTTTTTTTAAAATTTGTAATATTAAATATATTTCTACTTTAATTTTTACATATTTTTATATTTTTTTATTTATTTATTTCTTTAATATATTTTTGTTGTTAATATTTTGTTTGTTTTCAATTTTGAACTGACTGGAGTGAGAATATTAATTGTTACCCCTCCGCAATCCAACACTTTCCCTACTGTTGCACTGATTGGAGTGGGAATAGTAAATTTTAAACTGCCACTATCCAACATTTTTCCTACTGTGGCACTCACTGGAGTGGGGATAGTAAGTTTTACTCCTCCGCTATCCAACACTTTCCCTACTGTTGCACTCACTGGAGTGGGGATAGTAAGTTTTACCCCTCTGCTATCCAACACTTTCCCTACTATTACAATTGTTGGAGGGGAAATAGTACATTATGGGCCCGATTCTGATGCGGGTTGGAAAAGCTTCCCGACCGAATCGGTTGGGAAATGGTTTCCGACCCACTCAGATCGGGAAAGTCCGACCGGCGGAGTAGGATGCATCCGGATGCTTCCAGATACGATTTGGTTGAACTCCCATTGACTTCAATGGGAACATTTGTTCCTAACCGCATCAGAATTGGGCCCTCGGTCGGGAAGACACGTTCCCGATCCGATTTGGAAGGAGCAAATGCCGTTAGGAGGCCTTCCTAACCGCATCAGAATCAGGCCCTCGGTCGGGAAGCTTTTCCAACCCGCATCAGAATCGGGCCCTTTATCTCTCCGCAATCCAACAATTTCTCTACTTTTGCACTGACTGGAGTGAGAATAGTAATTTTTACCCCTCCGCTATCCAACACTTTCCCTACTGTTGCACTCATTTGAGTGGGAATAGTAATTTTTACCCCTTTGCTATCCAACACTTTCCCTACTGTTACAATTATTGGAGCGGGAATAGTAAATTTTACCCCTCCACTATCCAACAATTTCCCTACTGTTACACTCATTGGAGTGGGAATAGTAATTTTTACCCCTCCGCTATCCAACACTTTCCCTACAGTGGCAATCACTGTATTGGGAATAGTAATTTTTACCCCTCCGCTATCCAACACTTTTCCTACTGTTGCACTGACTGTAGTTGTAAAATTAAGTTTAAAGATATTTAAAAACTTTAATGTTTTAAATTATAATAGAATATTTTTTTTAAATAGATTTTATATTATTGGTATTTATATATATATATATATATATATATGCAAAAAAGCAAAAAACAAGGAGTTCATGATACTCCCAAGGTATATATATTCACTGAAAAAACCATAGGTTTCAGACACGTTATAGTTAGAAATGAGCATTTAAAAAACCTTTGAAATTCACTGAAAAAACCATAGGTTTTAGGGACGGTTATAGTTAGTTGGACATTTCACTCGTACAAAACCCGTGAAATTCCCGCGTTATAGTTAGTTCAGCTAACTATAACTCGCGCCCCGCAATGCACTGCTGATGACATCACATATTACATCACTCATGACATGGTCAGTGACATCACTGATGACATCACTGATGACATCATCCAGTAACTGTGTGTTTCTGTAAAGTTTAAATATGTTTAATATATATAGGGAAAGGCGTATTGAAGAATGAGTGGGTGTAGAAGCGCCTGAATGGATGATTTAGTAGGTGCGTGACTGACTCTACAAGTGAGTGATTAAACGTATCTTACTGAATGCATGGGTTAGTGACTAAACTGTGTGAATGTCTGTATCCGTCTGTTTGTTGGTGTGTAAGTGGATGCATGGATTTGCGAATAGCTACATGTGTGTCTATATGGGTTATGGATTGATTCTCTGAGTATCTGTTTGGGTGCCTCAGTGTTTGTGTGGGTGGGGTGTGTGTGACTCTGTGCATAGATGTGTGAGTGGGTGATTCACTGGGTGCATGGTTTCAAGAGTGCGTCTGTGATGGACTGTATGGGTGGGTGAGTGTGTGTAAGGGTGTGTTAGTGATTGAATGTATATCTCAGTGGTACATGTGTGAGTAACTACATATGTGAAAGGCAGTATATATGTGTGTTGGAGTATATAAATGGCTATAAGTGAGAGTGTGTGATTGTGAGAGTGGCTATATGGATGAGTGTGTGCTTGCATCAGTGATTGCATAGGAGCGTAAGAATGTGCTAGTATTTTTATGAGTAAGTGAGCTGGTGTGTATAACTGTATAGGTGAGTAAATTGGAGTGTGATTAATTATTTGCATGACTGACTAGGTGTGTGAGTACCTCTATGGATGAGTTGCGTTGTGTGAGTGTTTATATAGGTGTATGAGTGCATATGATAGTCCTGTACTGAGTGACTGTAAGTATGAGTGACTGTACGGGTGAGTGAGTAGATGTGTGTGTGTAGACCTAAGAATCAGTGAGTGGGTATGTACTTATTGTTATTTGAGTGTGTATGGTTTTGAGAATGGCAGTCTGTAATTTAGAGTGGGTGTATCAAAACTTATATTAGGGTGTGAGAAGATGCATTAAATTCTCACATGGATGATGTCATCAGTGATGTCATCAGTGATGTCATTTGAGATGTCATCAGTGATGTCATCAGTGATGTCACTGACCATGTCATGAGTGATGTAATATGTGACGTCATCAGCAGTGCATTGCGGGGCGCGAGTTATAGTTAGCTGAACTAACTATAACGGGGGAATTTCACGGGTTTTGTACGAGTGAAATGTCCAACTAACTATAACTGTCCCTAAAACCTATGGTTTTTTCAGTGAATTTCAAAGGTTTTTTAAATGCTAATTTCTAACTATAACGTGTCTGAAACCTATGGTTTTTTCAGTGAATTTCAAAGGTTTTTTAAATGCTAATTTCTAACTATTACGTGCCTGAAACCTATGGCTTTTCAGTGAATTTCAAAGGTTTTTTAAATACTAATTTCTAACTATAACGCCCCTAAAACCTATGGTTTTTTCAGTGAATTTCAAAGGTTTTGTAAATGACAATTTTTAAATGTATTAATTGTTACATTTATTTTTTTGATACTGATTTACTACATTTTTTAAAACTATTTATTTTTAGATATTTTATTTATTAAATTACATTGTAATTACATTATACATTACATTACAAAATATACTTTCTCAGAATGAATTACTTTAGTTTAAATAGTTTGCAAATAGGCAATAGAGTTTTAAGTACAGTAGTTACAGTTGTTGCAATGGGCAAGACAATTTCAAACACAATGCAACATTGAGTTCAATGTGAATTTCTAGTTAAATGCAATTAGTTACTTTATGGATTACTTTTCTAACCACAGGACTGGATCCTAGATTCAGTCCTGGGACATCTCCTGTAAACAGTTGAGTAAAAGCGTTTTGGTTACAGTACTGATTTTTAAGGAATATTATTGTATTTTAAAAGTTGACACTTAGAAACTTTTTCACATAGAATCACCAATGTTATCCTATGGCAGGAAATGCACTTAGCAGGTAAGTAGTGTTATCGTTACTTTTTCTTACTCAGTGGTGGATCCTGGATCCAGCACTGGTGCATCTCCTGTAAACAGTTGAAAGAATGCGTTTAAGTCATACAGGCGATTTTTAAGGAATATTTGTAGTTTGTGAAAATCGACACTTTGAAACTTTTCTGCTGAAAACCAGACAATGGATTCCTATGGAAGGAAATACAAGTTACTGGTAAGTACGGTTAGAATTACTTTTCAGGGTCAGTGCTGGGCTAAAAGATGCAGCACTGGGTTCTCTCCTGATAACAGGTGAGTAAATCGGAATTCGTAGTTCGGCTGATTTTAGAGGAATATTATAAAGTTCCAAAACTCCACACACAGAAGAATTTCCAAGTGAAACCAGTCAATGTTAGCCTATGGAAGGAAATTCAAGTTACTGGTAAGTACGGTTAGAATTACTTTTCAGGATCAGTACTGGGCTAAAAGATGCAGCACTGAGGTCTCTCCTGATAACAGGTGAGTAAATCGGAATTCGTATTTCGGCTGATTTTAGAGGAATATTTTAAAGTTCCAAAACTCCACACTTAGAAGAATTTCCAAGTGAAACCTGTCAATGTTAGCCTATGGAAGGAAATTCAAGTTACTGGTAAGTACGGTTAAAATTACTTTTCAGGATTAGTACTGGGCTGAAAGATGCAGCACTGAGGTCTCTCCTGATAACAGGTGAGTAAATCGGAATTCGTATTTCAGCAGATTTTAGAGGAATATTTGCACAATGGTGAAGGGAGGGGGCGGGGCCTGAGGTGACATCTGTGCAAACGCGCCCCGTGGCGCGTTTTAAGTTGGGGGATTAAGTCCCCTTGAATCATGAGGGTCCCTAGGGGCCAACTAGCCCACCAGGAACCTCCAGTATGTGCCAGGGGGCTGCGTTGCAGAGACGTGTAGAGAGGCCACACCCCTTTTTACACCTCTCTGCAACGCAGCTCTGTGGCGCTTTCTGGATGTACCTGTTGGGCTAGTTGGCCCCCAGGGACCCTCAGGATTGAAGGGGATTTAATTCCCCATCTTAAAACGCGCCACGGGGCCTGTTTGCACACATGTCACCTGAAGCCCCGCCCCCTCCCTTCACCACTGTGCAAACGCGCCCCGTGGCGCGTTTTAAGTTGGGGGATTAAGTCCCCTTGAATCCTGAGGGTCCCTGGAGTCCAACTAGCCCACCATGTACTTCCAAAAAGCGCCACAGAGCTGCATTGCAGAGAGGTGTAAAAAGGGGCGTGGCCTCTGTACACCTCTCTGCAAGGCAGCCCCCTGGCGCATACTGGAGGTTCCTGGTGGGCTAGTTGGCCCCCAGGGACCCCCAGTATTCAAGGGGAAATCGTTCCCCATCTGCAAACGCGCCAGGGGGCGCGTTTGCAGACTGCTGCAGGGTGGGGGCGGGGCCTCCGGCACGATGCCGGTCTTTTTTTTTTTTTTTTCTTTTGTATGGGAGGGGGGCTGCGTGGCCCCCCTTCCCTTGGCCTCTTTTGGCCCCGGGGACCCCATCCCCCGGGGCATGTGGATTTTAATTTTTTTTAAAAATTTAAATAAAACGGGAAGGGGGCCTCGTGGCCCCCCTTCCCTGAGCCTATATTGGCCCTGGGGACCCCATCCCCCAGGGCATGCCCTCTTTTTTTAAATGTATTAAATATTTGGAGGGGGGCTGCGTGGCCCCCCTCCTCAGGCCATTTAAGGCCCCGGGGACCCCATCCCCCGGGGCCGGCCTTTCCGTTTTAAATTTTTTTTTTTTTTTTTTTGGGGAGGGGGGCCGCGTGGCCCCCCTCCCGGGCCACTACTTGCCCCGGGGACCCCATCCCCCGGGGCTGCCCTCTCCGTTGGGGACTGTGGGGGGTCCCCAATCCCCCCACAGTCCCGCCGGCTCCCCGCGTCCCTTGGGAGCCGGCATTGCTTTTCCACATGGGGAGCTGCTAAGATGCAGCTCCCCATGTGGAAAAGCAATGTGCTTTGGATATTGGAAGAGAGAGCAGGTTTCCCTGCTCTCTCTTCCAATATCCAAAGCAGTTTGCTATGGCAGGACGGGAGCCGCGAGGCTCCCGTCCTGCCATAGCAAACTACAGTGTCCCGGGGGTAGGCACCCCGGGACACTGTAGGAGCCGGCCCTGGGGGGTGGCGGTCCCCAGGGCCATCAAGGGCTCCAGGGGGGCCGCGCGGCCCCCCTCCCTTAAATTGCACAGCCCCGGGGAGGTGGTGGTCCCCGGGGCTCTGGGGGTCCGTAATGGACCCCCACATTTATTTTGTAAGTGCCCCGGGGAGGTGGTGGTCCCGGGGCGTGTGGGGGCCGGAGCCCCCCCACACCTTATTTAATTTAAAAAAAGAAGCCCCGGGGGTGGCGGTCCCCGGGGCTGCGGGAGGGCAGGAGAGCCCTCCCGCACCATTTTTTTATAAAGCCCCGGGGGGTGGCGGTCCCCGGGGCTTGTGGGGCCTTAGAGGCCCCCCATATAAACAATATACCCACCCCCGCATGCCCCCGGGACTTGGACCACCCGGGGGCAAATTTGCATCGAAGCGCGGCAGACCGCGCTTCGATTTTTTTTTTTTCCGGCAGGATCCGCGCACCCTGAGCGCATCCTGCCGATTTAAAAAAATAAAAATGCTTTTTCTGCCCAGGGGTCCTTATGGGACCCCCTGAGCAGACCTAGGGGTCAGGGTGTTTCTACCCTGCCCCCTTTGTGCGCTTTGCGCACTTGTTTCTGTCCCTCGGTTCTACCGAGGGACAAAATGGCTGCCAACATTTCCTGAATCGGAATGTTGACAGCCAGCTGACAGCCAATTAACATGCAGCTCGTGATCGGGACGGTGCGCGCAGGGTGCGCTCAGGGTGTGCGAATCCTCCGTGCCCATAGATATATATGTACTTTTACTTTTGATTTTCTCAGCAACTACTGAACGGATTTACACCATTTAACAAAAAGGGTTCTTTCTGAACCAAGAACTACCTCTTTGCCAAATTTGGTGTAATTCCGTTCAGCAGTTCGGGCTGTAGCCGTGTCTAAAGTTTCCTATGGAAAAATGAATGGGGAAAACGCGTTTTGGGACCCCCCTTTTTTCTCGGCCCCCGCTTGACGAATCCCCTTGAGACTTTCAGGGTAGGAGCGGACCGGAGCGCCCCACAAAGTTTGAAAATTTTGCGAAGATACGTCAACCGGCAAGAGAGTTATTTCAAATAGAATGTCGTGGATTTCCTATGGAAAATAGGTTCTAACTATAACTATCTACTGGCGACCGCCAGTAGATAATATATATATATATATATATATATGTGTAAATTTTTTCTATAAAATTACAGTTATAAAATTAAAAGTTTAATAATTGTGTTAAAGTAAATATATATATATTTATGTATGTGTTAACTTTTTTAATTACGTTTATTTGTTATATTTGTTCAAATGTATATTACAACTACTTTAAAAATGTTATTTTATATATAAATCAAAATCTATATTTTGTACAACTATATTTTCAACACCTATATTTTTTTGCTTGATATTTTTGTACTTACCTGATCAGTTAGGGAGTCGATATTTTTGCATTCTATATTTTTTCACCTATATTTTTGACATCAATATTTTGTTAGTGAACCAAATTAAGGAAATAAGCCCCCTACTGATTTCCGCGAGAGGATCTGTGATGCTGAATATATCCCTTATCACTTTGTTTAAAAAAGGTACTATGATGTGTGTAGCCAAAAAACCATGTGCCCCCCCCACACCCCCAAAACCAGGTAATTTTGTTATAGGTAATTTTGAAGTCTCCACAGTACGATTTGGGTGATTTCATGTTGCACCCACTATGCCTACCAACACAAGTGAGGTACCATTTTTATCGGGAGACCTGGGAGAACGCTGGCTGTTAGGAAATATCTGGATCCACGCAGATTCCAGAACTTTCCCACACAGAAATGTGTGAAATTTTTTATTTTTTCAGCAAAATTTGAGGTTTGCAGGGGATTTTGGGTAGGGAAACGTTGGGGGATCCACGAAAGCCATACCTTGCTGGACTCCCCCGGGTGTATAGTTTTCAGAAATGTGTGGGTTTGGTAGGTTTCCCTAGATGGACGCTGAGCCCGGGGCCAAAAACCCAGGGGACCCCCCTTGCAAAACCAGGTTGTTTTGAGATGGGTAATTTTGATGTCGCCTCAATAGGTTTTGGGCCCTTGCCTGTCGCGGGTATTTGACCCACCCACGCGAGTGAGGTACCATTTTTATTGGGAGACCTGGGGGAATGCTGGGTGGTAGGAAATTTGTGGATCCACGCAGATTCCAGAACTTTCCAACACAGAAATGTGTAAAATTTTGTATTTTTTCAGCAAAATTTGAGGTTTGCAGGGGATTCTGGGTAGGGAAACGTTGGGGGATCCACGCAAGCCATACCTTGCTGGACTGCCCCGGGTGTCTAGTTTTCAGAAATATATGGGTTTGGTAGGCTTCCCTAGATGGACGCTGAGCCCGGGGCCAAAAACCCGGGGGACCCCCCTTGCAAAACCAGGTTGTTTTGAGATGGGTAATTTTGATGTCGCCTCAATAGGTTTTGGGCCCTTTCCTGTCGCGGGTATTTGACCCACCCACGCGAGTGAGGTACCATTTTTATCGGAAGACCTGGGGGAATGCTGGGTGGTAGGAAATTTGTGGATCCACGCAGATTCCAGTACTTTCCAACACAGAAATGTGTGAAAAATTTGATTTTTTCAGCAAAATTTGAGGTTTGCAGGGGATTCTGGGTAGTGAAACGTTGGGGGATCCAGGCAAGCCATACCTGGCTGGACTCCCCCGGGTGTCTAGTTTTCAGAAATGTGTGGGTTTGGTAGGTTTCCCAAGATGGTCGCCGAGCCCAGGGCCAAAAACCCAGGGGACCCCCCTTGCAAAACCAGGTTGTTTTGAGATAGGTAATTTTGATGTCGTCTCAATAGGTTTTGGGCCCTTGCCTGTCGCGGGTACTTGACCCTCGCGAGTGAGGTACCATTTTTATCGAGAGACCTCGGGGAACGCTGGGTGGTAGGAAATTTGTGGATCCACGCAGATTCCAGAACTTTCCCACACAGAAATTTGTGAAAATTTTGATTTTTTCAGCAAAATTTGAGGTTTGAGGGGAATTCTGGGTATGGAAACGTTGGGGGATCCACGCAAGCCATACCTTGCTGGAATCCCCCTGGTGTCTAGTTTTCATAAATGTGTGAGTTTGGTAGGTTTCCCTGGATGGCCGCCAAGCCCGGTGTCAAAAACCCAGGAGACCCCCTTGCAAAACCAGGTTGTTTTGAGATAGTTAATTTTGATGTCGCCTCAATCGGTTTTGGGCCTTTGCCTGTCGCGGGTACTTGAACCACCCACGCGAGTGAGGTACCATTTTTATCAGGAGTCCTGGGGGAACAGCGACCCCTGACCTTGACTGGTAGGTCGCTCCCCCACCACACAGCTCCGTCTGTGTGCCCTGCTGCTGCCCCTGATTGTGCTAGTTTTTTTCCTTCTGTGCCCCCTTGCTGCCCTGATTGTGCTAGTTTTTTCCTTTCTGTGCCCCCTTGCTGCCCTGATTGTGCTCGTTTTTTTCCTTTCTGTGCCCCCTTGCTGCCTTGATTGTGCTCGTTTTTTCCTTTCTGTGCCCCCTTGCTGCCCTGATTGTGCTCGTTTTTTTTCTTCCTTTCTGTGCCCCCTTGCTGCCCTGATTGTGCTCGTTTTTTCCTTTCTGTGTCCCCTTGCTGCCCTGATTGTGCTCGTTTTTTTCCTTTCTGTGCCCCCTTGCTGCCCTGATTGTGCTCGGTTTTTTTTTTCCTTTCTGTGCCCCCTTGCTGCCCTGATAGTGCTCGTTTTTTCCTTTCTGTGCCCCCTTGCTGCCCTGATTGTGCTCGTTTTTTTCCCTTTCTGTGCCCCCTTGCTGCCCTGATTGTGCTCGTTTTTTCCTTTCTGTGCCCCCTTGCTGCCCTGATTGTGCTCGTTTTTTTCCTTTCTGTGCCCCCTTGCTGCCCTGATTGTGCTCGTTTTTCCTTTCTGTGCCCCCTTGCTGCCCTGATTGTGCTCATTTTTTCCTTTCTGTGCCCCCTTGCTGCCCTGATTGTGCTCGTTTTTTTCCTTTCTGTGCCCCCTTGCTGCCCTGATTGTGCTAGTTTTTTCCTTTCTGTGCCCCCTTGCTGCCCTGATTGTGCTCGTTTTTTCCTTTCTGTGCCCCCCTTGCTGCCCTGATTGTGCTCGTTTTTTCCCTTTCTGTGCCCCCTTGCTGCCCTGATTGTGCTAGTTTTTCCTTTCTGTGCCCCCTTGCTGCCCTGATTGTGCTAGTTTTTTTCCTTTCTGTGCCTGTTTCCCGCCGCTGCGCCCCTGCGGCCCCGCCCCCTCACTGCCCATTCGCTGCCCCATTCCCTGCTCCTCCCTCCCACCTCCCCATTTATGGCGGCCGCGCGCAGCGGGCGCGCCGCTGGCGCGCCGAGGGCGCACCTAAGGCAAGCCCGTCTGCGCCCGTCCGCGCCTGTCCGCGCCGGGACCGCGCCCAGCGCCAGAACCCCTGGTCCGGGCATCCCCCGCGCCCGCCACATCAACAGACGCCGATACGACGCCAGCACCCTCCACGCACTCAACACCGGAAAAGATCACGGCTGCTACCTGGCCACCCCGAAGCGCACCCAAGGGCCCTTCACCTGCCGGAACTGCAGCTTCGCCAGCACCCGCCCCGCCAAACCACCGCCCAGGAAAGAACCCAACTACCTCAGATGCATCCTCCTCAACACCCGCTCCGCCCGCAAACACGCCATCGAACTCTGGGACCTTCTCGACTCAACCTCCCCAGACGTCGCATTCCTGACGGAGACCTGGCTGAATCCCGCTTCAGCCCCCGACATCGCCATTGCCATCCCGGACGGCTACAAGATCACCCGCAGGGACCGCACCAACGGAGTCGGAGGAGGCATCGCCATCGTCCACAGGAACACCCTCAGAGTCTCAACCAACACCGACGACACCCTCAGCACCGCCCGAACACATGCACTTCCAGATCCACACCGATCCCAACACCACCCTCAGAGGAACCCTCATCTACAGACCCCCCGGACCCTGACCACAGTTCAGCGATTCTATCGCTGACTTCGTCAGCACACACGCCATCGCCTCCACGGACTACATCCTCCTCGGGGACCTGAACTTCCACCTCGAGAACAACAAGGACACCAACTCCACCACCCTGATCGACAACCTCGCCACCCTCGGACTCAGACAGCTCGTGACTACACCCACCCACGCCGCCGGCCACACGCTAGACTCCATCTTTTCCGCAAGCCCACACGTCTCCTTCAACCACACCTCCGAACCCCACTGGACTGACCACCACTGCATCCACTTCACCTACAGGAAGCCCACCACGCACCACCGCACCGAACAAATGCCTCGCCGCTGCTGGAGCAGAGTCACCGAAGACCAGCTAACCACAACCCTCGCCCTGAGCCCACCCTCCGACCCCGACACCGCCGCCCGCAACCTCAGACAGTGGATTGACGACTGCGCCAACACCCTCGCCCCGCTCAAGAATCCGCCCAACAGCCACACCAGCAAGAAAGCCACCTGGTTCACCGAAGACCTCCAGGCCTCCAAACGAACATGCCGAAAACTGGAGAAGATCTGGCTCCACGAACGGACAGCGGACAGCTACGCCGCCCACAAGAGCGCCACCCGCAGTCACCATCACCTCATCAGATCCGCCAAAGGGCCTCACTCAAAGACCGCCTAGACAACAACGCACACAACAGCAAAGAGCTCTTCAACATCGTGAAGGAACTCTCCAACCCCAGCTCCAACACCAACGACATCCCGCCATCGCGAGACCTGTGCGACTCACTGGCCACCTTCTTCCACCGCAAAATCGCCGACATCCACGACAGCTTCAACACCACGACCGCCCCGGCAACCACCGAGACCACTGCCCCCACAACCACCAACCGCCTGCTCTCCTGGACCAACATCAACGACGACACCAGCGAGATCATGAACACCATCCACTCCGGCTCACCGCTAGACCCGTGCCCTCACCACGTCTTCAACAAAGCCAGTACAGCCATCGCGCCCCATCTCCGGAAAATAATCAACATCTCCTTCGAGACAGCAACCTTCCCGGAAAGCTGGAAGCACGCCGAGATCACCGCCTTACTCAAGAAACCCAAGGCAGACCCCAAGGACCTCAAGAACTTCCGACCCATCTCTCTGCTCCCGTTCCCCGCGAAGGTCACCGAGAAAATCGTCAACAAACAACTGACCCGCTACCTCGAGGAGAACAACATCCTGGACCCTTCCCAGTCCGGCTTCCGCAGCAACCACAGCACCGAAACCGCCCTCATCGCCGCCACCGATGACATCAGGACCCTGCTAGATAACGGAGAAACAGCAGCCCTCATCCTCCTGGACCTATCAGCCGCCTTCGACACGGTCTGCCACCACACACTACGAACACGCCTTCACGACGCCGGGATCCAAGAGAAGGCCCTGGACTGGACCACATCCTTCCTCTCCGGCAGAACACAAAGCGTCCGCCTCGCCCCCTTCCGATCCAAAGCCACCAAGATCACCTGCGGCGTACCCCAAGGCTCCTCCCTCAGCCCAACGCTGTTCAACATCTACATGGCACCCCTCGCCCACGTCGCCCGACAGCACAACCTCAACATCATCTCCTACGCCGACGACACCCAGCTGATCCTCTCCCCTCACCAAAGACCCTCACACCGCCAAAGCCCACCTCCATGAAGGAATGAAGGCCATCGCCGAATGGATGAGTACCAGCCGCCTGAAGCTGAACTCGGACAAGACGGAGGTCCTCATCCTTGGTTCCAACCCTTCAGCATGGGACGACTCCTGGTGGACGACATCACTGGGAACAGCCCCGACACCCACCGACCACGCACGCAACCTAGGGGTCATCCTCGACCCCACCCTCTCCATGACTAAGCAGGTCAACGCCGTTTCCTCATCCTGCTTCAACACCCTCCGAATGCTCCGCAGGATCTTCAAGTGGATCCCCACCGAAACAAGAAAAACAGTCACCCAGGCCCTCGTCACCAGCAGGCTGGACTACGGAAACGCCCTCTACGCAGGAACGACGGCTAAGCTCCTGAGACGGCTGCAACGCATCCAGAACGCCTCTGCACGTCTTATCCCTCGACATCCCCCGACGCAGCCACATCACACCCCACCTGAGAGACCTGCACTGGCTCCCTGTCAACAAGAGGATAACCTTCAAGCTCCTCACCCACGCACACAAAGCACTCCACAACTCCGGACCAGCCTACCTCAACAGACGACTCAGCTTCTACACCCCCACCCGCCAGCTCCGCTCCACCAGCCTCGCCCTCGCCACAGTCCCCCGCATCCGGAAAACGACCGCCGGCGGCAGATCCTTCTCCCACCTCGCCGCCAAGACCTGGAACACCCTCCCCACCAACCTTCGGCAGACCCAAGACCTACTGGCCTTCAGAAGACTCCTCAAGACCTGGCTCTTCGATCAGTAGCAGCACCACCCCCCTCTTCCCCCAGCGCCTTGAGACCCTCGCGGGTATGTAGTGCGCTTTATAAGTGACATGATTGATTGATTGATTGGGTGGTAGGAAATTTGTAGATCCACGCAGATTCCAGAACTTCCCCACACAAATTTGAGAAAAAATGGATTTTTTCAGCTAAATTTGAGGTTTGCAGGGGATTCTGGGTAGGAAAACTTTGGGGGGCCCACGCAAGCCATACCTCACTGGAATCCCCCGAGTGTCTAGTATTCAAAAATGTATAGGTTTGCTAGGTTTCCCTAGGTGCCGGCAGAGCTAGGGTTCAAAATCTACAGCTAGGCACTTTGCAAAAGAAGGGTCAGTTTTCACTGTGAAAAGGTGGTGTGTCGACGTTGCGTTTTGGGCCGTTTCCTGTCGCAGGCACTAGGACTGCCCACACAAGTGAGGTACCATTTTTCTCAGAAGACTTTGGGGAATGCGGGGTGGGTGGAATTTTGTGGATCCACGCAGATTCCAGAACATTCCACCACAGAAATGTGTGAAAAATTTGATTTTTTCAGCAAAATGTGAGGTTTGCAGGGGATTCTGGGTAGTGAAACGTTGGGGGATCCAGGCAAGCCATACCTGGCTGGACTCCCCCGGGTGTCTTGTTTTCAGAAATGTGTGGGTTTGGTAGGTTTCCCAAGATGGCCGCCGAGCCCGGGGCCAAAAACCCAGGGGACCCCCCCTTGCAAAACCAGGTTGTTTTGAGATAGGTAATTTTGATGTCGTCTCAATAGGTTTTGGGCCCTTGCCTGTCGCGGAACTTTCCACCACAGAAATGTGAGGAAAATGTGGTTTTTTTTTCAAATTTTGAGGTTTGCAAGGTATTCTGGGTAACAGAACCTGGTGATAGCCAGTCAAGTCATACCATCCTGGATTCCCCTGGGTGTCTAGTTTTCAAAAATGTATAGGTTTTCTAGGTTTCCCTTGGTGCCGGCAGAGCTAGGGTTCAAAATCTACAGCTAGGCACTTTGTAAAAAAAAGGGTCAGTTTTCATTGTAAAAATAAAGTGTGTCCACGTTGCAATTTGAGCCATTTCCTGTCGCGGGCACTAGGCCTACCCACACAAGTGAGGTACCATTTTTATCGGGAGACTTAGGGTAATTCAGAATTGTAGAGCAACTGTTATTACCTATTGACTTTTGATGCATTTCTGCCTTCCAAATGAAAGATAATGTGTAAAAAAGAAGTCACTTCGAAAAATGTCCTAGAATTCTCATGCTAGTATGGGTACTCACAATTTCGGAAATGTGCAAATATCTACTGTTTCTAAACTCTATATTTTGTTTTAATTTCAGAAATACATAGGTGTCTTTCATATCGATTTTTCCATGTATATATTTTCCCAAATTAATTGCTATATACCCTGTACATAATAAAAAACCATTGCAAGACGCTGCTCAGTTATTGGCTCTGGGTTCATCGGGTTCTTGGTGAACCTACAAGACCTATATATCCCCACAACCAGAAATGTCGTCCGTGTGTAACGGTATATTGCTTTCAAACAGCTGTTATAATTAGAAGAAGTTACAGGTGAAAACGTTGGCACAAATGGCTGTTTTTTTCAACTAATTTTCAATTTTTCCTATATTTAACTGTTCGTTTCTATAAAGAAACATTGAGTCCTTGCTGAATTCAGAATGTTGTCTACTTTTTTAAAATGTATAGCTTTCCAGGATCCATTATTGCTTTCATACCCATATCTACCATTAACTGGAAGAAGGTTGAAAGCACAAATAATTGCAAAAATAGGCTATGTCCCAGTAAAATGCCAAAACTGTGTATAAAATGTTGGTTTAATGACAAAAGTCTGCTTGTCCCTAAAAGCTGGGAAAATGGTGATTTCAGCCCCACAAACCCTTTGTTGATACAATTTGCAGGGAAAAAATCAGACGCTTTCAGTTGCGGCACTTTTTTCCAATTTTTTCAAAAACAAAGTTTTGCTGTATTTTGGCTAATTTTTGGTTCCCCTCGAGGGGAATCCACAAATCCTGGGTAGCTTTAGAATCCCCATGATGTTGGAAGAAAAGGACGCAAATTTGGCATGGATACCTTATGTGGTCGAAAAGTTACAGGGGCCTAAGCACGAACTACCCCAAATAGCCAAAAAAAGGCTTAGCACAGGAGGGGAAAAGGCCTAGCAGCAAAGGGGTTAAGATATATTGGTGTAGTAATAGGTAAATATGTAGGTTTAATGATGAAATTCTACCTTAAATTGAGGTATATTTTAGTACTAATATAAAATAGTTTTTTTTATTTTACTTTTTTTTATGATTTACGATATATGTGGGTGTTAATAGTTTTTTATGTATGCTTTGAGTGCAGTATCTTTTTAATGTAAGCTATATTGTAGTGGGAATAGTGTAATATGTTTGTTTAGTGTCCAACACCTTTGTTGTTTAGAGGTAGATTGGAGTAGGAATAGTAATATATGTATGTTTACTGTTTAGCATCTTCTATGACGTAAGGTAGTTTGGATTGGGAATAGTAAATTCTATATGTTTAGGGGCTCATTACGATGTCGGGCAGAAAACCTCCTCCCGACAGTCAGAATCTTTGCAACCGTGTTGGAGCTCTTCCAACCAACTTGGTCGGTTTACATTTCGCCTGCCCGATTACGATGTTTGCTGTCGGAATGTAAACCGCACGTTCATTCCGAATCACTTCCGACCGACTCGCGGAGTATTGTGTTGGTCAGAAACGCATCGTACACCTCTACGGACAGCGTTTCCGCCGTCTGGATTCTGGTGTCGATTTCCAACAGCCTGTCAAACACGGAAAGGCTGTCGGAAAGTGACTTTGGCCCCGTGACCTACAGTTGGTGGCCGAGGGGGCACTTTCTTGTTTCCAGAATTTTATATAGCGCGTACTTGACCCAAAGGTATCGGGTACAAGAGCACTTTACATGAGCATCAGTTGCTTACACAAGGACACATTCATTTTTGTTAGGCACGGATAGATTAAGTGATATGCCCAGAATCACAGGATATTGAGCGTCATTGCTGAGACTCAAGCCCAGTTCCCCAGATTTGAGATCAACCGCCCTAGCCGTTAGGCTACATCCTCTCTCCATAATGGACCCCCTGTAAAACCCTGCACTGTGTGGTAGGCACCGTGGGGGCCTGCGACAAGGTGCGGAGTTTTACACACACACCTCATTCCCCCATAGGAGCATGTATTACGTCCGGTTGTCGGGCGTAAAACGAGCTCCCATAGTAAACAATTGGAATTCGACCGAACCGTGTTTAGTCGCATCGTTATCCGGTGGTCGGAACTGCCGACCGCAAGTCGGTCGGTTGCAAATCCGAGTCGGTGTCGGGCGGAGGCTTTCCGCCCCACATCGTAATGAGCCCTAGAGTGTCCATCACCGTCTCTGACTTAAGGTAATTTGGAGTGGGAATAGAAAATTATATATGTTTAGTTTCCAGCACCTTCCCTGACTTGATATAGTTTGGAGCTGCGAATAGTAAGTTATGTATGTGTAGTGTTTCGTATTTTCAATTAATAAACACACATATATTTTGGAAAACTTTTTATATATATAGATAAGACATTGAACTCGGTATTTTAAATATGTATATAATTTTAATGTAAAAAAAAAATGTAGATTTATTTTATAAACATAGATCAGGTTTTTACATTAATTGTTTCCATAGTTTTTTTAATTATTATTGTAACATAAATAAATAGAATAATATATATTTTTGACGTATAGCCAGTAGATTAATTGCAGTTTTGAGAATACAGTATAAATATACCTTTATTACTATTTGTAATGAAAGATCTTTTTAAATCATACTTATTAAGTAATTATATTTTTGCTCATATTGTTTAATTTACATCTTTAACAATATTTTGTTATATTTAATATAAACATACATATTTTAAAATAGCATAGAGAAATGGAAAAGACAGTTTTATTTGTAAATAGACATTACGATGTCGGGGGAACGTGCAGAGTGGGAACCGACCGGCCATAGGTCAGCGGTTAAGCACCCCTTATTACGATGCGACCGCGCATGGCGCAATTGCAAACAACCATTTCTCTATGGTAGCTTGTACTGTGGGTGGAAACAGCCGGCAGCACAAGCTCCCATAGAGAAGTGGGAGTTTGTATAAATCACTGCACCATGTGGAAAAGATACCTCATGGAGCCTGCCACACAGTGCAGAGATTTTCATGGGGGCACCAAAGGTGCCCCCAGGGCCACAGCCAGAGGCCGCGGAGGGATGGGGCCCTTCTAGGGGCACCAAAGACACTTTCTGACAGCAGTTCAATGTCAGAAAGGCCGACATGGAACTGCTGTCAGAAAGTGCTATCATAATCTCGACGGAGAAAACTCCGTCTGTTAGGTATTATGAGGCCCTTCCAACTGGCCAACAGGCTCATTGAGCCCATCAGAAGCCAGTCACATTGACCAGCAGGTTTGGACTCCGAGCGCCATCAATTGAAATACGGCAGTCGGAGTTCAAACCAAGGATGTCGGTCAGTAAGCCTCCGCTGAGTGGTCGAAGGCTTACTGACCAACATCCAAATCAGGATCCATGTGTCTATTTTTTAAATGTTTGATATTGTTTATTTCTTAAAATATTTTTCACATAATTTTTAATCTATATTAAATAAATATATATTGTATATATTATTATCTAATATATATTTTGCAAACATTATAGTGCATTAATTGGTTTGTATTTATTTTTATTTATAACAATTGTTTTAACATTAAATAATATATTTTTCAATAATATTATTTAATATATAACTAGAACCGAGAATACAGTTTATAAAGAATAATTTAGAAATTCATTTTTCTATACATAATTATATTTTTGTGATATTTTCCATTATGTTTTCATTTTTTTGAAATAGTTTTGTATTTTTTTACAACAAATTAACCAAACTAATTTGAATATATAGTAAAAAATATTATGTTTATTATAATATTAATTACTATATATTGTACAATTGTTTCAAACATTTGTACAACATTTTTAACAGTTTTTACAATCAAACACATTTTGGACACATACATTTTTAGAATATTATTGTTTTATATTGACTTCAATGGTGCACATTCTTTTTTCTATTTTTATTATGTTTTAAATTTTTTAGTAAGTTGATTTTTTCATCTATACCAATTATTGTTTGGGCGCTTCTGGAGAGCAAAGCGTGCGTTTGGGAGTTGCGTCTCAACGGTTAAGGCAAGTTTATTTTAAATAATTTTTAAGGAAATTTAAGAGTAGAGGGAAGGTAGTTCGGTCTTGAATATGGTTTGTATTGTCCCCTTTTGGATCTTGATATGTGGTGTAGTGCGTCGGTAATTATATGTGTAGTACCATGAAAACATTGTAGGTTTAGTGATATGTAGTATATTAGTTATGTGTAGATTAGCATGTATAGAGTTATTGTAGTTGTTTTTAAGTGTAATAAATACGGCCTGATTACTATCTCGGTCGGAAAGTCTTCAACCTTAGGTCGGAGGCTTTCCGACTGAGACCCCCAGTTTCACTTCCCACCGGCTGAATACAATACAGCCGGTTGAAAGTGAAACCGGCCGGACATTCCGGCTGACTTCCGACGGGCTCAAGGAGCCCGTCGACCAGTCGGAACGGCACATAATCCATATGGATGGCGTGTTAGCAGGGCCCCCTTCACCGAGCAGCGTACGGTTGGTGGGTGAGGGGGTACCTAAGATGCCCCCTTGTTGATTCCCTGCACCGTGTGGCAGGCACCCTGAGGTGCCTGCCATGCGGTGCAGAGTTGAACATCACCTCCCATTTCCCAATGGGAGCTTGTGCTACAGACGGTTTACGGCTGTAGCACATGCTCCCACAGGGAAATGTTAGAATACGCCGCAGCACACCATGTGCGGCCGCATCGTAATTAGGCGGTAGGGACTGCCATTTGGATGTCGGTCGTTCCCGTTTCTGCGATGGTGTTGGACATTGTAATAAGGCGGCTAGTGTTATTAATATGTGTATGTGCGGGAGGGATTTGTGTTGTTTTTTATTTTTAACAGGTGGAATTGTTCCGGATTTGGAGTTCCATGGAGGATGCAGTTACCATTTTTTAATTTTTAGGAAATGTGTATTAGTTTATTAATAACTAATAAATATTTTACATTTCCATTTTTCCAGCTTTCCTGAAGCGTTTATTTAAAAAAAAAAAAAAAAAAAACATTTATGTTTTTTATGGTTAGACACTATGGGGCCGATTCCGATCTTGGCCGGTAGCGCACTGAATCGGATTCGGCTTAACCGGATCCGATTCGGAGCCCTCTTTCCCGACCGATTCGAATGCGCGTCCGGCCGAGCGAGTACGATGCGAGTCCACGCGAAATCGCCGACCGACTCGTTCACGGGTCCGAACCGCACCGACCGACTCGCACGGACACGACTCGCACTGCACGATGGAGACGTTCCCCGGCCGGGCAAGTACGATGCGCCCCTCGAGCAGTCTGACGACTCGCACCGTCCGGCTCGAAAGGGCTGTCGGAGCCGGACTTTGGGGGTCCGTGTCGGACCCCGCTGTACGCGTAGCCGCGCGAGTCGCACACAGGGGGGACCCATGGGTCCCCCCCTACCTGTGCGTGTGCGGCGCAAACCACATCGACGCGTACCCGCTGTAGGGGGCGCCCTTATTCGCCTCGCACCCATTGAGTCAATGGGAGCCCGCGTACGCGTTGTATGACCGGCTCCCATTGACTTCAATGGGAGTCCGACCGAATCGAGTCCGATAGCATGCGTCCGCATCGTACTCGTTCGGTCGGACTGCTAGAGTCCGATTCGGTCGGAATTCTCTCCGGGTCCGGCTCGGTCGGAGAGATTTCCGGCCTGAATCGGAATCGGCCCCTATGGAGGATTATATCTGAGGATTTAATTTGTGGATAGTTGTAATTCACAATTTATTTTTTGGCCAAAATAAATAGTAAAAGCAACAGCGGGGAGAGTGGGCACCCCTGCCTTGTGCTACGAAGGAGAGCAAAAAAGGTGGATGAACCACAGGTTACTCAGGCAATGGGAGCACTATAGAGTCATTTTTTTTTTAGCAAAGTACGCATCCCCTAGGCCCATGACCTCCATCATCCGGAACAGGTATGGCCACTTCATATGGTCAAACGCCTTCTCATCCTCATCCTGCTGCATCTGCAACATAGATGGGAGTGCGTCCTCAGATGAACTGCTGAAGTTTGATCATGCACAAACCCAATCTGTGGGGAGTAAATCAGTATTGGAATACAGACCTTGAGTTTATTGGCCAAAACCTTCGCCACGATCTTCATATCTACGTTTACAAAGGATATCGGTTCTAAGTTTGCTCATTGAAGTGGTTCTCTGCCAGGTTTGATAAAATAATGAAATAAGCCCCCTACTGAAGAGGAGCTGTGACTGTGGATATATCCCTTAACAGTTTTCCCAAAAAAAGGCACTATGATGTGTTAAGTGATTTTGTAGAAATCGAATGGAAAACTATTGTCTACCGGGGCCTTCACAGTTGTCATCTTGTCAATGGCCTGTGTAATTTCTTTGTTGCTAATGTCAACACCAATGGGCTCATTATGATGGCGGGAAGATCGCCACCGCCGGGCCAGGGGTGGCGATCCTCCCGCCATCATAATGTGATTCACCCACCGCCAAATTAGGATAGCGGTGGGAATCACATTGGTTCCTCGGCGGACGGAAAGTCCGTCCTCCATGGTCCTGCAAGGCGGTCCTTTTCCGCCCACCTTGTGGAACCGGGAACCAGGGCATCATTGCGGCAGTGCCGTGCATGCACCGCCATAGTGATTAGGATGAGCCCTTCCGCCTGTCTTTTTGCGGCGGATATCCTGCTGTAAAAAGAAAAGCGGAGACTGGCTTTGGGGGCCAGTTGTGGGCCCCCTCTGTAGGGGGGGTGCACTGGGGGGTACCCATGGTACCCCCCTACATTTGCATGCACAAGGTGGCAGGCACCGCCTGGTGTCTGCCACGTTGTGCATGGAAATGCACATCGTGGCATTTTCACATTGCGTACGGTGCTGCAGCCAGCAGCACCGTCCACTATGTGAAAAGACCAGGATGCGCCCGCCAGTGTGGCAGGCGCATCCTAATTGGGCTGGTGGGACCGCCGCACGTCTGACGGGCGGTCCCATCACCGTTATGATGGCGGGCAGACTGATGTCCGCCCGCCATCATAATGAGCCCCCTAGTGACTGTGCCTGTTCTTGTGACACGGCCGGTAGGGTAGGGCCGGCTAGAAGCGCCTGTTCTGTGGAAGAATGTTCCGGCCTGGTTAAGGAGTCATGGGCCTTGTAAAAATTGATATATTCCTGCAATATATTGTGCAGGCCAGTAATGGGTACATCACATGCAAATCTGATGGTCTACATTGTTGCGTGTGACTGCGTCTGACGTAACTGGGCAGCAAAACACCATCCAGCCTTTTTCCGTATCTTAATGCCGTTGCCGCAAGCAAAAAACCATTATCTCTGCTTCTGCAGTGTAATGAGGGTTTCTATCGATCTTGGTGGCGAGCAGTTCTATATGAACGGTGAGGGTTGGTGAAGGGTTATATTCCGGAGTCAGGCAAAGGGTGGTTTCCGTTACCTGCTTGCGTTGTGCCTCACAACAGCGCTTGAAGGCTGCTGAGTTGCTCATCCAATCTCCTCTCAGGGAGGCCTTTCTGGCTGCCCAGAGTACCTGTGCTGAGGAAACGGATACAGCATTCTCATATCAAATAGCATCTCAGTTAGTTGCACATCCGATGGTTGTCCTCAGGTGCTTTGTACCATGTTGCGTTCATAAGCTAGTGCGCCTGGTGGGGTTGCAAGAGACGGAGGTCAAGGTAGAGCGACGCACGGTCGTGGTCAGATGTATGCTTCAGTACAACCAAGGCAGCCAGTAGATCACGATTTTCAGACAAAATATGTTAAATAAAATACCGCCATATTAAATATTGTCAAACAGAAATATTGTGTTCATGAATACCCCAGTCAAGAATATAGATTTTAAGGTTTTATAGTTGTTAGTAATATCAAAATCATTAATATAGTTTACAGAAATATCATTCTTAAGAATATCGTATTTAAATTCTTTTTAGGTATTTTAGTATGTTTTTTTTTTATGTTAGAAACTTTTTGTTTTGATAATGTTGCTTAGGGCCCATTACGATACCCGGCGTAAAATAATCCGCCAGGCATGGAAGCGGCAAAAATCCGCCCGCACACACCGTCTGAACACCGACCACGCCATTACGATTACACAAACCGAAACCGCCATCGGCGGAAAAATCACACAAGATACCGCCCGCCATCGTCCGAGTCGGAGTCAAACCGCCCGCCACGGACGGAAACACGCACGACAACACAAAACCGCCCGCCCTCACGGCCGACACACCGCACGTGAGATTACGATCGCACCGCCATGAGCGCGGGAAAACTACAAATATACCGCCCGCCAGCGCAAACAACGCCGATGAAAATCGACACGGCAGAAGCCATGGCGCCCACGTCCCTGCACAGAAACCATCCGCTGACAAAAACAATCGCACACAACATGGCCAACAAGTCCACACAGCAAGGCACGCACAAATACACAAGCACAGTACACATCCCGAAAACACCCCCTGGACAAACAAAAACTACAAAGGCCAGAACACCAGACACAACACACCTGAAAAACAACAGACCATGAGGACACACCCACATAGGTAAGTACAAAAGCAGCACTCCCACAGACCACAACCCCTTGCAACACTGCAAACTAGAGAGGAGAGGAGAGGACACAGTGACACAGCAAGGACAGCAGCACACCACAGAAACGCACACATCACAACCACCACCACCACCACCACCAAACACCGGCACCACAAACCCCCTGCACATTACACAACACACACCGCACCAGCACCACAAACACCATGGCACCACAAAGAATGCCCAAGTTCACGCCCATGGAGCTGACGGTCATGGTCGACGAGATTATCAAGGTGCACCCACAAATCTATGGGAACCTGGTCCAGCACACACCACTAGCCACCAGAAACAGAATGTGGAACCGGATCGTAGACCAGGTCAATGCAGTCGGGACCCTGCCCAGGAACAGAGTTGAAATCAACAAACGGTGGAATGACGTCAAGAGCCTGGTCAAGAAGAAGGAGAACAAGAACAGAGAGCTGGCTGCCGTCACTGGCGGAGGGAATCCCGCGCTCTTCAAGACCTTCAAAGCGTGGGAGGAGAAGGTGCGAGTCATTATACATCCGGAGATCCTCGCCGGATTAGCAGGGGGAGTGGAGGCTGGTAAGTACAAACTAATGTATACCAGCACACCGCTATGTACTCACATGCACTACCACCATGCCACAGCTCCCAGGGACAAACACCCCCATGTCCAGCACACAATACACAACACATCACACACACATGCAACAGACACCACCACACACAGCCCAAACCGAACAACTGTAAGATACGTGGGGACATGTGTACACTCAGCCAGCCACGTAACCACCAACAGGTCCCCAAGTATGCCAGAAGCGCCACAACGAGCACCCACCACACCCATGTGTCCGCCATAGCTGCACTAACCGACAAGTAACAGGTAAGTGGCAGGAACACAAAGTGCAGTGGGTGGGAGGGTGGACAGCCCAAGTACAACACACACCAGGCCCCTAGTCCCACAGCACAGCAAGGAGGAGCATCCCCCACACCCCACAGCCACGTGTCAGCCACCGCAGTGCACACCGACAGCCGAAAGGTAGACATCACGGTCCACAACAATCGGTGTCAGTGGGTGTCCAGCCACCACCACGACCCACAACACCCCCCCACCCCCACAGACCTGCAACATGGAGCACCCCCGCTTAGAACCATGTGGCATCCAGTACAGTGCACGCCCGAACAACCTGCAGGTGGGAAACTGGACAGGGCTGGATTACTGAAGGCATGAGGACCGTAACACGACCAACACATGGGACATGTCACGTAGCAGACGAACACGCAGCACCGACCACCGTCACGAACAAGTGAACAATGTGCACACGGACATGAACCACAGACTCACACCTCACATGACCCATCACAGACACAGCAACACCCAAGGAGCCACGTCTGCATGCACAAGCCACACTGAATATAGTACCACACGGCAGCCACTGTGCAACTCATCACACACAACCGAAACACCATTGAAGTCCTGTCCATGTAGCCCCTACTGCCTGTCAACCACACACCCCACAACTACGCCTATGTAAGACAAACAACACTAGACGCAACAGAGCGGAACAACATAAATGCACATGAACACCACTGAACCCATCAAACACACAGACACACCATGCACATACAACATACCATCCATCCCATCCGTCAGCCCCAGTCTCATGAAAGGCATGTCATCCGCACAGCTGCCACACATACAGCAGTCACGCTAAGATACATGCCCATGACCAACCATGTGCCAGAAGTCAATGAAGCGCACGCCACACTGTGAGCAACAACACACAACATGGGCCCACACCCCCCGAGCACTGCAGTGATGCACATGGCACAGGGCAGCACGCACACCAAGGAGATGGGACAACTGCAATACGTTGGCTGGCACACAACCAACACTCACTCATAACGATGCGTCCAATGCCATGTCCAGTAATCACAACAGACAGCAAATATGCAGGCCATGTCAGGCATGCACACACCTCAGACCATGCACTGTCATGCTGCCACAACACATGTCACGTTCGGCACCCATGGCTCACAGCATGTACCCCAAAAGCATATTCCCTCCCAAATGCGAATCTGGGGCATGGCCCCCATGTTGCCATATGCGTTCCTAAGCGTTCCATTTGAACCCCAAAAGCATATTCCATCCCAAATGCGAATCTGGGGCATGGCCCCCATGTTGCCATATGCGTTCCTAAGCGTTCCATTTGAACCCCAAAAGCATATTCCCTCCCAAATGCGAATCTGGGGCATGGCCCCCATGTTGCCATATGCGTTCCTAAGCTGTTCCATTTGAACCCCAAAAGCAAAGTACAAACCAGACCCAGGATGGGCCAGGAGCCCGCATACACCAGAGTCACAATAAGTAGGGGCACAGCAACACACCCATCGGCATGGCCAATCCGTCCCATGCCACATGTGCACAGCACACAGTCCCATTGCCAAGCACACACAACTACAAATGGTACAGCCACACACACGCCTCCGGGAAACCCATGTACGAGATTGCACGAACTGTTAATGTCAGACGACAAATACATACTTCGCAAGGTGCAACACAATAACAAATCTCATTCTCTCCACAGGTGACGAACTGCTGGATGCTGGGGATGGAGCCAGCAGCCAGCACAGCCAGCCTACAAGCCCCCAACGAGGACACACGGATGTGGAGGATCTGTCCTCCTCTTCGGACACGGACCACCAAGCAGGCCCATCTGGTGTGG